>JBBDGP010000964.1:1200000-1925000 GCA_037952835.1 Lithobates septentrionalis | reverse complement strand
GTTATGCTGTTGGGCTGGTATAATAATGCTATGGGGCTGGTATGACATTTTTTCCAGGGCTGGTTTTCATTCCCAGTCCGGCCCTGTTTGCAGCTGACAGATCATCAGAGGACAAAATTCAAGAGCCATCCATTGAGGTGGGTCAGCTCTCCATGAATACAGTTGGTGTCCCTACTAATTTGGGAACTATTTTCTTCCTCATTTACGAGAATACATCTCTTCCAGCCATCCCTATCTGTAATTAAGCATCTTCCAAAACTGCTTGGCTGACAGCAAAGGAGAAAATGACTAATAAGTACAACTTTGAGTTTTAATAATTTAGCAGCCATAATGAGTGCAGACTCCCAGATAGGGACAGAAATCCCGTAATCCATCAGCCCATTTTCAACAGGTCATTAAAATTATTAGCATGCTGCAAGCCTGCCAGTGTAATAAGGTATGCAAGATGTAATTTTAAACCGTCTCTATGTTAAAAATAATACTTTACCCATAATTCATGGCACATTCCATTTCTCAATACATGAATATAATTACAGGAATGAATGTTCCTCGCTGTCACCGGTAGACTTTAATCCATCAAGCGCTACGGGAATCATGACGGTTCCGTGAATATATGACACTTGTGTCTTTATAATGGACAGGGTGTTTCAGCTTACAGAGTTTTTATTCTAATATAACAAGAATCCCACCAAACGTTATACTCAGAATTCTATAGAAATGTACTTAAAGCAGAACTCCAGTCACAAAAATAAGTGAATAACAGATGATATAATACCCATCCCTAATCAGGGGTTGTCCCCCCACAGTATTTTTTTTTCTGCCACTAGATGTCCCCATGCTTTTAGGTTGACTGACAGCCAGTATCATTACACCTACTTACCATAAACTAAAACTGTCATAGTCCCGCCCCCAATATGTGACGGGACAATGAAGGTGAAGCAGCACAGTGATGAGTTCATCTTTCTGTCACTCTCCTTTACCCTCCTATCAGAACACTTCTTGTCAACACAATAACTGACTGGCTCTGTGGGCTGCTCCGTCTTTTCCCAGTCTCCAGCTCTGCTGTACAGGGACTGCAAGAGTCTGATACCAAGTCAGTTTCAGGTACTTACACTAGCTGCATTTAAAAATATATTTAATGGCATAATATTTACAGCATTAATGTTTTTAGAGTGGGAGTAAACTCCAATGTATGATTTATACCTATAGATGAGCCTATAATAAGGCCTACCTGTAGGTGCTGTAAATATCTCTTAAGCATGCACTGTTTAGGAGATATTTACTTTAGATGCAGCCGGTGTGTCAGATAAGGGCACTCACCGAGGCCGAGATGCTGAGAGCGGTAACCTCTTGAGACTAAGCGCACTCCAATCCTGGAGATGGTACAGGGGGTGAAGGGCAGAAAGAGGCACGAGTCGCCAGCAGGCTGGGCAGGTCTTGCATGAAGGTCACCGGCAGGGAGACAGCTGTACAGGGCTGAAAGGTGCTAAAGCTCAGGAAGATGAACAGCTAATCCAACAACAGGCCAGGGGTCAAACACTGGTGACTGGCAAGAGTCTCTTAGATAGGCAAAACAGTCTAGTGCAAAGGACTGTTAGCAGGTCTGTCAGCAGGCTGATGATTTAGTACTGAAGAATGAATGAAGTCTGTAAAACAGGCCGAGGGTCAAACACAGATAACTGGAGGCAAAGTCTGTGAGCAAGCCAGGGGTCGAGCACTGAAGACAATAGCAAAGTCCAGGAGCAGGCTGAGGGTCAATCACTGGAGACAGGAAGCAATATCCGTAGACAGGCCGAGGGTCAAATGCAGGAAGCAAGTAGAGAGGTCCGAGAGGCAAGCCGAGGGTCAGATGCAGGAAGAGATCAGAGCAGGTCAAGGTCAATCCGGGTCACAACAGGTAATCAAGAATCAGGATACAAGCAGGAAACACACGGGGAGCTGAAAGACGAACCAGCAATCTGGTCATGGCACAGAGTGGCTTTATAGGCCAGTGGGAGGCTCATGTTGTGCACGCGCTATTGCATACGCTCGCCGTTCCGCTGAATTGCGCTTGCGCATTAGCCGTTTCGTTGAATTGCACACACATTAGCCATTTCGCTGAATTGCACACGCGCATTAGCCGTTCCGCTGTATTGTGCCCAGGGATGCATCAGAGTACCGCTCTACCGCACAAGTGCAAAGGAATTCAGTAATATTGGCGAGACTGTACTTGCTTCTTTCCTGACACGGTGACATCGTTGGTTTGAAGGAACGACATATCCGTGCCGTTCCTTCAGATCCGTGTCATAAACAGCAACTTCCGCGCGCAAGACGGGGAGAAGATGGAAGTGCCTTCATTAGTGACAGCGCGCCGCTAGATGGCTTTGTTTTACTGCCAGGGGACCCAATTGCTGGAGGGCTTCGTTTTACTGCCGGGGGACCCAATTTTTTTTTTTCCATGTAATTTACTACCGCTTTAATGGTTGTCAGTGTCTGTAAAGGGTATTTACTGTCATTTGCAGCTAATATGATTGGTAACTCTCATAAAGTAATAGGTCTGGAACTGCATGCACAGCATAGGTTGTGGGCCTGCATGATTGAGTCGCTGGGCAGGCTACAGTAAGGCAGTTAAAGAGGTTTGGATTGAAAGCATGGGTAATGCCCCGTACACACGATCGGACTTCCCCACAACAAAACCGTGGAATTTTGTTCGAAGGATGTTTGGCTCCAACTTGTCTTGCATACACACACAGTCACACAAATGTTGCCCAACAATTACGATTATAGCCAGTGCGGCTCCTTCTGCTTGATTCCGAGCATGCACAACTTTTGTGCGTCTGACTTGTGTACATACGATCGGAAATTCCGACAACAAAGTTTTGTTGGCAGAAAATTTGAGAACCTGCTAGCCAACATTTGTTGGTGGAAAGTATGACAACAAATGTTCGATGGAGCATACACACGGTCGGACTTTCAGCCAACAAGCTTACATCCAACATTTGTTGTCGGAAAATCCGATCCTGTGTACGGGGCATAAGGCTTACCTTATTGGATGACCAAGGGGGGGTAGGGTGTGGCTGGGGTGTGGCACCAGTGGTCTAGCAGAAGGGTGGGAGTTGCTAAACGTTCAGTGGGAGCCAGGTCAGCGACAAAGATACTTGCCCGCCCTCCCTCTCCTCTCCTCATTTTTCTGAAGTTTTTGCAAGGATTGTTTTTTCATGTGGTTGTTTTTCCTAAAGAGGCAATGGGAATGGGTATTGTAGAGTGGCTGCTACTCAGGGTGTTCTTTGTACATGGGTTTTGGTTTGGCTTTGTTAAAGCAGCAGGCAGGTGTCTTAGGGGCGTCAATATGGGACTATCGATCATCAGGCCAGGAAAAAACAAACAGAAAGTGCTTCTAATTACAGTTTTAAAACAAGACTTATTGCCCAAAAGATAAAAACACTTACTAGAATTAAAATAACGAAAGGCTCATCATGGTAAATTAAGGTGGAGAGTCCAGCGATAGGCAGTCCCAAAGGTTGTCCAGTAAGCAGCTAGATGGAATGGATCCCAGGCAACCAGCAGAGGGGGTCCGCAAGAGGAACCACCAGCTTTTCGAGCATATCACCTGGAGTGGTGTTGCTGCTGTTGCAGTATCTGTCTCTGTTTATTGATGTAAAGAGCAGGGCTTGGGAGCAAGCATGCACCAGTGCCCCCATAGCAAGTGCTTTGCTATTAGGGGCATTGGTCAAGGGGGAGGAGCTAGAAGCACCAGCGGAGGACCCAAGAAGAAAAGGATTGGGGCCACTCTGTGCAAAACCACTGGTAATTTATAACATGCTTGTTATTTTTTTATTTTTTTTAAGCCAGACTTTAATACCACTTTAACCTAACATTTTTTTATTGAATATATTAAATTAAAGAATACACAACTTCATTTGTATCTACAAGTATAAGGGGAGACTTATGCCACGTACACACGAGCGGACTTTGCGACAGACTAGGTCCAGCGGACCGGACTCCGTCGGACAATTCGATCATGTGTGGGCTCCAGCGGACTTTTTTTCCCCAAAAGTCCGACAGTCATAGAAATAAAACATGTTTCAAATCTTTCCGACGAACTCGAGTCCGGGCGAAAAGTCCGCTCGTCTGTATGCTAGTCCGACGGGCAAAAACCGACGCTAGGGCAGCTATTGGCTACTGGCTATGAACTTCCTTGTTTTAGTCTGGTCGTACGTTATCACGTACGAATCCGTCGGACTTTGGTTGATCGTGTGTAGGCAAGTCCGTTCATTAGAAAGTCCTGTCGGAAAGTCCGTCAAAGTCCGTCGGACCTAGTCCGTCAAATTCGGCCCGTGTGTACGCGGCATAAGGCATTTATTTTTAAAGAATTTGCATAGTCATTCACCCAGTAAAAGTACATGAAAAAAAAAAAGAAAGTAAATAGGCTATATTCTGTACTATATGAATCGTTGATTTTTAAGCAGAAATACTGCATTTGGCCACAAGGTGGCCAAGCGTGATAGCAAATTCCTAAGATACTTAGCTCCATCCTTTGGCTACATTTTTAAATAAATAATTTCTATTTGAACAGTACAAGATCTAGCCTGTTTACATTCATGACTGCCTAGATGTATCACCCTTATCTACTGTCAGATTTTACATTTTTAGAACTTTTAAAATTACTTTAAAAACCTTTAAATGATTTATCATCCACATGAAAAAAAAATGCTATAACACGATGGTTACTGAAGCAAATGTGTCTAAACGATTGCACAGAAAGTGGTTTCTGTTTTTCCACAAAAGAAGGGTGATCTGCTTATGAATTCATCTGTGGAATGTGTGAGGTGCGATCAAAACTATTGATAGGCGTACCATTAAATTCCCATAAATGAAAGGTTACAAGAAAAGGAAGATTATAGCGTGCTATCTGTAGGAAGCCACTCCGTCTCCTCGCCAGATTTTCTCTTATGACTCAACATTCTTCGGAATCTTTGTTTGATGGATATGTAAGGAAATGTAATTATCTTGTCATCGACACAGCAAGCGGCCTTGGACTAAAAGCGTACCGCGCACCTTGCTTGCTGGAGGTGGAAATACAGCAAACAAAATGTTTTTATCGCCTTCTACACCGCCTTCTACACCTATTAGGTATTGTTATCAAACAAAAAACATGAGGGGGTACTAAGAACTCCGGGAAGCATAATTTGTATGTTAGTCTCATATGATTTCGCTCAGAAACAAGATTTTTAATATCTACCCGAACAGCTAAGATTTCGTTAAAATAAAATGACACTATAAATAAAGAAAAATACCAAATTTAAAGCTGAAGTTCAGCTAAAACTATTTTTTTTCAATAACGCCTCCTCGCCGCCTGTCAAATGCCCACTGAAAAGTGATTTGTAACCAAATTATTTTTCCATATCACCACAAGGCTCAGCTGCAGTGGATGTATAAAATCAGTTTTAGGGCCGTGCCCTTTCATATAATAAGTTCTGTTTGTTTTTTGGTATCCTGTTGCAGTTTATATACTTATATACTAGTCATTAAGGTTGTGTACATCACTATTTTATGAATTAATTTTTATTTTATTTTATCAACAGTGACATGTATTGACAGATACAATCATTATGTACATATACAGTGTAGCATAGGTGTGATTGTTATAACATTTTTTGATTACCACAATATAGGAAATTAATATTGAGGATTTTTTTTAAAATATTTGAATGTTATCATCAGTGGTGTTCTATAAAGTGTTTTTTCTCTTATCTGTTGGGACGGCTATCAGCAACAGGGCGATAAATTTTTTCTACAATTTTTTTTCTACAATTTTTTCTATACAAAGGAGGACTCCTGTTTAAAGTTTCTTTCTTTTATTTTATCATATGTGTACTGGTTTTATTGTATAGGTTGTAGTTATTTGTGGTATTTGTGGTTTTTGTCTGTTTTGTTGCAAAAACCTCAGATACAAGGGTTAATTGGCATAATCAATCACTGGTTGATTTCAGCTGAGGATATGCTATATGAGGCTCGATTCACACTAGCGCGTTTTTTGATGCATTTTGCAGAAATGCATGGGAATTTTTTAACATGGGTTCCTATGGAACATGTTCACATCAATGCTTTTTTGTATCTCTGCGTTTTTGGAAAGGGTCAGGGACTTTTTTTCATGCAAAATGCAGCGTTTTGCATGTAATAGAATTCAATGGACAAGCATCAAAAACGCAAGTGCACCGTTTTTGCAGCGTTTTTGCAGCGTTTTTGATGCGTTTTTGCCGGTTTTTTTTTACATTTTTTTTTAAGACTGTAAAAAAAAACTGTAAAAAAAAAAACGCAAAATGCAAATCGCGGCAAAAACGCGGCAAAAACGCGGCTCAAAAACGTGGCAAGCATGAAAAAAAAACCTCCAAAAACGCTCAAAAGCAACATGCATAGGTGTGAATCCAGCCTAAGGCTGGATTCACACCTATGCATTTTTAGTGCTTTTTGCATTTTGCAGATTTGCACTACACAACGTGTTCCATAGGAAACCATGTTAAATGGACTGTAGTACAAATCTGCAAAATGCGAAAAGCACTAAAACTGCATAGGTGTGAATCCAGCCTTAGGGTTATACTTTCCAGTGTTTGTCAGATTATGACTTATGCCGCGTACACACGAGCGGACTTTGCGGCAGACTTTGCCCGGCAGACTGGATTTCGTCTGACAATTCGATCGTGTGTGGGCTCCAGCGGACTTTGTTTTCTCAAAAGTTGGACGGACTTAGATTTGAAACATGTTTTAAATCTATCCGTCGAACTCGAGTCCGGTCGAAAAGTCCGCTCGTCTGTATGCTAGTTCGACGGACAAGCCACGCTAGGGCAGCTATTGGCTACTGGCTATTAACTTCCTTGTTTTAGTCCGGTCGTAAGTCATCACGTACGAATTCGACGGACTTTGGTGGATTGTGTGTAGGCAAGTCTGTTCATTCCGAAAGTCCGTCAAAGTCCGCCGGGTAAAGTCTGCCGTAAAGTCCGCTCGTGTGTACGCGGCATAAGCAAATTCCAATTCATGAAAGGCGTTAATCTCTGCCAGGTCTGCATTAATGTCATGATGTCTACGATGTTGTCTGATGATTTTTATCTTCAATAAAGTCTTCACTTTTGCTTCAAACCCGTGAGTGCAGTCAAACCTTTTCCTGTTCCAGTGGCTCCTATCCAAATTGCGGACTGGACCTGCACCGTAAGGTTGAAGCATGGGATTGCTCTCACCTGGAGCTGCTTGGCTTTGCTTTCTACTAGGGGGTTGTATACATGCCCACCAACAGTGGCGGCTGGTGCTCGAAAACATTTTTTGGGGGGGGGGGAGCAAACAAACTGAAAAATACTGACCCCCCCATCAATTGCAGCCTCGCTATGCACATCAAATGCAGCCACTGTGTCCATCAAATGCAGCCACTGTGCCTATCATATGCAGCCACTTGTGCCCATCAAATGCAGCCACTTGTGCCCGTCAAATGCAGCCACTTGTGCCCGTCAAATGCAGCCACTTGTGCCAGTCAAATGCAGCCACTGTGCCCATCAAATGCAGCCACTTGTGCCCATCAAATGCAGCCACTTGTGCCCATCATATGCAGCCACTTGTGCCCATCATATGCAGCCATTGTGCCCATCAAATGCAGCCACTTGTGCCCATCAAATGCAGCCACTTGTGCCCATCAAATGCAGCCACTTGTGCCCATCAAATGCAGCCACTTGTGCCCATCAAATGCAGCCACTTGTGCCCATCAAATGCAGCCACTGTGCCCATCATAAGCATCCATTGTACCCATCATATTCGGCCACTTGTGCCCATCATATGCAGCCACTTGTGCACGTCAAATGCAGCCACTTGTGCCCAGTATATGCATCCACTTGTGCCCATCAAATGCAGCCACTTGTGCCCATCAAATGCAGAAACTTGTGCCCATCAAATGCAGCCACTTGTGCCCCGTCAAATGCAGCCACTTGTGCCCAGTATATGCAGCCAGTTGTGCCCAGTATATGAAGCCACTTGTGACCATCATATGCAGCCACAGTGCCCATCAAATGCAGCCACTGTGCCCATCATATGCAGCCACTTGTGCCCATCATATGCAGCCACTGTGCCCACTGCCTCCCGCCCCCGCTCACGGCTCTGACGCCCTCCCCCCCTGCGGCTCTGACACCCCCCGCTCGCGGCTCTAACGGCCCCCCCATTCGCCGCTCTGACGACCCCCCCCCCGTTCGCCGCTCTGACGACCCCCCCAGCAGCTCTGAAGGTCCCCCTCGCGGCTCTGATGGCCCCCCACTCGTGGCTCTGACGGCTTCCCCGCTCGCGGCTCTGACACCCCCCGCGGCTCTGATGCCCCCCCGCTCGCGGCTCTGACAGCCCTCCCTGCTCGCGGCTTTCTAACAGAACCCCCACAGGTGGTCACTTACCGCCAGTCCTGATGTCCGTCCTCGTGTCTCCTCTGTGTCACCTCTTCCTAAGCGCCAGGCATCCAATAAGATACCCTGGTGCTTTGGCCAATCGGGAAACAGGTCTGACGACCTGCCTCCCTGATTGGCGGGGAGGAGCGTTAGTGTGAAAATAGCAAAAATTTATTCGCTATCGTCACACAATTGGGTGAGATCAGGGTGCACTCTCTGCGCCCCGAGCCTACCCTATTTTGAAGCCTATTAGAGCCTCTGGCTCTAATCAGGTGCTTCAAAAAGTACCACCCCCTTCCGTCCCCACCATAGGAATCTATGCGTCCGGCGTCCTGAAAGTGGCCAGGCACATGGATGGGGGGCAGTGCCCGTGCACCCAAAATGCACGGGCCGCCCCTGCCCACCAACCTCTCCCCCTTAAAGAGGAAGTAAACCCCAAGGGGGTTTTACTTCTTCTTTATTTCCCTGCAAAGCAAAAGCATAATGGGCTAGTATGCATTGCATACTAGCCCATTATGTTGCACTTACCTGCAAATGAAGCCCACGATGTCCCCACTGGTGGCCGCGTACATCTTCACCCCTCTTCCTTCCGGGGCTGTGGACTCTAGCCGGCAGCCACGGCATGGGCCCTATAGAAATGGCACGATTGTGCCCTTTCTTTAGTGCGCATGCGCTGATGACATTGGTGCAAACGTATATGGTAAATATCTCCCAAACCGTGCATATATATACACTGTATCCAGTTTAGCTATATCTCACTGCAGGCACCATTCCTGGTGTACTGTTTCTAATATTCTTCAGGCAGGCAGGCAGGTGATACAGTTAGCTGCAGTGTATTTAATATATGTATATGTGATAGGACACAGCTGGTCATATGGTAAAGAGCTGATGTGATTGGCCCCTTACACTGATCTGTGATCATCTGTATCTGAAGGGGGCGCATGGGAAGCGTGATCACGGATGTCCATAGACACCAATGTGAGCTCGCGCTATAGCCGTCTTACAGCCATAGCACGGTAAAATTAAAAAAAAATACTTTTGTGGCAACATTTACTTTCAATCCAGAGATTTTCCCAGCAATATTTTCCAGCACTAGATGTCCTCAGGCTGATGGCCAGCATCATTCAATCAAGTCCAGGTTGTCCTATGGCTTGGCAGTGAAAGAAGAAGCAGCACAGTGATAAGCTCATCTCTCTGTCACTCTATTTCTCCTATCAGCATGCTTCCTGTCTGCACATGAACTGACTGGCTCCTTCTGTTGCTTTAGAAACATTCAAAAAATAAACTCAGCGCTCGTTTGAGGAGATACCGTGGAGGTATCAAATAAATGTGATTAAAAGAGTCTCTCAATAGGAGGGACAAAGTCCATAGCAACAGTCTCTAAGATGAAGAGGGAGAGGAATCCATGTACCAGCACTAAGGGCAGCCAGTGTGAAGAGCTAGAAGAAGTCTCTGCAATGCAACAAAGGAAAAGAAACACAGCGTCTCTAACTGCAGTATTGATAAACGATTTAATGATAAGTCAAAAGAGAAACTACTCAGAAAGGGAGCATAAACACCAGCATGATAATAATCCTGCAGTAAAATCCGGGGTGGTATTCTCCTAAACGTCTGTGTCTCTGAAGTGCAGCTGACAGCTCGTGCAGGTGGATTCCGGCATTCACAGCCTATGAGAACAGCAGGGAACACAGGGGCGATCGCTATCATGCTTGTGTTTATGCTCCCTTTGTGAGTAGTTTCACTTTTGACTTATCATTAAATGGTTTACCAGTACTGCACTTAGAGGCGCTGTGTTTCTTTTCGTTTGTTGCTTTAAAAACATTGCTTGGTGGAAGGTGGTCATCCAATGTCCGGCACCCGCTGATCGGCTTCTGCTGTGTCTAATCACAGAATAAGCTGGGCCCCAGTGGCGTGCACACGTGCGCCATACACGGAAGTGCCGGTTCACGTACTAGGTATGTGATCTGGCACAGGAAAGCCACTTTGCCACAGTATAACAGCGTTATGCGCTCAGTAAGTGGTTAACGATTATAGAGCAGCATTTATTTGTGTCTATTTTATAAGCTTGAAGTTCAGTTTTGTGGTTGAGGGCAGCACAAGGAACCAATATTCCCAGTTTCTGCAAGCCTTTCAGTCTAGCTTGGATATATTCCACTATTACTAGGGTAGTCACATGACTGAGGTATGCAATTTGATGTATCTATTCCATGCCTGTCAAGTGTAGATGTTACCGTGTCAAAAGATATTTTTCATAATGTTGTTCAGGATGAACAAACATTAAGAAGAGCTCATGTACTCTGCCATCTTTCGACACTTAACAAATGATGATTAACAACTTCTCTAGGTGACATAACTGGGTTATATCTACATTGAAGCTGTGTTATTTAGCGTCCTCAAAGCAGAACTAATGTTACCGCACAAAAATTGGCCAGGAGGTAGAATTTGATAAAAGATGCTTTAAAGCGGAGTTCCACCCAGAATTTTTTTTTTTTATGTAATCCGTCCTTTTACACTATATTAAAACATTAAATCCATGTTATTTAACATATCGCCGCTCTTTTCCCGTTTTTTTTAAATGACTTACTGTTTATTCTTGCTCTGCAGAGCGCTTCCATCTCTACTGTGGGCACATGTGAAGCCCACTAGCAGTCTCTTCTGGGGTATGGCTGTATGCCCAGCATGCACCTCTTGATCTCTTGATGCTTCGACCCGGTGTCCCGTCAGAAAGCCACCACCCATCAGACTATGCAACCGAAGTGACGTTGCGTCGTGGCCATTTTGGTATACCCACACTCGTCCGCAGTAAGCCTAGAGTTAGAAGTCAGCAAGCTGACATCTTTATACACCCACCGTAGTCTTGCTTTTCACAGTTATTTTTAACAGTAAACTCAGCTTATATAGTGAAATACAGTATATATAAGCTTACTGTTAAAAATAACTGTGAAAAGCAAGACTCCTGTGGGTGTATAAAGATGTCCGCTTGCTGACTTCTAACTCTAGGCTTACTGCGGCCATCCTGTACCAAGATGGCCGCAACGCAACATCACTTTGGTTGCATATTCTGATGGGTAGCGGCTTAACACCGGCGATGCCTGTTGTCTCCTGGAATTGATGACACACATACCCCAGGAGACATTGCAAAGCCGGAAATGACGCGTGCGGCCGAGGAGGAGGAAGTAAGAATACTATGAAGAAATACAGCAGTAAGTTTTTAAAAGAAAAATGATATGCCAAATTGCAATGAATGCACTCTTTACTGCTGGATGGTGAAAAGTTAAAAATGTGGGTGGAGCTCCGCTTTAAAAGTCTCTTTGCCAAATTTCTCTTTTACTCACCTGCTAGACAATTTTTCTAAAAGCCGAACTTCAGGTATGATTCGTATTTGCATACTTACATTGGTCCAACTTGTAACAATTGTAAGTATGTTGGGATTCAGGGGGTCGTGGTCCTCATAGGTTCAAGGGGTCAGACCGAAAATGCAGGTTGGAGACCCATTAAAAGGCCTGAGGTATCCATAGGAAAAAAGAGGGGCGAAGTGGGTAGAACCATGCAATCTTCCATGAACACAGGTGGAGAAAAGGACCTGCCTCCATACGGGCTGAAATAAGTCACTCTTGACGCCGAGGGGTCCCAATCCTGGATCCTCTATGGCAGTGGTTCTCAACTAAGGTCCTCAGAACCCACTAACAGGCCAGAATTTAAGTATTACCTTGGGGAGATGCAGACTAGAATACTGCACTCACTGAGCACCAATTGATATCACATGTGATGCATTTCAGTTATCTTGCAAACCTGGCCTGTTAGTGGGACAGGAATTGAGAACCACTGCTTTATGGGTTCTCAGGTAGGTACTGTACTGGTAGGATGAGAGAAGGTAAAAAGCCAGTTAGGGCACCCGGTGTGGTGTGTCTAAGGATGGGTCAGAGTCATCAAGTTAGACGAGCATCAGATATCTTTATTTCACCAAAAGATGCATTTTGTGGCTCTAACTCACCAGTTTACAGTAATACACAAACATAGCAAATGCTACTGTAGCAGCTGGAACATTTATAAAATAAAACAAGCCTTCTGCTTCCTCTTATTTTTTGCTTTTTGTAAATTCTGTATAAAACATCAGATGTTCTAAACTTTTATAAAACTTCTCTTGCTCCTGTTCCCAAAAGGTGAATTTGTTCATAGAAAGTTGCTTATTGTTGTCATTTGTTCTTATGCTGTGAAGTCTAGTGCACCCAAAAGGTCTTGGGCACTCTACTGCACCTTTTATTTTATTTAGTGTTTGTTTAAATAGGGATGCTAAACTTTTTGTGGAAATATTATTTTAAAGTTTTTAAAGTGTATGCATTTTTTTTTTACAGATTTGATATCCTTTTTTACTATTTATATAAAATATTTTTATTTCAGAAATAAACATTTAATTATTTGAATATTTACTATTTTAATGTTTTTAAGTGTATACATTTTTTCACCGATTTTTTTTTTTTTTTTTTTATATCTATTTTTTACTATTTATATAAAATATTTTTGTTTTAGAAATAAACATTTAGTTATTAAAAAATTGTAACATTTGTTTTTTAATGTTTTTAAGTGTACTTTTTTTACAGATTTTTTTGTCCTTTTTTCACTATTTTATATAAAATCCTTTTGTTTTAGAAAAATTCTTTTTTATGTTATTTTTTTTTTTGTTTGTTTGTTTGAGAAATAAATATTTAATTTTTGAAATTATTATTTTCACGTTTTCAGGGTGGGTCCACACTGTCTTCGGATGCGGCTCACAGCAGGGGTCTGGTGTGTCCCCGTTCTCGGTTTCAGGGACGAACCAGGCCTGAATTTTTGCCTGAATTCGGACCTAAAGCGGAGTCAAAAGCGTAAGGACCCCTGTGCAATCTGCTCCGCAGCCGCCCCGGAGCTGTGTGAACTGGCTCCATTGAGAGCTGGTCGCAGTCTCCTGTCATGCGAATTGGATGCGAGGAAACCGCCATCCAGTTCACATTACTGTGAACCCAGCCTGAAGTGTATGGATAGTTTGTATACTTTTTTTACTATATATATATATATATATATATATATATATATATATATATATATATATATATATATATATATAGATCTATATATATATATATATATAGATCTATAGATATATATATATATCTATAGATATATATATATATCTATATATATATATGTTAGAAACAGTGGCGGCTGGTGCTCAAAATTTGGGGGGGGGGGGGGTGCAAACAAACTGAAAAAAAAAAAACATCAATTGCAGCCACTGTGCCATGAAACGAGCCACTGTGCCCATCAAATGCTGCCACTGTGCCATCAAACGCAGCCACTGTGCCAAACGCAGTCACTGTGCAAATTAAATGCTGCCAGCGTGCCCATCAAATGATGCCAGTGTGCCCATCAAATGCTGCCAGTGTACCCATTAAATGATGCCAGTGTGCCCATCAAATGCTGCCACTGTGCCCATTAAACTCTGCCACTGTGCCATCAAATGCCGCCAGTGTGACCCCCCCCGCCCACTCGCCGTCTGCCCGGCACTTACCCTGTCTTGGTGGTGCAGCGTGTGACGGTGACGAGCGGGGTCCTTCAATCCAGCGTCTCCTGCCGTCCTCATCTCCCAACTCATGTCCTCTCCTCCTGATAGGTGTCCAATAGCGGCGCATGTCAATTCAGCCAATCAGGTGACAGGTAACAGACCCGAGCACTTGATTGGCGGAGAGGCGGTTCAGTGTTAGGAAAGCGAATATTCATTTGCTTTCCTACCACAGCTGAGTGAACTGCGAGCGGCAAGCATGGTGCTTGCAGGTCACCATTTTTGACGCCTATTAGAGCCTATGGCTCCAATCAGGTGCTTCAAAAACACCCTCCGCCACTGTAATTCAGGCACTCAGCGCCCGAAAAGGGGCCGGACGCCTGAATAGGGGGAGGCAGCGGCGCCCATAGATAGATTCATGCAATGCATGAATCTATCTATAGTGCACAGAGGGGTTGGCAGGAGAGAGGGGGCGGCACCTGTGCGCCCTTAATGCACGGGCCGCCACTGGTTAGAAATAAACATTAAATATAGGGTACAACCTTAATAATGCATTTTTTTTTAAAAATGCAAAGCAGGATCTGTTTGTTTTGAGACTGTCTCTCTGTAACTCAACCCAAAACAAAAATGTAATATATTGCAGCTTACCAATCATTAGATGTGGTGGCTGCATTTGTTTTTCTTTTTTTTAATTCTTTTTTTTCTCTGTTTTTTTACCTGGTGATCTGGCCAGTAACACACCTCCTGTATTACAGTGCCCTCACTCTAGATGAAGGAGCACAGGGAGCATTGTCAGTCTTGGAGAAGAGAGTGTTAAAAGTATTAGCAAATTTAAATACACTAACAAATTAAAGCCGCCCTCAGGCCAATACTTTATAATCAGTTACAGCAAACTGTTTGTTTTTTTTTTGCCTTTTGGGATAAAGGTTTTACATGAATAAATAAAAGCCAATCATTTTAAGCACCCCTGCCATTGTTAAATGATCTGTATCATCCTTGTAACCGCAAGAAAGCTTTTATGTTAAAAAACAAAAGACTTACTGGCTAGACCACCAGATTAAAATAGAAGAAAGTACGCCTAAAGTATAACATAATAACCTAGAGGAGAAATCTTTCAATGGGGACACTAGTTCTGATGGCCTGGGGGTCCCCAAGGTATTCCCTTAATTTGCAGGGATTTCCTCTCACTTCCTGTTTGGCTCCAGTATGTGTATGTATGAATGTGAGTTAGGGATCTTAGATTGTAAGCTCCTTGAGGGCAGGGACTGATGTGAATGAATAATATATTTGTAATGTGCTGCGTAAATTGACAGAGCTCATAAAGAAAGCAATTTCAATAAAAATTCTTGTAAACCAAAATACAGTAATGTGTAAAAATGTGGCAACCCATACAGAAATGATTCTGATTGATTAAAATAAAATGTGCAAAAAATAAGGCAATATACAATTACCCACATACTATACAATCAATAGAAAACTTTAAAGTGATTGTAAAGTCTTTTTTTTTTTAAATAACAAACATGTTATACTTACCTCCTCTGTGCAGTGGATTTGCACAGAGCAGCCCAGATCCTCCTCTTCTCGGGTCCCCCTTCGGCTCTCCCTGCCCCTCCCTCCTGTCGAATGCCCCCAGAGCAAGTAGCTTGCTCTGGGGGCACCCGAGCCAAGTCATAGCTCCCTGTGTCCATTCAGACATGCAGCTGTGACCCCATATCTTCTGATTGGCCAACTCTCTTTGATTGACAGCACCGGGAGCCAATAGCACTCAGCCAATCAGGAGGAGAGTGCCGGACGGCTAAGACAATCGTGGACATCGCTGGAGAGAGATGGACCTCAGGTAAGTATTAGGGGGTGCTGGGGAGGCTGCTACACACAGAAGGTTGTTTTATCTTAATGCATAATGAATTAACTTTCTGCCTTTACAACTTCTTAAAGTGCAAATAAAGTGCAAACAAAAAAGTGCATAAAACTAACGTGAAAAGGATTGTGCAAATAAAGCAATAAAAAATGTGTTTACTTTACCATCAAAATTGATCCTCAATTAAAGTGAAAAAAATAAAGTACAAACAATAAATCAATGAATTGTTTGCACTTTATTTGCACTGTGCCCACATACATTATACAATCAATAATAATCCTCAAAGTGCAAATAAAGTGCAAACAATAAAATGCATAAGAGCCCTTGCACACTGGGGCGGTTTGCAGGCGCTATTGCGCTAATAATAGCGCCTGCAAACCGCCCCGAAAGTGCCGCTGCTTTCATTCCAGTGTGAAAGCCCCGAGGGCTTGCACACTGGAGCGATGCGCTGGCAGGACGGTAAAAAAAAAGTCCTGCCAGCAGCATCTTCGGAGCGGTGAAGGAGCGGTGTGTATACCGCTCTTTTACCGCTCCTGCCCATTGAAATCAATGGGACGGCGCGGCTATACCGCCGGCAAAGCGCCTCTGCAGAGGCGCTTTGGGGTAGTATTTAGCCCTTTCTCGGCCACTAGCGGGGGGTAAAACCGCCCCGCTAGCGGCCGCATACCGACGGTAAAACGCCGCTAATAATAGCAGCGTTTTACCGCCGACGCCGCCCCCCACCCCAGTGTGCAAGGGCTCTAAAACTAAAGTGAAAAGGATTGTGCAAATAAAGTAATAAATAATTAGATTACTTTACCATCAAAATCGATCCTTAAAGTACAAAAAATAAAGTACAAACAATAAATTAATAAATTGTTTGCACTGTATTGCTTGCACTTTAATTGAGGATTGATTTTGATTGTAAAGTAATCTAATGATGTAATGCTTTATTTGCACAATCTTTTGCACTTTAGTGTTATGCACTTTATTGTTTGCACTTTATTTGCACTTTGACCACACACACTATACAATCAATAATAATCCTCAAAGTGCAAACAATAAAGTGGATAAAACTAAAGTGAAATGGATTGTGCAACTAAAGCAATAAATAATTAGATTACTTTACCATCAAAATCGATCCTTAAAGCGGAGTTCCACCCATAAAAAAAAAAATTGCAGCAAATAATATAATAAATGACATTTGGAGAAATTTTTTTTTTTAACTTACCTTTCCATGCTTGTTGCTATGTGGTCCCTTCAAATCTTCCCCTTCCTCACCGCGGCTCTTTACGTCACTTCCCTCGGCGCCTCCGCTCGCTACTGCTCCTGGGAGATGTATGTCATCATTTCCAAGGAGTCAGTGGGCAGCGCCGACGGCTTCGTTGCCATCACAACGGGGCGGGCACTTCCAACGACGACGCCCGCTGTGATGGCAATCTGAGAAGTTGACGGCACCGCAATACTGTGAAAATGCACGTGCACGAGAACGGGCGGTGCATGCTGGTCGCTCAGCTGCACCGTATCCTGTAAAATTGTGCTTGTGGGCTTCACATGCCTACAAGCAATATGGGAATGGCCTGGAAGCAATTTTATAAGTTGATTTTTTATATTAAACCGGACATCGGGGGACACATTTTTCTTAAGACGTGAGTGTTAAATGTCTTTGCTAAGACCTTAAGAAATGTTTAAAAAAAAAAAAAAAAATTACATGTCGTTGGAACTCCGCTTTAAAATACAAAAAATAAATTACAAACAATAAATTAATAAATTGCATTGTAATGTTTGCACTTTAATTGAGGATTGATTTTGTTTCAAAGTAATCTAATGATGTAATGCTTTATTTGCACAACCCTTTGCACTTTAGTTTTATGCACTTTATTTGCACTTTGAGGTTTGTTATTGAATGTATAGCGTGTGGGCAATCATATATTGCCCTTTTTTTGCACATTTTATTTTCATCAATCAGATTAAGTTCGGTATGGGTTCTCACATTTTTACACATTACTGTATTTTGGTTTATAAGATTACCTATTTAAATTGTTTTATTTATGGGCTTAGCGCTAAACATTTTTTATTTCTATAGTTTCAAAGTAAAAAAGAAATAAACACTTGCAAGTGTGGTATTGAATGTAATAAGAATATACGCTGTTCAATTTTAGAAAAACTTAACAAAAAGGTTGTTTCAAATGCTCATCATGTTTATATATACAAGTATATGACACCATGGCACAAACAGAAAATCAATATAATTATGTTCACTGTGTTTATATAATTTTGAGCGAGGCACGGTAACTTGTCCTGTTCATGAGATGTTTTTTTTGCAGAATCTTTTAATTTTCTAGTCATTAAATTTCTAAATAAGTAATAAAAGTGCTTTTTATGGGGGTGTTTTAATAGATAAGTCCTTGAAATCACTTACACGTGGGAAGCATTCAAACCACAAGAACTTGAAGAGTGTAAGAATTATTATACAATTACTCTCTGTTATTGTCGAATACCCTCAGAGACGTTATAACATTATAAGAAAAAAAAGTAACATTGTTGAAATGCCACCTACTCTTTTACAAAAGAAAAAATATATATACAAAATACTTTTAAGATTCAAATCTTTATTCAAGGAGATTATCATATTGTATGGGGTTAAATAAATCTTTTAACTTCCGCTAAATACCTTTGAAATTGATATTGTAAATTTTCATGTGCCAAGTGGGTTTAACTTAAAGCCTTGTGTAAACTTTAAGACTTCAATAATTATCTTTAAATTCAATGCT
This sequence comes from Lithobates septentrionalis, assembly GCA_037952835.1. NCBI lineage: Eukaryota > Metazoa > Chordata > Amphibia > Anura > Ranidae > Lithobates > Lithobates septentrionalis. Next base: position 1,906,457 of record JBBDGP010000964.1, on the reverse strand, counting down.
GCTCATAATTAATGTTTTAAGTTGAGTTCCTCATCTTTTAAAAAATAATTCATTTTGAAGAAGCTGGATTGAAGTTTTTTTCACAAATTAAGCATATTTAGAACTGTATATGTGGTTTTCTTTTTGGAAAAGTCAATTTATTGCAAAACTGAGTGTCAAAAGCAAACTAAAATCCGAGCGACATTATTCAAATCAATGAATGTACTAAGAATTTTTATACACATTTCTGTAGGTAGGTTTGTTTTATAATCTACTAATAAATTGCCAGCTTCAGTGTAGGTCAGGTGGCTGTGAAAAAGAAGGTGAACTTTTAAAATAGGCACAAGCTGTGATGCATATTTGAGACAGCGATTACATTCTTTTGTATAGATTTGACAGCTTGATTTCTATTCTATACATGTTGGTTAGAAAGTGTTTCTACTTGAATAGATTTTATGCTACACACAATTATGTTTATATATTTTTTTAAATATCCACAGATCCCTTTACAGTTTAACATTTCAAATCACCTAATTTTTATGAAAATATAAGAAAACAACATTTTTTTGCAGTCACAAAACAACTGTCTGGATTAATTTTTAAATATTCCTTAACAATTTAAAAAATTTCTGTTTATCATGCTCAAATCAGTATAATCAGATACATCTTTCCAGTTATTTTCATCCTATGGTATTTGCACTTGAGTACGGGAGGACAGAGCACTGAAAAAAAAAAAAAATTTTACTTTTTTATTTTTACGCTGTTGCTTTAATTTTTTATATTTTGATCGCTTTTATTGCTGTCATAAGGAATGTAAACATCTTTGTGACAGCAAAAGGCATGTGACAGGTCCTCTTTTATAGCAAGATCTAGAGTCTATAAGACCCCAAGTCCCTCCTCTGCACTTAAAAGCGTTCAAAACACCAAGTTCTGTGTTTTTGAATGCTTTCAATTTTTCAAAAATGGCGCCGATTGTCTCCAAGTAAACCCGAAGTAATATTATGTTATCACTTCCGGGTTACTATTACAAACAGCCAATCAAAGCCGATCCCGGCTTTACTTGTCTGTCCAGCCAGCTGGCGGATGCGCGGGCTGGTCTCTCGGGTCTACCGGTGGCACGGGAGGGCCCAAGAGAGCGATGCAAGGGGGACGAATCCCCCCCACTGCTAGTAATAGCAATTGAGAAGCTAGTTAGCCACTCCAATTGCTATTACAGGAGAGTCAACCGCCGGCTCTAAAAAACGATACCGAGGTTTTGTTTTACTTGACGAAAATTAAGGTTATTTTTTTCTCTACCTGTGTCTTGTTGGGGAGATTTCCTCTGCTATGTGTCCTGGAGGTTAAATCTCCATACATAGGAAAAATTAACAAACTCATATTATATTTTATATAAATGTTATATATTTTATACTTGCATAACAACAGATATCTTGGAATGTGGTTTTCATATGTGTGGGGGCGAGAAGACTTTGTGTGTGTGTGTAGAAAGAGGTGGCCAACACTTAGAGAATATTTTGTAAATATTTTGTAAAATTTTCTAATTAATCATTTGTAAATAAAGGTACATTTAGCTACATTTTCCCAATGTATGGCGACTTATGGGACGTTCTGTACATTGGAAAATGAGAGTAAAATCTCTATAAACTGAACTAAGTTCCCATCTTAGAGAGTTGCCTGCAGAACAGATGTCCCTGTTGGAGGATTTTCCCACTAAACCAAAGGAGTGGCTGGCCAGGCCACATATTTAACTGTACCACATCCCCATAATTATATCCAATATAAAAAAACAAACAAAAAAGATCTGACTTGCCTCTTGTACATATGCAAACGACATTTGTAAACATTTTGTCAGAAACCATGAATCAGACTGAGACAGAAGTACAGTTAAATCACACTTGTTTAATAATAATAATAATAAAAAGGTAAACAGAGTAAACATAGTCAAAACATAGCCAAAGTTCAAGGAACGGATAGTCAGACAAGACAAAACGTCAGGGAGCCAGAGAACAGCATAGTAGAACAAAAAGCAGGATCTGGAGCCAGAAGGAATGTCAGCTAAGCAAGTCTTTAACAGAAATACATGAGAGCGTCTCTAGAGATGTGACTAAGGTGAAGGCAGAGATCATCTGGGCTGGACGGCTAAAGTAGGCAGGACTGATGAGCAGGATATCATCAACAGGTGAATCACTGTGGAGAGATAGGAGCTGGTAATTAGCCAACAGCTGAGTGGCCAGGTCAGAGAAAGAAGGGCTGAGCCCAGCCCTGACACATTTATACTCACTTAGGTGGATGCAGTATTGATCTAAAGCTGCATCTGTCCTCAACCGTCTCTGTAGTTAGAACTGAGCGATCAAACACGGCTGATCGGTCTGGTCTCCCTCTCCACTCTGAGCAGAGAGCCATGACTGTCTTTGCTCTGCCCCTCCAGCGCTCACTGGGGTGCTAGGCTCTGGAAGGGGAAGAGGGGGCTGGCTCAGGCTCTGCGGATCACTGAGTTCCGGAAAAGCCTTTGGGCAGATATGTTTATCCAAAAACGCTTCTTTTTATCTACTATCTCGTGAGTTGCCAATTGTCTTGTTCTTTTTAAAAAAAATCCTTGATTTTAATGCTGCAATTAGTCTGGCGCCCCTTTGTTCCTGCTTCTGCAGATCGCTGAGAGGCTGAGCCAGGTGCTGGTCCAGGCTTCTGGGTGGATCCTGACCCTAAGGTCGGGATCTATTCAGAGCCTGGACTGGCTCTGTGACGTCAGCTGACAACGGGTCACAAGATTGCAGAACTAACTGCACTACTGTGATCTATAGGAGACCTATAGCCAAAAAGGCTTTGGCTATCTTCTCCTTTCATTACGGGCTAGTTAACACTTGCGCCAGTCAAAGCCCGTCACTAAATAAAATCGATAGCTTACAGTCCTGTTTACACCTTGCTTTTGCTTGGTGATTCGATGAGGCTTTGGTTGAGTTTCTATGGGGGCTTTGGTGGGGCTTCGGTGAGGCTTCGATGAGGCTTCAGTGGGGCTTCAAGCGAGCTTTGCCATAGACTTCTCTGGAGGCTTTGAAGATGCTTTGAAGCACCACTGAAGCTATATCGGATATAATTTTTGAAGCGAAGCCGAAGCAAAGCAAAAGCAAGGTGTAAACAGGACTGTAAGCTAACCATTTTATTTAGTGACGGCGGCTTTGACTAGAGTTTAGAGAGCTTTAACAAAGCGTGTCCGAAGCCTTGTTTGGAAGCAAGTGTAAACTAGCCGTTAATGTGTGTTGAAGCCAAAGCAAGTGTAAATGAGCCCTTACAGCATTTTTTCACATGCACCTACAACTTTTGCACAGTAGTGTATATTTGCCTGACTAAATTTTAAAATGCAGAGAGGTAGAGAGGCGTGGAATGGAAGCAACGCAATCACACTCCAATCAACTATCTAGGATTTTATAAGGATGTCCACATTCATCTGAATAAACTGCATTGGAGAGACATGGTTCATCTTTGCTCCATACTAACTAGCTCCAACAGAATGCATATGGTGACCCTGTGATGGTCCATTTAATTTATCCTATTAAAATTTTAATTGTAGGTTCATTTATTGCAGATCTTCAGAGGCTGATAGTTTGATGGAGTTCATAGTAAATAGCATTATAGCTCTTTAGCGTTCTTTCACTTGAAACCTCTCCGCATTTCCAAATATTTGATTGCAGTATCTGGGATCATAAAACAAATTATGCGGTATTTAATTGACCATTTACAAAAAAAAAAAAAATGCATTTGATTAAGAATATGTCGATCTGTTTCAGCTGCCTGCTAGCAGGACACTGTTCAACTTGAATATTTCACATTTTCTATTAAATATTCTCCTCGCTAGCCTTGCTTCATCATTAACCATGTAATCATCTGAATTACTTCTCTTTCATAGTCTGTCTGAGTTTTCTGTATTAGAAAAGTTGTTCTACCTCTACAGCAATGCTTTAAAAGGTACTCGGGGAAACAAAATTGAACACATTTGGGGCAATTCAATAAAGCACCACTGAGAGCTTTCTAGGTGCCACGGCCCTTTAAAATGGTCTGTGCCAGATTCAAAAATCCCTACCGCCTGTTTTGGTAACTTTACCAACATGTGCGGCAAATTTAGGTAGTTCTTAATAGAGTCACTTTTACAAAGTGGCGCTTTTTTTTTTTTTTTACATTTTTTTTACATTTATTTTTATTAAAGATGTAATTTTTTTTTTACTTTTTTTTAATAAAAAGTTCCGTTATTCATTCCAGCAGAGTAGAATATAGTGTACAATTCAAAGAAGAAAATCATGACAGTAGGTGAGTGACCTGAATTATGATGTAACATTTTCAATGAAAAACATTTAGCTGGATAGTTATATCACAAAGTCTGACATTGAGTTCTACACCTGCCAGGGAATTATTAAACCACTAAAAAGTAAAGAAAAGGGGGGTAGACCAAACTACGGTCTTGCAGGGGAAAAGAAAAAAATAAATAATCAGAAATAGCTATTAATGCACCAAATGTAAAAAATAATTACCAAATCCAAATTCACAGCCAACAGCCTCTTAGCAACCAGTGATGCTGCAGTGGACAGCTTGATGGGGACGCCGAGACACTAATACCTCATCAGGTCCACTCTCGCCTTGTAATAGACAGCAGGCATTGGGCAGATTCTATATCCAATAGTAGGCTGTCTATTGGCTAAGGATCTCCCCATTGCCTGCTGTCAATCAGAAGAGGAGCGGACCTGATGGAGGACTAGTGCCTGTGAATCCTCATCAGGCTCCACCCCCTGGTACAAAAGTCCAGCCGCCACACTGTCTGACAGATGTAACGGCGGAGTACGGTTGCAATGAGGGTGGAGTGTCCTATGTCATCTGCACTGACACTTGTGCAGAGGCGCTGTGGAAATCTACGAAGTGTCTTAGAAACTCTTTATGAATTCCCTTGATTGATCCTCCAGACTTAAAGTGTATGTCAAGGAAAAAAAAACAAAAGAAAATTTAAAAAAACTTTATTTCATAGATCTTTAGAATACATGCACATTTCCCTAGGTTTTATCCCTTTGTAGCGCCACTCCCAAAGAGACCCTGAATTTACTTTTTCTGCACAACTGACACACACCTCGCTCACCCAGCACTTACTGACACACCTTGATATATTTCAAATAATTTATTAGGCCAAGCATAGCCTAAATGAACAGAGGATTAGCAGGTGTACTTATACAAATAATCAACAAGACAATAACGTTGCTCTTTGAGATAAGGTTAAATACATGCAGTATTCTATCAGTGATTAACAGGACCGAATTGCTTTTACCTAGCACAGTATATAAAGACAGTCTTAACATGGTGGCTAGGTGGTTAGCACTTCTGCCTGAGAGCACTAGGGTTGTCCGTTAAAATCCCAACCAAGGTACTACCTGCCTTGGGTTTGCATGTTCTCCCTGTGTTTGCGTGGATTTCCTCTGTGAATGTGACTTAGGGACATTTCCTATGTGAATGTGACTTAGGGACCTTACAGTGTTATTCCTTCAGGGCAGGGACTGATGTGAGTGTACAATATATGTGTAAATCGCTGCGCAAATTGACGGCGCTATATAAGTACCTGTAATAAATTAAAATAACGTGTTATAACAGTCCCTGTTTTATCCCACTAAATAAAGAAAGAGAAACAAAAAAAGTGTTGGTCGGCAAAGTTGGGGCCCATTAAGGAAGCACAACAGTTCCCAGTAGACAACATATTAAAGGGCTACTAAACCCTCGTTTTTTTTAAATAACAAACATGTCTTACTTACCTCCTCTGTGCAGGTGGTTTTGCACAGAGTGGCCCCGATCCTCTTCTTCTGGGGTCCCTCATCGGTGCTAGTAGCTCCTCCTCTTTTCGAGTACCCAGTCGGAGAAGTGCTCTCTTTCGGGACACCCGTGCGGGTGCGCTCCAGAGTCCTGCTTCTGAGCCTATTGACACAGAAAACAGGGCTCTGCCTCACCCCCACGTCATTGGATTTGATTGACGGCAGCGGGAGCCAATGGCTGCACTGCTATCAATCTATCCAATCAGGACATGAAACACCAGCTAGGGGAGAAAAAGACCGGGTACACAGGGTTCTGTTCAACCAGCAGTCCAGCCTCTCCGTTCAGCCAGCAGTCCGGTCTCTTTTTCTCACCCCATCTCCTTTATGTTTGACTTCTTTCTTCATCCCAGCAGTCTGCAGCCCCTCCTCTCTGTGCTTTGTTGCAGCAGCCAATCACTGTCCTTCCAGGATTGAACCTGGACCCAGCCAAGATGGGTGCCCCCTGCACTAGAGACACTCCAAAGATAGGCATTGCAAAGTGATATTCTTAACCACTTCACGCCCAAAGATGTCATATGATGTCTTTGACTTTCAGTGGGAATATCTGAATGATGCCTGCAGCTACAGGCATCATTCAGATATCCTTGTTTTCAGCTGGTGATTCTGTGCACCATAAGAATGATCATAGTGGCAGTTCTGCCGCTTGATCGTTCTTACAAGCGATAGGAGGGGACATCCCCCTCCTGCTGCCATCCGGTGCTTCTCCGGGCTCTCCCGTGCCATCGGGGACCCGGAGAAAGAATCGGCTGCCGCCTGATGACGTCCATAGAGATTTCCAGTGACCAGATGGTCACCAGTCATCTCTATGACCGTCGGAGGCCCGGGCACAACATTATGACGTCACGTCCGGGCCGCGGATGTAAACAAAGCCGCGATTGCGGCTGGTAAGCATGAGATTGTGGATTTTTTTCTGATCTCATGCTTTCCAGCCTGGAGGAGAGATGTGGGGTCTTATTGAGGACCTGTCACGAACGATTCCTATTAAAAGGCATGTTTATATTCCTTTTAGTAGGAATAAAAGTGATAAAAAAAATGTAAAAGAAAGTGTACAAATAAAAAAAATAAAAATAATTCAAAACGCCTCTTTCCCCGGTAGCTCGTGAAGCGAACGCACACGTAAGTTCCACCCACATACAGTATGTAAACGCTGTTAAAACCACACATGTGAGGCATCGCCACATGCGTTAGAGCACGAGCAACAATTCTAGCACTAGACCTCCTCTGTAACTCTAAACATGTAACCTGTAAAAAAATTTAAAGTGTCGCCTATGGAGATTTTTAAGTACCGAAGTTTAGCGTCATTCCATGAGTGTGCGCAATTTTAAAGCGTGACATGTTGGATATCTATTTACTCAGTGTAACATCATCTTTTACATTATATAAAAAAATTGGGCTAACTTTACTGTTTTGTTATTTTTTAAATCATGAAACTGTTTGTTTTCCAAAAAAACGGAAAATTGTATACATACCTTCCGTAATTTTCCTTTCCTGACGCATCCCATGGCAGCACACACATTGGGTTGTGACTCCGCCTCCACAACCTGATAGGAGTGGTTAGCTATAAGATTTGAAGAGGAGTCCACCTTGCATTCTCAGTAACTATCACCTTAGAAGAGTGGGTTCTGTGTGCTGCCATGGGATGCGTCAGGAAAAGAAAATTACGGAAGGTATGTATACAATTTTCCGTTTTACTGACGCATCATGGCAGCACACACGTTGGGAAATAACTCGCTAAATGAGTGGGTGCTTTCAAAAGATTTTTATTTGCTCAAGTACAGGGTATAGAAGAATTAGTTTGAATGATTGATCTCCCGAACTCAACTGTAGTTAATTGAGCCGGGTCTATTCTGTAGTGTGAAATGAAAGTGTTTCTGGAAGACCAAGTTGCTGCCTTGCAAATGGTTTCTTAGGACACTCTACAGTATGCTGCCCAGGAGGTCGCTACCGCTCTAGTCGAGTGGGCTTTTAATCCGTCCGGTATTGGGAGTAGCTGAATTTGGTACGCTCTTTTGATGATTCTCACTAACCAAGACGCTATTGTTCTCGAGGAAGCTGCCTGGCCTTTTCTTGGGCCATGCGGTATGACTAGAAGGTTGTCAGTCTTTCTGAATTGTTTGGTAGTTTCCAAGTAGGTGGAGATCACCGATTTAACATCCAATGGATGTGGGTTCCCTTCACTAGTAAGAAAAACTGGGAGATTGATCTCCGAGTTGAAGTGGAAGGCAGACGCTACCTTAGGTATAAATTGATCTGATGGTCTGAGGACGACTCTATCCGGGTAGAAGACCAGATGCGGCTCTTTGATTAGTAGCGCCTGTAACTCTGAGACTCTTTTGGCAGATGTTATTGCTATCAGGAAAGATAATTTAAATGTTAGGTCCCATAAGGATACTGATTCCAGAGGGAAGAAGGGTTCTCTAGACAGAGCTTCTAGTACAATCGATAGGTCCCAGGTCGGAAAGGTTGGTTTTCTTGGTGGCCTTATTTTCAGGCATGCTTTCTGGAATTGGAGTATGAGCGGATCCAGGGCCCATTTGGTTCCCGTCATTGCGGACAGTGCAGAGACCTGGACTTTGAGAGTGCTTGAAGCTAGTCCCTTCTCCAGTCCTAGTTGTAGAAATTCTAGGATTTGAGAGACTGAAGGAGAGAGTGGGCTCCAAGACTGCTGTTGTAAAAATTCGGTGAATTTTTCCCAGATTTTGCTATACGTGTTGTTTGTTGTCCCTTTCCTTGCCTGTTGGAGTGTATTCACTACTCTAAGTGAGCATCCTTGGTCTAGTAGCCTCTCCCTTTCAACCTCCAGGCCGTTAGTTGTAGTGGATCCGGTGCTGGGTGAAGGAATGGGCCTTGTGAGAGCAAATCTGGGGTTACTGGGAGCGGAAACGGCTCTTCTGTGTTTAGTTGCAGGATGGTTGCAAACCATGGCCTTCTCGGCCAGAACGGCAATACTGCTATGACTATGGACGTTGATCTCCTCAGTCTTGCCAGAAATCTGGCTATTAGGGGAATCGGAGGAAAGACATATCCCAAGTGGAAACTCCATGGGTGATGGAGACAGTCGATCCCTGCCGCCGTTGGATAGGTGGCTCTCGATAGGAACCGAGGGCATTTGTTGTTCTGTGGAGTTGCTGCCAAATCCATATCGAGGATTCCCCATTTGCGAGTGAGCAGAGCGAATACTTGAGGGTTGAGAGACCACTCGTTGTTTGATATAAATATTCGGCTCAGGTCGTCTGCGAGTTGGTTCTGTACTGCCGGGATGTAGATTGCCTTTAGATCTGTCAGATGAACTTGAGCCCATTCGATTATAGGGCGAACTTCTTCCATGAGTGTGTTGCTCCGGGTGCCTCCCTGTCTGTGAACGTAATTCACAGCCACTGTGTTGTCCATGCGTAGGAGAACGTTTCTTCCTGTAAGGAGTGGTCCGAATGTTAGTAGAGCTTTCCAGGCGGCTCTGAGTTCCAGAATGTTTGAAACTATCCCTTGCGGGTGAAAGGACCAACGGCCCTGTGCCCCTTGATGCTGATAATGTGCTCCCCACCCCTGTAGACTGGCATCCGTGGTGATTATTTCTGGTAGTGGCGGTATTATGGGACGGCTGCGTGAGAGGTTGCTGATTCGGGTCCACCACCATGCCGACTTCTTTACTGCTGGATTGATCCTGATCCGCTGGTTCATTGATGACCCGTTCCACTGTTTTAGGAATGAATTCTGGAATGTTCTTGAATTCCACTGCGCCCAATGGACCATTAAGAAGGTGGAAGACATTGAACCCAGGATGCTTAGACACGTTCTGGCTGATAAGTATTCTGCTGCCAGGAGTTTCTTTATTTTCTGTACTAGCGGATCTATTTTCGCTTGAGGAAGACCGACCGTGTTGGAGTTGGTGTCTATCTCGGCTCCCAAAAAAATGATTCTTTGTGCCGGAATCAGGTTGCTCTTTTTCCAATTTATTATCCAGCCAAACTGTTGGAGTGAGGAAATTAATATTGTTTGATGTAGAAGCAGAGTTTGTCGACTGTCGGCTAGTAGCAGTATGTCGTCGAGATAATGTAGGACTCTCAGTCCTTTCTCCCTCAGCTGTGCTATTATCGGTAGCAGGACTTTCGTAAAGGTTCTGGGGGCTGTTGATATTCCAAATGGGAGGCTTTGAAACTGAAAATGTTGGTAACCTATTGCGAAGCGTAGATATTTTTGGAAGGTTTGGTGTACGGGAATATGTAAGTAGGCGTTGGACAAATCGACCGAGAGCATCCAATCCTTTGCTCCTATTGCTAGCAGTACTGATTGCAGGCTCTCCATTTTGAATGATTCGACTAGAATCGTTTCGTTGAGACTTTTTAGATCGAGTACCGGTCTCAAGTCTCCTGTCTTTTTTGTTACTAGAAAAAGAGGAGAATAGAATCCTGTGCCTTCCTGTTCCTGTGGAACCTCTACGATTGCCTGTTTTTGTAGTAATTCTAGAATATACTTGATTAGAAGCTTTCGCTTCGGAAGAGAAGACGGTAGTCTGGTAACTCTGTGGAACTCTCTGGGCGGCTTGTGCTTGAATGTCCATTTGTGGCCCTCCTGGATGGTGGAAATCGTCCAGGGGTCTCTTATAGAGTGTATCCATACGTGAGCAAACAGCCTCAACCTCGCACCTACTATTGCGAGTTGGGCTTGCGTGCCATCAAAACGACTTTTGTTGATCCCCTGAGTTGGGGTTTTTGGGCTTCTGCACCCTCACAAAGGCTGGTTGTGGGTTTTGCCAATTTCGCTTAAATTGTTTACCTGGCCTATAAGACCTTGCTTCTCGATATCTTTCGGGCAGATGTCGTCTGAAGGGTGGGTTTTTTTGCTGTTTGGGTCTCCTATCTGAGGGAATGAGGCCCGATTTACCCCCAGTTACTTTTGAGATTGCAGAATCTAGTTTAGGCCCGAATAGGTTTGTTCCGTCGTATGGGATTCTACACCAACTGGATTTTGAAGTCGCATCTGCGACCCATGGCTTTAGCCACAACGCTCTTCTGGCTGTTACTGCCGCCAACATTGCTCTCGCTGAGGATCTTATGATGTCCACCGATGCCTCTGCCACGAAGTCTCCCGCCAGGCTGAGTTCCTGTAAAGCAGACGTGGTCTTTTCCCGTTCTGCTGCTTCTAGTAATAATTTTTCGATGTTAGACGCCCAGCTAGAGATGGCCCTACCGACTGCAGCTAGTGTAATTGCCGGCCTGCAGGCCCCTCCTGCCGCTGAATAGGCTTTTTTAAGATCGAGGTCTATCTTGCGGTCCATTATGTCTCTAAAGGTGACGGCATCTTCAATTGGTAATGTTACATGACGCGCCAGGCGCATTAGTGATGAATCAACCACAGGTGCTGCGATGAGAGGATTAACCTTTGGTTCCCTCAGTGGGTAAAGCTTGGCTAGCCTATTATTTAGCCCGGATTTTTTATCTGGCTTTTGCCACTCACCTTTTATTAACTCTTTCGAGCTCATCGATAAAGGGAAAGGTTTCGGGATCTCTTTTTAGGTTAGGAAAGTATTTCCTTAGTTTGCAAGGAGCGTCCTTTTCTTCCTCCCATCCGATCGCCTCCTTTACTGCTCTCACGAAAGGGTCTATTAATGCGAAGTCAAAGGAAGTGGGTACTAGACCCTCCTCCTCCTCTGGTGAATCTTCTTGGTCCTGGGGATCATAGGGAGTTGAGGCCGGGGTGGATTGTCCAACTGATTCGGATGTTGCTACCTGCAGGATAGATTCCTTTACGGTTTCTCTTATTATGTTGGATGCCTGCACTGCGTCAGCTTCCTTGTCGCAGGTTGCCTCTTCTAAGCATGTTTGGCATACTAGTTTGCCAGATAGCGCTTGCGCTCCACAGACCCAGCATGTATTGGCCGCAGGGCGGATACACTGCTCATCTCGCGGTTGACGGGAAGATGTTGAATCTCTATGGTGGGAGGATCTTGAATGACTCCTTTGAGAATGAGAGTGTCTTGAAGGTGAACGCTCTTTTCTTTTAGAATGCGATGACCTTGATGACCTGCCGGAACTACCAATATAAGGTGGTATTAGTGGCAGTGCTCTCTTTTCTCCTCTTCATTACTTACCCATTATGTTGCCCCCTTACCTTGTGGTCCGTGAGTGGTCTGCTGTGGCAGCGGCCTCCATTGGAAAAGGTAGAGTGTTTCTATGAAGGGAGAAGGGAAAAAGAAAGAAAGATTCCCCATTTTGAAAAAAAAAATTTTTTAACATATATAAAAACATAGGGGGAGAAGGAAAAAAAAAGTCTTTTTTTTTTTTTGCTAGGAAGAGAGGGAGAGGTAATGGACTTACCAGTAGTAGGGACAGTGATTGACCAGCAAGGCAGCAACAATTGGGGCAGTATTAGTGTGGAGGGTGTTCTCCTACCCTCCAAGCAACCCCAAATGACAAAATTGCTGTTTTTAAATAGACCGCCGCTCTAGCTGTCCGCGGCGCTCGGCGCCATTTTGGGTGCTGGCAATTGACTATCCAGGCATTCATGCTGTCATTTCCTGGCGCCGTAAGCCCGAGCCGGCCGCCATGATGGGACAGGCAAGGCGAGGGACTACAAGGCCCAGCGGACCCAGACGAAGGTACAGAGGGGGAAAAAAATTGAACAGGATAAAAATAAGAATTTCATTATAACTAAAGTGGTGACCTACCAGGTGGTAGAGAGTGGAATTTGAAGGTAAGAGGTGGAGACCGCTATACACTTTTAAAACCTGTTTAAGGCTTTTAAAAAAAATATAATTAGGACATACCCCTGAGACCACCAGAGTGGGGTTCCCTGCATAAAGCTCGTTTAGAGGCTGTACAGTCAGGGCTTCCAGCTAGGAGAGGCTTGAATCTAGCTGGGGTGAATCGGCAAGGGGTTTCCAAGCTGTAACCAGTCGATCCATCCAGGTGAGGAAAAAAAGGAGAATGCAAGGTGGACTCCTCTTCAAATCTTATAGCTAACCAGTCCTATCAGGTTGTGGAGGCGGAGTCACAACCCAACGTGTGTGCTGCCATGATGCGTCAGGAAAAAGTTTTTGAAAAATTGTTGCACAAGTACTGTGCAAGATAAAAATGACTGCCATTTTATTCCTTAAGGTGTCTGCTAAAAAAAAATATATAATGTTTGGGGGTTCTGAGTAATTTTCTAGCAAAAAAATTATGATTTTTACTAGACATGTGCACATTGAAATATTTCGTTTCGGAATTTCGTTTTCGTCCAAAAAATAAATGTATTTAGGTACTCCCGAAATTCGTTTTTATTTATTTCGTTTTTCATTAAAAATTGCATTCGTCCAAAAATCCAAATCAATTAAGTTCGAATCTGTCATTGAAGGCTTATGGTGTCTGTCGAATGTTCAAAGAAGATTCAACGGAGCAGCTAAACTGAACGTGTACATTTCCGGTCGAATTTTCCGCCTACAAGCTAGCTGTAGTAGAATTCTAATGTTGTATGACTAGTAATAATGACTTCCATTTTTGCTCGGGAGATCTTTTGCTTACATAGGCTACCCAAGGTGTTCGTCTCGGACAGGGGTAGTCAGTTTGTGTCCTGGTTCTGGTGAGCCTTTTGTGCGCAGTTGGGAATTTAGCTTTCTTTCTCCTCTGCGTATCAGCCGCAGTCTAATGGTGCCACAGAACGAGCTAACCAGTCATTGGAGCAGTTTCTATGTTGCTATATTTCTGACCATCATAACAATTGGTCGACCTCTTACCTTGGGCAGAGTTTGCTCACATTAGTGCCATGAATTCTGCTTCCCGATTGTCCCATTTATGGCAAACTATGGTTTCCAACCATCCATGTTGCCTGACTCATTTGTTCCTCAGAGCATTCCTGCATTAGAGAAGCATCTCCATGGTCTTCATTATACTTGGGTACAAGTCCAGGAGGCCTTGCGACATTCAATGATAGGTACAGACTCCATGCTGACCACAGATGCCTGCCTGTGCCTTCCCACCAGATTGGGGACAGAGTCTGGCTGTCATCTCGCAACCTCCGACTCTGTGTTCCCTCACTGAAGTTTGCACTTCGGTTTATTTGGCCTTTCCGTATTCTCTGGAGAATTAACCCAGTGGCTTACACGTTAGACCTTCCTTCGAATATGAGTATCTCAAATGTATTTCATACCTCTTTATTAAAACCTTTGGTCTGCAACCGCTTCACCACCTTGGTGCCATGTCCTCACCCAGTACAGGTTGAGAACCATGAGGATTATGAGGTACAATCCATTGTTGACTCCCGTAGGTTTCGTGGGCACATACAGTACCTGGTTCATTGGAAAGGGTACGGTCCGGAGGAATGCTCTTGGGTCTCATCCTTGGACGTACATGCCCCTGTCCTGCTCTGAGATTTCCATAGACATTTTTCCCTCAAACCTAGTGGTCCTCCGAGGGGGAGGGGGTCATTGAGGAGGGGGTACTGTCAGTGCTGGGCTCAGACCTTCCTTCTCTGAGCAGGCCGTTCAGCTGTCGGTTAATTGCCAGCTCCAATCTTTCCACAGTGACTCACCTGGTGATGATATCCTGTTCATCAGTCCTGCTGGTCACTTAAGCCGTTCCGTTCAGATCATCTCTGCCTTCGCCTTGGTCAAACATATGAAGAGATGCTGTCAGGGACATGTCAGGGGTCATCAGGCTAACTTGCGTGCACGTAGGTGCACGAGAGGATTTTCTAGAGCAGTTCAGCTGAATTCCCCACTGGGGGGCGCTGGCCTTCTCCCGCGCGCGCCCGTTCGCTTGTTCGTGGGTGCGCGCGCGCACCCGTTCGCGCTAGCGCTGTTTGGCGCCAAAGTCCCTTTAAAAAGGTGTCAGTTACTCCCATCAGGTGCTGTTCGTCTGCAGCTCTGTACCTGAGTTCCTGTATCCTGCCTGTTGTTATTATCATTGACCCGGCTCCGTCTGACTATTCTGCTATCTCCAAACCCGACCCGGCCTGCCTGACCTTGCTGATATCCTGTTACCTGTTGCCGACCACCTGCCTGCCTGACTATTCTGTGATCATCCCTTCTGCCATATACCTGCCTGATCTCCTGCCATCACGGACTGTCTGACTCTGCTGTGCTTGTGTCCTGTGACGCTGCTCATCACCTGTTCTTCCAGCTCCAGGTTCTGCTGCTGCAATATCCTCCACCTGCCTGCTAACGGATCCGCTTCTGCTTTCCTGCATCCGCATTACAGTCACCCCGGAGGAAGTCTTCTCAGCTCCTGCATTGGCCGTCGCAAGAAGTCGCATCAGGCACTCCTACCCACTGTGCTCAGGAGACCACTGTTCCCACTCCAGTGGCTCCTGAACCAGCGCTTAAGAGAGGTCTCCTTCTACCAGTCGGGCTCAACTATCAGGTACCTAACAGATGCTCTCCTGTGTTCCCGTTAAAGACTTGCTTGACTGACATCCCTTCTGGTTCCAGTGTCTGCTTGCTGTTCCACTATGCTGATTCTGCGGTTTCCTGATCTCCTGGCCTGTCCTGAAGAACGCTGATCCCTGGCTCCCTGATGTCCTGGCTTGTCTGATTATCCGTTCCAGTTTCCGAACCCTGGCTATGTTTTGACTATGTTTGCTCTATTTACCTTTTACCTTTAGTATTAATAAACAGTGTGGTTTTACTGCACTTCTGTCTCAGTTTGTTTCATGGTTCCTGACAGACATTTCCTAAGATACCCATTAGCTAATGGAGTTTGCCACCAAGGTGTGCGGGGGGTTGGGGGGGGGGGTCGAAGCAAGGGCCCTCACCTCTGGTGCTGTTATACAAACAAAATTTTCTCCAAAGGGGGTGGGACTTTAAAGGCATAGATTGTCAGACAAAAAATTGATTAAAAAAATACATTTTCTTTAAACAATGTATCAAAAAGTATTTAAAAAATGTCATCACATATCATAGGTACAAAATATGATTAAAATTATTGCTGTCTGTGCATAGAGCTTTCGAGTGTACGGTGTCTCCAGAAATCTCAGAGGAACAAAATACACCCAAAATATAATATGTAAACATTAGCATTCGAAGAATCCTACGCGTTACGGAGTGTTCCACACTCCTTCTTCAGGGATGATCCGATATGCAAAAGTATTATACATGTAACCATCTAAAATATAAGGAAATATATATTTTTATCAACAACATAGCTGAATCAGTGCTTGTATCCATCAACACATGGCACAGAAAATGCGTCTATAAAGCTGCTCACGCGTCCAAAAAGCAACCAGAGTGAGAGCAGTTTGGCCAAAGGCCAAAAAATAGATGAGAAAGTAGAATGAAATTGAGAGGATGCGTTCCTGTTTGATGAGAAAGGTGGACATGGAAAACAGCTGGGAGCAAACCGGGAACGCAAACAGCTGGAAGCTGAGAATGAAAAGGAGCAAAATATGAAAAGTTCACAAAAGAGATTTAGCTAGGAAATCAAAAACAGGGCCAATCCAAAGAATATATCCATGTTTATATATATATATATGAAATAATGTATGATATATCAAAACATATATAGAAAAAATGTACCTCAAAAAGGGTGCTGTGTGTGCACAGACACAGGTCGCATACAATGGGAAAGCATCGGGTCAGGAGAGTCAGGTGTTCATCATTCATGGAATATAGAGTATATATGTGTGTGGGGCTTGAGAGCTGAAGAGGAGGTCAGAACGGAGCTTTACAAGCATCCCATAGATATAATCATCCACCGAAATATAATCTATGAATCATAAAAAGGATAGTCTGAATGAGATCTAGATTTCATATAGCCAAACAGCACCTAAACTTCTCTATGGTGGAACAGAGAGTATAGCATTTACCTGCATCGGCACTTTCCAAGGACACGCCGTCTTGTGGGAACCACAGCACTGAATACGCCATTACTGAACTGGCTTGAAATACAAAGGCTCCAAGAGCCGACCTCCACTTCCTAACAGGTGTGGGTGATCTCGCCTGATGGTGAACACCCACACATGTATACTTGCTAACGCTGCGGTCCCCCGAGTGCGCCGGCGCACGGCGTCACCCCCTACCCACTTTAAAGATGGTGATGCAGGAGGAGTGACGTCGTGCATCACGCTCCCACCGACACGCATGCACGGTCGACCGGGGAGCCACTAGACATAGGGAGGAGACTGGGAAAGATGATAGATAGTCTCCTAAGACTGCAGCAGCGGCTGCACATATAGAAATACACGCAAATGCGCTGACAGTCATATGGCTGTGGAAGTGGGACATGGTGATAGAGGGAAAGAAAACATCTGCCCGCATAGTGGAGGCAGATGATGCCCACTCAGAAGGGGAGATCGCAGGGGAAATGCCGAACGGACGAATAAAATAGGATCAGCGTAATGAAATACTAGATCCCATAATCGCCCAGAACGGCCTGGGCATGCCGAGACTGCAGCCAGATGAATCACATGAACCACCCCACTACCCACCAACAGGGTAGAAGAAAGGGGGAAGGAGAAAGGGTGGAAATATGAATAAAAAAAGGGCCTTGATTGCACAAAGGACGCATAGGCACGGCAGATAACACAGACGTGATTGGTAGACAGAGAAAGGGGGGCAGAACAGAGAAGGCCAAAAAAGACAAACAGGAAACAATCGATGCTATAAGATACACACATCAAGAATCCCCATACAGTGAATAACATGGGCAAAAGGAATGATCTGCCCGATCAAAATGGAAATCAATCTTTCTCCATGCCCCGAGATACAAAGCCCTCCAAGAAGGGCCTATAGTTGGCTGCTTTGTTTAGGCCTGGGAAGGTTGTAGCCTGGAGCGTGAAGATCCACTTGAGCTCCTTTTGTAAAATTATTTTGTTCCAGTCTCCCCCTCTTGCACTGGGCTGAACTCTATCAAGGACCAACAACTTGATCCTCGGACAGACACCACAGTGCAAAGATAGTACATGTTTTCCAAGGGGGAGATCTGGAACACATTTACTCATGCTCCAGATGTGTTTGGACATCCTGGAGCGTAATTCAAGCTTTGTTTTGCCTACGTAGAAGGAGCCACAATCACATAATAACAAATAAACCACCCCTTTCGTTTTGCAATTAGCAAAGTGTGCCGCTTTGAAGTGTCTGCCATTAGGCAACACACATGTGGGTCCCACCTGTATGTATTGACAAAAGGTGCAGCCCCCACATGTGTATGTGCCTTTGATTGTGCAGGGATCACCCCGATTGTCACCCTTGAACTCACTTTGAACAATACAGTCTCGAATTGATGTGGCACATCTAAAAGTGATAGGTGGTCTAGTCGGTACAAACCTGCCCAATTGGGCGTCCATAGAAAGAAGATGCCAATACTTCTGTATTATATTACGGATTTTGTTATGTTGGTTGGAAAAGGATATAATGATTCTAGTCGTATTGATATTGCGGGCATCCCTTATTTGTTTTTTAGAAGAGTATAGGAGTTCATGTCTTGTTTTTTCTAAAAAAATTTTGTAAGCCTTCTTCAGGCATGTTTTCCAGTATCCTCGCTCCAATAATCTAATTTGTAGTTGTTTTGCTTCGATTTGAAAAGTTTTCTCGTCGGAGCAGTTCCTTCTAGTACGTAGGTAATGACTAAAGGGTATAGAGGTGATGAGAGGACGTGGATGAAAGCTGGACGCATGGAGTATAGAGTTTCCTGCTGTCGGCTTCCTAAACAGGCGAGTCTGGATGGCACCTCCCTCTCCACGGAGGACTGTGACATCCAGAAAAGTCACCTCGTCAGAGGGATCTGTCATGGTGAAATTTAGATTGACTTGATTCTTAATGAGCCTGGCCAGAAAGGCGGACAGCATCTCCACTGGGCCATCCCTAATCAGAAAAACTTCATCGATGTACCTTAACCACATCGTAATATGGTCAGTATACATCGTCAGATCCTCATCTGCCATCAAAGCACGCTCCCACTCCCCCAGGTACAGATTGGCGTACGATGGGGCACAACAGGTCCCCATCGCAACACCCTGTACCTGGAGGTAGTGGGAGCCACCAAAGGAGAAAGCATTGTGGTTAAGGATGAAGTCCAGAGAAAATCGTTATATGGCCAGTCATCCTCAACTTGTTGGGACAAGATGTGATGGATCGCAGCCAACCCCAAGTTTGCAGAATGGAACTATAGAGGGCCTCAACGTCAATCGTGACTAACGTTGAGTGCTCTGTAATAAAAAGACCATCTAAGATTTTGAAAAAGTAAATCGTATCCTTGACTTATGATGGGAGACTGATTACAAAAGGCCTAAGATGTTCATCGATTAAACGACTCAATCTTTCAGAGATGGAGCCATTGCCTGAAATAATCGGGCGACTAGGTGGGTCGTTTCAGTTCTTGTGGATCTTTGGGAGCGAGTAGAATGTAGGGATTCGTGGGTGCTCAGTACGTATGTATTTCCAAGTTGTAGCTGTTATAATACCCTTGGTGCCTGCAGTGTCTACTAGATCATAAAACTTGGCGTTGAACCTCTCGATCATGTGTACAGGAATGGGGCGATACCAATTCATATTTTGAAGACTTTTTTTGCACATAGCAGTATACTGATCTTGTCCATGATACGGTGCTTCCAACCTTATCGGACGGTTTGATCACTAGTGAATAGTTCTTAGATAGATCTTTGAGTGCTTGTTTTTTCAAAGGGGTCATATTATCTTTGGGGTTAGCTTTCAGCAGTATTTTATTCAAATCTCGAGATACAAGGTTCAAAAAAGTAGCTACATTTGGATTAGAGCTAGGTGCAGGGAATTGATCTGATTTTTTCTTAAGCATCGATTTGGGTTTAGCTGCTTTCTCATTGGATGCCTTGTCGACATCGGCCAACAACTTGTCAATGTCAACACAGTCAATGAGATCTAAATCATCATTTTCCTCAAGGAGGGAAACAAGCTGTTCAATGGCTTTGTCTTCCTCCCGGCTTAGCTGTGTCTTGGCATCGGGGTTCTTACCATACATGTTTTTTAATAGAAGTTTCCTTACGAAGAGGTTGAGGTCTTTAAACAAATCAAATTTATTAAAGTTTTCATTGGAACAGATGCCCAACCCCTTCATAAGGACATCAACTTCATATGTATTCAAAGTGTGAAGATAAATTGATTATATTCATGAGGGTGTTAGATTTTACAGACCCATCATTTACACCAATTAGGTAATTGTAGGTATGTTGGGAGTTATGTTCCCTTTTGTTGGATTTGGAAGTGGGCGGCTCGGAAAAGAAGAGAAAATAGGTGCATATGGTGTTGATACAGTTTCCCTCCTATCTACTGGATGTCTAGAGTCGGTGTGGTCATATATGTCTTCACAGGAAGAAATAGAGTATAGTTTTGAGACTACACTAACGTGTGGGTTACCTGCCACCAAGGACTTAGAACACCCAGAAATCTGTGCACTTTGTGTTGGATGAGGGTTCTGTCCTCGCATGGCTTTTTTGACCGATTGTTCGTGAGGTTCTTCATGATATCTCTGTCTTTTAATCCGTCCTGTCCCTCTTTGCCTAGAAAAAGACTCATGCTGAGAGGAGGATATGTTAGAAGAAGATTGTGAAATATTTCCACCCTGCACTCTAAATGAGTTGGAATTCACCTTAGATTGGGATTGATGGATATGCCATTTGTAGGCCCTTCCCTCTCTAAAGGCATTCCTGTCCCTTACAATTTTTTTCTCCTTTTTCATTAGAATCCCCTTACTGAATTTTTCGAAACGTTCAGTCATAATTTTTTCCTGCTCCTTATAGGATTTGTTAATTTTGTAGGGGTTGCAGGAGGTCCATGGTCTGATCTATGTCTCTAATTCGCTCATTTGTTTCTTATATGCCTCTATTAGATGTTTCATCATCTCTCTTGAGCATTTATTCAATGTTTTTTCCCATTCCGCCTTGAAATCCATATCTTTAATTTCAAAGGTGGGGAAAATTTGAATTCGAAGCCCGAAGGGATTGATATCTTCTCTTATATAGTTTTCAAAAGATTGTATATGCCAATATAGTGATGATTTCTTTTCTAACAGTTTGTTTAGGCGGAAGAACAGAGAAATAAGATCAGATTCAGGATGCTCCATTTGACCAAAACTGGTGAGATAGCCAGTCATGCGTGCATCCCTGTCTTTGCCTTTGAAGTTTTCCATCTGGTGGAGAACAAAAACACAGAATCAGGAAGGATAATGTAATATAAAAAATATAAATGTACAATGCACCCTATCAGTCTATGTTGTCTATTCAAAAATACACATAAAAAAACTTGTATAGCAGAGAACCTCCAAAAAAAAAAAAAACGGGGAAGGAAAGGGGATTTGCTGCCAATTTGGATAAATATCAAAAAAGATTGGAGGTATAATTGAAATAACTCATCTACTAAGGGTCAGCCAACATCCCAAATTTAGATAAAAACAAAATTTTCCCCAAAGAGGGTGGGACTTTAAAGGCATAGATTGTCAGACAAAAAATTGATTTAAAAAACGAATACATTTTATTTAAACAATGTATCAAAAAGTATTTCAAAAATTTCATCACGTATCATAGGTACAAAATATGATTAAAATTATTGCTGTCTGTGCATAGAGCTTTCGAATGTACGTTGTCTCTAGAAATCTCAGAGGAACAAAATACACCCAAAATATAATAACATGTAAACATTAGCATTCAATGAATCCTACGCGTTACGGAGTGCTCCACACTCCTTCAGGGATGATCCGATATGCAAAAGTATTATACATGTAACCATCTAAAATATAAAGAAATATATATTTTTATCAACAACATAGCTGAATATATTCTTTGGATTGGCTCTGTTTTTGATTTCCTGGCCAAATCTCTTTTGTGAACTTTTCATATTTTGCTCCTTTTCATTCTCAGCTTCCAGCTGTTTGCGGTCCTGGTTTGCTCCCAGCTGCTTTCCGTGTCCACCTCTCTCATCAAACAGGAACTCATCCTCTCAATTTCATTCTACTTTTTCATCTACTTTTTGGCCTTTGGCCAAACTGCCCTGACTCTGGTTGCTTTTTGGACGCGTGAGTACGGTAGCTTCATAGACGCATTTTCTGTGCCATCTGTTGCCTTTGATGGATACAAGCACTGATTCAGCTATGTTGTTGATAAAAATATATATATTTCTTTATATTTTAGATGGTTACATGTATAATACTTTTGCATATCAGATCATCCCTGAAGAAGGAGTGTGGAACACTCCGTAACGCGTAGGATTCATTGAATGCTAATGTTTACATGTTATTATATTTTGGGTGTATTTTGTTCCTCTGAGATTTCTGGAGACACCGTACACTCAAAAGCTCTATGCACAGACAGCAATAAATTTAATCAAATTTTGTACCTATGATATGTGATGAAATTTTTGAAATTATTTTTTGATACATTGTTTAAATAAAATGTATTCTTTTTTTATCATTTTTTTGTCTGACAATCTATGCCTTTAAAGTCCCACCCTCTTTGGGTAAAATGTTGTTTGTATCTAAATTTGGGATGTTGGCTGACCCTTAGCAGATGAGTTATTTCAATTATACCTCCACTCTTTTTTGATATTTATCTGGTGCTGTTATAGGTAGCACTGAGGCATCAGAGGACCGATGCACAGTTGGGATTATCTTTTCTGAACTGTTGCCATTTGAGTCATATGTAAGTCTTCATGCAGCTTTGACTAAAGTTGAATAATGCCCTTGTTATAGGTGTAGGCCATTTATGTACCTCCCAAAACCTGACTGAAAATCTCCCAGAGATTGCATCTCCCCATCCTTCCTTGTTTCTTGGACATTGCTAAGACACTCTCAACGGTTACCATTCACATCCACCACCACAGGATCAAACTCTCAAACACTAAGCTCAGAACTACTGCACCAAGGGAGAGAAAGCACGTGTGAAGGGTTTTGAATCAGAAAAAAAGCTCCCACCTGTAATAGTGGACATAAACAGTAAGAGCTGGGAGTCTCTAAGGCTGGCTTCACATATGCCCAAATTGGATGCGGGTTTCCCCTCCCACTATCCTCTTCACCATAACCTAGAGGAAAGAAGGTGTTTTTTTTTAGTTTTGTTTTTTTGCTCTTAGGAAATGGGCATAACAAACTTCAATGGGCTATTTAACAGACCAAAATAAAAAATAAGAGAAGTTTATTGTAAGGGTTTACGTACACTTTAAAAAGAATCTGTCACTTTGTCCATTCACTGAGAAGTGACAGATTCTCTTGATATGACCATTTCTGCTTTCATCCACTGCTTCAATAGGCTTAGGAGCGCTACGTTTAATCCCTGTGTAAGCCTTGTGTAGGGTGAGCGTCCATATAAAAATGTCCAGCACTTATTCAGTTAACATGCTTCTGTAGCAGCACAGAGGTATTTTCCTTCTTTCTTTCTGAAATGATGCTCTCTGTTCTCTCTGTTCTTCATTGTGAAGATCTGTGTGAAGACCAGCGAGTCCCCCTCTGGGTATATTAGGTAGTGGAGATCATAGTACAGTAAGCAAGATTATGAGATGCAAACCTCAGAGCAGCACATGGGATTTCACGCTGTATCTGCTGTTTATATATACTTATCAGAAGACTTTATTAATCACAAATCCCAGAATGGCTTCCTCTGATTCTGAAGAAATTATTCATTCAGCAGTTCAATCCTCAGTTTGATAAAAGCCTGCTGCTGCATAGATGCCAACAGTCCTAGATTTTCCGGGACAGCCCTGTATCTTGGACCTCAGTCCCGATGATGCTTTGTCCCGGGCTGTGTCCGGGGATCACCCTTCTTTGAGTTGCTGAGTATGCATTCTTTTTCCGTGTCTGGGTTATAAAGTAAAATGGGGAAAACTGTTCTTAAAAGGATAGTCCACCTTTACAAAAAACCTGCCTATGCAGGTAAGGGATGTTTTTAGATAAAAACAAACTGTGCAGCTCTGACTACAGTTGAAAAATACCCTTGTTATTAGACATGTGCGCCAACAATAAATTTGTTCTGTTCCGTTCCGTTTCGTATTAGAATTGATTCGTATTTCATAATTCGTGTCCGAAATTCAATTTGGATTCATTTGAAATACGAATTTTCGTTAGGTTCGTTAACTTTTCGTAACAATCACAAATGTTCGTTATGATCAGGGATCCTCAAACTACGGCCCTCCAGCTGTTGCGGAACTACGCGTCCCATGAGGCATTGTAAAACTCTGACATTCACAGACATGACTAGGCATGATGGGAATTGTAGTTTCTGAACAACTGGAGGGTCATAGTTTGAAGACCCCTGGTTATGATGAATTTATCATTATGAGGGGCTCCCACCATCCCTGTGCTGAGTGCTGACTTCCTGGGTTTTACTTTTTAACTTTTAGGTTCGTTAGCATTTTCGTAACAATTGCAAATTTTCTTAATGATGAATTTATCATTATGAGGGGCTCCCACCACCCCTGTGTTGTGCTGACTTCCTGGGGTTTTTAACTTCATCATAATGGATAATCGTAATTAACGAACATTCTTATTTTGTCCCATTCTGTTGTAACGGAATTTGGATCCGAAGTTCATAAACGAAATTTCATATTTCGCACAAAATTCGTATGCATAAAAATTCGTATTTCGGATCCTCACGGATGTACGAATTTCCGGAACTTCGTACGAATTTCTGATTCGTACGAAACTAATCGCACATATCTACTTGTTATAGATGTAGGCCATTTACATACCTTATGAAGAATGACTGGAAGACTCCCAGGACATTGCTAAGTGAGGCCTAGTTGTCACTACTCACCTCCACCATCACAGAAGTGAGCTCTTTCTTTGTTTCAAATCCCCTCACATACTTTATCTATCCCCTGATGCAGTAGCTCTGAGCTTAGCATTTGGGAGCTCACTCCTGTGATGGTGGAGGTGAGCAGTGATGACTAGGCCTCACTTAGCAATGTCCTGGGAGTACTGTGATGGTGGAGGTGAGCAGTGATGCCTAGGCCTCAGCTATGTCCTGGAAGTACTTAGCAACATCTTGGAAGTATTCCAGTCAGGCTTCATAAGGCATGTAAGTAGCCTACACCTATAGCAAGGCTATTATTTAACTTTAGTCAGAGCTCCACCACTTGTTTTTATCTACAGACGTCCCTTATTTGCATAGGCAGTTTTGTGCTAAAGGTGAACTATACCTTTAACCACTTGCCGACCAGCCGCTGTCATTATAGTGTAGCAGGTGGGCACGTTCCCGCGAACCATTGCAGCTGTACGTCGGCTCCCTTAAGCGGGGTTAGCAGGCGAGGCGCGCGCTGGATACACTGCGGGGGTGCCAATGCACGTGGCCGGTGGTCACGGGCACGAGAGCCAGAACAGGGATGCGTGTGTGTGTAAACACACAAATCCCTGTTCTGTGAGAAGAGAAGAGAGAGGCTGTGTGTTCCTACTAGCTAGGAACAACCAGTGGTGGCTGGTGCTCAAAATTTTTGGGGGGGCGCAGACAAACTGAAAGATCCTGAAAAAAAAAACCCCATCAATTGCAGCTTCACTGTGCCATCAATCGCAGCCACTGTGCCATCAAATGCCGCCACTGTACCATCAAACGCAGCCACTGTGCCCATCAATTACCGCCACTGTGCCATATCAAATGCTCCCACTGTGCCATCAAAGTATTTATATTACATGGAAGTGTCACATCCAATATTGTTGGGAATATCGATGTGATGAAGTGCTGAGCTGTCCGGGGGACACATACAGAGTAATAAGAAGACAGATCTGCCAACAAAAGGATAAAATAAGATCTATAAAGTGAATGCGGACATATAAATCCATGATAACAGCAGACAATGCATGGTTATATAGGAGGCCAGCATGTACAGAATGCACTTCAAACATTTACCGTCCCCGGGCAGTGTGGTTGGTGTCGCCTGGGCTTGCTGGTGTAGTCGGGCTCCTATGGAGGAGACGGGTCGGTGCTGTGCTCCGCTCTGATCAGTTTCGGTGTCGCTTGGTGGAGTATATAGAGGGGGGGGTGAGTTCTCCGCGGACAGTTTCACTTTTTCTTTTCTTTAATAGAAGCCGATTCCCGGAAAGTGGGGGTTACCGGGGTTGGGAGAGTCTGATAGGCACCCAAGCGAGGGCAGAGACACTGGAAGAGCGTCAGAGACCAGACACCAGAGAACAGACACCGGAGAGGACATCAGAAGTCCTGCTAAGGACAGACAGACAGACAGAGGAGTACATACTGTACATACACAGGTTGTGGGCAGCAGCGGCGGCGGAGGAGTCTGATCCTCCAGCTTCCTCCCTTGTATGTCGCTTCCGCCAAAGTGCCTGGCATTAAACAGGTATATATTCTTCTACATATTTTTTGGCAAAAAAAATCGCAATAAGCGTATATTGATTGGTTTGCGCAAAAATTATTGCGTCTACAAAATAGGAGATAGATTTATGGCATTTTTATTATATTTTTTTTTACTAGTAATGGTGGTGATCTGCGATTTTTATCGGGACTGCAACATTGCGGCGGATAGATAGGACACTTTTGACATTTTTTTTGGGACCATTGACATTTATACAGCGATCAGAGCTAAAAATAGCCACTGATTACTGTGTAAATGTCACTGGCAGGGAAGGGGTTAAAACTAGGGAGCGATCAAAGGGTTAACTGTGTTTCCTATGAGTGTTTCTAACTGTGGGGGGGATGGTCTTACTGGGACATGACAGAGATCACTGTTCCCGACCACTGGGAACAGTAGATCCCTGTCATGTCACCTGTCAAAACAAGGAAATGCCTTGTTTAATAAGCAAGACAGGTCCTCTTTATTGCGAGATCTGGGGTCAAAAAGACCTCAGATCTAACATTTACACTTAAGAGCATAAAAAAAAAATGTAATTTTTACATTTACTAAAAAAAATAAAAATAAAAAGGCCTATAGGTGGAAGTGACATGAGACTTTGCTCTGGTCCTCCAAGGGCACAGAGTCAAATAAGGGCCATCTTGCCTCCATTCGACTTCCTGCCCCATCGCTCCAGGGCAGAGGCCTACAAACTTTATAAACAAAGGGCCAGTTTACTGTCCTCCAGACTTAACGGGGGCAGGACTGTAGCAATTGGGAGTAGAAATTGGCCTGGCATTAGTGGGATTAAACAATGCATCTTTGGTATTGGGGGAGAAATAGTGCCCCATCGTTGGTGTCAGTGTGGGGAATAGTGCCCCATCTTTGGTGTTAATGGGAGGAATAGTGCCCCATCATTGGTGACATTGGGAGGAATATTGCCCTATCATTAGTGTCAGTGGAAGGTATAGTACCCCATCAATGGTATCAGAAGGAGGAATAGTGCCCCATCATTGGTGTCAGTGGGAGGAATAGTGCCCCGTAATGCAATCAATGGGAGGAATAATGCCCCATCATTGGTGTCAGTGGGAGGAAGAGTGCCCCATTGTTGGCGTCAATGGAAGAAATAGTGTCCCATTGTTAATGTCGGTAGCAGGAATATTGCTACATTGTTGGTGTCAATGGAAGGAATAGTGCCTTGTATCAGTGGATGGAACAGTGCCCCAAGGGCAGGATAAAGGCAAGCAAAGGGCCGCAGTTTGGAGACCCCTGCTCCAGGGGATCGGATTGTTCCCCCCTTTACCGACGTCTCTGGTAAGTGGGGAAATGACCAGAAAGCAGCGGGAGGGAGGGCCACCTCTCCTGCTGCCTTTAAAAGTGATTTAGTGGCGAATCCACCGCTGAGACCACTTTTATTGAATCGCCCACTGCCATAACAGTGGTATATAACGTCAAAGTAATGATGTATATATACAGTGGGCGGTCCGGAAGAGATTAACAGGCAAACTTTCACTTTAAACTCTACCATTACTATAAGTTAGTAGTACTTGTGGATAGAGAGGAGAGAGAGATTAGAACACCTGTCAGGTTTTTAACCTTTTCACGCTGGCCTGCACGCATTTATGCGGCCTCTTGGCGGATGGGCCTTAACGGCAAGCAGCCACATATATGTGTACAAGAATGTAAACAGAGCTACCCCAAGAGTTACTGGCTGCTAATGGAAAGCTCCCAATCTCTGGTTTTTGATGTTCTTTATTGGCTTAAGCTGGCTAACTAGGCCATTGGTTATGTGGATTTATTATCTATTAAATTATTAATAATGGTTGATCATTTTTTAGATCACCTCCTAATAAAGCATTGTTCCCTATTAGCCAGGTTCAAACCAAATAAATGAAAGCGGTAGTACACCACAGCAGTTTACCCACCTGCCTACTGGGCACTTTCACCCCCTTTTCTTTCCTTGCCAATTTTCAGCTGTCAGTGCTCTCACACTTTGACAATTGCCAGGTCATGCAACGCTGTACCCAAACTAAATTTTTATACTTTTTTTGAGACAGAGCTTTCTTTTGGTATTTAATCACCACTGGGTTTTTTATTTTTTGCTGAACAAACAAAAAAAAACCTGAAAATGTTGAAAAAAAAAGGTTTTCTTAGTTTCTGTTATACAATTTTGTAAATAAGTAATTTTTCTCCTTCCCTGATGTGCACTTATAGGCGGCACTGATGGGCACTGATTGGCGGCAATGATAGGCGGCACTGATTGGCGGCAATGATAGGCGGCACTGATTTGCACAGATTGGCAGCACTGATGGGTACTTCTGGGGCTGCACTGATGATCGGGACACTGATGATCAGTGTCCTGATTGTCAGTGCAGATGTCCCCTGTGTGGATTTGCCTGTTTTCGGCTCTCCTCTTCTCACGCACTGTTAGCATGAAGGGAGGATTTCTGATAACCGGAAAATCCTGTTTACATTCAAAATCAGCTGTGATTGGACACAGCTGATCACGTGGTAAAGAGCCACCATGATTGGCTCTTTATCCCGATCACAGATCACTGTCAATGCACGCCGTAGGGGGCGTGCAGGCAGCGTGAGCATGGGAGGATGCCCATCAAAGTGCGGCCGCGCTGTAGCCATCATTCAGCTATAGCGTGGTCGCGATGGGGGTTAAAAAAAAAAAAACCTGTAAGGCAATTGCATACTGTGCTAGTATGCATCACATACTAGGACATTATGAAATACTTACGTTAGGATGAAGCCCTCCAGCGGACAGGGCTTCCATCTTTCCCCGGTCTTTCTTCCAGGTTTGCGGGCTCCGGCTTTATGAGTGGCCAGAGCTACAGTGACATCACTCCCGCACATGTGCGCAGGAGCGATCGGTTTCGGCACGAAGCTCCAAAAGTCCGCCATCGAATGCAGGACCTTCAGAGCGCATGCGCCAGTGATGTCCCCGGCTTTATCCAGTCTGAATATCTCCTAAACGGTGTGCGTTTAGGAGATGTTTATTTTACCTATAGGTAAGCCTTATTATAGGCTTACCTGTAGGTAAAAATCACAAAGTGGACTTTATTACTGCTTTAAGGTTTTTTTTGTCTTTAGTTTTTTGTGTTTTTTATTGGCCTGAGATATATAATTAGACCATTGGTTATGTACTTTAGTTATTTATTAAATTATTATTTATGGTTAATCATTTGTTTGGGTCACCCCTTTAATAAAGTACAGCTTTTCCTTATTTATTGGTATGCATTGAAAATAAGATGGTATGCTTTCAAAGAATTTTGAATAATATGACCTAGTACAGTCTGTGTCGCCATTGTAAAAGTATGGAGCACAATTATGCCCTGCATCACAATTGAATTATTGGTCAAATGTGAAGGAAGATCATAAAAACTGTGACGAACACTGTTATAACAATTTTAGGGACTTGGATAGGTAGTGGGTAATGGTAGGATACCTCAGGAACCCTTAGCAAAGATTTGAGGACACTGAACTTTCTCTTGCAGAACAATGAGTCAAGTCCTTGTAGAAATGAAGAGTGGACCGAGCTTTGATGCAGCAACTTGAGGAGATGCATCTTCCTCCGTGGACAGTCCAACCAAAGTCTTTTCACTAGGACATAAATAGACTGAGCTCTTCAGGACATGGTGTCCCCTTTAAACCAACTGACTCTAACACAAGAGGCATGGCCTTAGCATGCAGTCTCTAGGATCTCTCTCTCCAGTCTGTACTCAATAATGTCCTTGGAAAATTGGTTGCCTCCTTCCAATACCCTTGTAACACTTCCACCCTATGGTACCAGACTAGATCCTCAGAAAACAGTCCCTCAGTCAGCTTCAGGAACTCTCAGTAGCATAGGTCCTCAGTTAGCCTGAGGCCTCGACACCCCACAGCCACATGGCAGCAAGGGCTCTATCCCAGAGTGTTTATACAGACTCCCCATCACCATCTGGGCACCTCTCCCCAGGGATTGGCCAGGGCTGTAGGAATATTTAGCCTCTGATTAGACTCTTCCTGCCCACTAACTTCCAGACTTTTGTGGACCAACCAGGAGGAAGCAGTAAATTCTGCAGCTACTAAAACATAGAACAGGCCAGACATTACATGCATGTAGGGTTGCCACCCTTTCTTCAAGACAAACACAAACACTTAAGGGGTGCACAGCATTTTATTTTTGTAGTACACACTATAGGAGTGTAAAATTTTGGGTACTCCAAGGAGAGAAATAATGTGGCAAGAATAGCACGGTAAACAGTGGGTCTGGCCAAATTGTGTTAACAGTGGCAGGGGCTTAAAGTAGCCCATCTTACCTACACCAAACCAAAGCAGCCCATCCTGTCCACAACACCCCAAAGCAGTCAATCATGCCCAGGGTACCCCAAAGTGGACAACCCTAACCACAGCACCCCAAAGAATCCCACTCTACTCACAACACCGCAAATAATCCCACCCTATATAAATCACCCAAAAAAATCTCACCCTGCTCACAACACCCCAAAGAATCCCACCCTACTCAGAGCACCTCAAAGAATCCCACCCTACTCATGGCACCCTAAAGAATCCCACCCTACTCACCACCCAAAAGCAGGCCCACACTTCTCCTGGCACCCTAAGTTAGTCCACCCCACCTAGAACACCCCAAACCTCATTCCACCTCCCTTATCCACCGGACATGTGCAACGTATAAAGAGCTGTGTTTTTAGAATGTCAGGCTCCGAAGGAGTGTCTCCAGGGGGGAGAAGAAGAGGTTCTGGGCTCTCCAATATGCCACCAGCCATCACTGTGAACACAGCTGTCCCTGTCCCATGACAATGCCATTCCTGCCAGTCAAGCCAATTACAAGCAGAGATAGGAGGGCCTCCTATCACACAGCAGTCAAGCAGTCGAAAGCTTTATCCTCCATGAATGTGCAGCCTCTTGTCACTATCTACTACTGAGGATTTGTATCTGGGTTTCAGGCGAACTGAAACCCGGGCACGACTCAAAACCCGGACTGTCCGGGTGAATCCCAGACAGGTGGCAACCCTACATGCATGTAACAGCGTTAAGAGACATGTAAGTAGCAAGCAATATCCCATGTGTAATCCAAGCCTCTTAATAGTCATACTATTATCAGAGTTTATTTTAGCTAGGATTTTGCAGGGACCTAAATGGGTTACAGGTAAAACAATAAAATGAATGATTATTTTACAAAGCTGCACTGATATTAATATATATTGAGGTCCCTTGACCATATACGCTATTTTCTGGAAAAGGTGAACTTAGCCTTTAACCGCGGCAGGTCGGCACGATCCCCGAGCCGCCGTAGCTATACGTCGGCTCCTTTAAGCGGGATAGCAGGCGCGCGTGCACCCGCTGCACTGTGGGGGTGCCGATGCTTGTGGCGGACAGTGGAGATGACCGCTGGTCACGAGCGATCGCGGCCACTAGAGGCAGAACAGAGATTTTTGTGTCTGTTCTGTGAGGAGAGACAGATCGTGAGTTCCTAATAGCTAGGAATCATGATCCGTCACTTCCTCTAGGTCAGTCCCCCCCCCCTACAGTTAGAAACACACACAGGGAACACAGCTAACCCCTTGATTACCCCCTAGTGTTAGCCCCTTCCCTGCCAGTGACATTTTTACAGTAATCAGTGCATTTTTATAGCACTGATCGCTGTATAAATGCCAATGGTCCCAAAAATGTGTCAAAAGTGTCCGATGTGTCCGCCATAATGTCGCAGTCCTGATAAAAATCGCAGATCGCCGCCATTACTAGTAAAAAATAAAATAAAAATGCTATTAATCTTTCCCCTATATTGTAGATGCTATAACTTTTGCGCAAACCAATCAATATACGCTTATTGCGATTTTTTTTTTTTTTACCAAAAATATGTAGAAGAATACATATCGGCCTAAACTGGAAAAAAAAAATTAGCTTTTTAAAAAAAAAAAAAATGGGGATATTTGTTATAGCAAAAAGTACAAAATATTGTGTTTTTTTTTTTCAAAATTGTCACTTTTTTTGTTTATAGCGCAAAAAATAAAAACCACAGACGTGATCAAATACCACCAAAAGAAAGCTCTATGTGTGGGAAAAAAAGAACGTCAATTTTGTTTGGGTGCAACGTCGTAAGACCGCGCAATTCTCAGTTAAAGCGTCGCAGTGCAGAATCGCAAAAAATAGCCCGGTCATTCAGCAGCCAAATCTTCCGGGGTTAAAGTGGTTAAAAAACATTTACGGCGTCTATGTATTTTATTTATTTGAACTAGATGGACTTGTGTCTTTTTTCAACCTGACTAACTATGTAACTATGATATTACTTATTAATCCCATTTACTATTCCACAATTCCCATGACAAGCAGCAGCAGGGCAGCCACTCGGCATGGGACCCCAGAGCTACAGGGAAGCTAGGAGGAATTACAGTAGTACAAGTGCCTACTACAATGATTTCCAACTTCCACTAGGACTGGCTAGGTATGGTATATGCATACTTGCAATGGTCCAAGCTGGACCAATGTAAATACCTGTATGCAACAATTGCCATACCTGGAATTCTTCTTCTTCTTGAAATGCATCAAGATTTCTTTAATGTATATTAATGTATATTCACCTCTGCATATCTGTGTTCTTCTACAATAAACGTCAAGGAAGAGAACAAAGCATTTTTTTTATCGAAAACGTTGGAATATTTTTATTTTATTTAATATTCCGACCTTCAAACTTAGAAAATATGATGGGACGTAGTTCCCCAGCTGGCAATCTATCAATGACCGCGTCTATTCATAGACAGTTACCAGTGGCGCCGCCCCCTCTACCCACGGCCGCCACCCCCATGCTCTATCCATGGCCGCTATTTTGACAGGACACCGCCACCCCCTATTCATGTGCCCGACCCCTTTCAAGATGCCGGGCATATGAATTACAGTGGGGTGTTTTTTTTAAGCACCTGATTAGAGCCAGAGGCTCCAATAGGCTTCAAAATCGGGTGCGCTCATGGCGCAGAGCATTGTGCCAGGAGCCCACCCAGGTGTTACAACAGCGAATGAATATTCGCTATTGAAACACTGATCCTCAATCCGGCCAATCAGAAGCAGGTCTGAGACCTGTTTTCCGATTAGTCTAAAAGAAAAGTGTCCCTATTGGCCGCCGAGGAGGAGGGAGGAAGCGTAAGCCGCCGTGATGCCTGTGGAGAGCAGGGGAAGGGAAAGCCGTCACCACCACCACTGCCACCATGCAAGGGAAGCCGCCGGTGAAGCCTGGGAGAAGCGCTGCCCACCATAGATGGGGTAAGTGCACCAGACCCAACCGACCTGGGGGGTGGTACTGTTTGTCGCCCCCCCCCCCCCAAAAAAAAATTACCACCGGCCGCCACTGACAGTTGCTATGATGGATCACTCCTAAAAAATCAGGAAGAATAACTAAAAATCCTCTGTCCTTTTCCATCTGCCTTATGCTCACTAAGAGAAGTAAACAAAATGCCTTATTGTACATAAACAGTCTTCTAGATCCCATGAACTGTATCTGTTGCCTGGCAACCAGGCAGTGACATTGACATGGAAAGCCCAGAACAGTGCGTACTGTAATCAGACTAGAATCCTCACTAGACATAATGGAACTCCTAAAATAACGCAGCTGTATCTTGCCTCTTTTAAAGCAGAAATAAACCGGTGGATTTAATTGTTTCCCAAAACAGTTACTTTCAAGGAATGCCATTGATTATAACTATCACAGTTGCTTGTGTGCTCAACTGAACTGTCAAGTCATCAAATGGCTGGTGTCATAGCTGATCACATAGAAGTGCAGATCAAACAGATCTAAGATGGCCGCTTCCACGGCTGGAAAGGATAGGAGGGTTTAGTTCAGCTTTAAGTTTAAAAGGAGACGGGTCATTTAATTTTGACGCACGTAATTTGGTGACAGCTTAACGGCTCAGATAAGGCTCGATTCACACAGGGGCAACACGACTTCAGCGCGACTTTGCACGGCGACTTCAACGCGGCTTCGACGCGACTTCAGCGCGACTTTAGCAAATTACAACGCGACTTGAAGTCGCCTCCATGACAGGCGACTTCGGCTGTGGCCAATCACAGGACAATCAGCTCTCTGGGAGGGAGGGGTTTTCCCTGCAAAGTCGCTTGACTTTACAGAGAGATCCGACTTGGAGGCGACTTCCATTGATTTCTATGGTACAGGTCGCCTACCAAGTCGGATCCAAGTAGTACAGGGAGTACGCTCTGAAGTCGGAGCGACTTCAGTAGTGTCTATTAAGACGCTCCCATTCACTCCCATTGAATCTCTTTCTGGGGCGACTTGGGGCGACTTGAGGGCGTACAAGTCGGATCCCAAGTCGCCCCAGTGTGAACCGACCCTAATGTGGTGCATTTTAAAAAGTTAAAAAAAAAAAAAAATACAAACATTTCATACTTACCTGCTCTGTGTAATGGTTTTGCACAAAGCATCCCCAATCCTCCTCTTCTCAGGTCCTAGCCTCTCCCTCCTGCCAAGTGCAAGTAAGCAGCTTGCTCTGGGGCACCCAAGCAAGCTCAGTCCTGAGCCGCTGCTCCATGTGTCCATTCACACACAGAGCCGTGGCTCAGCCCCGCCCCCTCTCTTTCCTCATTGGCTCACTGGCTGGGATTGACAGCAATGGCTCCCGCTGTTATCTCAACCAGTGAGGAGAGAGAGTCCCTGGAGGCTCTCGTGCACATCACTGGATCGCCATGGGGCTCAGGTAAATATTGGGTGGGCTGGGGGACTGTTGCACACAGAAGGTTTTTTTTATCTACATGCATAGAATGCATAGAATGCATGAAGGTAAGAAATCTTGAGCCTTAAGAACCACTTTAACCACTTCCCGCCTGGCCTGTAGCAGAATGACGGCTGTGCGGTGGTTCAGTTATCCTGACTGGGCGTCATATGACGCCCTGCAAGATAACAGGCGCCACGCGCCCGTAGGGGCGCGAATCGCGGCAATCGGTGGTGCGGTGTGTCAGTCTGACACACCGATCTCGGTAAAGAGCCTCTGGTGGAGGCTCTTTACCACGTAATCAGCCGTGTCCAATCACGGCTGATCACGATGTAGACAGGAAAAGTCGTTGATCAGCTTTTCCTCACTCGTGTCTGACAGACTCGAGTAGAGGAGAGCCGATCGGCAGCTCTCCTGACAGGGGGGTCTGCGTTGATTGTTTATCAGCGCAGACCCCCCTTGGATGCCCACACTGGACCACCAGGGAAGCCCTCAGCATGTGGATGGCCAGGTATGTACCCCATGGCCATTCACATATAAAAAAAATGCCCAATACATGCCAATCAGTGCCCACAAATGGGCACTGACTGGCACCATTACAGAAATAAAAAAATAAGTGATACCCAGCAATGCCACCCACCAGTGTAATCAGTGCCACCCATCAGTGTCTCTCAGTGCCCATCAGTGCCCACCTATCAGTGACCATCAGTGCCCATCCATGCCACCTATCAGTGCCACCCATAAGTACCCATCAGTGCAACCCATAAGTACCCATCAGTGCCACCTATGAGTGCCCATTAGTGCCGCCTTGAGCGCCCATCAGTGCCGCCTTTGAGTCCCCATCAGTGCCACCTATGAGTGCCCATCAGTGCCGCATACCAGTGCCACCTATCAGTGCCGCCTATCAGAGCCCATCATCAGTGCCACCTCATTTCTGCCATCTCATCGGTGCCCATCAGTGCCGCCTTATCAGTGCCCGTCAGTGCAGCCATATCAGTGCCCGTCATTGAAGAAGAAAACGTACTAATTTACAAAAAAATTGAAGAGAAACAAAGAAAACTTTTTTTTTCAAAATTTTCGGTCTTTTTTTATTTATTGCGCAAAAAATAAAAATCGCAGATACCACCAAAAGAAAGGTCTATTTGTGGGAACAAAATGATAAAAAATGTGTTTGGGTACAGTGTTGTATGACCGCGCAATTGTCATTCAAATTGCGACAGCTCTGAAAGCTGAAAATTGGCCTGGGCAGGAAGGTGTATAAGTGCCTGGTATTGAAGTGGTTAAAGCTAAAGTTAAGGCATGGCAATTTTTAAAACAGTACATTGGTGCAGCTTGGACCAATGGAAGTATGTATATAGCATACCTGCGGGATCCCACTGGAAGCTGGAAATCTCTAAAGTAGTACTGCACTGATTTTCAGTTTGCTTCCGGGTCCTGCCCTTTCCTGTTGCTTTTTAAGACAGGAGGTTGCTCACTTGGCACGGGTTCCATTCAAGGAACACTTTGCATTTTTTCAATTAATGCAAAGAGTTTACTGATTGGATGAGGTGGAAGGGTGACGTCATGATCTCCACCACAGCCAATCAGAGAAAACTTTACATTCATTCAGAAAATGCAAAGTGTACCAAGCAAATGACCTCCTGTGTTCAGGGCATCCACTGGAAGTGGGACCCGGAAGCTAGTGGAGATTATTGGAATAGTGAAGCCTACTTCAGTGATTACCAGCTTCTAAAGCAGGGTTCCTCCAGAGGTTGCTAGGGGTTCCTTGAGCAATTTCTGCCTCTTTGGTAAGTTCCCACTGACACCAATGATGTTTTTAGCTATCTAGAAGAAGGTAATTTTTTCCAATGACCACAAATGTAAAGAGCATTCTTCCCACTGACCATCACACTAATGTATCATGAGACCGGATTGTTATTAAAGGGTTCCTCTGTGTTGGAAAGGTTGAGAAAGG
The DNA here is from genome assembly GCA_037952835.1 of Lithobates septentrionalis. Classification (NCBI taxonomy): domain Eukaryota; kingdom Metazoa; phylum Chordata; class Amphibia; order Anura; family Ranidae; genus Lithobates; species Lithobates septentrionalis. Next base: position 1,869,752 of record JBBDGP010000964.1, on the reverse strand, counting down.
CTGTTTTGGAGAGATCCTACAGGCATGGTACATACATACAGTACTTACGTACTTTGACCATACAAAATTGCCCATTCCTAAACTTCAGCTTCAAAGTTTTAGAAAATTAGAAATTAGGACAATTTGTCAGAAATGTCAGGATCTCCCTCATTCCAAAGAAGCACACAGTTTACTACTTGTATCAGATAATTGGACCACAGATTAACGTCCATGGACCTTCAAACTGGGACAATTCAATCTTAGTGGATTTCCAAGTTCCTCTCTTTTGTATAATCACAAGTTTCCATAAAGGCCCACAAATCTTTATCTGTTTTTGTTAAAGCGCATAAAAATCCAAAATACATAGACGAGCTACAGCAGAAAAAGGCTAAGTGGTCCATCAAGTCAGCTCCTTTTCTAAAAAAAATGTCTTGCTCTTTTTAAATTAGCACCATGGACAGTACTTACAATGAATGAAAAGTGTCCATTGTGCTGGTCACTGCTTTCTTCTGTGAAATCTTCATTCCTCAGCCATCAAGGTCCCAGCTAGGACTAGCTGTGGAGCCTATCAGAGAGAGATAGATTGAGTTAGTATTTGGACCACAAAGCCAGGAGATCTGGGGTGGAGAGGCTCCATTTTCTGGGACTGAGTGAGTACTTGATCCAGGTACTCAAAGGAAGTGACTTTGGGGTGTTTCACACTGCAAGTCAGGGCTGGGTGCAGCTAGGAGTTGTGCAAGACAACCAGGAGTGCGCCATATTTCATAGACAGACCTTAGTACAGCCAGGAGCAGTGCAAGACAGCCAGGAATTGTACTACTACCAGTGGTGGCTAGTGCTAAACTTTCTGAGGGGGGCAGCAAACAAACCCCCCCAGGTCCGCACTCACCCTTCTATGACATGGTTCCCCCCGCACTTACCCCTCCACGACATGGTCCCCCCGCACTCACCCCTCCACAGAATAGTACCCCCACACTCAGCTCCTCCGCGGCTTCTTCGGCTTCTTCTCCCAGGCCAACCCGATCCGCCTCCTGTCCTGATTGGCCGGGAGGAGAAGCCGGAGGACAATAGCGAATATTGATTCGCTATTGTCACAAGTGGGTGGGTTCGGGGCGCAGTGCTCTACGCCCCACGCCCAACCTTTTTTAAGCCAATTAGAGCCTCTGGCTCTAATCATGTAGCTCGCCAATTGAACCACTTCTCTATGGAGTCCCGCAGGGCTCAGCATTGTCGCCCCTTCTATTCAACTACTACATGCGCCCACTAGCTGACATTATTGCTACAAACAAACTAACATGCTAGATCTACGCAGATGACACGCAAATCCTGGCTGACGCTGACGATGGGCCAAATATGCACCTACAAATGAGAAATGGACTCCTTCACATACAAAAATGGATGGCCGATAACAAGCTAGGCCTTAATGAGGCAAAGACCGAGGTGATGCTGGTGGGCCCTCAATCAACCACCAACTTTCTCTTGGCCTGGCCCACTTCATTCTGCGCCATCCCAACGCCGGCAAAACAGGTCAGGAACCTAGGTATCATCTTTGATTCCTGCCTGTCATTTATACCTCACGCAAAACTCTGTATCAAAAACTCCAACTTCTATATACAGAGACTTCTGGATAATTAAAGATCTGTTTTCGTATGAAAACCGGCTAACGCTTTACAGGGTCTTGTGCAATCCCGGTTGGATTGCTCTAACATCTTTTTTCTTGGACTTCCATCGAAGTGGCATAGAAAATTGCAAGCAACTCAGAATCAAGCTGCTCGCCTGGTCTCCGGATGTGCCAGAACAGACCACATCTCTCCCGTGCTGGAAAAACTGCACTGGCTTCCTATCGCTAAGCGAGTACTATTCAAGGCAATGTGCTATATGTATAGGGCACACCGGAAACTGGGCCCAATTTATCTGTCTGAATGGGCCTCTCAACATGTACCGCCAAGACCACTCCGGTCGGCCAATTTACTTCTCACAGAACCGACAATCAGCAGACTAAAATTTACTGGTAACAGACGTCTGGTTACAAAGGGCAATGAGCTGTGGAACTCCCTTCCAGTGTCTCTAATGCCCCGTACACACGGTCGGATTTTCCGACGGAAAATGTGTGATAGGACCTTGTTGTTAGAAATTCTGACCGTGTGTGGGCTCCATCACACATTTTCCATCGGATTTTCTGACACACAAAGTTTGAGAGCAGGCTATAAAATTTTCCTACAACAAAATCCGTTGTCAGAAATTCCGATTGTGTGTACACAAATCCGACGCACAAGGTGCCACGCATGCTCAGAATAAATAAAGAGATGAAAGCTATTGGCTACTGCCCCGTTTATAGTCCTGAGGTACGTGTTTTACGTCACCACGTTCAGAACGATCAGATTTTCTGACAACTTTCTGTGACCGTGTGTATGCAAGACAAGTTTGAGCCAACATCCGTCGGAAAAAATCCTAGGATTTTGTTGTCGGAATGTCCGATCAATGTCTGACCGTGTGTACGGGGCATAAGCCTCCTAAGTTTCAGGAAGGGTTTAAAAACCTTCCTCTTTATCTTATCCAGGCCTACGGATAATCTGATGTAGAATAGGAATCGTGCAAAAAACATGGATTTTGTATGCTCTTTTTCCTGCCCCATCTGGAGGGTTACCCCAACCCCCCCATTTTTTTTCTCTGTTTTACTTTACCTCTTCATACTGGGCACCCTAAGCTCCTTTTTTTAATGTTCTATTGGAAATCTCAATTTGATTTTAGGGTCTCTGTGGGCCTAGACGCGCTCCTATGGAGCGCATTCAGCGCAGTACAAATCCTATATCAAATCAACAAAACTCATACAAACGAGTCCAGCACTCTGCATGCATCCCCGCATGCAAAGTAGGGGGATGGCACTCCTGCAGTCCTAATGGATTGGCTGCTCCTGACTACTACTACTTCTATTACTAACTAGTATAAAGCATTTCAGCCTAAGTTAAGTGTGACAGTTTGCAAACTGTTCAGAGCAGCCAGTAGTTTAGCAGTCCTCTAGTCATACCGTTTCTACAGTTCGGGGTATTCCATGCTCCCAACCCCATCCAAGTTTATCATTCCCTAATTAAAACACCAACAATAAAACCCCTAGACCAGTGATATGCAATTAGCGGACCTCCAGCTGTTGCAGAACTACAAGTCCCATGAGGCTTAGCAAGACTCTGACAGTCACAAGCATGACACCCAGAGGCAGAGGCATGATGGTACTTGTAGTTTTGCAACAGCTGGAGGTCCGCTAATTGCTTATCCCTGCCCTAGACTGATTATTGAGCCTGTGCACATATGCCAAAAGTGCTATGTGCCTGGTTGGGAGTGCTGCATAGGGGGAAATAGGCCCAATTGCCAGCGGCTCCTTCGAGTGTAGCGATACACATCCAACAGGAAGAGTGGGAACCCCTTAATAATGGCCAAAGCAGGTGTACAGACCCAGGAACTTATACAGAGTTATCTCACCAGAAGAATCCCAGAGGGATTTAGGAAACTATCAGGGGGTTTAACTGACCAGTATCTATCAAAGCTTGAAATACCAGTTTTGGCCCTTTAAATGAGATTTCTAAAAGTGTCAGGAATGCGGCTACGAATTAATGCTGAAATGTATCCGATGCTCTTTACAAATCATCATTGCCATTTGGGTCTGCCGTAATGTCTCCTCCGAATGTCTCTCCTGTGCTTATTTTATTAGCGATCGCAATTTAGCTACTGCACCAGTAATTGTTAGCGCTGTAGCGGGATGAAATGTACGCAGAGTGTGAATAATGAGTATTTGCCTTGCAAATGGATATACTTTCTCCTGAAAGTAGGCTTGAGTCAAAAGTTCACATCTGCAGGCTTCTGCTTTAGTCATTTTAATGGCATCCGCATTTTCCTGTTGTTCTCATGGGTTATGTTAAATCGCCACCTAGTGTTAGAGTGACCTACTACAACTTTCTGAAATCGGGCTTTAAAAACCTTTTCTCTGAAATGTAGGAGTGCTGGAAAAGTCAAAGCAATGTTACACACGGTAAGGACAGCCATATTTAAAGTTAAAGGGGTATTAAATTAAAAAACAAAAATGTATTTTATTACGAGTAATTAGATGTGGTGGCTGCATTCATTTTTAGGCTTTTTTTTCTTTCATAAGTACCGTATGTTATTTTTCAACTTTCTTTAACAGACTAAGTTGTCCAGCAAAAGTGATAGAGGGTTGAGATAATCCATTTACCACTGACAGGGTTGCTTAAAATGGTCAGCTGTTATTTATTTATGTATGTAGTGCCCTCCTCTAGTTAGGCTGCTAAGTAAATTTAGTTTTGGGCTCCATTGTAGTGGGTGGAGCAGTAATTGATTGTGTAGGTCTGCTCATTGTCTCCTGAGCTGAGAGATTGATTACTCCCACCTGCCTCTGAAAAAAAGTTTCCAGAACATAGGTTCGGGAGATTTAAATGATCAGTTAAATATATATAATACCCGTGTCAATTGCTGGAGGGAGGCGGAGGTGGCTGGGGAGGTAATAAATGTGCAAGAGGCCTGAATATAGGGGTTTTTTTTTCCTCAAGGGAGGGTTCAAGTTCTTTTGGGGCTGCTGCTACAGGAATTCAGCCATTTTCTAAAATGTGTCAGATTGCCATGGGTTACGTCCAGTGAAGTGCATGCCACCTCATAAGCTTATCTCTTCAATTTAGTTTTACTAAGCACCAAAAGCATAGGTATCACTGTACTTCTGGAGCTGTGACACTAGACCAGTGGTTCTCAACCTGGGGGTCGGGACCCCCTCGGGGTTCGAATGACGATTTGCCATGGGTCACTAAATCCTGGGCTGTTCCTGAAGCCCGCACCGCTCTCCCAGCCTTTTCGCAGCCGCCCATTAATTTCACGGCATGGCTGGGGGGCAGAGACTAGAGGTCAGCTGACTAGTGAGGAATGTGAAGTGGGAGGGGCTGGAGAAGACCCTATCTCCCTATCTCCTGATTTCAGCATAGGTGTCACTGCTGCGAGACATCATAAAGTCGGAGACACAGTGAGTAACACTACCTGTGATTATAGTTGCCATTAAAAGTCCGCACCAAGTTGGCTCATCAGAACTCCCCCCAGCACTGCCGCCCATGACCCCCCCCCAACCAGCACTGCCACTGATCCCACCCCCCACCAGCACTGAAGGAATGAAAATAGAGAATACATGGAAGGGAGAGGAAAAGAGGGGGAGAAACAAAGAAAAGGGGAGAGAAAGAATATGAGAAAGAACAAAAAGGAAAGGGGAAGGGAGAGAAATTGCGCTCGGTGTTAAATTTAAAGACTGAAAAAAACGTGAAGTAAGTCCTGCAGCTAAACACAATAACCCCAATACAAGGGCACACAAAATGAACAAAAAATAAAAAAGTGTAACGTTGGACTAATGAAACGCATATATTACTATATGCGAGTGGACTGAAAAAACGCATGTATTACTGTATGCGAGTGAACAGGACCCATAAGTGTATAAACAAAGTAAATAATAAATAAAGACCATATAACATTTGATCTAAAATAGTCCAGTGTCCATGTGCGTGTATAATAACACTAGAAATTAATCAAATGCACCTACATATACTAAAAACGAAAAATTGATATGAAGATAAATATAAAAATTGGTGAACTACAAATGAATAAAAGTGAACCAATGTGACAGCAAAAAATGGGTGAAAGTTAACGACATCAACAGCAAACTTATAATCACTAATGATGTTGATTAATCCTGGTGTTTGGTGATCCCAATGAAAAGGAAACTGAAATAAATCAATAAACAGTCCCAAAAAAACTAATTATGGAAACAGGTCCCAAAGCGTAGTGACACTCCAGCACAGAATCTGGTTCCACCGCAGTTGTTGCCCACCACCAAGGGATAAAAGTTGGAGGCTTACCAGACAGCCTGCGACCACCCTTATTCAGGGGGGTCAAAACAGGCTCAGTAGAAATGTGTGGATCCAGAAGATGTCCTCGCCAGTGGTCTCCAGGTGTTCTCCAGGTGTCTTTATGACAAGCCAAGAGGGGCTTCCAAGTGGGGTGCAGCTAGGACGATGGTCTCCAGGTGTTCTCCAGGTATCTTTATGGCAAGCCAAGAGGGGCTTCCAAATGGGGTGCAGCTAGGTCTTGACCACAGGATGCAGCAAAGAATTGGCCACAAGTGCCCCCAAAAAGAAAAAAGATACTCCAATAGTGCAGAACGATCTGGCCACTTTATTAAAAGTTCATGCAAACAACTATTTTAAAAGACAGAAGCTTCTGACGGGGAGAAGAAAAAAAAACAAACTCCACCGCCATTTAAAATTCAATCGCGCATCGATGCGCGATTGAATTTTAAACGGCAAAGAAAGGAGAACAAAGAGTGGTACATCCTAAAATGTACCATAAGGGGTTTTAATACTGTACAAGTGAAAGGGACTCAGGAAGCGCTAAATGTCCGTGGGTTAGGGGTGCAAATCATTTGTCTTGCCTTGGGTGCTGACAACCCACACTATGAAAATTATTTTTCTGTTAGAGGTCCGCACAACTTGGCAAATGTTATCAAGGGGTCACAGCACTGGAGGGGTTGAGAACCACTGCACTAGACCTTTTCTAGCAGCAAAGTTGTATGCAGCCCATCTGCCCACCCCTCCCCTCATCCTTTCCAATCACAAAGCACTTTGTATTATATAAACCTATTCACAAAATACAAAGCCTTCTGTGAATGGACAATGAAGAAGAGAGATGAGCAGAGCTGCTGTATGTGAAAATGCAGTGTATGTCCTTTAAAGCTCCAGGAGTATAGTGATAGCTGTACTCCCAGCACTCAGTAAGGCTCACCATACATTGTACAATTTTCCTTTAGATTTACCAAAACCATATAATATGAGGTCAAACCTAAACACTGTACATTTGTATGCAATCAGAAAGGCTCTTGCACTTCATAGGTGAATGCAAATGTAAAGAAAATTGAACAAGAAACGTGTATGGCCAGATGTAAATAAAAGAGATCCATGAGGTGCCATGTACCTTTTTGGACTTGACCTATAGAAAGCCAGCAGATTTTAGATAGTGGCTAAATCCCTGCAGTTCAGTAACTCCACTTTTGTTGAGCAATAAACATTCCCCTCTGGGTGATCTATGTACACTAAAAGGATTTTAACAAATACTGTAGCAGAGTCCTACCTGTTTCTGCTCAGTAGAAATAGATGTTAGTTTAAACAGAATGTTTGCAGACTGATTCTGAATGGGAGGGTTTGGTTCATTATAATCATCTGATACATGCGTAGTGTTCTGAAGAGAAAAGCTGCAGTGTCGGCATTCCTGTAAAAGTATTTAGCCCATTGGGAAGTATCTCACCAAATCTGAACTTTCTATTGCAGAGGATACCTAAAATCTGACTTGCATCCTAGAACAGATTTCTGGGAAAATCAGTGAGCCAATCAAACAAACATATACAGCAGCTGCCGACTGAAAAGGAAAAGGTAATTTTTATGAACATTAAACATTAACAATAAATTAAAAGTCTACAAATTATTAGCAATAATAGCAATAATTAGCAATAATAATAAATATGTGTAGCACACTACCCCCGTAGGAGCTGCTAGTTAGTTCTTCCACCCCGCTGTAGTAATCACAGAGGCAGTTGAACAGTTCAAACATTAACTTTTATTCCTGATTCGGCAATAATGGTACTTGAATGATGCCAACAGATATAAGTTGCCTCTTGTCTAAGCTGCACGAGTAGTTAGAATCTTCCCTTAATGAACCGACTCACGCCCCTCTGAAAAGTATGTGGTACTACTGAAATGCTGGGTGTCTCAGGCATCACCTGCCTTCTCACCTCTGATCACTTCTTCCCTTGCCAGCTCAAGGAAGTCCAGGAATCCCCGGTCTACTCAGGTCGGTTTGCAGCCATTTCTTGATTCTTGGTTCATGAAACCTTCCAGCTATGGAGTCTCTGAACCTCCATGCCTTCCAGCCCTGATCCTTAACGTCACATCTTGCTGCCTCTCCACTCCTACCACATCTCTCTCTCTCTCTCTCTCTATCTCTATCTCTCTCTCTCTCTCGTTTCAAATCTTTACGTCGGAACTCCGCCGGACCCAGTTCCTATCGAAAAGTCCGCTCGTCTGCTAGTCCGACGGACGTAAACCGACGCTAGGGCAGCTATTGGCTACTGGCTATCAACTTCCTTATTTTAGTCCGGTCGTACGCCATCACGTACGAATCCGTCAGACTTTGGTGTGATCGTATGTAGGCAAGTCCGTTCGTTGGGAAAGTCCGTTGGAAGTCCACCGAAAGTCTGTCGGACCAGTCCAGTCGAAAAGTCCGCTCGTGTGTACGTGGCATAACAGGTTTTCTTCTAAGATTGCCCTGTATTTGGCTCCATCCATCTTCCCATCAACTCTGACCAGCTTCTCTGTCCCTGCTGAAGAAAAACATCCCCACAACATGATACTGCCACCACCATGTTTCACGATAGGGATGGTGTGTTGAGGGTGATGTGCAGTGTTAGTTTTCCACCACACATAGCGTTTTGCTTTTAGGCCAAAAAGTAAAATTTTGGTCTCATCTGACCAGAGCACCTTCTTCCACATGTTTGCTGTGCCCCCACATGGCTTGTCACAAACTGCAAATAGGACTTCTTATGGATTTCTTCTTGCCACTCTTCCATAAAGGCCAGATTTGTGGAGTGCTCCCACCTGAGCTGTGGATCTCTGCAGCTCCTCCAGAGTAAGGTGACCAGAATTTTAAAATGAAATCCAGGGACATATTTTTTTTTACTAGTAATGGCAGCAATCGACGACTCTTTGCCCATCTCTGCCGCCGCCGCCCGCCTCACAGCCTGTCAAGTCTAAAGCTCCATACACACTATCAGATTTTCTGCTGATTTTTTACCTTCAGATTTACCAAAACCATATAATGTGAGGTCAAACCTTAGGAGTTTCAATTTGTATGCAATCAGGCAGGCCCTTGCACTACATGGTTTTGGTAAATCTGAAGACAAAAATCAGCAGAAAATCTGATTGTGTGTATGGGGTTTTACTTTTTGGGCCCCGGCTACTACTGGGTGGTGAGCAGAGGAAGATTACTCCACCAGGGAAGGCAAGGAGATAAGCAGGCAGGCGGCTGGCCGGGACTTGAGCCAAGGCAGAAGAACATGCGAGTGGAGCTGAATAGGCATGCGTCCAAAACTGAAGAAATAGTCCCTCCGCTCTGACCAGCACATGATCATCAGAAAGGGGCACAGATAATGGAAAAAAATAAACCCCCATAAGCTAGTAGGAGCAGCAGAGGAGGGGGGGTGCAATTCAGATTTTCTCTTTTTATTCTGCATGGGCTGTCTTTGAAATTGCCCCAGCCCCTGTTCAAATCCAATCCGGGGACAAAACTGGGGACAGACTTGGTCGAGGGACAGTGTCCTCAATCCGGGGACTGTCCCCAGAAACCGGGGATGTCTGGTCACCCTACTCCAGAGTTACCATGGGTCTCTTGGCTGCTTCTCTGATTAATGCTCTCCTTGCCCGGCCTGTCAGTTTAGGTGGATGGCCATGTCTTAGTAGGTTTTCAGTTGTTCCATACTTTTCCATTTTCAGATGATGGATCGAACAGTGCTCCATGAGATGTTTAAAGCTTGGGATATTTTTCTATAACCTAAGCCAGCTCCACAACTTTATCCCTGACCTGTCTGGTGTGTTCCTTGGCATTCCTGATGCTGTTTGTTCACTAAGGTTCTCTAACAAACCTCTGAGGGCTTCACAGAACAGCTGTATTTATACTGAGATTAAATTACACACAGGTGGACTCTATTTACTAATTAGGTGACTTATGAAGGCAATTGGTTCCACTAGATTTTAGTTAGGGGCATCAGAGTAAAGGGGCTGAATACAAATGCATGCCACACTTTTCAGATATTTATTTGTAAAGAATGTTGAAAATCATTTATCATTTTCCTTCCACTTCAGAATTATGTGCCACTTTGTGTTGGTCTATAACATAAAATGCCAATAAAATACATTTAAGTTGTTGGTTGTAACATGACAAAATGTGGAAAATGTCAAGGGGTATATGGATACTTTTTCAAGGCACTGTATATGTATGTATATATATATATATATATATATATATTCATAATTGATTAGTTGGCCGATTTTTGTTTTGATTAATCAATTATTCGGATAATAACCTTAAAAAAAAGTGTGGTGTATAATTTAGTTAATATGTAAAGTATAAAAAAAGGCAATTTATTCTTAAATATCTTTATATACAGTGGTAAATATAAATAACCAACTATATGCTTAGGGAACAAAATCTTTAATCCACTCTGAGAATAACAGAAGAGATATACTGTATATACCATTAGAGGTTGAATCTGGTAAATATCATCAGACTCGGATCAAATTTTTTATTAAAAGAAAACAAAATTAAAGACTGTTTTGCCGATTTTCAGACAGGACTGTAATATATTATATGCTGACCATACAAAAACAATGTCTTCCTTAAAAATTTCATTTTAAGGATGTTCGTTTGATTTTCTAATAGTTAGTGGGGTCAAATCGATGTTCTTTTCGACCACATTGATGGGAGGATTCGAAGGAACAGAATAGAAAACTTCTTGGTCAAAGGAATTTTCAGACAATGTATGTAGTTTTCGTTCATAAATTAAAGTGATTGTAAGGGTTCAGTTTTTTTTTTTTTAAATAACAAACATATCATGCTTACCTCCTCTGTGCAGCTCATTTTTCACAGCGTGGCCCTGAACATCCCCTTCTGGGGTCCCCCGGCGGCTCTCTTGGCTCCTCCCCACATTAGATAACTCCCTAGGAGAAGCTCTCTCCCGAGGGGGTTACCTTGCGGGTGCGCTCCCGAGTCCAGCATTCGGCGTCCATAGCCACCGAATGTATGACTCGGCCCCGCTTCCCCGTCACCCTCGTAATTGGATTTGATTGACAGCAGCGGGAGCCAATGGCTGCGCTGCTATCAATCTATCCAATCAAGAGCCGAGAACCCCGAGCAAAGAGACAGCGCGTCCCCACCAGGACAAGTTCCAGGGCTCAGGTAAGTAAAACGGGTGGCTGGGGGGCTGGTCACTAGCAGGTGTTTTTTCACCCTAATGCATAGGATGCAGGCAGGGGCGGACTAACCATTGAGCCACTCGGGCACTGCCCGAGGGCCCTGGGCCACTAGGGGGCCCCATCAAGGTTGCCAGCCTCAGTAAAACCAGGGACAGTATGTATAAATCTGTGTTTTTTTTACATCTGTCTGTGTATACTGTGTGTACATGTATGTGTATACTGTGTGATTGTATACTGTGTGTGTGTATACTGTGTGGCACCATAATCTCTGATTGCCTGGGGGCCCCATAATCTCCTATTGCCCGGGGGCCCCATGAGTTATCAGTCCGCCCCTGGATGCAGGTATAAAAAGGACCTGTCACCTCCAGTGGCGGCACATACATAGGGGGCGCCCAGGTGCTGCCCCTCTCCTGTAGTCACCAAAAAAATAAATAAATACAATTTTTTTTTTTAAACGGCCGCTTTAAGAAAAAAAAAAATTTGAAAAAAATGTCTTTTAACTAAGTGCACTGTGTTTGGGCACCGGAGCTGCTTTGTAGCGCAATCCATCGCGCCGAGCAGCATTCGCCCAAGGCCCAACCAGGTGCTTTGTTCTCAGTGTGAGAACAAAGTCATGTCTGGCTAGCTACAAAAAGATGGCTGCCATGAGGACTATTTCCCTTGTGTTCAGTGGAGAGGGGAGGGGCCTCACACACATGGAGAAAGCCAGGAACTAGCTACAGACGCGGCTTGAAGGAGTGCTGTGCTGCCGGGGACACAGATGTGAGGAGGACCCTGCTGCTCTGCCGATGGGGACACAGATGTAAGGAGGGACTCCGCTGGGGACACCGATGTAAGGAGGGACTCCGCTGGGGACAAAAATTTAAGGAGGGGCTCCGCTGGAGACACAGATGTAAGGAGGGGCTCCGCTGGAGACACAGATGTAAGGAGGGGCTCCGCTGGAGACACAGATGTAAGGACGGACTCCACTGGGGACACAGATGTAAGGAGGGGCTCCGCTGGGGACACAGATGTAAGGAGGGACTCCGCTGGGGACACAAATTTAAGGAGGGGCTCCGCTGGAGACACAGATGTAAGGAGGGGCTCCGCTGGAGACACAGATGTAAGGAGGGGCTCCGCTGGAGACACAGATGTAAGGAGGGGCTCCGCTGGGGACACAGATGTAAGGAGGGGCTCCGCTGGGGACACAGATGTAAGGAGGGGCTCCGCTGGGGACACAGATGTATGAAGGAGCTCCACTGGGGACACAGATGTAAGGAGGGACTCCACTGATGACATAGATGTAAGGAGGGGCTCCGCTGGGGACACAGATGTAAGGAGGGACTCCGCTGGTGACACAGATGTAAGGAGGGACTCCGCTGAGGACACAGATGTAAGGAGGGACTCTGCTGGGGACACAGATGTAAGGAGGGACTCCGCTGGGGACACAGATGCAAGGAGGGACTCCGCTAGGGACACAGATGTAAGAAGGGACTCCGCTAGGGACACATATGTAAGGAGGGACTTCTCTGGGGGCACCTGATGCAAGGAGGGACTTCTCTGGGGGCACCTGATGCAAGGAGGGACTCTACTGGGGGCACCTGATGTAAGGAGGGACTCCACTGGGGGCACCTGATGTAAGGACGGACTCCGCTGGGGGCACCTGATGGTATCTGGTGGCAGGCGACGTGGCAAGTGACACGCTCACGGCTCCCACTGATTCTGTATTATGGTGAGTTGAATGATTTAATTTTATATTACAATGTAATAATAGAAATAATGCGCTTCAATCATCCTGACACCATAACAACCATGGTGCCGAGATGATTGAAGTGCTAACACCAGGTGTTTGGAGTATCTTTATCTGCTGATTGTTAAACTTTCTAAAATACACATATTTCTATTGTTGTGTAGGATCTGGGCCTGCTGTCCCTCCCTCTCTCCCTCCCTCTCCCTCCATCCCTCGTTCATCTCAGACGGTAACCACACCACCTTAGAGCCACGCCCCACTATTTAGCTAAAACAATGCCCATTTTCACCAAGTGGGAGGAGTCAAAAAGAAAGGGTGGGGTCTGGCGCCCCAACATCCTAAAACTTCACCAGCCACCACTGGTCCCCTCTGTACTACCCATAGCAAGAAAAAGTACTGTACGCTGGGCATAATTTATTGAAAACTTTATACTCTTGGTAAAACTTTGTGTGCTTTAAATGTTAACTCGTTTGCCAGCCTGAACATCAGAACTATTTTTAGCCCCCTCTCTAGGTTACAGATGGTTGTCCTTTGCCCTAATGGATAGAAAAAAAGCAATCTTATTAAGTTACTTAGTAGGGAGGCAAAAGAGAGCCGTATGCCAACTCCTGCTATGATATTAAGAACCTTTTATCTGCTCTTTAGAATGAACAGTAAATGGTTTCCATTAACACTCTGGGGAGTTACTTCTTTTCATTATGCCGTTTAACTCGCAATATCTGATTAAAGCGAAGTCCAATTTTCAGTATCAATAAGCTGTCTGTGGAAGTCGCGTCTTTCTATCTTTTATTTAAAGGAAGCCTGTACTCTGGAAATATGGGGGCGGCCATTGTTGACCTCATTCTAAGAATACTAGTGACTCATAGAAAGTTAGAATTCCAGCTCCACATAATGACTCAGAATGCAGTGAAGTCACTGGATCAACATGACAGCCATGCACCTTACTAAAGACCTGTAATGTCATCTCGTGTTCATCTTTTCTATAAGATTTTCTTATAGAAAGGGTTGTAAACCCTTCCATATACCCAGCGAAGTGACTGGCCTCTGGTGATACACAGAGATGAAACAAATCCTCCTACATAAGTTGTACCTGTTTATCTACAGCCATTTCATCTTTACAGCCTTATAAAGCACACATTTTACACAGCATTTCTCATCTATAGAAGTCAGGGGGCAGGGATCTGACATCAGACACTGCACAGCATACTGCAGAGAGTCGAGTGTAATCTGAGACCTGAGTGGAGGGAAAGGACCCTCCCCCCTACACAGTCTCATAGGGAAACACGCAAATGCACAGTTGAGGGTTTCAGTCACCTGCTGTGTGCCGGAGGGGGGGTGGGGCTATTATTTGGGATTGGCTGGTGTCAGCATAGACCAGTGATGTCAAATCTTGGCACCCCAGATGTTTTGGAACTACATTTCCCATGCTTCTCCTGCACTCTGCAGTGTAGTTGAGCATCATGGGAAATGTAGTTCCAGGACACCTGGGGTGCCAAGGTTTGCCATCACTGTCATAGACTGTCAGAATGTCAGAAGTGACTCACACAGATAGCAGAGGAATGAGACAGCAGACAGGAATCACTTGGTGCTTTGGATTGAGGCAAGTGCACACTATAGAGGGATATGCTTTGTTCATTTTTCATTTCAGAGGTTTAGGACTGGTTTACACCAGATGCAGTGGGACTGCCTTGGGCGGCTATTCCTGCACAGTCCCATCACATTGACATGTCTTCTATGTGCCCAGTTCACACCACTGCGTTGTAGATATGATGCACTGAAAAAAAGTACTGCATGCAGTACAGTGTGAGGCAATCCACAAAGTAAAACTGTCCCTGATTTCGAGGGACTGTCCCTGATTTGGAGCAATGTCCCTCTGTCCCTCATTCCTCCTTATTTGTCCCTCATTTTGGTCTGATCAATATAGTTGTATAAAAAAATGCACTTTTTATCTATCAAAAAGTGTTTTCCAGCACCAAACCTTTCATCTGATTTCTGCATTTGTAAATTCCAAAAGCCAATATAAAGGAATAGTAGTGGTAAAAAAAAAGCACTTGTGGGTTTAACCAATCTTGTTTTTTTGTACAATTCTCCTTTAAGGGGGTATGTCCTATGCCTGAATACTTTTAATGATAGGTGTCCCTCATTCCCATCTCAAAAAGTTAGGAGGTATGCGTTTTTCCCAGTGTGCAACTCAACATGCAGCTAAACCCTCCTATTCTGCAATAAGCTAGACTAAGTGTCATTTTAAAGCTTTATTAACAAAACAGGGTGGGGTGAGACTATAGGAAGAAAACAAACAAAGTACACATAATCAGTATGTGAAACACATAGAAATAAAGTACAATAAAGTAGTGGATGGCAGCAGGGCCAGGACAAGGGGTGGGCAGGAGGGACGGCTGCCTTGGGTGCGATTGGTTTATTACAGGGTTGGGTGCGCCCTGACCCTAAGGGAAGGGGGGGCACAGTTTGGCTTGGGCGCTGGATGAACCTTGTCCCTGCACTGGATGGCAGAAAGGTTCATATCGGCGTTGCTGCAATTAATTGCACAAAAGAATACAAGTCTCTGTCAACATGAGCTCTGGTAGCAGGTTCTTTCTATTTCAGTCCCTAAAATGGAGTCTGAGTTCCCAGGATGCACCTGTCTCTTCCTTAGATTGAAGAATGATGGGTATTTTTGTTAAAGCTGAACAGTTTCTAGAATCTGCAAACACAGTAAATTTACTACTCACTCCATCTTGTGGTCAAATATGATATTGCAAACAAACAACTTAATTTATATCCTGTTGGAGGCAGAACAGTGACATTCAGCCAGGTCTGGAATGGTCATACATCTACAGGACGTTCATACAAATGTATGAACGTACAAACGGTTAGGAGTTATGAGCATGTCTTCTAACTGTCTCTGCTTTAGAACCAAATCCCTCTGTCCTTTCCTCCATGGTTGTCCCTCTTCTTGCTCTGTATGACGTATGGAACTCTAAAAAATGTACAGAAGATTTTTAATAAAAAACGTAATGGTGCATACACTTGATATAATTAAAACCTCTACTGACTGATTTTATAAGTTCCGGTAAAGTAAGTCAATCACCATTCAACTTCTGCCTTATGTTAAATGATATGAAAGCCTACACATTTTCCTGCTCGTGTGATTAGCTCACTGATTTTCTCAGAAGTCTGCGCTAAGATACAAGCCAGATTTTGGGCATCTCCTGCAACATAAATGTAATTTTTGGTGAGGTATTACCAAAGGGAAATCACGTCTAAAGGGATGCAGACCCTGCCACTTTCCTCATTAGAGCCATGAAGGTGCAGCTGCTGATTGATAATTGTAAAACCACTCCCATAGAGATTCTCTGTGCACATGGAAACAGGAAAACAAACAACTATTTCTTCAACAAAAGGTAGGAATCTGCAGTTTGTTAAAATCCCTGCAATGTACATAGATCACCCAGAGGAATTTTTTTTTTTCAACAAAAGTAGAGTTACTCTTTAAATATATTCCTCTAGAGACATAAAGTAACATAAAGTGGCTTGTTAACCCACTTTCACATGTTAACATAATCCGTGTTGTCTCCTAATACAGTGCCCCCCTATCTCTGTGTTTTATTTTAAAAAAATTCCTCCCTTACTGTATCTCACGGCGGCTCTCGGTGCTCATGTAACTCACCGTGTCTCCTCTCTGCTCATCTGACAGAAGCAGCGGGCGGGGCCGAGATTTCCCCACTGATGTCAGGCAGTGGAGGGCAGTATGATGCGAGGGGTGTCAGTGGAGGGCAGTATCATGGGGTGGAGGGCAGTATGATGGGAGGGGTGGCAGTGGAGGGCAGTATGATATGGTGGATGTCAGTAAATGGGGGGGGGGGTAGGAGGTCAGTATGATGTGGTGGAGGGCAGTATGATGGAAGGGGTGGCAGTGGAGGGCAGTATGATGGGGGGTGGCAGTGGAGGGCAGAATAATGGGAGGGGGGGCAGTGAAGGGCAGTATGATGGGAGGGGGGATAGTGGAGGGCAGTATGTGGGGACTGTACAACATGACTGGAGGGGGGCAGTGTATGGGAGGACCATGTAGAGTAGACCCTGAGCCTCCTCGGGGCACTGCAGGGAGCATCTCTCCTACCTTTCTTCCAGCGGCAGGAACAGCCTTCAGACGAGACCCGGAGTCGGGGCGGAGCTGGCGGTCCTAGGTACGGATGACTGTGGAGCTTAGGCGCAAGGAGGAGGAGGTTAAATCCTCCTCCGGCTCGCTCTGAATGCTGGAGCCCCGCTCTCCTCCTCGTCATGACGTCACTGGTTGCTAGACGCCAGGCGGGCTGCGGCTAGCAACCAGTTGTTTGGGCAGTGAGCCAGGCAGCTGGTGGTGAATAATAAAGTGGGTCTTGGCCAGGAGTACACCGGGCAGTGAGTGACAGCAGCGATGCGGCTGCATTTTTAGGGGGCATCAGATCGGCCCAGGGGGCAATTCTGGGACACTGTATAGTCCCAGAATGACGGGCCCTCGACAGACCTCCCAAGGCGGGACTTTCCTAGGCAATCCGGGACGGTTGGGAGGTATGGTTTTATTGGGATTTTATGTGATAGACCAACACAAAGTGGCACATAATTGTGAAGTGGAAGGAAAATGAAAATAAATATCTGAAA
Source organism: Lithobates septentrionalis (assembly GCA_037952835.1). NCBI lineage: Eukaryota > Metazoa > Chordata > Amphibia > Anura > Ranidae > Lithobates > Lithobates septentrionalis. The sequence continues at coordinate 1,852,346 of JBBDGP010000964.1, read as the reverse complement.
AGTGTGGCGTGCATTTGTATCCAGCCCCCCTGAGTCAATACTTTGTAGAGCCACCTTTCGCTGCAATTACAGCTGCAAGTCTTTTTGGGTATGTCTCTGCACATCTAGAGAGTGAAATTTTTGCCCATTCCTCTTTGCAAAATAGCTCAAGCTCTGTCAGATTGGATGGAGAGCTTCTGTGAACAGCAATTTTCAAGTCTTGCCACAGATTCTCAATTGGATTTAGGTCTGGACTTTGACTGGGCCATTCTAACACATGAATATGCTTTGATCTAAACCATTCCATTGCAGCACTGGCTGTATGTTTAGGGTCGTTGTCCTGCTGGAAGGTGAACCTCCACCCCATTCTCAATTCTTTTGCAGACTCTAACAGGTTTTATACTAAGATTGCCCCGTATTTGGCTCCATCCATCTTCCCATAAACTCTGACCAGCTTCCCTGTCCCTGCTGAAGAAAAGCATCCCCACAACATGATGCTGCCATCACTATGTTTCACGGTGGGGATGATGTGTTCAAGGTGATGTGCAGTGTTAGTTTTCCGCCACACATATCATTTTGCGTTTAGGCCAAAAAGTTAAATTTTGGTCTCATCTGACCAGAGCACCTTCTTCCACATGTTTGCTGTGTCCCCCACATGGCTTCTCGCAAACTGCAAAGGGGACTTCTTATGGCTTTCTTTCAACAATGGCTTTCTTCTTGCCACTCTTTCATAAAGACCAGATTTGTGGAGAGCACAACTAATAGTTGTCCTGTGGACAGATTCTCCCACCTGAGCTGTGGATCTCTGCAGCTCCTCCAGAGTTACCATGGGCCTCTTGGCTGCTTCTCTGATTAATGCTTTCTATGCCTGTCAGTTTAGGTGGACGGCCATGTCTGGGTAGGTTTGCAGTTATGCCATACTCTTTCCATTTTCGCATGATGAATCGAACAGTGCTCCGTCAGATGTTCAAAACTTGGGATATTTTTTTATAACCTAACCCTGCTTTAAACTTCTCCACAACATTATCCCTGACCTGTCCGGTGTGTTCCTTGGACTTCATGATGCTTTTTGTTCACTAAGGTTCTCTAACAAATCTCTGTGGGCTTAACAGAACAGCTGTATTTATGCTGAGATTAAATTACACACAGGTGGACTCTATTTACTAATTAGGTGACTTCTGCAGGCAATTGGTTCCACTAGATTTTAGTTAGGGCTATCACAGTAAGGCCCCATACAAACTATTAGATTTTCTGCAGATTTTTGTCTTCAGATTTACCAAAACCATGTAGTGCAAGGGCCTGCCTGATTGCATACAAATTGAAACTCTTCAGATTTACCAAAACCATATAATATGAGGTCAAACCTTAAGACAAAAATCTGCAGACAATCGAATAGTGTTTATGGGGTCTAAAGGGAGCTGAATACAAATGCACGCCACATTTTTTAGATATTTATTTGTCAAAAATGTTGAAAACCATTTATCATTTTCCTTCCACTTCACAATTATGTGCCACTTTGTGTTGGTCTATCACATAAAATCCCAATAAAATACATTTACGTTTTTGTTTGTAACATGACAAAATGTGGAACATTTTCAAGGGGTATGAATACTTTTTTTTTTCTGTATACCATAAGATCAGCATAGAGAGACTTTAGTATTAAGGCAAGTACATGCAAAATGCAGAAGATCCCACGATGACGCTCAAAAACGCACAAAACTTTTTTGCAACAAGAAGTGTGAATCCGACCTTGATCTCTGAAAATCGCTTGTCTAGCACTCATTGAATTAGCTTCACTATAACTCTGTTCTCTGCAAGTTAATCTATGCATGAGGTTTCTCAGGGAACTTTGACCTGCTCAGCCAGGCATGCCTATGAGAAAGGGAGGGTCCAGCATTAATTAGGTGAACTTCTTTTGGAAGCTGTTAACTTTCAAGGTCTGGCAGGAGTTTCACATGCTGGCAAGCAGTCTTCTCTGCCTCCCTGTGTGAGGCCTCCGTGTATAAACACTATCCGGAGAGCTAGAACTGAAAATGTTGAGACTGCTGGGTAGCGATGACTATGAGGTGGGCACCAGGATTAAAGGGTTCTCTTCCCGCACCCTCTTCACGCTGGCCATCGGAGCGGTGGCGTTTCTACTCCTAGGATTCATCATAGGTACATTTCTCTGACCGCTTCTTTATTGTGTTGATTGTTTTCCTATTTTTTAATTTTTCTTTTAAATCTCAAAGCATTAAACAAATACAGCGTTAATCTGTGCAAAGCGTTTACTAATGCAGCATTAATGGGCGACAAAGTTGCATTAGACTTTAGCAGAATTCAAAACTTTTTCCATTTGTAGCAGCATGCAATAGAAGTCAATGCGGAACAAATTATCTTCGTATCTATTGACTTATATGGGGAAACTCGCTTTGATATGCGAGTGCTTTGGATTACAAGCATTCTCCTGGAACGGATTATGCTCGCAATCCAAGGTTCCACTGTATAAGGATACTTACCTGCTCTGTGCAACGGTATTGCCGACCATGTAACCCATATGTGTGCTGGCAAGGAGGGTTGGCTTTGACACTACACATACGTGCCACTGCCAAGGTTTCTGTGATGCAATCGTGCTCATGGTGCTGTCACAACAGTTCCTGGTCTCTGTTTATGATTGGGAGCCAAGCTCCTGATCATGTGACTACCATGACAGCCAATCACATTGATCACGTGATCAAGAAGTCCATCTTGCCCAGGAAGGGGTTAACAAAACTAAAGGCAAAACTTTTTTTTTTTTTTTTTTTTTCATTTTTGTATAGAGTAAGGGAGGGTTTTAACCTGTCAGATAATTTTTTGCCATCTGTGCCCCATTGGAGAGATTTCCCTTCACTTCCTGTTCCATAGCCAAAACAGGAAGTGAGAGGAAATCCCTGTAAATTAGGGCAATCCCTTGGGGACCCCCAGGTCACCAGAATTTGTGTCCCCCATTGGGCGATTCCCCTCTTTTACTTTTTTGGGGACAACCCAACATTTTCTTTTTACATTCACTTTCAAGTATAATGGTAAACAGCACAATTATAGAGGGTAAATCTTCCTAGCAGGGGTCCAGACAGCAATAAAAACTGACAGGTGTTGTAATCCATCTCCACTCTACCCAAAACACAAAAAAAAAAAAAGTTTTGCATTTTAGTTGTACTTTTAGGCTTAAAGCGGCAGTCCAGCGAAAAATTTTTTTTTTAGATGTCAGCAGCTGCAAATACTGCAGCTGCTGACTTTTAAAATAAGGTCACTCACCTGTCCCGGGGTCCAGCGATGTCGGCACCCCAGACCGAACCGTCCCTCGATCCTCGGGTGCTGCCGCCGCCATTCTCAGTGAGGGAATCAGGAAGTGAAGCGTTGCGGCTTCACTTCCCGATTCCCTACTGCGCATGCGCGAGTCGCGCTGCGCTTTCTCAATGGTCCCCGCTATCTCCTGGGACCTGTGTCTTTCCCAGGAGACAGCGGGGGAGTGCGGGAGGGGGCGTGACTCCCATGGGAGTCTATTCCCGGAAGTGGGTGCAGATACCTGTCTTAGACACGTATCTGCACCCCCCCCTCCCCCCTGAAAGGTGCCAACTGTGACACCGGAGGGGGGGAGGAATCCAATGAGCGGAAGTTCCACCTTAGATTGTAAGCTCCTTGAGGGTAGGGACTGATGTGAATGTACAATGTATATGCAAAGCGCTGTGTAAATTGACGGCGCTATATAAGTTCCTTAAATAAAAAATAAATAAATAATAATTGATTATAAAGTGTTAGCTGGAGTTTGGCTTCAATGTGTTACTGTAATTAAATTTGCTCGTACATCTAACACTCCCCTCCCCCTCCAGACTGACAATGCTGCTATTTTAAAGGTGCCCCCTGTGCTTCTTCATCCAGAGTGGGGGCACTCTAATACAGGAGGTGTGTTTACTGGCCAGATCACCAGGTGAAAAAAGACTAAAAAAAAGAAAACAAATGCAGCCACTACCTCTAATGACTGGTAAGCTGCAATATATTACATTTTTGGTTTTAGGTTTAATACCACTTAAAAAAAAAAAGTAGTAGGTCCTGAAAACCTATGACCCCGGGTATAAAAGGGAAGAGGATGCCCTTTTAGGTCAGACTGCTCCCTTCAAATTATGATACTAATGGACCAAGTTTGTGGCACAAAGAAATGCAATAATTCATCTCTAAGTAGAGTTCCCCTTAATGTTTGCAGATATTGTGTACAGAGTCCTTTAATTGGGGGGAGAAGAGGAGAGTGGAGGAGTCCTTGTGATGTAGATGTTCAATGTCTTCAGCTAGCTCAACAAGGGCCCAGAAGGATTGCTGTGTAATGGTGACCAGCAACAGAAAATTGCAGGTGCAAAGTGTTACCTTTTTGAGGCCTTAAAAAAGTCTTGTTTTTTTTTTTTTCTATTAAAATAACAAACATGTTATACTTACCTGTTCTGTTGCAGTGGATTTGCACAGAGCAGCTCCGATCCCCCTCTTCTGGGGTCCCTCTCCGGTGCTCCTGGCCCCTCCATCCTGTCGAGTGCCCCCAAAGCAAGCAGCTTGCTATGGGGGCACCCGAGCCGAGCTGAAGCTCCCTGTGTCCATTCAGACACGGACCTGAGGTTTGGCCCCGCCTCCTCTCTCTCCTGATTGGCTAACTGACTTTGACAGCAGTGGGAGCCAATGGCGCAGCTGCTTTGTCTCAGCCAATCAGGAGGGAGAGTCCCGGAAGGCTGAGACACTCGGCATCCCATTATCCCTCTTGCCCATCCAAGTTGTTTTCCCCAATAAAACACACAAAAAAAAAAAAACAAGCCCATGGACTGGTTACGGTCTCTGAGTAAAAGTTAGAAAAATGCATGTTACCTGGCTGTGCAGGAATAGGGTGACTCAAAATCCAGCAGCGCTCTAGTGGGTAGCGCTACATTATAAAAATAAGGCTGTATGCTGTGACCATAGAATCCCTTTAAACTAATATCTAGCTGCAGACTGGAAATGAAAAGTACATTTTTACATTGTTAAATAATAACTTCATTAACCACTTGCCGACCGGCTTACGCCGATATACGCCGGCAGAAGGGCATGTACAGGCATATTAACGTACCTGTACGTTGCCCTTTAGGAAGCAGTTTGCGCCCTCCGCGAGCTCCGTGATTGTGATCGCAGGTCCCGCGGACTCGATGTTCGTGGGGTTACCCGCGATCGTCTCACGGCGAGGAACAACTGGGAAATGTAAACAAGCATCTCCTTGTTCTGTCCAGTGACAGGACACTGATCACCACTCCCTGTAATCGGGAGCGGTGATCAGTGTCGTGTCACACATAGTCCCTCCCCCCCCCACAGTTAGAATCACTCCCTAGGACACACTTAACCCCTACAGCGCCCCCTAGTGGTTAACCCCTTCACTGCCAGTCACATTTACACAGTAATCAATGCATTTTTAATCGCTCTGATCGCTGTATAAATGTGAATGGTCCCAAAATAGCGCCAGAAGTGTCCGATGTGTCCGCCATAGTGTCGCAGTCATGATAAAAATCGCTGATCGCCGCCATTACTAGTAAAAAAAGAAAATATTAATAAAAATGCCATAAAACTATCCCCTATCTTGTAGATGCTATAACTTTTGCGCAACCAATCAATAAACGTTTATTGCGATTTTTTTTTTTTTTTTTTTTTTACCAAAAATATGTGGAAGAATACGTATCGGCCTAAACTGAGGGAAAAAAATGTTTTTTTATATATTTTTTGGGGGATATTTATTATAGCAAAAAATTAAAAATAATGCGTTTTTTTTTCAAAATTATCGCTATTTTTTTGGTTTATTAGCAAAAAAAGTCTTTTACTTTGCCATGTTATGTTGAAATCTGAAGAGAACGCAGTACAGGATCTTATTATGGTTGCAGTTTACACTTTACTGTCTTCCTCAAATAGGATGGTTTGCAAAATCCACTGGACACTCGAGGGCCACTCCAGAAATTCAAAGTATGAGAAAAGCATTCTGGGATGAAATGAAGGCGGAAAATATTAAACAGTATCTACAGTAAGTTCTCTACACTACTGTTACATCTCTGTAATGTCTTGGCTTTTTAACCAGTAAGTGAAATATAGAGAATTGTACACACCACTCATACTCACCTGATGTTTTACCAGGAGTCTGAACCAATCCAGCTAGGGAAACACTTCTGTGTGCCAATCCTGCCGTAATCATCTCACTGCTTAAGAAGACCTCACTACCTATACATAGATTGCTCCTTTTAAAATGCTGCTATATACATTGACATACAACCTTAGACCCGGTCTGCCTGGACACAGTATGGTCACCTGCTGTCTTGGCACCATCCACAGGCAGCTTAGCTACTTACCAACCGGGCACTTCCACTCAGGACCGGATTAACATAGGGGCTATTGGAGCTACAGCTCCAGATCCCTAACCTTAGGATAGGCCCATTTGCCCAAAAAAAAGAAAAAAAATTACAAAAAAAAATGATCGACTTCGAGGGTCGTGGCTCGGCGACCAGGGGTCACAGAGACCCCAAATCTGGTGGTTAGGTAGCTGAAGACGTACCCCACCACTGATCAAAATGTGGGGCTCTTATCATCTATGGTTCCGGAGATATGGGGATCCTTGTGCAGCCTGTCAGAAGCTACATACAGAGTGGCCAGTTTAACCACTTCAGCCCCGGAAGGATTTACCCCCTTCCTGGACAGAGCACTTTTTACAGTTTGGCACTGCGTCGCTTTAACTGCTAATTGCGCGGTCATGCAATGCTGTACCCAAACGAAATTTGCGTCCTTTTTTTCCCACAAATAGAGATTTCTTTTGATGGTATTTGATCACCTCTGCGTTTTTTATTTTTTGCGCTATAAACGGAAAAAGACCGAAAATTTTGAAAAAAAATGATATTTTCTACTTTTTGTTATAAAAAAAATCCAATAAACTTAATTTTAGTCATACATTTAGTCCAAAATGTATTCAGCCACATGTCTTTGGTAAAAAAAAATGTCAATAAGGGTATATTTATTGGTTTGCGCAAAAGTTATAGCGTCTACAAACTAGGGTACATTTTCTGGAATTTACACAGCTTTTATTTTATGGCTGCCTCATTTCTTGAGGTGCTAAAATGGCAGGGCAGTACAAAACGACCCCATTTTGGAAAGTAGACACCCCAAGGAAATTGCTAAAAGGAAAAACCTTGACTAGTTAGTATATGGGGGTCCCTGACGCTATAAAACGCTGACGGCAAACCTAAATACTTATCTCCCTAACTAGCGTCACCTGTGACACTAATACAGCGATCAGAAAAATGATCGCTTAGTGACACTGGCGACAGGGGGTGATCAAGGGGTTAAAATTTTATTATGGGGGTACCCTAGACCTAATGGGGGCTAACCCTAACTGCCCTACCACACTAACTGTCACAAACTGACACCAATGCAGTAATCAGAGAAAAAAAAACCTGCTATTGGTGTCACTGTGACGGGGGGGGGGGGGGATCGGGGGGTGATGGGGGGTGTAAAGTGTGCCTAGTGTGTTTTACTGTAAGTGTTGTGTTTTGTGCACTTACTCAGATGTCTTCTCTCCTCGGCGCCGGAACGGAAAGTACCGACCCGAGGAGAGATGACATCACTTCCTCTGCCGCTGTTTACTATACAGCAGCAGAGGAAGATTCTCATTCGTTGGGAGTGATCGCGAGGGGGTGGCCACGAATAAGTGGTCTCCCCCTCAGCCTGGATCGCTCCCCTGATGATGACGACCGCCTCGGGCACGGGGGGGGGGGGGGGGGCGCGATGCGCCCCCCACCCACGGGAGGCAGATCACGCACCAGGTACGTGATTTTGCCTGCCCGTGCCATTCTACCGCAGTATATCTGTGTTAGGCGGTTGGCAAGTGGGTAAATCCAAGCTGGCACACTGTGTTTGCAGCAGACTGAGAGGATGAGCTCACAGAGCCTCTCCTCACTTCTTGTCAGAGGCACTGAGCTCAATGGACAGCTTGGAGTCTGCAGAGTATGACAGGCAGCACCACCTGTCAAACTCGCCTATTGATTTCAATGGGGCCACTCTGCAACTGCAAGCCAAACTTGCTCGCAGTAGCAGCATAGTCCAACAATGTAAAACTACCATTCAGCAATATAAAAAAAAAAAAGAAAAAAGGAGGTGGCAGTAGCACCTCATGAACGCCTGTCAGCTGCTGCTATACCACTCGTTGAAAAGCAATCCACCACAGATCACTTTTCAGAGGGCAGTAAGCATTACCGCAAATGTGAAAGAAACTTGAAACACATCATCTATTTCACACTCACCACCAACCAGGTCACTCCCCAGCCACTTCCCATGTTAGCCACCTCCCTTCAACTTATATCACAGGTGACCATTTCCCAACCTGCAGATGACAGACCCTACTCCAAAAGATATCACTCCTACCCACCCCCCCACCCACTGATTGATATCCCTCCATGACCACCTCACGTGCTGACCTGTGGATGGGGGAATCACTCCCGCAGTGTTATTGTGTTCTGAGACTGTGTTACTGTCTTTCTCTCCACATTCCTCTCCTGTACATACTGCCCACTGTCATACCCTCCACACTCCTCTCTTGTACATAGTGCCCACTGCCATACCTTTCATACTCATTTCCTCACTGCCTTCCCTAACCACACAATACAATGATCAGTGTTGCTAACGATAGCTGGCAGCACTGATTGTTTTGGGAAAAACCTGACAGGCTGGTTGTACTCAAGACGATTAATAGATTGACTTGTGTATAACTAGCTAGCCCATACATAGATCGACTATGGCTGGTCTCTGCTTAATTGGCTTAATTTCATTTCATGAATGGCTCGCTTAACCACTACGCAGTCCCTAAACATCCTTCCAAGAACCTTTACATTTTTCCCAGATTCCTTCATCCTCCTCACCTGTACAAAGTGCTCACTGTCATACCCTCCACACTCCTCTCCTGTACATACTGCCCACTGTCATACCCTCCACACTCCTCTCCTGTACATACTGCCCACTGTCATACACTCCTCTCCTGTACATACTGCCCACTGTCATACACTCCACACTCCTCTCCTGTACATACTGCTCACTGTCATACCCTCCACACTCCTCTCCTGTACATACCGCCCACTGTCATACCCTCCACACTCCTCTCCTGTACATACTGCCCACTGTCATACCCTCCACACTCCTCTCCTGTACATACTGCCCACTGTCCTATCCTCCACACTCCTCTCCTGTACATACTGCCCACTGTCATACCCTCCACACTCCTCTCCTGTACATACTGCCCACTGTCATACCCTCCACACTCCTCTCCTGTACATACTGCTCACTGTCATACCCTCCACCCTCCTCTCCTGTACATACCGCCCACTGTGATACCCTCCACACTCCTCTCCTGTACATACTGCTCCATCATACCCTCCACACTCCTCTCCTGTACATACTGCCCACTGTCAAACCCCCCCACACTCCTCTCTTGTACATAACGCCCATACCTTTCTTACTCATCTCCTGTACATAGTGCCCACTGTTATACCCTCCACATTCCTCTCCCTCACCTGCGCATACTTCCCACTTTTATACCATCCATACTCCACCCCTATGCCTCTTACCCACAAAAACAGTTCTTTAAAATTATATTGAATATACTTAATGTTACCAGCTCTAGAATGGGCACACTTTTGCTAGTTCAACTAAAGGAAATCTTCTCAGTCCTCATATTTGTTCTGCCCATTATTCGTACTTTACTCTTTTAATTTTGTGATTACTACTGTGATGTATAGAGGAACATAGGGGATATCAGCTACTCTAAATATACCACTTGTAAAAAAAAGTGTCCCTGAAAATATTTTTTAAATGTTGGTAACTATGCACTTGGGCACTGCCCAATGGCCACCGGGTCAGTAGGGGGCCCCATGAGAGGCTCCTGTGATATAAAGCTAACTTTGCTAACATTACTACTTTTTAGAGGCCCTGAGGTAGGTTATGCCATAATGTACTAGAATGCACAACATATTAGCACATTAGGGTACACTTACCTGTCAGACTGAGCCCTCGAGCGCTGCAATCAATCTGGCGGGTCCCGGGCGCTTCCATCTTCACCCGGTCTTCCTTCCGGGTTCTGTGCCTTCGGTCACTTGCCTTGGCCGGGCTGCGTTGCTGTCACTTCCACATATGCTCATGCGCATCCTCTCTCTCTCTCATTCTCTCTCTTCTCTCCTCTCTCTCTCATCCTCCCTCCCTTATTTCTTTTTATAAATAGCCCCACCAAAATCCTCAGCACTAGGCCTATGATGTTCTTAATCCGGCCCTGCTTCCACCCCCTTCCAATTTTCAGCTTCCAGCGCTGTCACACTTTGAATGACAAATGTGCAATCATGCAAAATCTAACCCAAATTTGATTTTTATTATTTTTTTACACAAATAGAGCTTTCTTTTAGTGGTAATTAATCACCACTTGGGTTTTTATTTTTGATAAATAAATGACTGAAAATTTTGAGGAAAAAAAAGAACTTTTTCATAGTTGTTATATAATTTTTCACATAGGTAACTTTTCTCCTTCACTGGTGGGCACTGATGAGGCTGCACTGGTGGGCACTGATGAGGCTGCACTGGTGAGGCTGTACTGGTGGGCACTGATGAGGCTGCACTGGTGGGCACTGATGAGGCTGCACTGGTGGGCACTGATGAGGCTGCACTGGTGGGCACTGATGAGGTTGCACTGGTGGGCACTGATGAGGCTGCACTGGTGGGCACTGATGAGGCTGCACTGGTGGGCACTGATGATGATGATGAGGCTGCACTGGTGGGCACAGATGAGGCTGCACTGGTGGGCACTGATGAGGCTGCACTGGTGGGCACTGATGAGGCTGCACTGGTGGGCACTGATGAGGCTGCACTGGTGAGGCTGCACTGGTGGGCACTGATGAGGCTGCACTGGTGGGCACTGATGAGGCTGCACTGGTGGGCACTGATGAGGCTGCACTGGTGGGCACTGATGATGATGAGGCTGCACTGGTGGGCACTGATGAGGCTGCACTGGTGGGCACTGATGAGGCTGCACTGGTGGGCACTGATGATGATGAGGCTACACTGGTGGGCACAGATGAGGCTACACTCGTGTGGGCACTGATGAGGAGGCACTGGTGAGGCGGCGCTGATAGGTGTCACTGGACACTGATAGGCGGTACTTATGGCCACTGATAGGTGGCACTGATCGGTGGCACAGATGGGCACTGATAGGTGGCACAGATGGGCACTGATAGGTGGCACAGATGGGCACTGATAAGTGAGACTGATGAGGAGGCACTGGTGGGCACTGATTGGCAGCACTGTTGGGACTGCATTAATAATCAGGACATTGATTATGAGTGTACGTGTTCCTTTTAAAGAAGCCGGTTATCTGCTCTCCTGACGCTGTCAGCATGATGAAAGTAATGGCGATAACCGGCTTCTGTTTACATATGTGATCATCTGTGATTGGACACAGCTGATCATGTGGTAAAGAGACGCTGATTGGCTCTTTACCTCAATCTCTGAGCAGCAGTGTCCTCCAGACACTGTGATCACAATAAGGGAGTGAGGGAATATTTCAAAAAAGGAACCAGACTTCAAAAAAAAAAAAAAAAATCTGACGAAGGTTTTACCCTATTTCCAAGATCCCAAGCTGGAAAAAAACAATTTTGGCTGAAATTAGTATTTACACATTATTGGCAGTAGCATGCTCTTCAGCAAATCTGAGCCCCACAAGAGGGCAGACATCCTGGTCACCAAATGAGATAATTGCCTTGTCCTCTGTACCAGGTAACCAGAAGATAACTTCCTGAATGTGATGAATAGAACTTGATGATTCAAGCACATAATGATTTGATTGCCATGTTTTTTAAATTATCATTTTAGAAGGATTTTCCTTCTGTATAGGGACTCTGAAATACCACTTTAGTCTTAGAACTGAGCAGTCGTATGTCCTGTATTTGGAGGATCAGTATACTGTGTTTTTATTTTTAATGGACAAAGAAGACATTATGGGGTTTATTTACTAAAGCTGGAGAGTGCAAAATCACTTCCGCATAGAAACCAATCAGCTTCTAATCTCAGTTTGTTCAATTCAGCTATGGCAATAAAACCTGGAAGCTGATTGGTTTCTATGCAGAAGTAAGGCTGATTTTGCACTATCCAGCTTTAGTAAATAAACCACGATGCAACTTTGTGGAGCTAAAAATGAAGCTCTGTTTATCAAAAAAACAAAACAAAACATGGAGTCCCTCTTCCCCCATCCCTACTACATAGAGGGTGAACATTTGGGCACATTTGTATAAGGAGCCACAAGTAAAATGGGATTCTCCACAGGCACTCCAGAGTCAGAGAACAGTCCAGTGCTTTGGTTTTTTTTTTTCGTTGTTTTTTTGAGGGATTAGAACCTGGATAAGGATTGCGAAATTATGAGATGCCCACTTGTCTTCTTAAAAACTTCAGGGACAACTTTCCTATATACAGTCTATATACACTCCCTCTCTTCCTCCAGCGCTCTTGCTTGCAGAACTCCACTGGCACACTGACGGTTAATCCGACAAAGCACTCAATCAGATTTTTTTGAGCAAAAGCCTGTCATAGCCAGGAACCCTTTAGGTGTGTAGCAAATAAGTCAGTGTCCGCATACATCCCTGTGGCTACTGATCCCAGCACAACCTCTTAAGGCACTGCCAACCTGCCTGGCTGTAGCTACCCCTTTCACTAGCCCTCCTGGCTACTTCTCCTCATTCCTCTCTAGGCTAAAACACTCACCAGCCTCAGGAGATCTCCCAGACCTGCTGTCCTCTCCATGCCTCCAGGAAGGGGTTCCTCCGTGTGTTGTGGGGATCCTTCTAACACCTGAGCCCCAGACCCAAGGTCATGCCCCATCCCCAGACTAGGGGACACCTTAAGGGCCCCCAACAGCCTCCTCAGCACTCCATATCCAACTTCCACTTGACTGCTCCCTGCTGGAAGGACCCATGCACATTTATGAGGTAAACAGGCCCCCTTCCAGCCCCTTTCTGCCAGGGATTAGTCAGGACCTCATAAATATGCCAAGCAGCTCCTCCTGGCTTCCGCCCACTACTTCTGGTAGCTTCTCCAAGGTTCCAGAAGGCAGGGGGAGGCACCAGAAATGCTGCTTGTTGAGTCATCCAGCCTCCCTGAGTCACTCAACCCTGACCCAGATTCAATCCAGGCCTGTCTCTCAGCCAAGCCAAATTTTCCTACTCTAACAACTAACTACTGTATGTGCATCTAATCTAGCACACTAGAGACATTTGATTTGAGATATTTAAATTACTAGGTGTATTAAAAAAAAACAATTCCTCTGGAATTATTTTATGACGGCTAGTGCAAAGGTTGTCAATCAGCCAGGTGTTTGTTTTCCTGATTAATTAATCATCTGTCTAGCTTAGACTGGGTAGGAAAGGACCTTACTGAGACTCAACCATGTTTTTAGTGGACATGCCAGTCCAGTAAAGTGAACAACCAAAAGACAGTGAGGGGTTTTATTAAAGAGTGTGGTAGACACCCTATCTGTCGGAGCTTTGCACCAGATTTATGTACCAACATGAATCTGTTGGAGGCTAGCGTGGAGGTAGGAGTATCCATACTGGTGCACTCCCTCCCCAGCCACCGTGCCCATCACATAGACAAGCGTATGGTCAAGGAGTTTTGTAGTGGAGTGGGCAGAGCCTTATGGGTGACTGAGACACTAGTTCCCCATCAGGTCTGCCTTGCTTTTGATTGCTAGTGCACCAAGCTAGGCGGATGGTGGCTTTCAAATCTGTCCACTGCTGTCAATAGCAAGATGGATCTAATAGAGGACTAGTCTCTCAGTCCCCCATCAGGCTCCGGACCTACGGCCATGGGGACTAGTTCCCCATCAGGTCTGCCTTCCCCGTGAGCTTGTCATTTTCCAAATCTGACCAATGCCATATCCGGATAATGACAACACCAATATCCCTGAGCCTTTGTATACATTTAACCTAAAGAGCAACCCCACTTTCATGGAAACCAAATATAGAAAATAAAACAAACATAGCTATAGCAAATAAGTTGAACTATAATAATATTCAAATTACCTTTTCCTCTTCAATCTGCAGCCACTGTAATTTTCTGTAAAATTCAATGTAATATGGCAACCTGGAGGCACGAACGTCCCCAGAAATATCAAATCCTGTTTGTGTGATTTTCCCAAAATTCTGCACTAAGATGCAAGTCAAATTTTGGGCATCCCCTGCAATAGAAATTTCAGTTTTAGTGAAATACTCCCTAAGGGTTCAATACTTACAAAGGAATGGAGACACTGTAGTTTTTCTTATTAGAACACTGAGTGTGCACCAGATGATTATAATGAACCAGACCCTCCCATTCAGAATAAAAAAAACGCTATTTCTTCAGAGCAGCAAAAGGTAGTGATGTGCTACAAAGTTTGATAAAAGAGTTTTTTTTTTCCCATCAGTAAAAGTAGACTTAATTTTTAAAGTGTAACTAAACTCTCTCAATCAACATTAAATATTTTTTAGGAGGGAGGTATATTATATTTACTCTTTTTTTCATTTTTTTTTTTTTTTTTACATTTCTCCTATTTCTTTCTGGTTATTGGCCTAGGTTAAAATAACGTCATACCTCCCCAGGAGTTTTCATGAGTATTTTATTTTGAGATAAAACTACCTCCAAAAAAGTGTCCTAAATGTTTTATTGAATTCCCTAGAGTGATTGGAGGCTGTATGTACCAATTGCTTCTTACAGCCGAGTTTTAAAGCGGAACTAAAAGATAAATACTCACCTTTCTCTCACTGCCATCAACATCTTCTCCTTTCTGTGGGTTGTAGGCCATCTTCATTGGCCGGTGCAGGATGACATCACATCTGCACATGTGTAGAAGGTGGTCATTGCAGCACACAGGGCTCGGCTGCTGCACATGCTCAGTCTGGCATCGCTGTGAGCAGGCAGGTAGGTGTAGTTTATTGCAGAAGATATATTGCATGTCTCTTCTGCAATAAAAAGCCTGCCTGCTCACTGTATTTAACAGAAGAACTTAAGTTCTACTTTTTTTAAAAATGGGAAGAAGCATACATAGGCCATTGATAACAAACTACCTTCGGGCAATGTCTGGGTTAGTGCCACTTTTTTAGTGTGGTCCATCTCCTGGGTGTATTGGGTGGGTGGAGTATGTACCCCTTGATTGTAAGCTGGTGTGGGTTGAGTCCTAGGCAGAAGGAATAATGGGAACAGGGTAGCCCTGATATACATTTAGGTCTGTAGCCTGGGAAAGAGAGGGCTCTTTGGGGCCCGGACTTATGCCTCGTTTCTACTGAGCGGATCGGTTCGGTTTGGTACGGTACGGTACTCTATTTTGAGTGTTTCCATTCTGGGTCCTGCCTCAGATGTGGGGCCATAGAAAAAGTTTCGGTTAGGGCGGAGCTACGATAGATTCCACTGATTGGCGAACGTGTGACGCCATGCTAGGCATTTTTTTCTAAACCCACGTATGGCCCCTGGCGGTCCCACTTGCAGGCTTTTCGCATTGACATTCCTTCAATTGCAGAGGTGAGCCTCAGGGGAATTGTTCGTACTAGATGGCAGAATTTTTCCCTTGCAGGTGTGTGCATACTCTAAAAAAAGAAGAGGATCAGTGCCCTGGGCCAGCATGGGGGGAACTGGCAGTGAATCAGGGCTGCCAACACATCCATATCCAAGAATACAGGTCCAATTTGTCCAACAATGTGCTTAGTCGTAGAGCTTAAACTTTGACAAAGCACATTGATGTGCCAAATGGTTCAATGTTCTCCTGACCTCTGGCTGTAGAAATACCTGTCTGGTGTTTATTGACAAAAAACATTGTTTTTTAAATGGATGTAGCTGGATTAACCTAGTGTTCTATATGACTAGAGCACACCTCTCCACTTTCTGAGGTGAGAAAGAGGGACACCTACCCTGTTTCCCCGAAAATAAGCGTGATTGTCGGTGATGGCTGCAATATAAGCCTTACCCCCCAAATAAGCCCTAGTTAAAGTCCTTGTAGGTCTTATTGTCAGGGTAGGGCTTATTTTCGGGGAAACAGGGTAGGGCTTATATTGCAGCCATCACTGACAATCACGCTAGGTCTTATTTTCGGGGAAACAGGGTAGTATAAAGTACCTAGGCAAAGGACACATCACTGTCAAGATTAACTCTTTGCTGAAGCCTCCCGGTGGCCTTTAGGCCTCATGCACACTGGACGTTTTTTGAAGTTTTTATAGCAGCTGTTTTTGGCTGTAGACATTTTTTTTTTCTACAGTCATTAAACTCTCCATCATGTTATCCTATGTGTCCATGCACACATAGGCTGTTATCAGCAGTTTTCGGCAGTGGCGTTTTTGAGCAGTAAAAAAAACCCCCAAAACTAGTGGGTTCTGAGAGACGTTTTTCAGCTGTAAAAACGCTCTAACGCTGATGAACGTCAATAAATGCTCAAAAACATCGCTCGCCAGCTTTTTTTAACATTTTTGATCCATTGAAAAAAAATAAAGTAAAAGAAATTTTTCTTAAAAAAAAAAACGCCAATAAACACTAAAAAAACGTTATTGCAAAAACGTTGAAAAAAGTTGAAAAACTCACTGCAAAGCTACTGACGTTTTTATAACGTTATTTTAAAGTGGTTGTAAACCCTGGTTAAAAAAAAACCTGCAAGACAAAGGCATAATGAGCTAGTATGGATAGCACACTAGCTCATTATGAATTACTTACCCGAGAACGAAGCCCCCGCAGCCATCCTCGTCTCCCCCTCCAGCCGGCGACATCTCTCCCGGGGGTTTACTTCCGGCTATCGCCGCTCCGGCGTTGTGATTGGCCAGAGCCGCGATGACGTCACTCCCACGCGTGCGCGCGGGAGCCGCCGGTAACGGCACACAGGCTGAAGCAACGACACATACGTGCCATTGCTGCAGTTTGCCCCAGTGCACATGTGCCGATGTCATCGGCACATGCAGGGGACAGGGGATATCTCCTAAACTGTGGGTAGCTACAGGTAAACCTTATTATAGGTTTACCTGTAGCATAAAGTTGTTGTAAAGGGTTTACAACCACTTTAACGTCCAGTGTGCATGAGGTCTTTAGGGGGGACTAAAGGCAAGAAATACGTTTTGCTCCAATAGTCTGACACCTGTGAGGTCCTTTGCTGGCGCTGGCATCCAGGTGCCAGATTTTAGCCATCTTTGGTTACCCAGCACGGGATGATGTCGCTTTTGCACATGTGCAAGAATCATTCATTCCTACACTGACCTTATGCCGGAAATGTAAAGGAAGCAGCTCAGTGTACATTCTACGGAGGATTGTGAACAGGCTTATTTTATAAGTGGATCCTAACGCCGAGAGGCAGAGATGGAGTTCCTGATCATGTGACCCCTGTGATTGACTGGTCACATGATCGGGAGCCCATACCTCTGTCCTGCAATTGTAAACTGTGATAGCTCGGTCATTGTGCTGGGAGCACACTCAGCGGAGTCCCATTGGCCCATATAGAGTATGTGGCAACTGGGCATTAAGACCCACTTGGCAAGCTGTTACGGTACATACTGTATATGCTTTACAATGATGTGAACAGGTTAATATGCAAAATATTATTGGTTAAACCCTGAGGTGTCCTTTTGCCACTTCCCTTTGTTTTATAATGGCTTTTATGCAATGCAATGCAATTAATTTTTAAAATGCAATTAATTTTAATGGCTGAATTAATAGTTCAGAGACGTTAAAAAAATTTGATAGTTAAACAGTAGATTTTTCTTTTAGTAAAGTTTATACATTATGCCGTGTACACACGACCGGACTTTTCGGCATCAAAGGTCCGACGGAAGGAATCCGTCGCACAATTCAATCGTCTGTGGGCTTCATCTGACCTTTTCTGTCTAAAAGTCTGACGGACTTTAGAAATAGAACATGTTTCAAATCTTTCCGACAGACTCGACGCCTATCGAAAAATCAGTTCGTCTGTATGCTAGTTCGACGGACCGAAAACGACGCAAGGGTAGCTATTGGCTACTGGCTATGAACTTCCTTATTCTAGTCCGGTCGTACGTCATCACGTTCGAATCAGTCGGACTTTGGTGTGATCGTGTGTAGGCAAGTCCGTTTCATTGGAACTTCGTCAGAACTCCATCAAAGTCCTTTGGAGTTCAGTCCGTCAAAGTCCGGTCGTGTGTACACGGCATAAGATTAAAAAGAGGGACAAATGAGGAGGAAAGAGGGACAGAAGGATTTGGTTCAAAATAAGGGATGCATTCCGATGAGCGATATCTCAACAGTACCAATCGCTGTTTTAAGTTCATATGGACTACACTGCAGGCAAATCTGGGTCCGGCATTGGGGTCAGGATCTAAATGGTTGTTGGGTCCTCACCAATAACAGGTCTTTCTCAGTCACTCTTGTCTTAGCTATTGGTCCAAAGCAATACAGAGTACAAATGTATTATTAGCAATCGATGAGGAACTGTATATACGTTGGTTTTATCCCAAAAAATATTTTGTAGGTAGATTGTACTTACCCCTTGTGCTGCTAGCCTCATAGAAGCTGTTTGGGTCTACTGTAGCTATAGAGAGCTCAATCCAGGTGAGCAAAAGACAGCATCCTCTTTATATTGTATCTAAACCCAGGAACAGAAATTCAATATACTGCAGCTTACTGGACCTTAGATGTGGTGGCTGCATTTGTTTTCTTTTTTTCTGCCTGTGTTTCCTTTATTTTGGTGACCCTGCCTATACCACATTTTATGTCCTAGGGTGACCATGTTCACCCACCATACTATGTTTATGTGGGGAGCGGAGGCTGGCCTGTGTGTGTAGTCCGATCCAATAGAACAGCTACTGTAGCCAAAATTGCTGAAACATTTAATGCTGGTTTACAATAGAATGGTGTCAGAACACACAGTGCATCACAGATTGTTGTGTAAGGGGCTGCATAGCCACAAACCTGTCGGGGTTCTGATGCTGACCCTTGTCCATAGCCAAAAGTACCTGCAATGGGCAAGTAAGCATCAGACCTGAGCCACAGAGCAACGGAAGAAGGTGACCTGGTCTGATGAATTCAAGAATGGTTTGAGGAACATAACAAGGGGTGCAAGGTGCTGACTTGGCCTCCAAATTCTCCAGATCTCAATCCAATCAAACATCTGTGAGATATGCTGAAAAAACAAGTCCGATCCATGAAGGCCCCACCTTATGGGACTTAAAATATTTGCTATTGATGGCTTGGTGCCAGATACCACAGCATACCTTCATAAGTCTTGTGGAGTCCATGCCACGGTTATCGTGGGTGGTAATAATAATAATATTATGGCTGATTAGTGTATATCTCCATCTTAGTGATAAAATCACCAAATAGACATTGAATTGATTGCCAGATTTGAACATAAGGACAGAACAATTAGTTAATGCTAATCTCATTAAAAAGAAAAACTGTGTCTGTGGCAAATTGAAAATTGAATTTTCTTTTTTACTTTTTCTTTTCTTTCTTCTTTTCCCCCTCACTTCCCTTTGTTTAGAACAGGGATCCTCAAACTACGGCCCTCCAGCTGTTGCGGAACTACACATCCAATGAGGCATTGTAAAACTCTGACATTCACAGACATGGCTAGGCATGATGGGAATTGTAGTTCTTGAACAACTGGAGGGCCATAGTTTGGAGACCCTTTGTTTAGAACGAGCAGTGCATGTTCATTGCAGCCATGTGCACTCCTAGATAGTCCATCTCTGGAGTGAGCAAGAGCAGGTGGCTACATCACAGTGGGACCATGGAGAACGAATGCAGCCACCCTCTAACGGGAAGTCAGATCACAACAGCAAAAAAAAAAAGAAATTTGGAGGAGGCTAAGAGTAACAAAGTACTGTTTGATCCTCCTTACAAAGATAGATGAGCTCTTTCATTTGGCAAGGGAAAAAAACTTGTAGTCTTATAAAACACAGGTAGGCTGGAGGCTTAGGAATGGTAGATATCTAAGATTACTACCACTCCGCAATCCTAGTGCAGTTGAGACATCGGTTCACGCAGCCCACTAACACTCACTGGTGCAACCTAGAACAGGCAACCGTACCGGGACGCAATATAGAAACTGGCCCCAAAGGGGATATCCCCCACCCCTACTTCTCCTCGACCATTAGAGCTGCCACAAATGCTTGGTGGAGATTCTTACACTACCACTGGAAGCAAACCCCCACAGTCCCACTCAACATCCCCCCGACCAACTTTACGCTTTCTGATACCTAATGTGCGCCTCCTACCCAAGCTAGTAACCTCACACAGATTTATTAATGACTTATACGACAATGGGAAATTAAAACCCTTTCCCTGACTACAACAGGATCGAGTATTAACTCCAACAACTAATTTGCTGTTTCAATACATGCAAATTAGCCATTGCCTGGCTCAGTATAGGTGATCCCCACACTAGCATGGCTTTTTTCTTAGGTTCTTTTACCCCAATAAAAAAAGGTATTTCTCACTTTTATAATGTCCTTTAGGAGAAACATACCTTTGTGAAGTCCCCTTCTCTCATTAAATTGGATAGTGACTAAGGCTCTGCTCACACATAGACGATTTGCCCGCGATTCCAGAATTGTGGCAAAATGTGAGACGCGTTTGCAATGCCATTATTTCTCAAAGGCACCCTAAACAAAGTAGAACTTCTTTTGAGCGACACACGTCACAAGATTTTGTGTGCATGATTTTTGCCGCGATTTGTTGGGCAACAAGCGCGCCAAAATCGCACCGCGTTGAGGTTGCCATTGAGAAAAAAATGGCATCGCAAACGTGCCTTGTGTTTTTGCCAAAATTCTGGAATCTCGGGCAGAATTGTGGCGATTCCGCCCATAATTCAAATTGCCTATGTGTGAATGGAGCCTTAGGAACACCAATATACCCCCTCTCAGTGGCAATGTGCACTGAAAGTTATCTACCGAACCTCTCACTACAACTCCCTTTGGGAGCCGACTCAAAAAATCACCCAACGGTGGTACCCTCATCGAGGATCTCCACATTCAAACCGCAACTACCCCCTTTATGCTGGAGAGGATGCTGATTGGAAGGGTCCCTATTTCATACCTTATGGAGCTGTCCAATTCTACAAAGGTTTTGGGAAGAAACCTTTAGTCTTATCTCAGACATTGCTCAGTTCCCAACCTCTCCTTAACCTGGCTTAGAAGAGCGGCCTTTTTTTTTTTTTTTTAGCGGGTAAGCGGCGGCGAGGAAGAAAACAGCACAAGGAGAAGACAGCTCGGGAAGAAGACCGCTCGGGGAGAAGACCGCTCGGGGAGAAGACCGCACAAGAAGTTAGCTCGGGGAGAAGACCGCACAAGGAGAAGACATCTTGGGGAGAAGACAGCTCAGGGTTTCTTTTTTAATAAAGGACTTGTCAAAAACTGGCTCTTGTTTTTTTTTTTTAACATTTCACTGCTTTTTCAGGTGAATGGGTAGGGGTATAATGTACCCGATACCCATTCACATGAGGGGGGGGGGGGCAACTGAGGTGGTAATAATAATAATATTATGGCTGATTGATGTATATCTCCATCTTAGTGATAAAATCACCAAATGGACATTGAATTTATTGCTGGATTTGACCAGAAGGACAATAAAGAATAATTAGTTAATGCTAATCTCATTAAAAAGAAAAACTGTGTCTGTCCATTAGGGTCCATTAGGCCTGGTATGTACCTGATGGGGACTCCATGCCTTTTTTTTTTTTTTTTACATTCAGCTGTCAGCAGGGAACCCCGCTGACAGCTAATGACTCATCGGTTGTTAAGGACGCAGCAGCTGGCTTCCCGGAGCCCTCCATGGCAACCAGCTACTGTATATACAGTGTTTAAACAGAAAAATAAAAAACGCAAAATAAACACATCAAAAATCGCATCACAAACAACACTTGCGTTTTTGGTGCGATTCCATTGAAGTCTATTACACGCAAAATGCGGAAAAAAGTCCCAGACCCTTTCCAGAAACGCACCGGCCGAAAAATGCATAGTTGTGAACGTGTACCATAGGAAACCATGTTAAATGGTGTGAACCTAGGGTTAAAAAGTCCCCGACCCTTTCCAAAAGCGCAGAGGAACAAAAATCCATTGATGTAAACATGTTCCATAGGAACCCATGTTAAAAAAAATGTCCTGCATTTCTGCAAAAAGGATGAAAACATGCACTGGTGTGAATGGTGCCTAGGTACCCAAAAAGCCTGGAGCCCATGGGCATACCATATACATACCATTTCCCTCCCCATAGCTACAGTCCCTGACAAAAGTCTTGTCGCTTGTGTACAAATTTACCTGAAGTGCCGCTAAAATATATTTCTAATCAAGATTTTGTTACAAGAAATGGATCATTTTAATCCCAACAGCTTTTGTAATAATGTTTCAGTGCAAAACGAAACTGACAAAAAGTATTCTAATATTCACAGCTTGGTAAAGCCCATTGAGTCAATTTTTGCCAAGACATAAGTGTTGTCGCCTTGTTATATGAGCTTCACCTGTGACTAATAATGGATCAATTAGGTCTCAGGTGTGTATAAAAAGAACACCGGTACACTAGACCTTCTCAACTGCAACTAGACCTCTGCAAACATGCCTAAGATTCACCCAGAGACTAAAGTGTTGATTATCAAGAGGCTGAAGACCAGATCCACTACTGATGTGGCAGACACTTTCAATGTGTCTCAACGTCAAGTTCAGAGGATAAAAAAAAGATTTGAAGAGACTGGAGAAGTTTTGGACAAGGCCAGGTCAGGCTGACCCCACAAGACAACTGCTCGAGCGGACCGTTTGTTGGCTCGAAAATCCAAGGCCAGCCCATTTTCCACTGCAGCAGAGCTCCACGAGACCTGGTCACCTGAAGTCCCTGTGTCAACCAGAACAATTTGTCGGATTCTGTCTCGAAATGGCCTCCATGGTCAAATCAGTGCCCATAAGCCAGCACTAAACAAAAGACAATTGAAAAACCGTGTGGCATTTGCCAAGGGCCACAGCCTGCTAAAAGGATGGACTCTGGAAAAGTGGCAGAAGGTGGATTTTTCAGATGAATCTTCTGTTGAATTACACCACAGTCGCCGCAAATATTGCAGGAGACCTACTGGAACCCGCATGGAGCCGAGATTTACCCAGAAAACAGTGAAGTTTGGTGGAGGCAAAATCATGGTCTGGGGTTACATCCAGTATGGGGGTGTGCGAGGGATCTGCAGGGTGGAAGGCAACATCAATAGTCTAAAATACCAAGAAATCTTAGCTACCTCTTATATTCCCAACCATAAAAAAGGCCAAATTTTGCAGCAGGATGGTGCTCCATCGCATACTTCCATCTCCACATCAAAGTTCCTTAAGGCAAAGAAGATCAAGATGCTCCAGGATTGGCCAGCCCAGTCACCAGACATGAACATCATTGAGCATATGTGGTGTAGGATGAAAGATGAAGCATGGAAGACGAAACCAAAGAATATTGATGAACTCTGAGAGGCATGCAAGACGGTTTTCTTTGCTATTCCTGATGACTTCATTAATAAATTGTATGAATCCTTGCCAAACCGCATGGATGCTGTCCTTGAAGCTCATGGAAGTCATACAAGATATTACATTTGGATCTCACAGCACCACTACTTAATTTGTTGACATATTTTTGGATTTTCAGTAAAGTTGTTCAATTTCTGTATAGGCGACAAAACTTTTGTCTTGCCAAAATTTGACCTGTCTGTCTTGATTAAATGACAAATCTTTTTTCAGTGAAACTAATTTATTTCAGTGCATTAAACATCATTTGGGAGGGCTTTAGCTTTTCATATGAGCTATTTCTAACACCAATTGATTAATTTAATTAAAAGTCAGGTTAATAGCAGGAGTTTCTACAAAATAGAGAAGCGATAAGACTTGTCAGGGACTGTATACTTCTCCACAATGAATCTTCTCAGGCGTATTTCCCTTTTGTTATTTTAAATGTTTTTCAGTGCAGATATGAGGCATCACGTTAATGCCCCGTACACATGATAGGATTTTCTGAAGGAAAATGTTTGATAGGAGCTTGTTGTCGGAAATTCCGACCATGTGTAGGCTCCATCGGACATTTTTCCATCGGAATTGCCGTCACACAAAATTTGAGAGCTGGTTCTCAAATTTTCCAACAACAAAATCCGTTGTCGGAAATTCCGATCGTGTGTACACAATTCCAATGCACAAAGTTCCACGCATGCTCGGAATCAAGCAGAAGAGCAACACTGGCTATGGAACTTCATTTTTTTTGGCTCATCGTACGTGATGTACGTCACCGCGTTCTTGACGTTCGGAATTTCCGACCAACTTTGTGCGACCGTGTGTATGCAAGACAAGTTTGAGCCAACATCCGTCTGAAAAAATCCGATGGATTTTGGTGTCGGAATGTCCGATCGTGTGTACAGGGCATAAGACTGAACCTAAATTGAAATTAACACTGGTCTGTAGTGCATGTTCATACCTCAATACCATAAATAAAATCATATGAGATTTTTCACTCCAGCAGTATATAATGAGTTTGGAAATTGTAGAGAAATGTTCACTAATGCATTACAATTTAATTACACCCATTAGATTTTAGACGACTAAAATTAGTTTTAGTCGACTAAAATGTACTGGAGATTAAATGCAACTAAAACAATTGCAGAAGACTAAAATGGGACTAAAACTAAAATGACATTTTAGTCCTAAGACTAAGACTAAAACGAAATCGAAATTTGCTGCCAAAATTAACACTGGCCCGCTCACCTTCTTAGATGACCTATTACAGGTCAAGAAATGCCTTTATGGTGTTAACCTTGAAGGCCTGGCATCCATCTGCTAAAGTAACCGGCGCTGGTGTTGTCCCCTTTAGGAGGGTTTGTCTGGATAACTTAACCCCACGGGTTACTTAAACATATACAGTAAGAGGAATAAACTCCTAGCGCAACAAAGATTGTTGGCCTAAATGGCAAGTGTCATGTCTGGAGGAAACCAGGCACCGCCCATCACCTGTCCAATACCATACCAACAGTGAAGCATGGTGGTGGCAGCATCATGCTGTGGGGATGTTTTTCAGTGGCAGGAACTGGGAAAATAGTCAGGATCAAGGCAAAGATGAATGCAGCAATGTACAGAGACATCCTTGATAAAAACCTGCTCCAGAGCGCTCTGGACTTCAGAATGGGGCGAAGGTTAATTTTCCAACAGGACAACGACCCCAAGCACACAGCCATGATAACAAAGGAGTGGCAATGAGACAACTCTATGAATGTCCCAGCCAGAGCCCAGACTTGAACCCGATCGAACATCTCTGTAGAGATCTGAAAATGGCTGGGCAAAGAAGCTCCCCATCCAACCTGATGGAGCTTGCAAAGAAGAATGGGAGAAATTGCCCAAAAATAGGTGTGCAGTGCTTGTAGCATCATACTCAAAAAGACTTGAGGCTGTAATTGGTGCTAAAGGTGCTTCAACAAAGTATTGAGCAAAAGCTGTGAATACTTATGTACATGGGACTTTTTTCGTTTTTTATTTGTAATAAATTTGAAAAGATTTCAAACAAACCTCTTCGCGTTGTCATTTTGGGGTATTGTTTGTAGAATTTTGAGAAAAATATATTTAATCAATTTTGGAATAAAGTTGTAACATAACAAAATGTGGAAAAAGTGAAGCGCTGTGAATACTTTCCGGATGTACTCTAGGCTCATCTGTAGGTAAAAATCACAAAGCGGGCTTTACTACTTTACTTTACTTTCAGATTATACTGCCACTTACAGGATATCCTTTTCCCTTTTCTCTCAATAGACTAAGAAAAATGATTTTATAGGGAGTACAAAAATCCTAATTTATTTCTTGTTTATTGGGGGACAAGTCGTGCCCTCCTGTAGGTGGCAGCATAACCCGAAAGTACGACTTCTTATGTCTCTGAGTAGACTACAAGAATTTTTTTTTTACATTTTGGATAGGCATGAGCACCAGAACATGTGAACAGGCAAAAAGTTTGAGCGAACATTCAAACCCTATTAAAGTCTATGGGACACGAACATGAAAAATCAAAACAAAGCCACAAAATCTCTGCGCTTAGGACAAGAAACAAAAGGAGGGAAAAAAGAAAAGAGAGGACAAGGGGGGGGGGAGAAAAGAGGGGGGGGGACCTGAGGAAAGGAGCAGGGGGTAAGTGTCCCAATGAGAGAGAGAAGGGAAGAGGAAGGAAAGAAGAAAGAGTATAAGGTATGCTGCCTTCCCTAGTTGAGCCCTCAAAGAGGACTAACATGTGTAAGAATTGTAAATGGGGGTATGGCGCTTCCTTGTGGAGTGTGTAAATGATATATAATAAAGTGACTGTTATAAAATTATATAATATACCATACACAAACGGTGACTACAATACTCATAATGAATGACCCCATAATTTGTAAGTCAAAAAACATGTGATAAGAAATATGAAAAAAACCCTTAATATATGTGAAAAAACCCTTAATATATTGCATACACCTATATATCACAGGTAGTTCCAGAAAATAACCACTAGGTGCTGCTGCTAATATAATATGCAGCTGATGTGATGAATCCAGCATATACGTGTGCAAAAAGTGAATGACAGTGCAATCAAATCCAAAAAAATATCCAAATGGACTAGAAAAATGTGTAAGAAAAACATATATAGAAAAAACAACAAAAAAGCAAAAAAGTCTGTTCACAAGTGGTACGTCCCAAACTATAAATAGCAGGAAAAAAGTTCCAAGAGCTTAGTGACTGTGGGGCCCTCAAAAATGAAAATCCGTGACTTCTGTGCTCCCCTTTTGGCTCCCCACTCACCGGCTCCCACTACCCCTGCAGGGGTGACAGACACTTTAAGATCCCAATGCCGTCCTCTTGGCCGATATCCCGTGGTCACTGAGATAGGATGTCCTCTCTCCCAGGCGTTTCCAGGTTACCGCTTTATACCACGTCCAAGAAGGGGATCGCCAGAGAAAAATCAAAAAGTG
Organism: Lithobates septentrionalis; assembly: GCA_037952835.1. Lineage (NCBI taxonomy): Eukaryota > Metazoa > Chordata > Amphibia > Anura > Ranidae > Lithobates > Lithobates septentrionalis. The sequence goes on along the minus strand of JBBDGP010000964.1, from coordinate 1,825,375 downwards.
CTAATTTTAAAGGCTTATATGCAAGTTATTGCCATAAAAAGTGTATGCGGACCTGGGTCCTACCCCAGGGGACATGTATCAATGCAAAAAAGTTTTTAAAATGACAGTTTTTTCAGGAGCAGTGATTTTAATAATGCTTAAAGTGAAAACATAAAAATAAATATTCCTTTAAATATCATGTTATGGGTGTCCCCTTAGTCTGCCTGTAAAGTGACGCATCTGTGTGATGTATAGAACAGTGCCACAGCAAACATTTCTAAAGGAAAGAACTTAATTCAAACTTGCTCGCGGCTGTAATGTATTGCCGACTCCCGGCAATACAGATAGGAAAAATCAAGGAAAAAATCAGAGTGGGTCGTCCCCCCCCCCCCCATTCAGGTCTGGTCCACACCAAAATTTAAAAAAAAATTGGCATGGGGTCCCCCCCAAAATCCATACCAGACCCTTATCCGAGCAATCAGCCTGGCAGGCCAGGAAAGGGGGGGCGAGCGAGCGCCGCCCCCCCCCCCCAACCATACCAGGCCGCTTGCCTGACGTAACTGGATGACCCCCACCCCCTCTGACGACAGTGGGCGGGGTCACTCTGTTACGTCACCGGGTGACCCTGCCCTTGGCTATATAACAGCTGTTACAGCCAAGAGACAGCAGTCGCCGGGAGGCCTCCCATGGAGGCCGAGCTTTTTTTCTTTTCTTTTTAATGAAGGAATTGTCAAAAACTGTCTATTGTGGTTTTTACTTTTTGACACTTTTTTTGGTGAATGGGTAGGGGTACAATGTACCCGTTACCCATTCACATGAGGGGGGGGTGGGATCTAGGGGCTGCCTTGTTAAAGGGGGCTTCCAGATTCCGATAAGCCCCCCCCCCACCCGCAGACCCCCAGAACCACCGGGCCAGGGTTGTAGGAACAAGACCCTTTACCTCATCAACATGGGGACAAGGTGTTTTGGGGGGACCCCAAATCACCCTCCCCATGTTAAGGGGAAGCGGCCTGGTATCATTCGGGGGGGGGGCCTTCACTCGTCCCCCCCCTTTCCTGGCCTGCCAGGCTGCTTGCTCGAAAAAGGGTATGGTATGGATTTTGGGGGGACCCCACGCCAATTTTCTTTTTTTGTTTTGGCGTGGAGTTCCCCTCAAAATCTATGCCAGACCCAATGTTTTCTTAATTCTGTCATAGGGTTCCCCTTAACCACTTCAATGCACTATTATATACTCTGCACTGTGTGTATGCGTGCGTATAATATATATATATATATATATATATATATATATATATATATATATATATATATATATATATATATATATATATAATATTACACTAAACTGCCTGCATGCCACTAACTAACCTGCCTAATCTAGCTCAAGTTCTCAATCTCTCTCCATTAATGCACATTGCACTCTATACACGGTCGCTGTGTAAGCAGCCTTATATAGTGTGGGGTGTGGACTTAGCCCCTGAGCCATGATTGGACAAAGGCACCTTGCCTTTGGCCAATCATGGCTCTCCCAGCAGATTGTGCTGTGATTGGCCAAAGCATGCAGGTCAGGTGCATGCATTGGCCAATCAGCAGCCGTCAATGCACTACAATCTCGCAGTGCATTATGGAATTTGCCGCAAACGCCCCATATGTTTGTTTGTTTTACGAACAAAGGAACACCTGATGTTCAAGTTGAACTTACATTCGACTCGAACATCGGGACCATCCTTAATTTTGTAAATAGTGGAGAAGGGTTAGTGCCCCTGTCAGGTTCTTATTGTGGCGTCCCTAGTGCAGCAAGTTTCCCTCACTTCCAGCCCAGACAAAAAGTGATGTGAAATCTCTCTAGTGGGGACAAAAAACATTTGACGATATTTTAAATTCTGTTCATGATGTCATATCCTGTGATCTCTCCACCTCCTGCATCTGGTTCTAGTGCTGCAGGAAGTGAGGAAAATATATTCCAAATGGGGACACAGATATAAATAATAACCGAACTGCTGTCCACTCTGAAAACTGAAGAAAATGTTTCCATATTATATACATTTTCATTGTGTTTTTTTTTTTTTTTTACAAAAATGTAGGATAATGATTAGAACACACAATAAGAAATACATTTAATTCCTACACATGTGCACATACACATATGTAATGAGAGCAAATCCATATCTGATAATTGCCAGTAACAATCTACTCCATGTGGGTCAAGTCATCATAACCGTAATTATTAACCGCCACGCAGTTGATGACTAACCGAACCAGACTAGCAATTAATGCTGGTAAATGAGCTGGGAGAAAAGAATATGTTATTAAGCAATGCAACCTTCTTCTGAGGTTGGAGTACATGTAATGCCGTTACTTGTCCTTTACTAATAAATGAGGATTCTCTTTGGGATTACATAATAAGCATCTCTACTAACCGCAGGCATGGGTCAGAGGTGCTACTGAAAGCTCAAGGAGATGCTCCTATCTTTTCTCTTTTGAAGATCCCTATCTATTCTCTAAAGGGTAACTCCAATTTAGTGTGGAAAAAAAATATAATCTATCTATCTATCTATCTATCTATCTATCTATCTATCTATCTATCTATCTATCTATCTATCTATCTATCTATCTATCTATCTATCCTATCTATCTATCCTATCTATCTATCCTATCTATCTATCTATCTATCGATCTATCGATCTAGATATGTGGCACCCCCCCGGGTCTCCTGTGAGCAAGGAGGTACCTCCAGAGACAGGGAGCGAGCTTACATTCACCCCAGGGCTGAGTCCATGGCTATAATGGGAAGTTAGAACAAAATTTGGGCGCCAGTCACTTTAAGAATTTTTCGATGCTTTAATGAGAACTTTAGAGAAGTAGTAGGGGAGGGGTTGAGGGGAGGTTTCAGATACCCTTTTTGCAGATCACTTACAGACTCCTTGAATCCAAAGGCAAAACAGCTTTCTTTTATAAGATCTTAGATACCTGGATAGGTCTCTCACAGACCTAGCAGCCGGTAAAATGTCTGGACACAGGCAGATCCCTGTTCTGTCTCTGTGGGGAACGATCGCGGGCGGCTGGCGGACATCGAGTCCGCCAGACCCGCTGATTGGCTCCCCCACTGGCCAACCGGCGCATGCCCACAGAGCCTCGTGCAGAGAACCAATGTACACCTACGGCGATTCGTGCAGCCGAGCCAACCTGCCTCAGTATAACTGGTTTGTAAGAGGTCAAAAAAATATATATATATACACTTATATATATACGCACAAATTATATTGCAAAAAGTATTGGCACACCTGCCTTTACACGCACATGAACTTTAATGGCATCCCAGTCTTAGTCTGTAGGGTTCAATATTGAGTTGGCCCACCCTTTGCAGCTATAACAGCTTCAACTCTTCTGAGAAGGCTGTCCACAAGGTTTAGGAGTGTATCTATGGGAATATTTGACCATTCTTCCAGAAAAGCATTTGTGAGGTCAGGCACTGATGTGGATGAGAAGGCCTGCCTCGCAGTCTCTGCTATAATTCATCCCAAAGGTGTTCTATCAGGTTGAGGTCAGAACTCTGTGCAGGGCAGTCAAGTTCCTCCACCCCAAACTCACTCATCCATGTCTTTATGGACCTTGCTTTGTGCACTGGTGCGTAATTAAAACAGGAAGGGAACATCCCCAAAACTGTTCCCACAAAGTTGGGAGCATGAAATTGTCCAAAATGTCTTGGTATGCTGACACCTAAGAAGTTCCCTTCACTGGAACTAAAGAGCCAAGCCCAACCCCTGAAAAACAACCCCACACCATAATCCTCCGCCCCCTCCACCAATCTTTACACTTGGCACAATGCAGTCAGGCAAGTACTGGTCTCTCGACAACCGCCAAACCCAGACACATCCATCAGATTGCCAGACAGAAAAGCGTGATTCATCACTCCAAAGAAAAAAAAAAAAAAACAAGATATTTGGGGGGCACACCCTAAAAGATGCATCAAAGATGGTGCAGCCATAAGACCATACAGCAGAGCAAAATATTACAGCGCACACATGCAAAAAAGACATTTACCTCCAGCAGGGCTAGTTTAAAACACCTAGACAATCTAAAAAATATTAGCAAAAAATATGCAGATTTGGTCACACCGTATTGCTACATGGTGCTAAGCCCACTTACTGTGACAAAGTACCCCATAATCAGTGGGTCCTTCACTATCCATAGATTGGGAGATCACTCCAAAGAACACGTCTCCACTGGTCTAGAGTCCAGTGGCGGCGTGCTTTACACAACTACACCTGACACTTTGCATTGCACTTGGTGATGTAAGGCTTGGATGCAGCTGATCGGCCATGGAAACCCATTCCATGAAGCTCTCTACACGTTGTGCTAATCTGAAGGCCACACGAAGTTTGGAGGTCTGTAGTCTGTATTGATTCTGCAGACAGTTGCTGACTTCTGCGCACTTCAGCATGCGCTGACCCCGCTCTATAATTTTTTGTGGCTGAGTTGCTGTTGTTCCTAGTTGCTTCCACTTTATTATAATACCACAGTTGACCGTGGAATATTTAATAGCAAGGAAATTTCACGGATGGACTTATTGTACAGGTGGCAACCTATCACGGTACATCGCTTGAATTCATTGAGCTCCAGAGAGTGACCCATTCTTTCACAAATGTTTGTAGGCTGTTGATGTCTTTTATTTTTGATTTAATGCTACAGGAGATGATGGTGATATATAATAATATTATTATTAATAATTTTTTTCTTTAATTCAGGTATGCAGTCCAATATATATATCAACCAATTTTGTATTTTATTTTTTTCAGCAACTTCTCCCGTGTTCCCCACTTAGCTGGTACGGAGGAAAACTTTCTTCTGGCAAAGCAAATCCAAGCTCAATGGAAAGAATACGGATTGGATAAAGTGGATTTAGCACCCTATGACATTCTCTTGTCGTACCCAAATGAAACAGAACCCAATTATATATCCATCCTCGATGAACATGGCACGGAGGTAAAATCACAGAAGACTCAGCATAATATTACAGTTATAAAACTCTATAGGAGGGGTAGGCAACCCCCCGACACGGGTGCAGCAAGAGGCACACGAAGCCTCTTTTGCCAGAACTCGACTCCCTCCCCATCAGCAGAGCAGCACAGGGAAGTGTCAGTGAGACATTCCATGCATTCCAATTTCAGAATTCCCCACACCGCACCTGCACTGAGGGGGGGGCACTGCGCCTCCACACTTTGTAAAAGATGGGAAACATTGTTTGGTTCTCTTACTTTGCTGTAGCTTCGATCGTCAGCTTTTGTGATAGGGAAGAGATTGGGTGCAGTTCTGCAAGGGGGGCGGTCCCTGTTTCCAGGAGGAGGAGGACTGTCATTGGCCGCTGCTAAAGCCAATCACAGTCCTGCTAGCCCCGTCCACCATCTGGAGGAAGATGACTCGCTTGGTTGCCACTACCAATCTCAGAAAGAAGAGATTTCACTGTGATTGAGAAAACCACAATTAGGTGACAGTTTGTGGAATTACTGTTGAGCTTCTGGGAACTTTGTTGAAATTATTCCTGAACCTTTGCGTCACTTACTACTGAACCCCGGCACTCTGTGTCCCTTTAGGCCAGAGCCAGTATTCAGCGCAATGAAAATTGCACCCAAATTTTCCTGTGGCGCAGAGCGCCGCACTTTTTCTCAGCTGTGGGGGCCCAACTTATGATCCTGCACCCAGACCCACTGCTTTCAGAAAATGCCCCTTACCTGAGCTCATTATTACGCATCCTTTTCCAGATGCTTGTATGTGACATCACATACATCCCATACATCCCATACATCCCATACATCCCATACATCACATACATCACATACATCCCATACATCCCATACATTACATACATCACATACAAGCACGTGGGCTGGATGTGAGAGGTGGATCAGCAGGATGAGTGTGCCAGGACAGGTAGATGTGTCTCATCTCTGCTTCCTTTTTACCACTCTGCATATCGCGCATATCATAGATGAGAAGAGGGTACAGCGGTGGGGAAAATTAGCAGGAGGGATTCAGAGGTGGGACAGAAGAGCAGGAGGGTACAGCGTTGGGGCAGATGTGCGGGGAGGGGGGGTACAGTGGTGAAAAAGATAAGAAGGGGGTTCAGCAGTGGGACAGAAGAGCAGGGGGGTTACAGTGGTGGGACAGCTGAGCAGGGGGGTACAGAGGTGGGGCAGATGTCCACTTCTAACTTCAGCTTGTTTAGTTAAGCTTTGACCAAAAAAAAAAAAAAAAAGCTGGTTTGTTTTTATGCAGAGCTGCACAAGATTTTGCACTCTCCAGATTTAGTCAATCATCCCCTATGCAGTTGAAGAAATGGCCCATTTATAAAATGTAGGCCATGTTGTGAAGCCTGTGGTCAGTCACTTGACCCAGCAGAGAGAACGTCGTGACTGAACGGAAGGTCAGTTGCATGACTTTTATTTTATTTTTTTCCACACCCCAATTTATTTTAATGGCTTTCAGTTTCTTTCGAGTCCGACAGCCATTGGAGCACAAAATATGCCTTTTTATAGCATAAAAGTGAGAGTTATGGTGAAAAGGAATGGTTTTCATGATTTGCTCACTATCCCGAAATAGGGAATAATCAGGGGCAGTCCGTCCATTAAGGGCGCACGGCCGCCTCCCTTATCCATGCGTCCGGCCCCTTGCAGGATGCCAGATGCATGGATTCCGATGGGGGGGGGGGTTTGAAGCACCTGATTAGAGCCAAAAGCTCTAATAGGCTTCAAAATTGGGAGGGCTCAGGGCACAGAGCACAGTGAACCGAGCCCACCCAGGTGTGTTACAATAGCAAATGAATTGCCACGGGCGGGAGGGGGGGGGTTGCTTGCCGTCCCCCCTAAAACAAACAAAAAAACACCAGCCGCCACGGAATAATCCTCTTTTTTTTTTTTTTAGGATATGGTATGAAATGAGACATGTGAATACCTTCTGTTCTTAGAAAAAGGCTTTACTGTGCTATACACTGGTTTAGTGGAGGACTTTCGTGTCCTTTAGTTCCCTCTCACCATAACATTTAGGTTACACTTTCTCATTGGTCCCCAAGCCCTACTCCATGGAAGCTATGGTTTTCATGTGAAGCACTAATGATGGACAGCAATGTTGAGCAGCAACTGTACTATACCCCAGCAATTCTGGATGTACAGCAAAGCATTAGGATGAAAATGAATGATTTACATGGCTCTGTCCACCATTCTTAGACAAATAGTTATGCCCTGATTTTTTGGATATGTGATGGAAGGAGACATGTTCTAAGAAGGCTTTATTGTGCTATTGTCATGGTCAGGGGTAAGGCTTGGAGGGCAGTAGCTATAGTAGTAGAAAGGTTCTCACCAACTAGCAGGATAGGTATACAAGCAACTCACCCTGGCGGGTAACACAGGTTCACAAAGGTGCGGGGTCAAAGCACTAACTGATATTCACCAGAGCTCCTGATGGTGGAGATAGGTTTTGCTGCATGTTAGTGCCAGGTTGCGGACATAAAGTTCGCCTCACCAGGGGTGAGCAAGCCGGGGTCCAGTAGCAGGTGTAGCGGGAAGGGATGAAGCAGAAGCGAAGTCAGTAAACAAACAAAAGGTCAGTAACAAGTGGTTGCAGGTTGGTATCAAGCAGAAGTGTAGCTGAGGAACAAGCCAAAGATTGGTAATTAGTGGTCAGAGAATATACGGGTGGCAGAAAGAGAAACACAGAAACCCCTGATATTTCAGCAAAGCCCCCTAACAGGGCTTCTAAAAAAATTGTAAAAAAAAATAGTCAAAAAGAAAACATTGTAAAAAAAGATTAAAATAAAAACTACTGACACCATTCACTGCTCTACTGATATCCTCAGTATATACAGTAGCTCACATAATTGAGTACACCCCTCACATTTTTGTAAATATTTTATATCTTTTCATGTGACAACACTGAAGAAATGACACTTTGCTACAATGTAAAGTAGTGAGTGTACAGCTTGTATAACAGTGTAAATTTGCTGTCCCCTCAAAATATCTCAACACACAGCCATTAATGTCTAAGGCTGGCTTCACACCATTGCGAATTGGATGGGGTTTCTCCGCATCCAATTCAAAATAGCAGAATATTTTGACCGGCTCTCTATGGAGCCGGTTCACATATCTCCGCAGAAGATCCGGTGCGTTTTGCACAAAAACGCTGTGCCTCTTTTGGTCCATTTCAGGTCCGAATTTAGCTCAAAATTTGGGCTGAAATCGAACCTGAAATGGTGAACCAGGATGCACCAGACCCCTGCTGTGAGACGGATGCGGTGATGGTGTGAACCCAGCCTTAACTGCAACAAAAGTAAGTACACCCCTAAGTGAAAATGTCCAAATTGGGCCCAAAGTCTCAATATTTTGTGTGGCCACCATTATTTTCCAGCACTGCCTTAACCCTCTTGGGCATGGAGTTCACCAGAGCTTCACAGGTTGCCACTGGAGTCCTCTTCCACTCCTCCATGATGACATCACAGAGCTGGTGGATGTTAGAGACCTTGCGCTCCTCCACCTTCCGTTTGAGGATGCCCCACAGATGCTCAATAGGGCTTAGGTCTGGAGACATGCTTGGTCAGTCTATCGACTTTACCCTCAGCTTCTTTAGCAGGGCAGTGGTCGTCTTGGAGGTGTGTTTGGGGTCGTTATCATGTTGGAATACTGCCCTGCGGCCCAGTCTCCGATGGGAGGGGATCATGTTCTGCTTCAGTATGTCACAGTACATGTTGGCATTCATGGTTCCCTCAATGAACTGTAGCTCCCCAGTGCCGGCAGCACTCATGCAGCCCCAGACCATGACACTCTCACCACCATGCTTGACTGTAGGCAAGACACACTTGTCTTTGTACTCCACACCTGGTTGCCGCCACACACGCTTGACACCATCTGAACCAAATACGTTTATCTTGGTCTCATCAGACCACAGGACATGGTTCCAGTAATCCACGTCCTTTGTCGGCTTTCTTGTGCATCATCTTTAGAAGAGGCTTCCTTCTGGGACGACAGCCATGCAGACCAATTTGATGCAGTGTGCGGCGTATGGTCTGAGCACTGACAGGCTGACCCCCACCCCCCCCCACCCCTTCAACCTCTGCAGCAATGCTGGCAGCACTCATACATCTATTTCCTAAAGACAACCTCTGGATATGACGCTGAGCGTGTGCACTCAACTTCTTTGGTTGACCATGGCGAGGCCTGTTCTGAGTGGAACCTGTCCTGTTAAACAGCTGTATGGTCTTGGCCACCGTGCTGCAGCTCAGTTTCAGGGTCTTGGCAATCTTCTTATAGCCTAGTCCATCTTTATGTAGAGCAACAATTGTTTTTTTTTCAGATCCTCAGCGAAGTCTTTGCCATGAGGTGATATGTAGAACTTCCAGTGACCAGTATGAGAGTGAGAGCGATAACACCAAATTTAACACACCTGCTCCTCATTCACACCTGAGACCTTGTAACACTAACGAGTCACATGACACCGGGGAGGGAAAAGGGCTAATTGGGCCTAATTTGGACATTTTCACTTAGGGGTGTACTCACTTTTGTTGCCAGCAGTTTAGACATTAATGGTTGTGTTTTGAGGGGACAGCAAATTTACACTGTTATACAAGCTGTACACAAGCTGTACACTCACTACATTGTAGCAAAGTGTCATTTCTTCAGTGTTGTCACATGAAAAGATAGAATAAAATATTTACAAAAATGTGAGGGGTGTACTCATTTATGTGAGATACTGTATACACATGCATGTGTCTGAGCTTTGAGGTGCACACCTATGCCACCTACTATATATCCATAAAAACTAAAGCCGAACGCTCGCTCCCATGCTCATGTCACAAGGCGAGTGCCGCCCCCGCCACCCACCCTCAGCACCAATTCTATGCTATTTTATAAGGAAATAGAGGGACATTCGCTCGAAGCTTCATTAGCCAAACATTAGAATAGTTAACTACTCTTATGATCATTTCTTGAACGGGTGTCATTATTCCATTGACCTTTTTAAATGTGACTTTTACAATTAATCACCAAAGAGATAAACGCAGACGATATATTTAGCCACGTTGATGGATAGTGGCTGGGCAAGGTCTGAAAGTCTTTTTGATTTCACAAAGTTCCATTAAGCATAAAATGCAGACCGGGCATATTTTCCAATTAACATTCTAAGAACATAAGCAGGAGAAGGAGAAATCTCAACTAGGGTCAGAAATCTGCATGAGGATCAATTTAAACAGATATTTATTAATGCGTGTTACTTAACCACTTAGGGACCGGAAGGATTTTCCCCCTTAATGACCAGGCCATTTTTTGCGACACGGCATTGCGCCGCTTTAACTGACAATAGCGCGGTCGTGCAACGTTGTACACAAACAAAATTGATGTCCTTTTTTTTCCCCACAAATATACCCCGTACACACGGTCGGACATTGATCGGACATTCCGACAACCAAATCCATGGATTTTTTCCAACGGATGTTGGCTCAAACTTGTCTTGCATACACACGGTCTACAAAGTTGTCGGAAAATCCGATGGTTCTGAACGCGGTGGCGTAAAACAAGTACGTCGGGACTATAAACGGGGCAGTAGCCAATAGCTTTCGTCTCAATTTATTCTTAGCATGCGTGGCACTTTGTGCGTCGGATTTGTGTACACACAATCGGAATTTCTGACAACGGATTTTGTTGTCGGAAAATTTTATAGCAAGCTCTCAAACTTTATGTGTCGGAAATTTTGATGGAAAATGTGTGATGGAGCCCACACACGGTCGGAATTTCCGACAACAAGGCCCTAGCACACATTTTCCGTCGGAAAATCCGACTGTGTGTACAGGGCAATAGAGCTTTCTTTTTTCCATTATTCTTAGGATTTTTGGTGGCTGCACAGTCATGTGTATTTTTTGATGCGAGGTCCTGTATGTTAAGGTTAAGCCAAATGCATACCTATTTGTTTGGGTTATAATCATTAATTTTGATATATATCACTGCGATTTTTTTTTTCTGAGTCGCATATGTATGCATATGGCTTAGCTGGTCCATTGGTTTGGGGCTAATAGCTTGTTTTTGCTGTAATGCATGATGAGAGTCCTGTTTACCTGTTGATGAGTTTCTGACAGAGAATGACTATGTAGAGTTTCATTCACCTGTGTGTGCGTGACAGCAATCTCTATGCTTACAGCATTCATGTTCATTACCTCCTTGCATGTCACACTGGGGCGGTAGGAGCGTCGGCGGTAAAGCACCGCTATTTTTAGCGGCACTTTACCGTCGTTTTAGCAACGGTATTTGGCCGCTAGCGGGGGGGTTTCACCCCCCCCCGCTAGCGGCCAAGGAAGGGTTAAAAACCACCGCAAAGCGCCTCTGTGGTATAGCGGTATAGCCGCGGTGTCCCATTGATTTCAATGGGCAGGAGCGGTGTATACACCGCTCCTTCCCTGCTCCAAAGATGCTACTAGCAGGACTTTTTTTCCCGTCCTGCCAGCGCACCGCTCCTTTGGGCTTTCACACTGGAGAAACAGCAGCGACAGTTTCAGGTCGGTTTGCAGGCGCTATTTTTAGCGCAATAGCGCCAGCAAACTGCCCCAGTGTGAAAGGGGCCTTAAGGTTTTTATGCTAGGCACACACAGGCATCTATGTCAAGACTCAACAGGTATTTTATCTAAGTATATACAGTGGGGACGGAAAGTATTCAGACCCCCTTACATTTTTCACTCTTTGTTATATTGCAGCCATTTGCTAAAATCATTTAAGTTCATTTTTTTCCTCATTAATGTACACACAGCACCCCATATTGACAGAAAAACACAGAATTGTTGACATTTTTGCAGATTTATTAAAAAAGAAAAACTGAAATATCACATGGTCCTAAGTATTCAGACCCTTTGCTGTGACACTCATATATTTAACTCAGGTGCTGTCCATTTCTTCTGATCATCCTTGAGATGGTTCTACACCTCCATTTGAGTCCAGTTGTGTTTGATTATACTGATTGCACTTGATTAGGAAAGCCACACACCTGTCTATAAAAGACCTTACAGCTCACAGTGCATGTCAGAGCAAATGAGAATCATGAGGTCAAAGGAACTGCCTGAAGAGCTCAGAGACAGAATTGTGGCAAGGCACAGATCTGGCCAAGGTTACAAAAACATTTCTGCTGCACCTAAGGTTCCAAAGAGCACAGTGGCCTCCATAATCCTTAAATGGAAGACGTTTGGGACGACCAGAACCCTTCCTAGAGCTGTCTGTCCGTCCAAACTGAGCTATCGGGGGAGAAGAGCCTTGGTGAGAGAGGTAAAGAAGAACCCAAAGATCACTGTGGCTGAGCTCCAGAGATGCAGTCGGGAGATGGGAGAAAGTTGTAGAAAGTCAACCATCACTGCAGCCCTCCACCAGTCGGGGCTTTATGGCAGAGTGGCCCGATGAAAGCCTCTCCTCAGTGCAAGACACATGAAAGCCCGCATGGAGTTTGCTAAAAAAAACCCTGAAGGACAACAAGATGGTGAGAAATAAAATTCTCTGGTCTGATGAGACCAAGATAGAACTTTTTAGCCTTAATTCTAAGCGGTATGTGTGGAGAAAACCAGGAACTGCTCATCACCTGTCCAATACAGTCCCAACAGTGAAGCATGGTGGTGGCAGCATCATCCTGTAGGGGTGTTTTTCAGCTGCAGGGACAGGACGACTGGTTGCAATCGAGGGAAAGATGAATGCGGCCAAGTACAGGGATATCCTGGATGAAAACCTTCTCCAGAGTGCTCAGGACCTCAGACTGGGACGAAGGTTTACCTTCCAACAAGACAATGACCCTAAGCACACAGCTAAAATAACGAAGGAGTGGCTTCACAACAACTCAGTGACTGTTCTTCAATGGCCCAGCCAGAGCCCTGACTTAAACCCAATTGAGCATCTCTGGAGAGACCTAAAAACGGCTGTCCACCAACGTTTACCATCCAACCTGACAGAACTGGAGAGGATCTGCAAGGAGGAATGGCAGAGGATCCCCAAATCCAGGTGTGAAAAACTTGTTGCATCTTTCCCAAAAAGACTCATGGCTGTATTAGATCAAAAGGGGGCTTCTACTAAATACTGAGCAACGGGTCTGAATACTTAGGACCATGTGATATTTCAGTTTTTCTTTTTTAATAAATCTGCAAAAATGTCAACAATTCTGTGTTTTTCTGTCAATATGGGGTGCTGTGTGTACATTAATGAGGAAAAAAATGAACTTAAATGATTTTAGCAAATGGCTGCAATATAACAAAGAGTGAAAAATTTAAGGGGGTCTGAATACTTTCCGTCCCCACTGTATATACTGTATGTCTCTGTCATTTCTCAAAACCTTGCTATGAATAAGCACCTGGCTTAACGGTGTGAAACGAGTAATGCCCTGTACACACGACTGGTTTTGCCATCGGAATAAACTCCGAAGGTTTCTCCGACGGAATTCCGCTCAAGCAGTGTTGCCTACACACGGTCAAACCAAAGTCCGACCGTCCAGAACGCGGTGATGTACAACACGTACAACGGGACTAGAAAAAGGAAGTTCAATAGCCAGTAGCCAATAGCTTCCGTCTCGTACTTGCTTCAGAGCATGCGTCGTTTTTGGTCCGTCGGAACAGCATACAGACGAGCGGTTTTCCCGAAATTGTCCGTCGGAAATATTTAGAACATGTTCTATTTCTAGGTCCGTCAGAATTTTCTAAAAAGAAAAGTCTGATGAGGCACACACACGATCGGAATATACGATGAAAAGCTTCCGTCTGACTTTTTCTGTCGGACATTCTGCTCGTGTGTACGCGGCATTAGCGGTTTTATCCTGGCTGTATAGATCCACATTAAATAAAGGAATTATTTTCATTGGAGTGCGGCCATCCGGGCTTTTTATGTTTTGTTCCTTTCATAGAGCTTTCTTTTGGTGGTATTTGATCACCTCCTGTGGTTTTTTATTTTTTGCACTATAGACAAAAAAAAAAAAAATTTGAAAAAAAAGCAATATTTTTAACTTTTTGCTATAAAACATATCCACCAAAAAATATTAAAAAAACAAATTTTTCCTCAGTTTAGGCCAATATGTATTCTTCTATATATTTTTGGTAAAAAAAAAAAAATCGCAATAAGTGTATATTGATTGGTTTGCGCAGACACTTTTGACACTTTTTTGGAACCAGTGACATTTATACAGTGATCAGAGCTATAAAAGTGTGCTGATTACTGTATAAATGACAGTGGCATGGAAGAGGTTAACAATAGTGGCGTTCAAGGGGTTAAATGTGTTCCCTGGGAGGTGTTTCTAACTGTGGGGGGAGGGGACTGACTGTAGGAGGAGAGAGAGATAGCTGTTCCTAATCACTAGGAACGGACGATCACTCTGTACTTCCCTGTCAGAACAGGGATCTGTTTGCTTACATTGACAGATCCCCGTTCTGGCTCTCTGTGGAGCGATTGCGGGTGGCCGGCGGACATGGGGGGGCTGACAGTCACGCGCATTGGCTCTGGCGCCGCGCCGAGGGTGTGCGCCCACTGTATCTATTTCATGAACTGACGCATAGCTACGCTGCTTCGCACAATAGATCCAACCTTACGCAGTATAATGACGGCGGCTGGTCGGCAAGTGGTTAAAGCAAACTTACACTTATTACAATACAATATGCTTTATCCACCGAAATGGAGAAAGCTTTAGCAGTGCTAGATTAGGAAAACTCGATCATAATGTCAATAATATCATTCAACTAAGTGAGTACAAAAGCCAATATAAAGGAAGAGTAGTGGTAAAAAAAGCACTTGTGGGTTTAACCAATCTTGTTTTTTTGTACAATTCTCCTTTAAGGGGGCGTGGCAGGGGGTGTGTCCTATGCCTGCATACTTTTGCTGATAGATATCCCTCATTCCCATCTCAAAAAGTTGGGAGGTATAAATAATTACTTGTGGTTTATAAACTTACACTTATATAAACCAATGTAATAAACTGGCAACTGTTTTTAGTGCTTTGATCTGCCACTCTCAGCCCACTGCACTTTCCTGTTGGCTGACAAGGGGAACAATTAGGCCTGGTTCACACTGGTGTGATTTCAGATATTGCATGCGATTGGCACCGCATTGCTGTGCAGGTCACATGCGATGCCTGTGCGATACGAATTCATCCATACAAACTGTATGGCTGAAATCGCATGGCTTTCACGCCAAAATGGTGCAGGACCCTTTTTTTTGGTCCATACTGGAATCAGATGTTCACACCTATGCGATCCGATTCCTGCACCATTTCATAGTTCGCACTGCGATTTGCGAAACAATCTGGGGGTGTCATTAACTTTACACTGACACCCCCAGCAGTTTGCAGAGCAGTGTGAACCAGTGTGCGATTCAGCTGCGATGCGGTAACATCCCCCCCCCCCCCGGACTGACAATGCTGCTGTCTGCTGTGCTCCTTCTTCCAGAGTGGAGGCCTCTAATGCAGGGTGTGCGTTACTGGCCAGATCACCAGGTGAAAACAGGGGGGGGGGGGAGAGAAAACAAATGCAGTCACCACATCTAATGCTTGGTAGGCTGCAATATATTCCAATATATTTCATTTGGGTTTAACCTCTCCAGCCCTGGAAGGATTTACCCCCTTAATGACCAGGTCATTTTTTTGCGATACGGCACAGCGTTATTTTAACTGACAATTGCGCGGTCGTGCGACACTGTTCCCAAAAAATGTATGTCCTTTTTTTCCCCACAAATAGAGCTTTCTTTTGGTGGTATTTGATCACCTCTGTGTTTTTTTAATTTTTTTATTTTTTGCGCTATAAACAAAAAAAGAGCAACAACAATTTTTTACTTTCTGCTATAAAACATATCCAATAAAAAAAAGTCAAAAATAGAATTTCTTCATCAGTTTAGGCCAATATGTATTCTGCTACATATTTTTGGTAAAAAAAATCCCATTAAGCGTATATTGATTGGTTTGCGCAAAAGTTAGACTACAAACTCTGGGATATATTTCTGGCTTTTTTTATTTACTAGTAATGGCGCGATCAGCGATTTTTAGCGGGACTGTGACATTGCGGCGAACAAATCAGGCGCCTAGCTGACAAAATTTACACTTTTTTGGGAACCAGTGACATTACTACAGTAATCAGTGCTAAAAATATGCACTGTTACTGTGCTAATGACACTGCAGGGAAGGGGTTAACATCTGGGAAGATCAAAGGGTTAAAGGGGTTGTAAACCTTTGTGTTTTTTCACCTTAATGTATCCTATGCATTAAGGTGAAAAAACACCTGGCAGTGACCGGCCCCCCCCAGCCCCCCCATTTTACTTACCTGAGCCCCGTATTACCCTCGGCGGAGATGCGCTGTCCCTCTCAGCCCGGGGTTCTCGGCTCTTGATTGGATAGATTGATAGCAGCGCAGCCATTGGCTCCCGTTGCTGTCGATCAAATCCAATGACATGGGGGGCGGGGCCGAGTCCTACATTTAAAGTCTATGGACGCAAATGCTGGACTCGGGGGCGCGCCCGCACGGTAACCCCCTCAGGAGAGCGCTTCATCAAGGGGGTTATACGATGCAGGGAGGAGCCGCAGAGGGACTTCAGAAGTTGAGGTTCGGGGCCACACTGTGCAAAACGAACTGCACAGTGGAGATGAGTATGACATGTTTGTTATTTTTTTTAATCAAAGCTTTACAATCACTTTAATTGTGTCCCTAGGGGGTGCGTGCTAACTGTGTGGGGGATGGCATATCTGGGGGAGCACAGAGTTCCTGGTTAGCATGAACACGAGATCTCTATTTTCTCCCCTGTCAGAACGGCGATCTGCCTTGTTTACATAGACAGACCGCCGTACTCTTGGGAATGATCGCAGGTGGCCGGCAGACATCGGGTCAGCCAGACCTGCTGATTGGCTCCCCCTCTGTCCAATCAGCATGCAATCATGCCTCCGGCGGCGCATGCACGCCCCCAGTGTCTCTATTGCACGAAATGAAGTACAGGGATGTCGTTTTGCGCAATAGAGCCGACCTGGCGCAGTACATCTGCGGTAGGCGGTTGGCAACTGGTTCATACTTCTTTAAATGGAAGGGAATATAAATCCAAGAATAAAAAAAATATATATATTTAAGTTATCGGTGTGCTGGCTGCATTATATTTAATTCTTCTCCAAGCACAGAAAATGCCTTTTGATTTTAACAACCCAGTGTACTCAAATCTCAAACAATGTGACCAGTCTTCACAGCTGTCTTTGGTAAGCTACAAACCCCCTTCCCACTACATAATGAAAATGATGGAAGGAGGAGGTGTTTGTAGTCTAAATCCAGAAGCAGCCTAAGGTGACAACGCTGGTCCACACATACAGTACAGTGAGTAAGCATATGTGGTAGCCCTCTGAAGAGCGATCTGTGGTGGATTTTCAAGGGGTGTTTGACAGGCGTTGAGGAGGCATTCTGTTGCCTTCTCATTCCCTCCTTTAACCCTTAAAAGCCTGCATCACTGCGCTGCATCCATATGCATTGCACCCCTTTGCGGTACAGCCCCATTTACTTGAATGGGTTGCATTTGGTGGCTGGTACTGAATGCCGAATGTGAAAGGTCATCCATGCTGTACCATGATGCATAGTCATAAATGATATGCAGATATGTGTGCACAGCCTATTGCATTAGGGTGTGCACCCCAAAGCTCGAACACACGCCTTTCTCTGGAGCCTCAGCCGCACTAGACAATGAATAAATTGGAAGTGCTCTGTACTGAGCGTCTTCCTGTTCATTCACAAACTGAAGCATAGTAAAAACTGATTACTATGCTTCAGTTAAGAATGAACACAGTGAGTGAGTGTGTTCATTTAGAAAAGGGCCAGTAAATACCATATTTATTAGCCCCTTCCCCTACTCTCAATTCTGGGAGTGCAACACTGGAGGTAGCCCAGGCAATAGGGGGGAATCGGCACTGCACTCAGTGATAAGGGTGTGCCCACACCCCCTGTGCACGCCTATGGATATGCCGCTGCTCCAGGAAAGCCTGCTACCCCTCAAGCACTTGGGTGCTAGCTCAGGTCGTCCGGCTGCGTACAATGAGCAATCCATTGCACTTAGGAAAAACATCTGTCTTTATTGAGACTTTAAAAAAAAAGCATTTCAATACAGCAATAGGACACTGTGGGGACAGAGAAAAAGTTGACGCGTTTCGCACTCAGTGCTTACTCATGGCTTACGTGAAACGCGTTGACCTTTCCTCTGTCCCAACAGTATCCTATTGCTGTATTGAAGTGCTTTTGTAAGTTCCAATAAAGTGAGATGTTTTTCGGAATGCAGCAGTCTTTTTATTTTTTAATTTCTCATAGTTCTGTGGATGTGTATAAACTGTACGGCTACCTTTTGTAGCTTGTGGAGGGAGGGGGCGGTTGGCGGTTAGTAAAAATGCATCTCATCCCCTTTTTACTGCCCCCCCAGCCACAACGGTAAGCAGACCTTACTGGTAGGATCATCAGGTGAAATGAATTGTAAAAGGCCTAAAAAAGAATTTAGCCACTGAAGGGTTGTCCATGTGTTTATGAGTAGAAATGTTCCTGCTAGAACATCCTGACTTGTAAACATTGCTGGAATGTATGGTGTGATGTGAACTTTTGTTCAGACCAGTTTTCAAACGGTCTGTCTTTTTCTATTTTAAGTGTATATAAGCTTGGTTTTTTCCCCTGAATAAACTGAACATATTTTTGACCTCATCTTGTCTGTGGAGTCATTATTGGTTCCCGGAGCTCCGTTCGGGAGTTGCTCAGCCGTCCGGTTCTGGTTTGTCCCCAACAACCACCACTAATAAGCTCCAATATATTTTTTTGCTTTGGGGTTTGATATACATACATTACGATAGGTGTAAAGTAAATCTATACCGCCTTGGTATGGTTGCTGACTCTTTCTGGTGTTTGTATTTGATCTTGCCTAGTTGTTCAACACCTCCTTGCGTGAACCTGATCCTCCTGGATATGAGAACATAACGAACGTTGTCCCTCCATACAATGCATACTCCGCCCCTGGAACCTCAGAGGTAAGCAGTTTTTTTTATTTGTATGATTCTATAGTTTAATTTTATATATATATATATATATATATATATATATATATATATATATATATATATATATATATATATATATATATATATACATACATATATACATATATATATATATATATATATATATATATATATATATATATATATATATATATACACATATATATACATACACCCTGTTTAAGACCTAGCGTGATTGTCGGTGATGGCTGCAATATAAGCCCTACCCCTTAAATAAGCCCTAGTTAAAGGCCTTGTAGGTCTTATTTTCAGGGTAGGGCTTATTTGGGGGGTAGGGCTTATATTGCAGCCATCACCGACAATCATGCTAGGTCTTATTTTTGGGGAAACAGGATATATATATATATATATATATATATATATATATATATATATATATATATATATATATATATATAATAATAAATATATATATATATATATATACAGTGGGGCAAAAAAGTATTTAGTCAGCCACCAATTGTACAAGTTCTCCCATTTAAAAAGATGAGAGAGGCCTGTAATTGTCATCATAGGTATGCCTCAATTATGAGAGACAAAATGTGGAAACAAATCCAGACAATCACATTGTTTGATTTTTGAAAGAATTTATTTGCAAATTATGGTGGAAAATAAGTATTTGGTCACCTACAAACAAGCAAGATTTCTGGCTCTCACAGACCTCTATCTTCTTCTTTAAGAGCCTCCTCTGTCCTCCACTCATTACCTGTATTAATGGCACCTGTTTGAACTTGTTATCAGACACCTGTCCACAACCTCAAACAGTCACACTCCAAACTCCACTATGGTGAAGACCAAAGAGCTGTCGAAGGACACCAGAAACAAAATTGTAGACCTGCACCAGGCTGGGGAGACTGAATCTGCAATAAGCAAGCAGCTTGGTGTGAAGAAATCAACTGTGGGAGCAATAATTAGAAAATGGAAGACATACAAGACACACTAATAATCTCCATCAATCTGGGGCTCCACGCAAGATCTCACCCCGGGAGGTCAAAATGATCACAAGAACGATGAGCAAAAATCCCATAACCACACGGAGGGACCTAGTGAATGACCTGCAGAGAGCTGGGACCAACGTAACAAAGGCTACCATCAGTAACGCACTACGCCACCAGGGACTCAGATCCTGCAGTGCCAGACGTGTCCCCCTGCTTAAGCCAGTACATGTCCCGGCCTGTCTGAGGTTTGCTAGAGAGCATTTGGATGATCCAGAAGAGGATTGTGAGAATGTCATATAGTCAGATTAAACCAAAGTAGAACTGTTTGGTAGAAACACAACTCGTCGTGTTTGGAGGAGAGAGAATGCAGAGTTGCAACCAAAGAACACCATATCTACTGTGAAGCATGGTGGTGACAACATCATGCTTTGGGGCTGTTTCTCTGCAAAGAGGACGACTGATCCGTGTACATGAAAGAATGTATGGGGCCATGTATCGTGAGACTTTGAGTGCAAACCTCCTCCCATCAGCAAGGGCATTGAAGATGAAATGTGGCTGGGTCTTTCAGCATGACAATGATCCCAAACACACCATCTGGGCAATGAAGGAGTGGCTTCGTAAGAAGCATTTCAAGGTCCTGGAGTGGCCTAGCCAGTCTTCAGATCTCAACCCCATAGAAAACCTTTGGAGGAAGTTGAAAGTCCATGTTTCCCAGCGACAGCCCCAAAACATCACTGCTCTAGAGGAGATCTGCATGGAGGAATGGGCCAACATACCAGCAACTGTGTGTGACAATCTTGTGAAGACTTAAAGAAAACGTTTGACCTCTGTCATTGATAACAAAGCATATATAACAAAGTATTGAGATGAACTTTTGATATTGACCAAATACTTATTTCCACCATAATTTGCAAATAAATTCTTTAAAAAATCAGACAATGTGATTGTCTGGATTTGTTTCCACATTTTGTCTCTCATAGTTGAGGTATACCTATGATGACAATTACAGGTCTCTCTCATCTTTTTAAGTGGGAGAACTTGCACAATTGGTGGCTGACTACATACTTTTTTGCCCCACTGTATATATAAAATAATAAATATATATTATAGCATCTAAAAACTATTCTATATATTTAGGGAGATTTTAAAAATGTTTTACTAGGAATGGCGGCGATCAGCTATTTTTAGCTGGACTGTGACATTGCGATGGACAAATCTGACACTAAGTGACACCTTTTTGGGGACCAGTAACACCAATACAGTAATCAGTGCTAAAACAAATGCACTGTCACTGTACTAATGACACTGTCAGGGAAGAGGTTAACATCAGGGGCGATCAAAGGGTTAAATGTGTTCCTAGGGAGTGCTTTCTATTTCTAACTGTGGGAGGTGCTTTGACTGGGAGAAGACAGAGATCCTGCTTAGCAGAAACACAAAATCTCCATCCTCCCCCTCTGACAGAACAGCGATCTGCCTTGTTTACATAGGAAGACCGACTTTCTGTCTGCCTCGGGAACGATCGTAGGGCCCCGGCGGACATCGGGTCTGCCGGACCCGCTGATTGGCTCTCGCTGTGTCCAATCACATCGGAAACTGGTCCCTGGTGGCGCTCGCACACGCCCCAGACCCAGAAATCGAAATCACCTACAGGTTACGTGATTTTGCGCTGATTATGCTGCAGTATACGTACATGGGGAGGTCCGAAAGCGGCTTAAAGAGGAAAGTGTCAAAAGACTGCTGTCCCTATCAGCTGCAACGGTGGAATTCCCTGACCGCCACCCAATGTAACAAAGGGGCTGGTGACATCACAGATATGGCCAAATTGGTCATTGACCAAACTCGGCTCAGCCTGAACCTTAGCTTATCCTTACTCTTTACGTTGTGATTTACAGCTTATATAAAGTCTAGATTTTTTTTTTCCTTCTTTCACTTCCTGTCCTGGAGACACATCAGGAAGAAAGAAGAAATCCCCACTTTCCACTTTTTTCATCCAAATTGGGATAACCCCTACTTTATATTTTTGTCCCCATTAACAAAGCATAACAAAAAATGTTTAACAATTGCTTTTTAGTAAAAATCATTCCATGCTCTCTCTGCTTTGTAATTCGTGTTGGGCGAACGGTTCAGGCCGAGCAAAAGCTCAGCCCGAACATCGCTTTGGGGGCGAACATCCCGCCGAGCGTCTCCTAATGCACTGCGCGCTGCACAGTGCCTTCTAAGCTTTGCCCACTCAGGGCACAGTGAATAGCTGGTTGTTAAAGAGCAGGGAAGTAAAGCCGCCGTATCCTTAACAACGGATGAGTCATCAGCTGTCAACGGGCTTCCCCGCTGACACCTGAATGAAAAAAAAAATTGCTGGTAAAAGAGAAAAATGAAAAACAAAACAGCGTGGGGTCCCCTCCCCCAATCCATACCAGGCCCTACGGGTCTGGTATGGACTGTTAGGGTAAACCCCACACGATTTTTTGTTACCAGTTTGACGTGGGTTTCCCCCAAAATCCATACCAGATCCTTATTTGAACATGCAGTCTGGCAGGAAAGGGGGGGGCGCTCGCTCGTTCCTGAACCATACCAGGCCACATGCCCTCAACATGGAGGGGGTGCTTTGCCAAGGTACATCAACATGGGGACAAGGGCCTCTTTCCCACAACCCTGGCCGGTGGTTGTGGGGATCAGCGGGCTTATCAGAATCTGGAAGCCCCCTTTAATAAGGGGCCCCCAGATCCGGCCCCCCATGTGATTAACAAGGGGGCCCCCAGATCCGCCCCGCCATGTGAATGAGTAGGGGTACCCCTACTCATTCAACAAAAAAAGGTGCATGCTGGGTCGGTGATGTCACAAGGGGGAGGGGCCACCAGGTGATGTCACTGGGTGGCCCTACCTCTTGACTATTTAATAACTGTCACCCGACAGAGCAGGCATTCGGTGGTCAGCCTTCTTTGCGGGTGGAGCATTTTTTAATTTATTTTTTCGGGTCTGGCGGTGCGATGGGCATCGTGATTAATGATGGATCTACGGGGGACATTTTTTTTTTCTTTAATAAAGGGATGGTCAAAAACTGCCTCTTGTCATGATTTATTTTTGACACCTTTTTTGGGTGAATGAGTAGGGGTACAATATACCCCATACTCATTCACATGGGGGGACCGGTATGTGGGGGCCCCCTTATTAAAGAGTCCCCTGCCTGCAGACCCCTGGACTTGCATCAAGAATTCGCTGGTGGTAAATCAGTCACTGTCATTTTATATGTACCTGCAGTGAATGTTTGGTGAATTCCAGATTCACTTCTTTAAAAAAATGCCCCTATAGGAAGACTTATCTAGTTGCACTAAGCATAGTAAGGGGTTATTAGGACTGTCAGAGATATGCATGACTTATCAGAAACAATAGAAAGCTATTTTGTACATTGTATATTAACATTATACAGTAGTAGAAGATCTACTTCCAGTGGCGGCCCGACCTGCATGTAGATTAGGGGTCCAAATGCGTCTGACCCCTAATCTACATGCAGGGCACCGGACGCATGGATTCAAATGCTTTGTTTTTTTTGTTTTTTGAGAAGCACATGATTAGAGCCAGAGGCTCTAATTTGCTTCAAAAAAAGGGTGGGCTCGGGGCGCCGAGCACTGCCCCCTAAACCCACCCAGTTGTGTGACAATAGCGAATTAATATTCGCTATTGTCTTTCTGCTTCTCCTCCCGGCCATTCAAGAAGCGGGTCGACCCGATTGGCCAAGAGCAGAAGCAATCATATTGGCCGCCAAGGGAAGGAGGAGGTAAGCCGCTGAGGACGAAGCCTCTGCCATAGAGAAGGAGAAGCAAGAAGGAGCCGAAGCTACTAGATGGGGTAAGTGTGGGGCTGGTGGGGGGGACGGACGAGCAACCGGGGGTGGGGGTTTAGGTGTCTTATTTACAGCCCCCTTCAAAATATACAGCACCAGCCGCCACTGTCTACTTCCAAAGAGCCATTAGGCCTTAATTTCCCTTTAGTGCTTGAAGAATCTTCTACTTTAAATTAGAACTGTAGGCAAAACTTTTTTTATTTTGGATAAAGGGAGGGTTATAACCCCGTCAGATTTTTTTTTTTTTTTGCCATCTGTGTCCCATTGGCGAGATTCCCCTTCACTTCCTGTCCCATAGCCAAACAGGAAGTGAAAAGAAATCCCTGCAAAATAAGGAAATCCCTTGAGGACCCCCATTTTACCAGAACTAGTGTCCCCATTGGAAGATTTCCCCTCTATTACTTTTCTGGGGACAACCCAAAATTTGGTATTTTCTTCTACTTTCACTTTCAATGATAATGGTAAACAGGACAAATAGAAAGGGGGAATCTCCTAAACGGGGGGTTTAGACAGCAATACAAACTGACAGGGGTTCTGATCCCTCTCCAAAAAAAAGTTTTGCCTTTTAGTTATACTATAAGGCCTTGCAGAGTCAGGACAGACGATGGGTCCTACAGTCATTCCAATCACACTGATCTCAGAAGGGTCTTTTTTTTCTATCTCCACAGGGAGAACCTGTTTATGTCAATTATGGCCGAATAGAAGACTTTCACTATCTACAAAGAGTGTTAAACATCAGTGTTCGAGGAAAGATTGCTATTGCCAGATATGGAAGAATTTTTCGAGGAAATAAGGTGAGTAGCTCAAGTCATTATGTATCAGGCCGCATGCACGCAGGGCGTTTTCCCTGCTCTCCTGAATGCCTTTTCCTCCTGGCAGCAGCGTTTTGTCAGGAAAAAAAAAATCTTCGCGTTTAGGTGCGTCAAGCATTTCAGTGTTAATTCATTTCATTGGCTGGAATAATAATTTGTTCTGGCCATTGAAATAAATTACTGCTCAAGTGCTTGACACGCTTTAGCGCTAACGCAACGTTTACACGCGTTATATGTTTTTTCTGCCAAAACGCTGCTGCTCTTGGACGCAATGATAGTCGGATTTTTCCTGCCTCTAAAACCCCTAAGTGTGCATGGACACACAGGCTAACATGGAGGGGCATTTAAAAAAAAAACATCGCCAGATTCTCCAAAAAGCAGAATTTTTTATGTTCAGTGTACGTTTTTTTTTTTTTTATCAGTGAGTACGAGTACCGATACTTTGTGGTGCGATTTGTGTTAATACAAAAAAAAATGTACACACGGCAAAGAATCACATGCGATTTGAACAGGAATGCAGTGTGATTCCTGTCTGAATCGTGTTCGATTTCCCCTACTGCTCCTGTGTGTGTGTGTGTGTATAGAAAGGGATTAAAGTGCCAACTAGTGGGCAGTTAAAACTCGCAGTACATATCTGGCCATATGCAAATATATTAATAACATAAAAATAATCTACATAGGTGTCCCAGTCCGCTGATGATAGCAAATCAGGACCGCTGGAGTTGCTTACAGGGCTGGAGTAGTTCTGGGACATATAATGTGGAGAGCAGCCGCGCTCACCTGAGTGCAGTATATTAAAATGATTAATGATGAATTTATTAAGATAAAAAATTAAAATAAATTGAGATAAGAATTAACTGACAGGGTAAGGGTTAAAATGCCTAGTCACGGTGGGGGGGGGGGGGGGGGGGGCTCGCTGTGTAGTCCTGATCCAGATAGCCGGTGGTGTGGGGTGCTGCTGCTGTCTCGCTAGCTGCAGGGGTTTCCAATGCTCCAAGTCAAGCTGGCAGTCGTCTCCCCCTCGCCTGTGACATCACTGGATGTGGGGCACAGGGCCAGTAGGCGCACGTTCGGGGCATGTGTGCTCCTTCTTCAGGCTGTGATCAAGTTCAGGGACCCCTTAGATATAGGGCAAAAGTGATGTCAGCTTGCGGGCGGACCGCCTCTACATCTCCTTCAGCCCTGTGAGCACCTCCAGCGACCCTGATTTGCTATCATCGGCGGACTGGGACACCTATGTAGATTATTTTGCATGTGGCTAACATTTTTTAAACTGCCCACTAGATGGTGCTTTAATCCCTTTATCTATCTATCTATCTATCTATCTATCTATCTATCTATCTATCTATCTATCTATCTATCTATCTATCTATCTATCTATCTATCTATCTATCTATCTATCTATCTATCGACACACACACACAGGGAGCTGTGGGGGAATTGCATGACATTACTGTTTAAATCGCATGCGATTCTTTGCGCCCAATCATTTTATATTAAAGCGAAATTGTACTGCAAAGTATCAGTTTCGGTATCGGCAGCATTTGGGCAAATACCGATACTAGCGCAAATGCTTGGTATCGCCGCATCCCTAGTTCAGTGTGCTTATGGCCTTAAAGTGTATGTCTGGACAAAAAAAATAAAAAAAATGTAATATAAATAAAGAATGTAATATATTTGTGCAATACATGCACATTCCCTTACGTTTTACTTTTTAAAAAACACTGCAAATACAGAAAAATACCTGCCAGAAATCCACTAAGCTCCTAACTTTCCTGTGCAGTCTGCCTCTGCTGCACTAAAATCCCAAACAGCGTTGTCGGCTCTGCCCAGTTCAACACTTGGGACTACAGAACACCTTCCCCTTATGGTATGGAGGCAGGGCTTGTAACTTTGCTTGGGATTTCAGTGCAGGCACCTATGTTGGAAACAGATTCACATTGCTTAGTGTAGATGATTCCACAAGGGTGTGTTTGGCAAGGACGTAGTTTGTAAATATCCCCCCCAATTAGATCTTTATGTATTGATGGTGCTGGATAGTACTCCTCTTTGGAAGTTATGCAAACCACTTGTAGACCTTCCAGGGTTAGGTATGCCTCCTTTAGGACTGTGAAGAATCTTTGTACATGGTACCCCTCTAAGAGTAAGCTGGAGTAGTTTTAGAACACCTCTAATGCCCCGTACACACGATCGGAAATGTCGCCAGCAAAACTCCAATGAGAGCTTTTGGTTGAAAATTCCGACCGTGTGTATGCTCCATCGGACTTTTGCTGGCGGAACTTCCGCCAGCAAAAGATTTGAGAGCAGGTTCTCTATTTTTCCGACGGAAAAAGTTCCTATCGGAAATTCTGATCGTCTGTAGCAATTCCGACGTGCAAAATTCCTACGCATGTTCGGAAACAATTCGACGCATGCTCGGAAGCATTGAACTTCATTTTCTCGGCTCGTCGTAGTGTTGTACGTCACCGTGTTCTTGACGGTTGGAAGTTCAGAAAACTTTTGTGTGACCGTGTTGTATGCAAGGCAAGCTTGAGCGGAATCCCGTCGGAAAAACCATCCAAGGTTTTTCCGACGGAAATTCCGATCGTGTGTACACGGCATTAGCATAATATGCAGTATATAGTCTTTTTTTAGACATGTGCAATTCATTTAGTTCTGAATTTGTTTTTTAACGAATTTCGACAAGTTCGTTAATTCGGATTTATCCGAATTAACCAAAACCCATTTAACGAATTTTTCAGAATATTCGAAAAATCATAAGTTCGAAAATCTGAAAACCCAAACATTTGAAAATCTGAAATAATAACTAATAATAACTTAACAATTACTAACTATTAAATTATAGGTATTGGAATTTCTTTTCAAATTTGGCTGTTAGTGAACGTAAGGAAAACAAATTTATCCGAAGTTACAAATTATCTGAAATAATGAACGCCGCATCTAAATAAATGGAACGTAACGAATTAATAATAATAAATAACAATAATAAAAACGTTTTATTATTATTATTTGTTGTTAATTAGTTTGGTTCCATTTGTTTAGATGCAGCATTCGTTATTTGGGATAATTAGTAACTTTGGATATTTTTGTACATTCGTTCGTATTTGTATTGATAAATTTGTATTCGTCATTCACTAAGACCCCTTTCACACCGAGGGCGTATTGCAGGTGCTATAGCGTTAAAAATAGCGCCTGCAATCCGCCCTCAAACAGCTGCTCCATTGTCTGCAGT
Organism: Lithobates septentrionalis; assembly: GCA_037952835.1. Classification (NCBI taxonomy): domain Eukaryota; kingdom Metazoa; phylum Chordata; class Amphibia; order Anura; family Ranidae; genus Lithobates; species Lithobates septentrionalis. The sequence goes on along the minus strand of JBBDGP010000964.1, from coordinate 1,797,511 downwards.
GTAAAAGCCCCGAGGGCTTTCACACCGGAGCGCTGCACTGGCAGGACAGGAAAAAAAGTCCTGCCAGCAGCTTCTTTCGAGCGGTGAAGGAGCGGTGTCTTTACCGCTCCTCCACCGCTGCTCCCCATTGAAATCAATGGGGCAGCGCTGGAATACCGCCGGCAAAACGCCGCTATTGCGGCGCATTGCGGGCGGTTTTAACCCTTTCTCGGCCGCTAGCGGGGGGTAAAAGCACCCCGCTAGCGGCCGAAATACGCCGCTAATCCAACGGTAAAACGCCGCTAAAAATAGCTGCGGGCGACCCGGTGTGAAAGGGCTCTAAGAGCCACATTTGAAAGAAAATTCCAACACCTATAATTTAATAGTTAATGTTATTCTTTGGAATTTTCGTATTTTCTTTATTTTTTGAATTTACGAATTTTTGAATTTACGATTTGCGATCATAACGAATGACCCGAAAAACTAAAAAAAAAAAAAAAAATGAATGAAACGGAAAACGAACAAATTTTTCGGCAGTGCACATGTCTAGTCTCTTTGATTTGTTCTTAGCCATGTGAACAAGAACAGCTGCATACAACTAATCCTTCTGTGTGATTTTACAGCTTGTACTGACATATATACAGTATATTGGCATTTCTATATGTGCCTATCTTCCTTATCTTCCTTCTGCTTTGCAGTGAAAAACATTAATTCTACTTTTAGACCTCTTTCACACTGGGGCCGTGGCCACGTTGGTGCTAAAGCTGGTCTTTGCGGCGCTTTAGCGCTTTTTAAGCGGCGCTTTTTCTACCGCTAGCGGGGCGCTTTTAACCCCAAAGAAGGGGTTCAAAAACACCCGTGTTGCCGTGCTTCCTATGCATTTTTCAGGCGCTTTGGAAGCGCTAGCTATTTATTTCACTGGGCAGGACTGTACAGCGCTCCCAAAAGCTCTGCCCATTGAAATAAATGACTAGCGCTTCCAAAGCGCCTGAAAAGCGTTTCGGAAGCGCCGCAACACGGGTGTTTTTGAACCAAAAAGATGCTGCTTGCAGAACTTTTCGAAACGCCCCGCAAGCGCACCGCCCCAGTGTGAAAAGTCACACTGAAATGAACGGGAGGCGGTTTTTAGTCGCTTTACAGGCGATATTTCTAGTGCTAAATCGCCTGAAAACCTCCTCGGTGTGAAAAGGGGGTCTTACTGCTCTTTCTCACATTACACGTCTGACTCACTAACAACCATGCACCCCACGTGTGGCTGATATCACATCAGCATTTGTCAGGGTGCGTTTTGGCTCCTTCTAGTGGTTAATCTGCTAAAGGCTTTACCTATTACACTAACAAATATTGCCCTAGCATTTGAAAAAAAAAAATCTGAAAGTAGCAACAAAAAACTTTTTAGGCCGGGTTCACACTTATGCAAATTGGATGTGGATTCTCCGCATCCAATTCACATAGCAGTAGATTGTGATTGGCTCTCTATGGACACACCTCCCAACATTTTATGATGGGAATAAGGGACACCTACTAGCAAACATATATGTAGGCATAGGACACGCCCCCTGCCACACCCCCTTAAAGGAGAATTAACCAAAAAAAAAAAGTTTAACAAATCTACAAAGGGTTTTTTTTTTACCACTACTCTTCCTTTATATTGGGCTTTTAAAATGTACAAATGCAGCAATTTAGAATTTGGATAGAAGGTTTAGCACTGGGAAACACTTTTTGAGAGATAAAAAGTGCATTTTATATACAACTATATAGATCAGACCAAAATGAGGGACAAATGAGGAGGAAAGAGGGACAGAGGGACATTGCTCCAAATCAGGGACAGTCCCTCGAAATCAGGGACAGTTGGGAACTATGCATGGAGCTGGTTCACATATCTCCGCAGCAGCTCTGGTGCGAAATGCAGGAGTCCTGTGCGTCTTTTGGTCTGTTTCCCAAAATTCTGGCTGAAATTGGACTTGAAACGGTGATTGGAGACACACCAGACTCCTCCTCCTGTGAGCCGCCTTGTTCTCCAGTGTGACCCCAGCCTTAAAGCGGACTGTCGGTCATTTTTTCAACTTTCCATCTATTAAATCTTTTGCCCTTGTTGTTGTTTTAACTTTGGGTAGTAAAACATTTTTTTTCTGCCAGTAAATACCTTTTATACAGCCCATTTCCTTTTTCTTGTCTGGTCATTAGCCTAGGATTATGACATCATGTACAGCTCTCTCTCTCACTCTCTCTCACTCTCTCTCTCAATCCCCTGAGAGTTTGCCAGGAAGGGAGGGGGGATGAGTCACAAGAGGGCCAATGAGAGTTGCAGAGCTGGAGGTGTGCCTCTGTGTATCTGTGTAAATCCAGGAAGTGAACAGGCAGCAGCTTCAGCTGCCCACAGTTAAAATGGTTGCAGCCAGACTCAGTGGAGGGAGATTTCTGCAGCATATTTGGCAAGTACAGAATCACAGCATATGTAAAATAATATGTAAAGTGGTCGGAGGGAAGCTTCAGAATGGCAAAGATGTTTTTATTACAAATTATGTGAGCAGACTGCAGTTCCTCTTTAAAGATTAATTAATCTTTACTTACATTTGCCTAAAACGTCCCTGAGCCTCACAGTGTCCTCAATGCAATAAAGGGGTATTAAACCCAAAAATGTTATATATTGCATCTTACCAATCATTGGATGCGGTGGCTGCAATTGTTTCTTTTTTTAAGGCTTTTTTTACCCTCAGTTTTCACCTGGTGATCTGGCCAGTTAACACACCTCTTGTATTAGAGTGCCCCCACTCTGGATGAAGGAGAGCAGGGGGCACAGCAGACAGCAGCATTATCAGTCTCGACAGAGGGGAGTGTTAGATGCACTAGCAGATTTAGATACACTAACAAATTGAAGCCAAACTCCAGCTAACACTTGATAAGCAATTACAGCAAACCGTTGTTTTTTAATTTTGGGATAAAGGTTTTGCATAAACAAATAAAGTTGATCATTGTAAGCACCCCTCTTAGTGTTTAATGCATGAGTGCTAAACCTGTGACCCATGAGGTATTGCAAAACTGACAGTTACAAGCATGACTCTCAAAGGCTGAGGTATGATGGGACTTGTAGTTCTGCAACAGCTGGAGGGGCACAGGTTGAGCACCCATGGTTTAATGGTTTATCTCATCCCTGTAACTTGATACATTTGTAAGAGAGCTTGTTCTTTTGAAAAACAGACTTACTGGCAGGATCACCAGATGAAAATAGAAGAAAGAAAGCCTAAAAAAGAAAACAAATGCAGCCACCACATCTAAGAATTGGTGAGCTGCAATAGAATGTTTGATTTGGGTTTAATACCGCTGTAACATTCAGTGCTCTTGTTTTGTAAAAGAATGCATACTTTTTCAGATGCTCATTACATTGCCCTTCCCTCTCCATCCTGCAGATGGCGGGATGTACCAAGCACTGGATGCGCGGCCATGAATACTAACAAGCACCCGCAGCTTCATTCCCTACCCATGCATGTGTAGTCTGCTCTTCTTGGTGCAAAGGAAGCAAAGCATTTGCACGTTTCTGGGGCTGCACATCCAATACTCGGTACATCTTGCCATCAGCAGCATGGAGAAGGAAGGATAATGTAACAAGTGTCCGAGAAAATAAGGGTGAATAAAGACATTTTTGGTGCTACTTTCCAATTTTTAAATGCTTTTTTTTTTTTTTTTTTTTACTATGTGTGTGTGTGTATATATACAGTGGGGACAGAAAGTATTCAGACCCCCTTAAATTTTTCACTCTTTGTTATATTGCAGCCATTTGCTAAAATCATTTAAGTTCATGTTTTTCCTCATTAATGTACACACAGCACCCCATATTGACAGAAAAACACAGAATTGATGACATTTTTGCAGATTTACTAAAAAAGAAAAACTGAAATATCACATGGTCCTAAGTATTCAGACCCTTTGCTGTGACACATCTTATATTTAACTCAAGTGCTGTCCATTTCTTCTGATCATCTTTGAGATGGTTCTACACCTTCATTTGAGTCCAGCTGTGTTTGATTCTACTGATTGGACTTGATTAGGAAAGCCACACACCTGTCTATATAAGACCTTACAGCTCACAGTGCATGTCAGAGCAAATGAGAATCATGAGGTCAAAGGAACTGCCTGAAGAGCTCAGAGACAGAATTGTGGCAAGGCACAGATCTGGCCACGGTTACAAAAAAAATTTCTGCTGCACTTAAGGTTCCTAAGAGCACAGTGGCCTCCATAATCCTTAAATGGAAGACGTTTGGGACGACCAGAACCCTTGCTAGAGCTGGCCGTCCGGCCAAACTGAGCTATCGGTGGAGAAGAGCCTTGGTGAGAGAGGTAAAGAAGAACCCAAAGATCACTGTGGCTGAGCTCCAGAGATGTAGTCGGGAGATGGGAGAAAGTTGTAGAAAGTCACCCATCACTGCAGTCCTCCACCAGTCGGGGCTCTATGGCAGAGTGGCCTGAGGGAAGCCTCTCCTCAGTGCAAGACACATGAAAGCCCACATGGAGTTTGCTAAAAAACACCTGAAGGACTCCAAGATGGTGAGAAATAAAATTCTCTGGTCTGATGAGACCAAGATAGAACTTTTTGGCCTTAATTCTAAGCGCTATGTGTGGAGAAACCAGGCACTGCTTATCACCTGTCCAATACAGTCCCAACAGTGAAGCATGGTGGTGGCAGCATCATGCTGTGGGGGTGTTTTTCAGCTGCAGGGACAGGACGACTGGTTGCAATCGAGGGAAAGATGAATGTAGCCAAGTACAGGGATATCCTGGATGAAAACCTTCTCCAGAGTGCTCAGGACCTCAGACTGGGCCGAAGGTTTACCTTCCAACAAGACAATGACCCTAAGCACACAGCTAAAATAACGAAGGAGTGGCTTCACAACAACTCCGTGACTGTTCTTCAATGGCCCAGCCAGAGCCCTGACTTAAACCCAATTGAGCATCTCTGGAGAGACCTAAAAATGGCCGTCCACCAACGTTTACCATCCAACCTGACAGAACTGGAGAGGATCTGCAAGGAGGAATGGCAGAGGATCCCCAAATCCACGTGTGAAAAACTTGTTGCATCTTTCCCAAAAAGACTCATGGCTGTATTAGATCAAAGGGGTGCTTCTACTAAATACTGAGCAAAGGGTCTGAATACTTAGGACCATGTGATATTTCAGTTTTTCTTTTTTAATGAATCTGCAAAAATGTCAACAATTCTGTATTTTTTTGTCAATATGGGGTGCTGTGTGTACATTAATGAGGAAAAAAATGAACTTAAATGATTTTAGCAAATGGCTGCAATATAACAAAGAGTGAAAAATTGAAGGGGGTCTGAATACTTTCCGTCCCCACTATATATATATATATATATATATATATATATATATATATATATATATATATATATATTATTTCTCAGATTAGCCACTAGAAGGAGCCAAAACTCATTCTGCCTCCCATCTGACAACTGCTGAGAGTCTTGTCAGACCGGTACTTGAAGAGACTATTTGTGGCACCACTTTTTATGGACATGACCTAGATTTCTACATTTGGTTATGAAATTATTTTAGTCCTTCTCCACTGCAATATAGGACGTTACTCATTGGTAGGGACTGGAGATCCCATCCCCCTATTATATCCTTATTCATCCATTATTCCTCATCCATCTTTTTTCCAATATCATTATCCTATCCTATCAGGACTTGTTCACCATTTATGGACATTGTTTGTTATTAATATTTTATTTCTTTTTTTGATTGCACACAGTCATCTTTATGGACATTTGATACCATCCATTTGGTATAAAGTAATTGAACTCACTTATGAGGGAGTTGTCGGTCACTTATGTTTATGCACTTTGTACTGCACTTTACTCAGTTTTATATTGATTGCACTTAGTGCTTTAGAGTGTTTTTTACTTATCACTGCGCGAGATCACTCTTTATATATTTTAACTGCTGAGATGTGATACCAGCTGCACATGGAGTGCATGGTTTTTAGTGCGCCAATCAAGTCATAGACTTGAACAGTTTTTATGTTTTTACCGAGCAGAGCACTGCATGTTAATGTATTGAGGACACTGTATTGCATAGGAAAGTTTTTGGTATAAATATACGTAAAAGTGAAACTAACCCTTTAAGGTAAACACAACACTGCTATACCATTTTAAAATACAGTGGAACCTTAGATTGAGAGTAATGCGGTTTACAAGCGTTTCAAACTATTATACGAGCTATATTTTTTTTAAATCCGGACTCGCTTTGCGATGCGTTGTCTCGCCAGACGAGCAAGATTCAAGCCGTTAGGGTGTGCAGTACCGCCTTTGGCCCGAGGTGTGGGGGCGCCGTTGACGCCCGGAGACGATTTGGTTCCCGAGCGTCTCCGAGTGGTCTCCAAGTGTCCCTGAGTGTCTCGGAGCGCCTCTGAGTGGTCTCCGAGTGTTCCCGAGTGTCTCCGTGCATGTCCGAGTGGTCGAGCATCTCCGAGTGGTCTCTGAGAGTTCCTGAGTGTCTCCGAGCATCTCTGAGTGTTCCCAAGTGTTTCCGAGCATCTCCGAGTGGTCAAGCGTCTCTGAGTGGTCTCAGAGTGTCTGAGTGTTCCCGAGTGTCTCCGAGCATCTCAGAGTGGTCTCTGAGCATTTTAGAGTGGTCTCCGAGCATCTCAGAGTGGTCTCCGAGCGTCTCTGAGTGGTCTCCGAGCGTCTCCGAGTGGTCTCCGAGCGTCTCCGAGTGGTCTCCGAGCGGTCTCCGAGCGTCTCCGAGTGGTCTCCGAGCGTCTCCGAGTGGTCTCCGAGCGTCTCTGAGTGGTCTCCGAGCGTCTCCGAGTGGTCTCCGAGCGTCTCCGAGTGGTCTCCGAGCGGTCTCCGAGCGTCTCCGAGTGGTCTCCGAGCGTCTCCGAGTGGTCTCCAAGCGTCTCCGAGTGGTCTCCAAGCGTCTCCGAGTTGTCTCCGAGCATCTCCAAGTGTCCCCAAGTGTCTCTGGCGCCCCCACACCTCTGGCCACATGCGGTACTGCATAGACAAGCAGTGGCTGTGGAATGGATTATCTGAGTCTCCATTATTTCCTATAGTGAAACTCACTTTGATATACAAGTGCATTGGATTACAGGCTTTCTTCTGGAACGTATTATGCTTACAATCCAAGGTATTACTGTATGTTTTTATAATGCTTTCTTTTAAAACAATGGATATATTTCTATTTGATACTGACATGAAAAGTGAATAATGCTGTTCAAGGTTAAAAATGCAGAAGATGCAGGAGCCATTGGAATTATCTTGTACTCGGACCCGGCCGATTACTGCGCTCCTGGTGTTCCTCCCTATCCGGACGGCTGGAACTTGCCTGGCGGTGGAGCCCAGCGAGGGAATGTGCTGAACCTGAATGGGGCCGGGGACCCTCTAACTCCAGGTTATCCTGCTAAAGGTACATCCAGTCATCTTCTTAGCTGCATCTACATTTTCTATCAGTACATGGGAGATGTCCGGATATACACCGTCATTTTAGAATCTGGTGGTTGTCATTAGAGCTACTCAGCACCTAGTAGTAAAATGCCAAAATGAACTAAAACCGCATACAGCCTGTCCCCTGCGGAGTCTCTGTATGTATCGGGGTCAGTGGTATATGGCAGTGTGTATATACAGGCGGTCCCCGGGTTACAGACATGACAGGGACTGTAGGTTTGTTCTTAAGATGAATCTGTTTGTAAGTCGGAACAGGTACATTTTTAAGTGTAGCTCCAGCCAAAAAACAATTTTTACATTTTTTGGATAACATAGGGAAGGGTTATCACCCCTGTAAGGTTTGTTTTGCTGTCTGTGCCCCTGTCTAGAAGATTTCTCCTCTCTTTTTGTCCCAATGACAATTGGATTTTGAAAATTTTGGGTTGTAGAAACAAGGATTGGTGATAAATCGTCATTGGTGGAGACATCTTTTTCCCATATTAACTCTTACAGGAGAGAATTTCCCTTCCTAGAGGGAGATTTCCTCTCACTTCCTGTTGTCTCCTTCCGTTTGTAAGTAGGAGTCGTTTGTAAGTCGGATGTTTGTAACCCCGGGGACCGCCTGTAATATTATTCAGTTGTGTTGGTCAAGCTTCAGTTATGAAAATTTGATTTGTTGGTGCCTAGAGGTGGCAAAAGGGCACCTAGAATGATATAAAAATGTGCCACGTCCCATAAAGTGTATAGGATTTGCAATGTTTGAAAAGATAGACTTTAACCACTTCAAAAAAAAGACCAAAAATTTTGAAAAAAAAATAATTTTTTTGTTTCTGTTACAAAACTTTGTAAATAAGTAAGTTTTCTCCTTCACTGATGGGCACTGATGGGCACTGATGAGGCGGCACTGATGATGGGCACTAATATGCGGCACTGTTGGAGCACTGATGGGTGGCACTCATATGCAGCACTGATGGTACACATGGGTGGCATGGATGGGCACTGATAGGCGGCACGGATGGGCACTGATAGGCGCCACGGATGGGCACTGATAGGCGGCTTGGATGGGCACTGATAGGCGGCTTGGATGGGCACTGATAGGCGGCTTGGATGGGCACTGATAGGCGGCACGAATGGGCACTGATAGGCGGCACGGATGGGCACTGATAGGCAGCACAGATGTACACTTATTGATGGTACGGGTGGATGCCAATCAGTGCCAAACAATTATGCCTGCCAATCAGTGATGCCCATTGTGGGCACTGATTGGCATCCATTGTGGGCACTGATTGGCATCCCTGGTGGTCTAGGGTGGCATACCTAGTGGTGGGCATCCCTGGTGGTCCAGCGTGGGCATCCTTGTGGGGGCTGTGCTGATAATCGATCAGCACAGACCCCCCCCTGTCAGAGGAGCAGCCGGTTGGCTCTCCTCTACTCGCATCTGGCAGAAGCAGGTGAGGAAAAGCCGATCACCAGCTCTTCCTGTTTACATCGTGATCAACCGTGATTGGACACGGCTGATCACGTGGTAAAGAGTCTCCGTCAGAGACTCTTTACCTAGATCGGAGTTGCGGTGTGTCGGACTGACACCCCGCAACAACGATCGCCGCAAAGCGCGCCCCCGGGGGTGCGCAGTGGTTTGATATCCTGCTGGACGTCACATGACACCCGGTCAGGATATTGAAACTACTTTGCCGATGTCATATTGCTATATGGCGGGCAGCAAGTGGTTAAAGACATGTAAATACATTTTTTAGCAAAATGTATTTATTAATATATATATATATATCTCACGATATTGCAGTACATATATAACGTCAAACATAAAAGTCGGACTACTAGTGGTTCCCCTAATGTACAAACCAGATATCGTTTTACTGTGTGAGAATACTAAAGATGCATCCACACGAGGATATCCTTCTTAGTTTGGGTTCCACTCCTCCATTCATTTAAAAACAGTTCTGCTCGACATGTTTCGCCACTATATCCGTCGCTTCTTCAGGAGTTTCAATATTTCTATATAGAAAAAAAGTTTTAATAACAGTGTAATGTACGAAACAACTTACAAAATAAATAAAAGTAAAAACGAATTACTACACAAAATGCATTTGATGTATGTGAAAAATATGTCTAAGCTCACTTGCGCTGTAGGTACCAGAAAGCAAGACCTCCCCCCCAAGGAAAGAGGGGAACAAACAACCACCAGGGTCTCCTGAACCAGGAAGCAGCCACAATTAGCACATGAGACGGTGTGGGGACATACAGGATAACTAAAAAAGTAATAGGAAAAAATGGGGATAGTATATCATTAGGGTGCTGCGGCTGCTTCCTGGTTCTGGAGACCCTGGTGGTTATTTGTTCCCCTCCTTTTTTTTTTTAAATTTTGGCACAGGGTTCCCCTTAAAATCCATACCTTTCAGTCTGGTATGGATTTTGAGGGGGAGCCCACGCCATTTTTTTAAAAAAATTTTGGCACGGGGTTCCCCTTAATATCCATACCAGACCTGAAGGGCCTGGTATGGAATTTGGGGGGACCCCCCCTTTTTTTTTTTTTAAATTTTGGTTCGAGGTTCCCCTGGGGGGGGGGAATCCCATGCCGTTTTTATCAATTAACTTTTATGTGTATTGCCGGGACCGACAATTCATTATAGCCGCGAGTAGTTTTAAACGACTTTTTTTCCTTTAGAAATGTCATTTTGCTCTCGAACTGTTCTAAAAACAGGAAACATGCGCCCCTTTACAGGCATACTATAGACACCTCCCAGGTACGAAATTTAAAGGAATATTACACTTTTATTGTTTCACTTTAAGCATTATTAAAATCACTGCTCCCAAAAACTTTTTTTGCATTGATCCATGTCCCCTGGGGCAGGACCCAGGTCCCCAAACACTTTTTAAGACAATAACTTGCATATAAGCCTTTAAAATGAGCACTTTTGATTTTTCATGGACCCATAGACTTTAACGGTGTTCGAACAAATTTTTTGCCTGTTCGCATGTTCTGCTGCGAACCGAACCGCGGGGTGTTCGGCTCATCCCTAATTGTCACACAGTAAAACGATATCTAGTTTAAGATGAGTTTAGACTGAGAAGTTTAGAAGTAATAGTAGTGTTAATGTTAACAGGGATGTTGAAGTTACAGAGAATAATTGTGGGGGTTTCAGAAGAGAGAAAGTAGGGTAGCCAGGCAGAGAAGTCATCAAGGAAGGTTGATACTGGTCAAGGGAGCCGGTAGATGACAGCAATTCTTAGGCCCCTTTCACACTGGGGCGGTGTGGGCACCGGCGGTAAAACGGCACTAAACCATCGTTTTAGCGGCGGTATTCGGCCGCTAGCGGGGCAGTTTTACCCCCTGCTAGCGGGCGACAAAGGGTTAAAACCACCGCAAATTGCTGCCGCAGCAGCGCTTTGCCGGCAGTATGGCCGCGCTGCCCCATTCATTTCAATGGGCAGGAGCGGTGAAGGAGCGGCATACACACCGCTCCAAAGATGCCGCCAGCAGTACTTTTTTTAGCGCCCTGCCAGCGCACCGCTCCAGGGTGAAAGCCATCGGGGTTTTCACACTTGAGTGTGAGGAGCGGCGCTTCGCGGGCGCTATTTTTAGCACTGTAGTGCCTGCAAAGCGCCCCAGTGTGAAAGGGGTCTTAGAGAAATAGGCGAGAATAGACGAATGCAATGTGTCTCGAAAAGAGGGGAGTGTCAGAGAAGGGAGGTGGGTGAAGTACCTGATAGGTGCTGCATGGGGCTAGAAGGATTCCCACTTCACCTCCCTTCTGTCCACTTTGTCTGGGGGAGCAAGTTCAGAGAAGGCCACCATGAGAGAGGGAAGCAAGAGAAGTAGAATCTAAATTGTATCAAATACTTATCGTAATTTCCCTATCCATGGCACCATACGTGTGGTAGTATGCTGGTATGTTGGCACCAGATTATATATATATATATATATATATATATATATATATATATATATATATATATATATATATATATATAGAGAGATATAGAGAGATATAGAGATATATAGAGATATATATATATATATATGAGATATATATATATATATATAGATATATAGATACATAGATATATAGATATATAGATATAGATATATCTCTATATATATATATATAGATATATATATCTGTGTGTATGTATGTATGTATATATATATATATATATATATATATATATATATATATATATATATATGTAGGAAGGCCAGTATGGTGGCCTGAATTTATGGGAGGAGCCCGGGGGGTACTTAAGCAGCCCACTCACCTGTGGTGCTTGTCGGTTTCCTGTGCGCGATATACGTCACTAGGCCGACTATTCGATATACCAGCGTCCGCAAGTTCTTGCCTCGCAAAATTCCGTTTTCGATACCGTTCTCAAAACTTTCGAAGTCCGCGTTTTTCGTTCGTAGTTTGTACCACGCGGCTGGCTCGGCTGTCGCAGGTAAGGTCCCGTCGGACTTTTCGTTTTCATATCAGGTCACTAAACCGTAATTTCAAAAATTTTCGTTTCACTCGCTTTTCATAAACTGCAATGTATATCGCATTTTTCGTTTCATGTCATGTCACTAAACCGTACTTTCAAATTTCGTTACTCGCACTTCACTATTGTAATGTATATCGCTCGTACTTTCGATATGTTACCATTTCGACAGCACCGCGACGCAGACGTCGCTTCATTTCTAGCATGCCGGTGTTTAAAAATATGTATCAGTAAAACAGCCATAGCAAATCGCAATTGCAAGTTATCGGATCAAGTCAGTTCGATACCAATCATTTCTCATTTCTGAAAATATTCTAGAACTCATTTCTGACATTTCAAATCATTTCAAAACATTTCTCATTTCAGTCACCTACCGCGCTCCGATTCGAATCCAGTCGCATCAAAAAGATGCACCGATTCGTTCCGGTGTGCCCCAGTTATTTGGCCTCATTTCTATACATGCTCCAGAGTTACGTTATTGTCTGTCATTAATACCTCTGTCATGTTTTTCACGTATCACGTTCCGTCACGAATCCAGTCGCAGGCAAAAATGCACCGATTCATCTCGGCGTGCCCCAGGATTGGCCTCATTTCTATACATGCTCCAGAGTTTTGTTTGTCAGTCATTCATACCTCTGTCATGGTTATCATTTCATTTCCACCTATCACGTTCCGACATGAATCCAGTCGCATGGCAATGCACCGATTCGTCTCGGCGTGCCCCAGGATTGGCCTCATTTCTATACATGCTCCAGAGTTTTGTTTATCAGTCATTCATACCTCTGTCATGGTTATCATTTCACTTCCACCTATCACGTCCCGACATGAATCCAGTCGCATGGCAATGCACCGATTCGTCTCGGCGTGCCCCAGGATTGGCCTCATTTCTATACATGCTCCAGAGTTACGTTTTCAGTTATTCATACCTCTGTCATGGTTATCATTTCATTTCCACCTATCACGTTCCGACATGAATCCAGTCGCATGGCAATGCACCGATTCGTCTCGGCGTGCCCCAGGACTGGCCTCATTTCTATACATGCTCCAGAGTTACGTTTATCAGTAAATTCGTACCTTCTGTCATGGTTATCATTTCATTTCCACCTATCACGTTCCGACATGAATCCAGTCGCATGGCAATGCACCGATTCGTCTCGGCGTGCCCCAGGACTGGCCTCATTTCTATACATGCTCCAGAGTTACGTTTATCAGTAAATTCGTACCTTCTGCCATGGTTATCATTTCATTGCCACGTATCACGTTCACACATGAATCCAGTCGCATGGAAAGGCACCGATTCATTACGGCGTACCCCAGGGCTCGGCCTCATTTCTGATACATGCTTCAAAGTCCGGATCATAGCTAATCGCAGACGTCGGGGGATGGATCCATGTCTCTGCCATACAGCTTACTACCATTTCACTCCCACAACGCATCACCGTTCCAGAGCCAGTCGCATCTGACATGCACCGATTCTTTACGGAATGCCTTGCTGGTTCCAAACAGCATTTCATACCATACTAGAGCTCGGTTGGTTGCCAGTCGCAAACACGGCACAACCAATTCAAGCCTCAGTCTAATAATCATTTCTCTCATTTCATTTCATATAATGCGCCGATTCGAATCCAGATGCATCAAATAGGCACCAGATCGTCCCGGGTGCACCAATGTTTTCACTTGCCTCATTTCAATACATGCTCCAGAGCCCGGTTCTCGGTCGAATCAAAGATGACGACCAGGCCAGACCTCTGTCATGAAGTCCATTCATAATCAAGGCAAACATTTCGAATCATTTCATTGTCATACAAATCGTTGCTTCAAAAAATCAGTTAGCAATCTCTTCACGAAGTGTCACCTTTTCGTTTTTCTCAGGTCAGTCAAAGTTCAGTAGGTCCACCCTGCACCAGGTTGGACGATATCCCCCCAGGTTACAGTCAACCAGGAAATAAAAGCTCAAGAGAATCCTCACCAGAGCAACCATGTCTCAGTCCGGCAGCGAAGACCTCACGGCCCCGCTGTCACCTTCTCCGGTCTCAGAAAGCGGCAGCGTGCAATCCCTTAGGGGATGGACTATCCCCAAACTGACGGCAGAGCTCAGACGCAGAGGTGTCCCCTTCCCCGCCACAGCAAGGAAAGGCGAGCTTTTCAAACTCCTCTTTCCCCCACCAGCAGCAGGACCCAGTACCCAACAGGCATCCCTTCAGTCGATATCATCGGCCATTGCGCAATTACACACGATGGTGTCATCTCTATCCACCTCAGTTGCAGACGTCCAAACCAGGGTTGCAATTCTCGAGGCCCGACCGGCCACGGCTGTCCCCGACCCAACGGCAACTCAAAGCTTGACACCTCTTCCTGCAGGTACCTCAGGCTCAAGTCACATTGTCTACCCCTCCCACCTGGTCCCAACCAGTATCAGGAAGGACATCTTGGACGGCAAGGACGTCAACCTGGCCTCTCTCCTCATTTCCGTACATGATTTGGCAGAAAATAAAGCCTACTCCTGGGGTGACATATCAGTGGTCCTTAAAGCCAAAGACCCCAGATTGAACCGCAAGCTAACAGTCTCAGAGTTTACCCTGGCCTTTGGCATGCTCAGAGATGTCCTGTGCTCAGCCACCCCTAGCAGGCGGGAAGAGTTAGATTTGTATCTCCATACTGTGGTAGACTTGGGCCACAAGTATGGAGGTACTGCCTTTTACGATTACCATCGTTCCTTTTCAGCCAAGGCCGCGGCCAGACTCATACAGTTCCAGATCACGACAGATTGGAGTCTCATGGACACAGAGCTCTTCTGCCGCCACTTTGCCGGCTTACGCTCACCTCTGTGTGCGATTTGCCAGTCTTCCACCCACACTGCCACCTGGTGCGCCAATACAGCAATCAGACGGCCTTTCGAGTTTCCCTCTACCTCAGGTTCAGTACAGGGTCAGCCGATCCCTGAACCAACGCTTCAGGTGGATAGACTCGGACGCCCAGTCCGAACCGTGGGAGGGGCAGCCATCTGTAATAACTTTAATCAGGGGTCCTGCAACTTCAGCCAGTGCCGTCTACTTCACCTCTGCACCATATGTCATAGAGCCCACCCTAGGATTTTGTGTGAAGTCAAGCAACACAAGAAGGCGTGACTAAGCCGGATCAACCTCTTATGGTTAGGATGGTATCTCACTTCACATCCCACCCCTTCCCTGGCCACCTTCCTTATCCAAGGCTTCACAGTAGGCTTTCACACCGGCCTCATTTCACTACCCCACACTACTCACGAATGTGCCAATCTTCGTTCGGCAGCCATTGACGAACAAGCCATAGATCAGCTCTTGCAGGCAGAGGTGGATCGAGGTTATGTGATAGGCCCTTTCAGTTGCCCCCCTTTCAACACATGGAGAGTCAGCCCTATTGGGCTTGTCAAGGGCAAGTTTTCAAATAAATTGCGTTTGGTGTACGACTTGTCTGCGCCTCATTCTTCCCACATACCCAGTCTCAATTCCCTGATCCCCTCCGAGGAGTTTTCCCTAAAATATTCTTCCGTGGACATGGCAATACAAGCGATCATCAAAGCAGGCACAGGCGCCTGGCTCTCCAAAGCCGACATCTCGGATGCCTTCAAGCTCCTGCCCATCCACCCAGCCCTTTGGTGCTGGCATGGCATCAAGTGGAAGGAAGCATATTATTTTGCTACAAAGCTCACCTTCGGTTCGAAGAGTAGCCCGTGGCTCTTCGACACGTTCGCCCAGTCCCTCGGTTGGATACTAGTACACAAGGGTCAATGCCATGAAGTCATCCATTATCTAGATGACTTCCTACTGATAGAACCACCCAGCAAGCCCCCAGGAGATCTCGACAAACTTAGGGTAATTTTTGGAAACCTCAATGTTCCTATTGCCGAGCACAAAGTCGATGGCCCAGCAAATAGCATCACTTTTCTCGGGGTCAGCTTTGATACCTGCGCAATGCAAGCCAGTCTCCCCCTCGACAAACTAACACGCATTAGGGCAGTTCTTCACGAGTTTACACATACCAAGGACTGTACCAAAAAACAGTTGCAGTCCCTCCTGGGTATGCTCAACTTCGCTATGCGAATTATTCCACAAGGCCGCACATTTGTATCACGCTTACTCAGATTTCTGTCGGAAACTCAAGACCCTGATCAGATTTTGAATTTAGACTCCGCAGCCATAGCGGACATATCCATGTGGGAGGAATTCTTGTCCGCCTGGAATGGCATATCTCTATTCATACCTATAGTTTCGGTCCATTCACCCCAGGTGGTAACGGACGCCGCAGCCTCCACAGGTTTCGCGGCAATTTTTGGCCATCATTGGTTTTCAGGACCCTGGCCTCAACAGATACTATTGATACCCGGCTTTTCCCAAACATCTGCCCTCTTTGAGCTTTACCCCATAGTGGCAGCCGCACAACTCTGGGGCCACCACTGGACAGGACAAACTGTAGTCTTTAGCACCGACAATCAGGCCACGGCAGATATCATCAACAAAGGCAGGTCCAAGTCCCTAGCAGTCATGTCCTTCCTGCGCAGGTTGGTACAACTGTCTTTACAACATCAGTTCAATATACACTGTGCATTTATTCCCGGCAGATACAACACAGCAGCTGACGCACTGTCACGTTTCAATTATTCCTCTTTTTTCAAACAGGTTCCCGATGCCGATCCAATGTCGGCCCCTATCCCTGTCTGGTCACAACTGACCCTGGACTAGTTCAACACTTACACGGAGCTACACAACTCATAAATCATTCCCTCTCCTACAACACACTTAAAGCCTACCAGACAGCTTGGAAGGCCTTTAACAAATTCCTCACGTCCTGCCGTAAAGGACCAACAGATATCAAGCAGGTACTGGCCTTCACTGCACACTGCCACACGCAGTTGGCCTTATCCTACAATACCATCCGGCTATACCTAGCCGGCATTCAACATTTTATGGCGCTCGAAGACCCCACGAAATCTTCACTATTCACATCTCACGCTATACGAGCCGTTTTAAGGGGAATTCAGAAACAACAACCAGTCATCAGCACTAAGCGCTTGCCCATTACGGGACCCATCTTTAGGGACATGTCAATGATCCTGGCTACCTCGCCATTCGGTCTGCTCCGCAGCACGGTCTTACAAGCAGCTATATATCTAGCGTACTATGGGTTCTTGCGCCCTGGCGAATTCACCTCTAACAAATCCACAGACCGAGTACTATGCAGACGACACTTACTTAGATACCAAGACCATTTCATCCTGCACCTCGAGGTCTCTAAAACCCAGCAAACGGGCTCAGGAGCGAACATTCACCTCTACAAAACCAACAACAGCTGGTGTCCAGTCGCCGTACTCAACCGGCTCCTGTCACTCCTGCCTGAACAACCAGACAGCAGTCCCCTTCTACCGTTCCCAGTTAAACCCTTAAACGCCTCTCAGTTTGTGGAACACATAAGAATACTTCTCCGCAATCTTCATCTTAACCCTAGTCAGTATTCCGGACACTCGTTTCGCATCGGAGCAGCCTCCGCGGCATCCCGCCACGGTGTTCCAGACCACATCATCAAAAGACTGGGCAGGTGGAAATCAGCCTGCTTCGCCCGGTATATCCCCAACCCACAAACAGAGATGGCACAGGCATTCTCCAAATTGGCTCAATAAATAATTGAAAATCAATAAAATCATAACCCTACCTGAATGTTTTTGCCCCCTTATTTTGGCATACCGGCCATTAGACCAAGGCACACTTTCAGGTCCATTTCATATGGTAAGTCCACACTTTCAGGTCTATTTCCGATGGTAAGTCCTATCTTTACTGTAAGTGGTACCCACGTACATACCGGACATAGGGCTCCAACCATAAATATATATATATATATATATATAACATACACAGTATATTAAAGTTTCCAGTTTAATATAAAATGGTAACATGTCACATCTCTTGAGTTTTTATTTTCTTCAACAGAGTACGCCTACAGATCTGCTGTGAAGGATGGTGTAGGACTTCCTAAAATCCCAGTCCACCCTATAGGGTACAGCGATGCTGAGATGCTGCTAAAGTAAGGATGAGCATGACCTTCATAAAAACACTACTTACTCCAGTAATATATTTTGTTCACAAATGTTCTCAAAGACCACAATAGGCTGCTGCAATAGACAATAAGCCCTGGTTCACACCAGTGCGATTTCTGATGCAATTTGACAGTTCAAAATCGCATGACAAGTCGCACCCCATTTCCAGTAATCGGCGTCGCTGTGACTTTGGAAAAAGGTTTCTTCACTATTTCTGTGCGATTTTATGCGCGACTTGCTGCATTGATATCTGTGTAAAAGAAATCTCACAGACGTTAGCGAGCCGCACATGAAATCTCACTGTTCGGCGGCTTTGAAATCGCAAAGAAGTAGCACGATTTCAAAGCCGCACTGGTGTGAACCACATTTATAGGAGTAGATGCCAGCTGTAGATCATGAGGTCTGATCCTCGCATAAGATTAAATTAGACATTTTAAAGTGTGTTCCGGCCGAAATTATCGTTTTTAAATAAAAATACCCCTATAATACACAAGCTTAATGTATTCTAGTAAAGTTAGTCTGTAAGCTAAGGTCTGTTTTGTTAGTTTATAGCAGTAGTTTGTTATTTTATAAACTTACAGCAGGCCGTGGCCATCTTAAGTGTGGGCATCTGAAGCCAGACTGTATTTCTTCCTGGATCTCATCCTTGCAGATCTCGCACATGCTCAGTGCAGCACAAACACTGTAATAGGATTCAGGTCAGGTTTCCATAGCAACGGCAGTGTCAGAGGAAGTTGCCGCCCCTTCCCAGAAGGCATTGCAAACAGGAAATGATGCGATGGGCCATGGCCAGGGAGGAGGAAGTAAAAAATGAATACAGCAGATATACAGTAGGTGCTGAGAAAAAAATATCCAATTGGTTTACAGTGCACAGTTTAGTGAGGGATGCTGAAGAGTTGTAAAAGTGGGTGGAACTCCACTTTAAGTACTTTATATAACAATAACAAAGTACAAGCAACATTTTTTTTTTCCGCCCTGCAACCAAGTGCAATGCATACGGTTCCAGCAGATCTGCTTTTTTTAGGGTTCAAATAGATGGTGAGGAGGTAACATATCGCCTGCCTCTGAAAAGTTACCCACTGCGGATCACTTTTTTTTCCGATACACAGCAGGAGCTGCCACATGTATACTGTATACCTGGGCAGCTTTTGGCACCTTTACTTGATGCTAAAATGTGAACTCGTATTTTCTGGATGTTTTACAGGAACCTGGGAGGAACTCCGGCCCCAAATAACACCTGGAAAGGAGGACTCAACATATCCTACAATATCGGCCCCGGGTATTCCGGAAGTCACGCTAAAGAGTAAGGGGGGACATTTTTATCCATAGTGTTCATGATTCCATTTTTGAGCAGCACTCTAGTCAGGGGCTTTGCCTAGGCTGAGATGGTGTCTTCCATCTACTGCAGGCAGGAGGAAGCATTTTCTCAGTCTCTTTTCCTCTTAGTGAACAGCATGGGGCTGATCTGTGTCAGAGAGTGACTACTTGTCCCGGGAGCCGCACATGAAGTCAAGACCTGCTGTATGATAGTGAATAGCAGTCTCAGCCTGGACCCCTGCCAGGCCACTAGGATTGCCACCTGTCCAGGATTCACCCGGACGGTTCGGGTTTGGACTCATGTGTCCGGGTTTCAAACTGCCTGAAACCCGCACACATGATTCAGACTGGACTATGGCTTCCCAGCGGGGTTGCTGGCTGCAGTTGTCGAACCCGAGAGTGTCTGTTGCTAACAATCCCCCACACACACACACACACAGGAGAGGAGAGAGGGCTCGATCTGCACCTCTTCCTCCTCCCCCTACCCCTCTGTGTCTGCCCACACTCCAATCCCGGGCGCTGTGTCTCAGAAAAGGAAAGTTGGGGCCGGAAATTTGAAGTCCAGCAGCCTCAGATACATCTGGATGAGAGGTGCTGACTGCCAAGAGGTGAGTGAGCTCACCATCCATCCCTGTCTGTAACTGAAGTCTCCCCCTTCTCTCTCCTGCCTCTGAGTGAGCACACTAAGGCAAATCAGGGTTCTCAGAGCACCCCTTACATCAGAGTTCCCCTTTCCACCAGAAGCCACAGTGTTTCCCCTTACATCAGAGTCCTCTCTTTACATCAGAGTTCTCAGTGTTTCCCCTAAATCTGGGTTCCCAGAGCATCCCTTATGTCAGAGTCCCCAGAGTTCTCCCTTACATCAGAGTCTGCAGAGTCCCCCCTTACAGTGAAAAATAACTCTGAAAGTGGATTCAGATGTAAAGGGGACTCTTCTGATTAAATTCATATGTTTAGAAATGTTACTTAATTGCAAAATATATGTATAGTTTATACTATAAAAAAAAGAAAAAAATTGCTGTGCACCACTAAAGTGTTCGGGTTTGTCTTGAAGAAACGGTGGCAACCCTACACGCCATGCAGCCAACGCGTTTCACTCCACCCACCGGAGCTTATTCATGGGGAACCCCCATGAGTATTGTCTATCCTGGAAATTGGCAAGGTAGTAGATGGTGACCCTGGATGATGCCAGAAAATGGCTTCATTCTAATGTAGAGAAAAGCAGATAAAGACGTTGTCAGGGGAGGTAATAAATTCCTGTGCAACTACACATAACACGCATGTTCTTTAACATTAGAAAATACACTATATTACCAAAAGTATTGGGACGCCTGCCTTTACATGAACGTTAATGGTATCTAGTGGCAGCTGGTGCTCAATATTTTGAGGGGGGCAGCAAACAAACCTGGCCCCCTCACTCGCCCTACAACCCCCCCCCCCCCCCCCGCCTGGATGGGTAGGTGATCCATGGCCCTACCTTAAGAGGTGGTGCTGGATCTGGGGTAGGGAACCTAGCAGCTGCCCCTCCACCTGCTACGGCTTGCTGAGGGAAGAGTCTGGGACGTTGCTTCTCCTCCCGGCTGATACCCGATTGGTCGGGAGTCGGTTTTTGAAGCCTATTAGAGCCTCTGGCTCTGATCACGTGCTTCAAAAAAAAAAAAAAAAAAAAAGCCATTGGAATCCACGCGTCCGGCGCCCCACATGTAGATTAGAGGGCCGGACGCATGGCTAGGGGGGCGGTGCCCCTTATGGACGGGCTGCCACTGGAGGCATACCAGTCTTAGTCCGTAGGGTTCAATATTGAGTTGGCCCACCCTTTGCAGCTATAACAGCTTCAACTCTTCTGGGAAGGCCGTCCACAAGGTTTAGGAGCGCGTCAATGGGAATGTTTGAGCATTCTTCCAGAAGCGCTTTTGTGAGGTCAGTCCACTGATGTTGGACGAGAAGGCCTGGCTCGCAGTCTCCACTCTAATTCATCCCAAAGGTGTTCTATGGGGTTGGGTTCAGGATTCTGTGCAGGCCAGTCAAGTTCCTCCACCCCAGACTCACTGGGAAGCTCAGTGTGCTGCCGCTTCTCCTCCCCCAGCTCTTATGCGGCTGAGAACACATGTGATCACTTCTAAAAAAAAAAGGGAAAAAGGGCATTTATAATTTGTTTTTATATTTATACAAAAATGTTTTGCCTTTAATTTTTATTTTAAACCGAATGGGTTGTTTTACAAGGTGATAGTTTACAATCACTTTAAAGTCACATAGGCAGGCCTGTGTATTATGTGTGTGTATGTGTATATATATCATGAGAACGTTTCTGATATATATATATATATATACTAACTATCAGAAATGTTCCAATGATTCTATAAAATATTCACTGCTTAAACCCAAATATTTTTAAGTAACAGCATTATTATTTTTAAGTGATGGGTGGAGGTATTAATTGCCTTTTTTGTAGTGCTGTTTTCATAAATGTCAAAGTGCTTAAAGAGGTTGTAAACCCCGGGGGATCAAAAAAAAAAAAAACCCTGTAAGACAAAGGCATAATGAGCTAGTATGCGTCGCATACTAGCTCATTATGAAATACTTGCCTTAGAACGAAGCCCTCCAGTGAAGCCCGCACACCACTGAGACAGCTGACATCTTCTGCGGTGTTTCTTTACGGGCTCTGGAGCTGTGAGCAACCGGAGCCGCGCGATGGGCGGCCGTTCCTTCAGAGCGCATGCGCCAGTGACGTCATCAGCTGAGTATATAGTAAATATCTCCTAAATGGTGCAGGTTTAGGAGATCTTTACAGTACCTATAGGTAGGCCTATAATAAGGCTTACCTATAGGTACAAACAAACCAGGGAAGTTTACTTCTGATATTACCATTTGGGGTCGCATTTATTACCTACTTTTCTCTGGGGTCCTTTCCCCCATCTTTTTTTTTTGCATATTGGCTTATTGGATACGCGGACCCACAACAGAATTGGTGTAATAATGGAATTTTAAATTTTAAATATTCTCTGCTCCCTGCCATGGTGTCATCTTTTTGATGACACCATAATCATAACTCATTTATGTACCCTTGATGACATCACTGCATCCAAATTAAGGTAGGTAATGAAAACTGGTTTTATTTAGAACATGAATTGGCATTTTGATAAAGGGAGAAAAGAGGAACCAGAGAATGCAAACGAAAAGCAGAGTAAACTTCAGCTTTAAAGGAGAAGGCCACATTTTATACATCCATATTTAGGGTGTAATATATATAACATGTTACCAAAGAGCACCTACACGTGCCCCTCTAATCCCCTGCTGTGACATTGGGTGGAAGATCTTCTCCCTGCACCCACTGTTACAATTTAAAAAGAGCATGGCAGCACAGGGCTCCGCCCACACAGCCGTTCCATACATTCACAGCGATCTGAGAATGAATGAACTACAAGTCCCCTCTGCCACTGCGGCAAACAGCTTGTAGTTCTCAATGAACTGCAAAGGCTCTGGTGAGCACTTTCTTGGCTCATTGATTCTTCCTCTATGGGAGGTACGGGCAGACAGCTATACTGAGGTTCTGCAGGAACCTGACATTGCGCCCGTGATCTGCTGATCGCGGGTCCAATGCTATGCAGGTTGCAGAAAATAAATAAATAAATGCACTTTTTTATACCTGCAAAAATGTGTGTATTTATTATTATTTTTTTTTTAATTATAAATACATAGATTTTTGCCGGTAAAAAAGTGCATTTATTTGTTTTTCTTTTTTTAAAGGTGAATTTATCCTTGTTTTGAATAGAGTAGGGGAGGGTTAGAACCCCTGTTGGGTTTTTACTGCTATTTGGGGCTCTAAATGTGAGTACTGCTCAGTGCACCATCCAGCTGCAGCAGCTTTTATCTTCTCATAGAGTTTTACAGGCTGCCAGCAGTGGGGCTGGATGGTGCGCTGGAGTCTAATGTACTCGGGCTAAACACCCTGTATGTATGAGGCCTGAAAATTGGCGTTATACGCCAATACTTCAATTTTAGCTACCTCGGAGGGGACAGGGAGGGGGCCGGGACGAGCGACGTCAGATTACATACAGTGAGAATCTCCTGTTTACTTGGTGGCCTCTGTAATAGGAAGTCCCATCTCCTGGGCCGCCATTGGACCACTGTTCTGTCTATCATAGGAGATTCTCACTGCATGTAATCTGTCGGCGCTCGTCCCGCCCCCCTCCCTGTCCCCTCTAGGCTGCAGATGGGCATCGATCAGGCTGCACTGATGGCAATGGTGAGGGTGCTGCATTAATGGCAATGGTGAGGCTGCTGCATTGATGGCAATGGTGAGGCTGCTGCATTGATGGCAATGGTGAGGCTGCTGCATTGATGGCAATGGTGAGGCTGCTGCATGGATGGCAATGGCGAGGCTGCTGCATTGATGGCAATGGCGAGGCTGCTGCATTGATGGCAATGGCGAGGCTGCTGCATTGATGGCAATGGCGAGGCTGCTGCATTGATGGCAATGGTGAGGCTGCTGCATTGATGGCAATGGTGAGGCTGCTGCATTGATGGCAATGGTGAGGCTGCTGCATTGATGGCAATGGTGAGGCTGCTGCATTGATGGCAATGGTGAGTCTGCTGCATTGATGGCAATGGTGAGGCTGCTGCATTCATGGCAATGATGAGGCTGCAGATGGGCATTGATCAGGCTGCATTGATGGCAATGGTGAGGCTGCAGATGGGCACTGACCCTTATTTTGCTTTATATTTCCTGAAACTTCCCTCTTAAAATGAATGTGCGTGTTATACGCCTGTAATAGTCTGCCATTTATTTGCAGGAAGGTGAGGATGCACATCCAAACGCACAACGAAATAAGAAGAGTTTATAATGTCATTGGAACCATCAAAGGAGCCGTGGAGCCAGGTGACAGTGGAATATTAGAATCCTTCCATTAAATTGCAGCAATTATTAATATAACCAGCCTGTAGAAAATGTGACACATCTGAAGTGATAAATGGTTATTAATAGGAGTAGAAAGTAATTCTGTATTCATTATAACACAAGTACATGCATTTTTAAGTATTCCTGCTATAAGCTCATAAGTCTGGCTTTATATTAAACTGAACTTCAGGCACATGTTACAGGAAAAAAAAAAAGCTTCTGTTAAATCCAGATAGTGAGTCATTAAAAAAACGTAAAAGCTCATTTGAAGTCTCACATCCTTTAAAAAAAACAATTGAAGTCTCACCTCTTTTTATAGCCCTACATGACTTACTTGGAAATTACCGTACTTAAAATCTCTTCTTCTGTTAGTAAGAATGCTGCTTTTTGCCCTTGCGCTGCAGTGCTCTGTGCTGGCAGAGCTGAGTAACAGCCACACCCCTCAGCACAACAGACTTGTATTGTGTAGTGGAAGGGAGGGGGGGGGTGTGTCTGACCAGGTCTGTTTTTCGAAAAGAGTCCGAGAATTGTTCTTTCTTGCACATAGGGCAGCCCATTGAAAACAAATTGAACGCTATACACACGACAGATGGGAACGTGCAGAAAATGCACATATCACGCCCACACTTGGTGGCGTCTGGATGGTGTGAACCAAGCATTAGTGAAGGAAAGAATTAGTTTGGCCCAAACTAAATCTTTAAGATAACACAAAACCTGCAGTTAGGCTTTAAGGATTTGACTTTGGGCCAATTTTTAGAGTTTATGGTACATTTTAATCAAATCATTTGATTATAGAATTTAGTTATTTCAATAAATATAAGGAAAATAAAGCAGAAAACTGCTCCCATCCCTCTTCTAACACCAACCTGTAGAGGGAAGATACTTATTATCCGCTAAATCACATACATGTACGTCATTTGGCTTTAAGTAGTTGTACCGGGATGATGCCTACGGCTACAGGCATCATCCTGGTATTGTTTTTTTTTTAAAGCCGGCGCCGGCTTTTATGTACAGTAAAAGCCATTCTAGTGGCCTGGTGCCTCTCTGGGATCTCCCATGACGAGCCCTGAATAAAAGCCGGCCTACTACAGAGATCATGGAGGACTGGAAGGTCCCCCATGATCTCTGTGGTATAGGAACCCAGAAGCAATGTCCCTTTCGGTTTTCTGAATGTAAACCGCTCCATTTTTTTTAAGTTGGTGAAGCATCTGAACACACCAATGTTTTTGTGGTCAAATGCTTTTAGGGCAGAGGAGACATCTGAGTTCTATTAGACCCCAGATCTTTCAATAAAGAGTACCTGTCACTGCCTATTCCTGCCACAAGGGATGATTCCATTCCTTGTAACAGCAATAAAAGTGATACTTTTTTTTTTTTTTAACCACTTGCCTAGTGATATACGTCGGCACAATGGCAGTGGTGGGCAAATGGGCGTACCTGTACGTCCCCTTTAATTGGCGGGGCTAGCGGGCATGCGCGCATCGCGTACAGCGTGACCATGCACGATGTCCGCCGGTGTCCCGGCAATTGTGTCACAGAGCCGCAGAACATTTTTAAAATAATTTTTATCTATTTTATATGCATTTTTCTTCATTTAACTTTATTGCTATCACAGGGGGCAGTGCTTTGGGCAGGTGATGGGCACTCTTTGTAGCCCATGACCGCGCTGACCAATGCCCTGAGCCTTTACCAGCATTATACTGCTGCACAGCCTCTGGGGCTGTGTACAGAGTTTAAAAGACTAATGCCCCATACACACGATCAGACTTTCCAACAACAAAACCGTGTTTTTTTTTTCCCGAAGGCTCAAACTTGTCTTGCATACACACGGTCACACAAATGTTGGCCCAAAATTCCGAACGTGAGAACGTGGTGACGTACAACATGTACGACGAGCCGTGAAAAAGGAAGTTTAATAGCCAGTGTGGCTCCTTCTGCTTGATTCAGAGCATGCGTGAGCTTTTGTGCGACGGACTTGTGTACACACGATCGGACTTTCCGACAACAAAGTTTTGTTGTCGGAAAATTTGAGGACCTGCTAGCAAACATTTGTTGGCGGAAAGTCTGACAGCAAATGTTCGATGGAGCCTACACACGGTCGGACTTTCCGACAATGAGCTCACATTCAACATTTGTTGTCGGAAAGTCCGACCGCGTGTACGCGGCATAAGAATCGGTGCACCAGCAGATGTGGGCGACCGATGATTCTCAACACAGCACATTAGTGCAGCAGCGATCAGCGGAGAAGGGAGAATGTTGAGAATTCATCTTTTATTTTTTTTAGTTGTGAAGGTGGAAATGCCCTTTAAAAACTTGGCAGAGCTTCCAACCCTTCCCTACTCAACAAACAAAAACAACATTTTGGCTGTACATACTTTTAGGCTGAGTTCACACTTATGCGAATTGATGCAGGTTTCCCCGCATCCAATTTGCATGACAGGAGAGCAGGGGCGGACTGACCATTCAGGCACTCGGGCACTGCCTGAGGGCCCCATACCACTAAGGGGCCCCATCAGGGTTGGCAGCCTCAATAAAACCAGGGACAGTATGTAAAAATCTGTGTTTTTTTAAAAAATCCCAAGATTATAGCTGCCCCGCCTCTCCAGTACCTATTCAGTGTGTGCATGTGTATTCTGTGTGTGTATACTGTGTGTCTGTGTGGGTATACTGTATGTGTGTATGTGTGTGTATACTGTGTGGCCCCATAATCTATTGCCTGGGGGCCCCATAATCTCCTATTGCCCGGGGGCCCCATAATCTTCTTCTATTGCCCGGGGGCCCCATAATCTCCTATTGCCCGGGGGCCCCATGAGTTGTCAGTCCGCCCCTGCAGGAGAGTGTGACTGGCTCTCAATGGAGCCGGTTCACACACCCCCGGGCGGCCGCGGTCCGCATTAGGCAAAGGTCCTGTGCATCTTTGGCTCCGTTTCAGCTCCTAATTCAGCCAAAAATTTGGACCTGATTTTATACCTGAAACAGAGCAGGGACACACCGCACCCCTGCTGTGGGCCGCAGCCACAGCATGTGTAAACAGTAGGGTTGCTGTTGTTGTGAAATCAGATTAGGATTTTGTCTCAGTACATAGAAATAATTGCAACTGGAGTTCCTTAAATAAGCCAATGTCCTTCTTAGACAGGTATGTCATCCTTGGCGGCCATAGGGATTCCTGGGTGTTTGGAGGGATTGATCCGCAGAGTGGAGCGGCGGTGGTGAACGAGATTGTCAGGAGTGCGGGGAAACTGAAAAAAACAGGTAATGCATTTGGCTTCCCTAATTTACTTGATTTCTTTTATTTATTGTTACTTCCCAATGTATTTTGTTATTGTGCTTTTGCAGTACATGCCAATACAGCTATGCTCAAAAGTTTACACACCCTTGTAGAATTGGTAAGATACAGTATGGCCTTTTTTTTAAAGAAAACATGAGCGAGTAGGCAAAACACATTTCTTTTTATTCTTATGGGATTAATATTGAACTGCAAGTCATAACAGAATGGCACAATCCTAAAACTAAGGGCACTTTCACACTGAGCAGTGCCAGGCGTCAGCGGTAAGTCGCCGCTATTTTTAGCGCCACTTTACCGTTGTTTTTGCGGCACTCTTTGGGCCGCTAGTGGGACAGTTTTAACCCCCGCTAACGGCCAAAAAGGGTTAAAAGCGCCTGCAAAGCGCCGCTGTAGCGGCAGTTCGGTGGCGCTGCCCATTGATTTTAATCGGCAGGGGCGCTTTAGGAGCGGTATATACACCGCTCCTACAGCGCCTCAAAGTTGCTGCTTTCAGGACTTTTTTGAGTGCCCTGCCATCGCACCGCTCCAGTGGACACAGCTGAGGCTGTTTACCTGTTTACCATCAGAGGCTGTTTACCTAGATTGGAGTTGCGTTGTGTCAGACTGACACACCACACCACCGATTGCCACGCTGCGCGTCCCCCCGAGGGCGTGCTGGCTTGTTATCCTGCTGGACGTCATATGACGCCCAGTCAGGATAACTGAACCACTTCCCCGCTGTCATTCTGCTATAGGCCGGGCGGGAAGTGGTTAAAGACTTTACATGACCTGGGGACATTTTACCAAGACGAATGGGCAGCTGTACCACCTGCAAAAATTTGGGTCCTCTTAGACAACTATTACAAAAGACTGCACGCTTAATGCTAAAGGGGGCAATACACAGTATTATGAACTAAGGGTATGCAGACTTTTCAACAGGGGGCATTTCATTTTTTTACAGTTTGTTTCTCATATGGGTTTACTTCCGCTTTAAGTCTGCAGTTTCTGACAGACCTCTCAAGCATTACATATACATATGCTTGTTACTAAGACCCCTTTCACACTGGGGCGTTTTTCAGGTGCTTTAGCGTGAAAAAAAGCGCCTGTAAAGCGCCTGAAAGAAGCCTCATCTGCAATCCCAATGTGAAAGCCCGAGTGCTTTCACACTGAGGAGCTGCACTGGCAGGGTGTCAGAAAAAGTCCTGCAAGCAGTTTCTTTGCAGCGCTTTAGGAACTGTGAATACACCGCTCCTAAAGCGCCCCTTCCCATTGAAATCAATGGAAAGTGCCTGCAAAGCGCCTGTAAAGCACTTTGGCATCGGCGCTTTGTGGGCGCTTTTAACCCTTTATTTGGCCACTAGAGGGGGTTAAAAGCACCCCGCTATAATTTTCAGGTCCACTCTGTGCAAAATGAGCTGCACAGTGGAGGTAAGTTTGATATGTTTGTTATTTAAAAAAAATAAAAAACAATCTTTTACAATCACTTTAAGGTGCCATTCAGATGGCAACAAGAGAACCTCAGCGTGTTTTAACTCATAAAGAGGCTTCATCAGGAGGAAATGGTATATTGCATACTTCAAGATGCATTTAAAAAACCAGTACTGTCTCTGTGTTGGATCTGTTGCTACCATTAAGACGATCCTTGGAGCCCTGGACTCTGTCACTGATTTGTGTAAGATCCTTATTCCTTACCATCGTTGAACAGTTAGTTGAGCCCTGTCTCCCATCTGGGGGCTCTCACTTGAACTTGCATTCCTCTATGGTTTTTATTAATGCTTCTTGAAGTATGTAATATACCATTTTCCCCTTGTTGAAGACTCTCTTTATGAGTTGGAACACATTGAGGTTTTCTTGTTGCTATCTGAATGACACCCTAAAGAGGTTGTAAACCTCCAAAAAAAAAAACCCTGCAAGACAAAGACATAATGAGCTAGTATGCATCGCATACTAGCTCATTGTGAAATGCTTACCTTAGAACGATGCCCTGAATCGGTGCTGGCACACCGAGTACACGACCGACATCTTTCACCGGAGTTACCTCCGGGTATGCGGGCTCTGGCGCTGTGATTGGCTGGAGCCGCGATGACGTCACTCCCGCACATGCGCGCAGGAGCCGCCGGTCATGGCACGGGACATGAAGAAACGTCACCAGTGGGCCGCTTCCTCAGTGCGCATGTGCCAATGACGTTGGCAAAATCGTATATAGTAAATGTCTCCTAAACTGTGCAAGTTTAGGAGATATTTACAGTACCTACAGGTGTAGGTACAAGTGGTGTAACAGGATTTACAACCACTTTAACGGATGGAACTTCATATGATGCAGAGCTTTACTGATGCATTGGTTGTTATATACTCTTGGTGTATTGTAATTTTTAATCTTTGTCAATAAAGTGTATATTTTACAACATTTTCTTTTATTAGTCAATTTGGTACCGCTAAAGTCTCATCCGGTTCCCCCTTTTTGAGTAATTACAAGCATTACATATAATGAACATTATGTGTGGCCCTTTGGTGATGTCAGGGGCCCCATTTGAGGCCCTCTTTAGCTCATAAGTTGACAACCACTAATTTTACAGTATTTTCCTATCCCTGACATAATGTCATGGTGGGGGGCGGGGGCTTCATTGCGTTCGTGCTTCTTCTCCTGTGGTTCTTAATTGTTTCTGATAGTTGCATATCTGTGATGTCTAAACCTTTGAGTTAGAACCGCAGTGTGTGGTGGGGGAAGCCGGTATATAAAACACCCACAATTGTTGGATAGCTGTAGCAGCCAGGGAGCAACAATGTAGCAGTTGTAAGCTTATTCCATACTATGGCATCCTGAGTTGCTAATCCCCATTTTACTGTTTCTATTTTTAAATATGACACCATCCTTTTATTCTGAAAAAATAAATCACAATGTTAAAACACTTGTTATTAAAATTACATACATTTAACTTTTATTTATTTATTTACTACAGGTACTTATATAGCGCCATCAATTTTACACAGCATTTTACACATATTTATTGTAAATTCTCATCAGTCCCTGCCTTTGAGCTTACAGTCTAAGGTCCCTAACTCACATTATTACATACAGTATACATACTAGGGCCAATGTACCTAAATTATACATTTTAATAAAGAAAAGTAGAACTATGGTCAAATTAAAAATGACATAGATATTGCAGAAGAACACAAGAGGGCGCTTCTAAGTGCAGCGATATACTAAATTTATTAATAAAAAAAGAGAATTTTCCGCTCGTTTTTAGTAAAATTGATAAAGTGCTTATCATGTGAACACAAGGCCGTCATCTGTGGTCCAAGGAATGCCTTGTGGTCACATGATATGCACTTTTTCATTCTACTAAATGCGAGTGGATATTCTTCCTTTTTATTAATAAATTCATTATATTGCTGCACTTAGAAGCACCCTCTTTGGTTCATCTACTATATTGTAGATATATGCCTTCTATCTAATGATGAGCTGATCTAAAGACTTTGTGGCTAGCTACTGACTGCATTTAATTATTGTTTTGTGGTCTGGCTTCTGCAATCCTTGGGGGCTATTAGTGGCTCTTGCGCAGTAAGAGAAAATATATATATACTGAATGGATATTGCATTCTGTCACTAGCATTAATACAGCAGATTTTTTTGAGCACCCTCCCCCATAGAATAGTTCCTTTTGAAGCATTTGTTCTAGAAATGTCCCCACCATCTGCATGGTTTAGGTACCCATCCCTATTGACAAGTGCAGAGCAAAGTGCAGAGCTGGGAAGCTAATAAACACTGCATAGGCCTTGGGCAAGCCAAGCAGTTGTAGCCACCAACCTTCCTGCAGTAATAAATTACAGGGCTTTATTTAGCTATTGGATTTAGTGCTGGGCACAAAGCAAGTCTGGAAATCATTTAACTGCTACACATCAGTCATCGTGCTTTTATCTATTTTCTTATTTAAATTTGCCTTTATTCCTCCACATGTAGCCCCAGCTAAGTGATAGTATGTACAGTGCCTTGCAAAAGTATTCACCCCCCCCCCCCCTTGGCCTTTTACATATTTTGTTACATTACAGCCTTTATTTCAATGTTTTTTTTTAATCTGAATTATATGTGATGGATCACAACACAATAGTTTAAGTTGGTGAAGCAAAATTAGAAAAATATATACATAAAACTATTTTTCAGAAATAAAAAAATGATAATTGACACGTGCGTATGTATTCACCCCCTTTGTTGTGAAGCCAATAAAAAAACTCTGGTGCAACCAATTACCTTCAGAAGTCACATAATTAGTGAAATGACCTCCCAGCAGGACAATGACCCCAAACACACTGCTAAAGCAACACTTGAGTGGTTTAAGGGAAAACATGTAAATGTGTTCGAATGACCTAGTCAAAGCCCAGACTTCAATCCAATAGAAAATCTGTGGTCAGACTTAAAGATTGCTGTTCACAAGCACAAACCATCCAACTTTTAGGAGCTGGAGCAGTTTTGCAAGGAAGAATGGGCAAAAATCCCAGTGGTAAGATGTGGCAAGATCATAGAGACTTATCCAAAGCGACTTGGAGGTGTGATAGCCGCAAAAGGTGGCTCTACAAAGTATTGACTTTAGGGGGGTGAATAGTTATGCACATTGACATTTTCTGTTATTTTGTCCTATTTGTTGTTTGCTTCACAATATAAAAAAAAAAAAATCTTCAAAGTTGTGGACGTGTTCTGTAAATTAAATGATGCAAATCCTCAAACAATCCAAGTTAATTGCAGGTTGTGAGGCAACAAAACACGAAAAATGCCAAGGGGGGTGAATACTTTTGCAATTCCTGGTTTCACTTGCGCTGGTTTCTGAATACACGCAATGATTGTAATTTTAGTATGTTTGAATGCAATCATGATGTTTTTGTTCTTTCAAAAAAAAATGAATAATAATTTTAGGTTGGAGGCCAAGAAGAACAATGATTTTTGCCAGCTGGGATGCAGAAGAGTTTGGACTCTTAGGGTCTACAGAATGGGCAGAGGTAATAAATCTATTTCCCGATGTCAAACCTTTAATTCTAAGGGCGTATTTATAAAGCAAAGAATGAGACAGCCACTGCAAATTCCCCATGTTTATACACTACAGTTCTCCTGTACATTCAACAAATTAGCCACTTGAGTACCAACCAGCAATAGCCCTTCATTACCAGGCCATTTTTCAGTTTTGAGCGATGTTATAGTTTGGCTGACAATTACCGTATTTATCAGCGTATAACATGCACAGGCGTATAACACGCACCCCAAGTTTAGGAGGGAATTTTAAGGAAAAAAAAACTTTTAGGAGGGAAGTTGAAGGGAAAAAACTTGCATTCAAATGCCCATCATTGCAGCCTTATCAGTGCAGCCTTGCCCCAGTGCAGCCATGTCAGTGCAGCCTTGTCAGTGCAGCCTTCACCAGTGCAGCCATGTCAGTGCAGCCTTGTCAGTGCAGCCATGTCAGTGCAGCCTTCCCCAGTGCAGCCATGTCATTGCAGCCTTGTCAGTGCAGCCTTGTCAGTGCAGCCTTCCCCAGTGCAGCCATGTCAGTGCAGCCTTGTCAGTGCAGCCATGTCAGTGCAGCCTTCACCAGTGCAGCCATGTCAGTGCAGCCTTGTCAGTGCAGCCATGTCAGTGCAGCCTTGTCAGTGCAGCCTTCCCCAGTGCAGCCATGTCAGTGCAGCCATGTCATTGCAGCCTTGTCAGTGCAGCCTTGTCAGTGCAGCCTTCCCCAGTGCAGCCATGTCAGTGCAGCCATGTCAGTGCAGCCTTGTCAGTGCAGCCATGTCAGTGCAGCCATGTCAGTGCAGCCATGTCAGTGCAGCCTTGTCAGTGCAGCCTTGTCAGTGCAGCCTTCCCCAGTGCAGCCATGTCATTGCAGCCTTGTCAGTGCAGCCATGTCAGTGCAGCCATGTCAGTGCAGCCATGTCAGTGCAGCCTTGTCAGTGCAGCCTTGTCAGTGCAGCCTTGTCAGTGCAGCCTTGTCAGTGCAGCCTTCCCCAGTGTCCATTGCAGCCTTTCCCCAGTGCAGCCTTGCCCCAGTGAAGCCTTGCAGCTCGCAGTTTGATCCCCTGCGATCCTGAGCTTCAAAATCGCCGAACGCGATTTGAAAATGGCGCCGCCGGCGCCGAAATACACAGAGCCGGTCCTCGGCTCTTCTCGGCGGCTGTCGTTCACTTTCGGCTCCACTCGTAGTCCCGCCCGGGATGGGCGTGACTGTGAGCGGAGCTATCCGAACCTAGCCGAGTACACTCGGCTAGGTTCGGGCAGCGCTCGAGTGAAGCCGAAAGTGGCCGAGAAGAGCCGAGGACCGGCTCTGTGTATTTCGGTGCTGGCGGCGCCATTTTCAAATCGTGGTCTGCGATTTTTTTTTTTTAGATCTGTCAGCTCAGGATCGCAGGGGATCGGCGTATAACACGCACCCGAGATTTTCCCCTGATTTTAAGGGGGAAAAAGTGCGTGTTATACGCCGATAAATACGGTAATCAGTCATGCAGCACTGTACTCATAATAATTTTATATCATTTTTTTTTTTCTTAGATAGCTTTCTTTTGTTGCTATTTAATATCCACTTGGTTTTGTTGTTTTTCACTAAATAAGGGAATCATTTTTGGGGGGAAAAAAACCTGCTGTATGCGATTTCTTAAAATGCTTCTAAAACAGTTTAGTTTTAGATTCGGCCCACACAGTTGCCTGTAGCAATGCGCATGAGCGGGTAAATGTTTTTCCGAATGTTTAATATGTGTTGGGTTAAGGCCGAATCATTTGAATAGGATTCCTATCACACCAAATGACACCAGTTTGTGAGGTGACGCCAGGGTTGTGTTGGTACTCCACCTCATGAAGAAGACCCTGCCACTCAGGTCTGGTCTATAAGAAATATTAGCCAATGGCTATTGTGTGTATGCACTCATTTTTTTTCCTTTTTCCAATAAAGCTGTATCTGGTAATGCTCTAGGCCTTTCTGTGACTTCTGTTTTGTATATAAGCAAATTGTTATTATTATTATTATACAGGATTTATATAGCATAGCAGCGCTTTACAACTTGAGGGTAGACAGTACAAATACAATACACTTCAAAGCGGAGTTCCACCCAAAAATGGAACTTCCGCTTTA
This sequence comes from Lithobates septentrionalis, assembly GCA_037952835.1. Lineage (NCBI taxonomy): Eukaryota > Metazoa > Chordata > Amphibia > Anura > Ranidae > Lithobates > Lithobates septentrionalis. Next base: position 1,762,954 of record JBBDGP010000964.1, on the reverse strand, counting down.
AGTACTCCTTGCCCCCTGACATGCCACAATTGGCATGTCATTTTTTTGGGGGGGGGGCTGGGTACCCTGGTTTGGAGTGGAACTTCCTGTCCCACTTCCTCCTTCCGGGCTTCTAACCGCCTAGGAAATTCCGAGGCGGCCCCTCCCTCCCGGCAATGTTCTGGGACACGTGACAGGTCCCAGAACATTGCCTGGCCAATGACGGAGCGCAGCGTGGCTCGCGCATGCATGCCGTAAACTGTCACAGCCGGGCGCCCACGCTCACAATGTCGGCGCCGGCGGAGAGGAGAGGGAGAGAACGGAGGCTTTGGGCGGCCGCATTGCTGGACCGTGGGACAGGTAAGTGTCTGTTTTTAAAAAGTCAGCAGCTACACTTTTTGTAGCTGCTGACTTTTGATAAACTAATGAAGCGCACTACCCCCGTAGGAGCTGCTGGGTAGTTCATTCCTTCCTGAAGTGTGTTCCCGTTACCCCCTTTCCCTCACAGATTGACATGACAGACAGTCCATAAACATTTAAACTTTATTTCGCTTCTGGTATTCGTTGCGGTATTGCATTGAAGAGCCACTCTGAATAATCCCAAAGATTTATGCAATGAGAACACAACACTCAATCCAGAACATGTAAAGCCTCTGTGAATAACTTCTATCTTGCACTGGTTCCCCGGACTTCCCCGGACTTTCAGCGGACTTTTTCAGCCGCAAATCTGACGGACTTTAGATTTGAAACATGCTTCAAATCTTTACATCGTAACTACGCCGGACCCAGAAATCCGCTCGTCTGTATGCTAGTCCAACGGGCAAAAACCCACGCTAGGGCAGCTATTGGCTACTGGCTATCAACTTCCTTATTTTAGTCCAGTGTACGTCATCACGTACTAATCTGTCGGACTTTTGTGTGATCGTATGAAGGCAAGTTCGTTCGTAAGAAAGTCTGCCGCAAGTCCGCCAAAAGTCCGACAGAAGTCCGTCGAAAGTCTGTCGGACAGGCTGTCGGACTTTTGTAGCCGAAAAGTCCGACCGTGTGTCTGCGGCATAAGGACGATACTCTGAATAAAGTCCAGAGAGATGACTTTTTGGATTCCTCCAGGGTGTTAGTTCTCTAAGGTCCACTTCTGTATCTTTCCCTCCTGGACCCGCACTCTAACCCCTTTAAATTCTCTTAGAAGCGCTGTTCCCCTGGGTTACACTCACATGTGCTCCCGAGCAACCGTCCATGCCTGCCATGGAGGGTCCTCTCCCAGTCCTTGTGTCTGTCAATAATAGCAACCTTCTCATAAAATCTTCTCCTGGGGTCTCCTCTCCATATGGCGTACTCCCCTCCCCCACAGGGGAGAGCACCTGAGCTGCACCAGTCTCTACACCCTCTTCTCTGTCTCCCAACTCCAACCTTAAAACCAAAAAAAACACTCCTGGAACCATGTGACCTTGTCTTTTATAGGAGTGCCGCCTCTGCCCAAGCAAATCAATGATTGGCTCAGAGGGGTCTCCAGAAGACTACTTGCCACTCTAGTCCTTCATTCCTCCCACTTTCCAGATCAAGTCATAGAAAATGAAGGAAATTACACAGGCAGAGTGTAGGTGGCCACACGTTCCTCTACTCTAACCAACCTCCCAAAGAAATTAAACCCACCAGCTTACACCTCAGGGTAAAACACTGGTAATTTGGCCTAGCTTTAATCCTAACTGTCTAATCTAGCACACACCTAAGTAGGTGGGCGCTACACTAAAAAAACAGTGGAACTCCGCTTTAATACAGTAGGAATCAGACAGGCCTGCTCGTTAGAGCTTAAAATCTAAGAGGGAATGTCAAGAGATACAAGAGGTAGTAACTGTGGGAGATGAACTGATGGAGAAGATAAAAGTACAGTTGTTAGGTGGGGGCCACATATGCTTCTATGAAGAGATGAGTTTTCAGAGATCATCTGAAAGTAGACATAGTAAGAGATCGTCGGACAGATTGGGGTAGAGCATTCCAGAGGATGGGGGAAGCTCAGGAGAAGTCCTGGAGGCGAGCATGGGATGAGGCGACAAGGGAGCTAGAGAGCAGGAGGTCTTGGGAGGAGCGGAAAGGACTATTTGGTTGATATTTTGAGACCAGGCTAGAGATGTAGTTGGGGGCTTACATTCAGGATTTACATGGAACCAACAGTTTACGCCTTGGCTTTGTTTCAAATCCACTGCATCAATGCAGCATCAATCTATTATGAACCCCAAATACACTTTGGGGTCTATTTTTAAAGAATTCCCTATGAGACTTGCTCAGTGAATAATTGCTGCAGATTATTCTGTTCTATACTTTGTGGATTTCGCCCAAGTTTAATGAAAAAGATTTGCCAATCACATTTCGCATTTCCATCCAGTAGTTCAACCAACACAGAAAAAAACAGACACACATCAATAGAAAACCTCCATATACACTATCCTATACCCACAGTTGATCCAGAGGAAGTAAAAAAAAAAACAATTCCAATAAAAGATGATCCAACTTGCTCCAGCAGGGGGAAAAAAATCCTTCCTGATCCTCCAACAGGCTATTGGATATTCCCTAGGTCAACTCTACCTATAAAATATTAGTATCTAGTTATATTACTGTATGTGTATCTAGGAAAGAATAAAGACCTTTTTAAGATTAAGACAATCTACCGAGCTGGACAGAACCCTCTCTGGAGGGAGTCTATTCCACATTTTCACAGCTCTTACTGTGAAGAAACCTTTCCATATTTGGTGATTAAATCTTTTTTCCTCTAGACGTAAAGAGTGCCCCCTTGTCCTCTGTGATGACCTTAAAGTGAATAACTCAACACCAAGTTCACTATATGGACCCCTTATATATTTATACACGTTGATTATATGCCCCCTTAATCTCCTCTTCTCAAGAGAGAATAAATTCAGTTCCTCTAATCTTTCCTCATAGCTGAGCTCCTCCATGCCTCTTATCAGTTTGGTTTCCCTTCTCTGCACTTTCTCCAGTTCCCCGATATCCTTTTTGAGAACTGGTGCCCAAAACCGAACTGCATATTCCAGATAATGTCCTACTAATGATGTGATGGGTGAAAGCTCTTTTAACCACCTCCCGCCCGCCGTTTTGTATAATGACAGCGGCAGGGTGTTTCTCTCGTTCTGGGATGACATTGTCCCAGTCTCGCCGCACATGCGTGTCCTGGGACACGGCGCATCCCCGATCTCAGTTTTTTTTAGATTGTTGCGTAAAAAAACTCACTGTGCTTTCCTCAGCGAGCGTGCTCCCATCTTCAGTGTGGGCATCTGATGCCCACTTGTTGCTCCTTCCGGGATACTGCGCTGCTGCGCTGCTGGCTACCCAGCATGCACTTCCCAATCTTGTGCATGCGCATTGCGTACAAAGCGCGGCTATGGAAATAAAAGCGGAGACTGCCCATTGCCTCCTGGGATTGATGACACTCCTATCCCAGGGGCCAATGCGATATGAGGTACCAGCGGAAGAGGAACGTTCTAATGGACTAATAAGGTAAACTGCTTTGCGGGAAAAAAAAAAACTTCCGATGAGCAACGTAATTGTGATCACCAACACAGGCGGGGAAACTTTAAAAAAGTGGGTGGAACGCCACTTTAAAATATGGGCAAATAGGGCAAAATGGAATATTCCTTTTAAACGAAGGGCAAATTCCGTAAAATATAGACAGCAAGTGTCCAGAAAACATTTCCCGAGAGAATTGCACAATAAATCTTTTATAAACAGACCTCTCTCTGTACACAGGAATGAAGGGCTGAATTTCTATCACTGCAGGTACACAACTCTTGGCACACAAACCAACTTCTCTTTATGAAAAGGAACTCCTTTACACAGAACATTTTCTTGCTTTACAGTTCCCAAAAAGAAAAGCATTTCTGCGCTAAGCATATAAAAAGAAAAGGTGACCTGCTTGTGTTAGCCTAAATACAAAAAGCCCAAAACATGTAATACAAAAGAAACAACCGCGCATCCACTAATTATCCACTAATTATCCACTAATTATCAAACAATGAACTTATACGTGAATAAATTTGGCCATAAACCACCATAAAGTAGTATGTGTCACATTATATACCTGTGTAAAGACAATACTTCATATGTTCAAGTGAACAAACATCCGTTAATAAAATATGAAAAAAAGCAAACAACAAAAAGTCCATGTGAGCAATGATCACACCGTGAGACCTCTTATAGCGCCTATATCAATTGTGTTATGAAACAAAAGTCCATATAAGTAATGATATAAATATGAATAAACTTTTCAACCCTCGGAAAAATAGGATGTTCTTGCAGCCACAACATATGACATTAATGCCGCTTACCAGATCAGTTGGACCTCAAATTATAGAGATCATAAGAGCCTGATGCATCAGCCTGCCGGCAACGATATCCTCCACCTGTCCTTCAATCCAGGAGATAAGCTCTCATCCAACCCCAACGACCAAAGGTAAGTGTTTTCTTGTCACAGTCTTGGATACCGGGATCAAAGAATAAACCACCCCAAACCAGGGTCTTCTTATGGAGATAGTCCTGGGAGTTTGCCACTCAGTAGGGGATAAAAAAGGAAAGCTTCATAGTGCAGATAAGCTTCAAAAAGGGTTTATTTCACTAAAAGTCACAGCAAGCATTCACAGCAAGCATAGCACTCATAAAAACAACAGGAACAAAAAACGGTTAAAAATAGGGATACAGCCAGGGATCAAACCAAATGGCTGAATGAAAAACGTAATGACGTCAGAATCAGTTACTCCACCCGACGCGTTTCTCCATAGAAGGCATCAACTGCCTCCGTTCCCAGTTGATGCCTTCTATGGAGAAACGCGTCAGTGTGGTAAATGATTGTGACGTCATTACATTTTTCATTCAGCTATTTAGTGTGATCCCTGGTTGTATCCTGATTTTTAACCGTTTTTTGTTCCTGTTGCTTGCTGTGAATGCTTGCTATGATTTTTAGTGAAATAAACCCTTTTTGAAGCTTATCTCCATAAGAAGACCCTGATTTGTGGTGGTTTATTCCTTGATCCCGGTATCCAAGACTGTGACAAGAAAACACTTACCTTTGGTCGCTGGGGTTGGATGAGAACTCATCTCCTGGATTGAAGGACAGGTGGAGGATATCATTGCCGGCAGGCTGATGCATCAGGCTCTTATGATCTCTATAATTTGAGGTCCAACTCATCCGGTAAGCTGCATTAATGTCATATGTTGTGGCTGCAAGAACATCTTATTTTTCATATGGTTGAAAAGTTTATTCATACTTATATCATCACTTATATATATGTTACATAACACAATTGATATAGGCCCTATAAGAGGTCACACAGTGTGATCATTGCTCACATGGACTTTTTGTTGTTTGCTTTTTTCATATTATATTAACGGATGTTTGTTCACTTGAATATATGAAATATAGTCTTTACACAGTTATATATTGTGACACATACATATGGTGGTTTATGGCCACATTTATTCACGTATAATGCCGCGTACACACGATCGGAAATTCGGCCAGCAAAAGACCGATGAGAGCTTTTGGTCAGAAAATGCGACCGTCTGTATGCTCCATTGGACTTTTGCTGGCAGAATTCCCGCCAGCAAAAGATTGAGAGCAGGTTCTCAATTTTTCAGTCGGAAAAGGTTCCTATCCGAAAATATGATTGTCTGTACAAATTCCGATGCGCAAAATTCCTACGCATGCTCGGAAACAATTCCACGCATGCTCGGAAGCATTGAACTTCATTTTCTTGGCTCGTCGTAGTGTTGTACGTCACCGTGTTCTTGGCGGTCAAAAGTTCCGAGAACTTTTGTATGACCGTGTGTATGCAAGGCAAGCTTGAGCGGAATTCCGTCGTAAAAACCATCCAAGTTTTTTCCAACGGAAAATCCGCTCGTGTGTACGCGGCATTAGTTCATTGTTTGATAATTAGTGGACAATTAGTGGGTGCGCGCTTGTTTCTTTTGTATTTACAGTTCCTTACCTAACATTTTGTGACAATTTGTACAGTAAATAAGCGTATTTGAAATGACTTTGTGATTGATGACTATAGAGGAAAAAGCTTCCTATCTGATCCTTACCATAATATATTTTTGATGTAATATTTTCTCTGTTTTTGTATTGCAGGAAAATGTTAAAATTCTAGAAAAGAGGGCAGTGGCTTATATAAATGCTGACTCCTCTGTAGAAGGTAAGATTTTTTTGTATTTGCCGAAATCAGTCCTTGGGAAACACAGTATTTGTAAAATATATGATGTTGCTGTAATACTGAAAAGTTTGGAGCCCCCTGTTATAAATTATAGTTTTAGGATATTTTGATAGATTTTTTTACCCAAACTCTGTGTCAATTTTTGACCTTCCTCTTTTTTGCATATAGCTGCTGCAGAAAGGTTATGTAAGAGTTGTGTCATTTACTGTGACATTCTGAGACACTAAATAATAGTACAGATTGTTGCATTTAAAGCCAAACTCCAGGCAAATAGCTAAAGCCCCCGTTCACACCAGAGCGACTTGTCATGCGATTTGACAGGTAAAAATTGCATGACAAGTTGCACCCTATTGTCGGCAATAGCGCTGTTCAAATCGGCGAGACGTGGACTTTGCGGTGCAACATCAATTTAAAAAAAGTAGTTCCTGCAGTCCGGTTTCTGTGTTTACAAGTGACAGCTCTGCACTCTGTGTGTAACCCCCCTGAACCCTGCACTCTGTATGTAATGCAATCCTGGTATTTAATGCCCCTTTAAGACCCTCATACTGTTTGTGAAATCTGACCACACCCACTATTTGATGTAATTTAGAGTGTGTGTGTGTGTGGGGGGAGGGGTTTTGGGGGGGGGGGGGTCGTGGTTGAGTTCCAGCACCTATTGTTTGAGAAAAAAAGCCCTGAATATAACAAATTCTTCCTTTTTAGGTAACTATACCTTGAGGGTGGATTGCACACCTTTACTTTACCAGCTGGTGTATGGACTGACAAAAGAGGTAATTATTATAATCCCGGTTCCTGTTTATGCACTAGTCGTGAATAAGCACACCAAAATAGGAGTAGGCTCGAAATATTTGAAATTCACTGTGGAGGTGATTATTATGATTTAAAAATGTTGACCATGAATTTAATTGATTTACAAGAATCAGAGTGAGGGTAGATGTGACAGTGAAAGTCATTTTCCGACTTTAGATAGGACCTTTGCATTAGAAAGAGTAATGCCCTGTACACACGACCGGTTTTGCCGTCGGAATAAACTCTGAAGGTTTCTCCAACGGAACTCCGACGGAATTCCATTCAAGCGGTCTTGCCTACACACGGCCAACCCAAAGTCCAACCGTCCAGAACGTGGTGACGGACAACACGTACGACGGGACAAGAAAAAGAACGTTCAATAGCCAGTAACCAATAGCTTCCGTCTTGTACTTGCTTCAGAGCATGCGTCGCTTTTGGTCCGTCGGAACAGCATACAGTCTAGCGGTTTTCCCGATAGGAATTGGTTCCATCGGAAATATTTAGAACTTGTTCTATTTCTAGGTCCGTCAGAATTTTCCAAAAAAAAAAGTCAGATGAGGCACACACACGATCGGAATAGATGATGAAAAACTTCCGTCTGACTTTTTCTGTCAGACATTCCGCTCGTGTGTACGCGGCTTAAGGAGACCACCACCCGTGCCACATCCAAATTATTCAAATTATTGATACACACAAAAATTGCAAGAACCAGTCCTGCTGATAGTGGACTTCACTGGCACCCACATGAGACAGAATCCAATTTATAAAAAAAATATACATGTTTATTGACATCATATTAAAAAAAAAATCAATAATGTCACAGTATGATAAATAGGTCCCTATTGGGAGCACTATACAGACACTTCCTACTACTACAATGATGTACCAAATAACAGAGAATAGAGGTGTGTGTATTTCATCCGCTGGTCAGCGCATTTCGCTGTTTGTGTAGCTTCTTCAGGACCAACTTGGAAAGTATCATATTCTGCTAAATACAATAAACATCCACATCAATAGATTATACAGTATATACAAAAGGGTTTTAATTTGCATTAGAAAGTTTGGAAGAAAGGACAGGTTCACTTTCCACTGTGGCTGATGTTAGTCAGCCTATAACAGTGTTAATTGTGTCGATGAAAACATTTTCGGCGACTAAATTAACACTATTTTAGTCTACTTAAATATGACTAAAACAATTCAGATGACTAAATAGGGACTAAAAATAAAATTGCATTTTAGTCAAAAGACTATGATTACAACGAAATCTGACGTCAAAATTAACACTGGTCGGAAGTAATGATAAAAAAATTCTAATAATAATAATCAAAATATGAAAAACATTCACAGGTCTTCATTTTATCCATGAAATATGTTTGAATAACAAGTCACTTGTATGTTCTATGTTCAGATCTCCAGCCCAGATGAGGGTTTTGAAGGAAAATCACTTTATGAAAGTTGGCATCTCAAAGACAACTGGACAGAGTACAAGGATTCTCCAAGGTAAATCCTAAAGATCTGGCCCTAAAATGTATTTGAAGACTATTTTTTTTATGTTTCTTATATATTTGGATTAAGTAGAGTAGGGCTGTCCAACCGGAGACCTTCTTTTGCAGCCCACAAGGCCCTAATTACATACATAATTTCCAATAGTCCAGGATCCTGTGGGACAGACCCAGGATTTCAGGCACGGGCTTTTCTGCAGGATCCAGAACACAATGCAGAGCGGTAGTGGGTTGCCAAATGCTGGAACACCCTGTGCATGATCTCCTGCCTGACAGGAGGTAGAATAGTTCTAGCCAGACGTTGTAAGAGAGGGGGAGAGCAGACCAGGAGAAGTGTGTTCAGGTAAGTAACCAATGAACATGAAGGAGGGTTTATTTTTGCTTCCACTGAACACCAGTAAAAGGAGAGGAGTATCAGTGCTGCCACTGTCACCAATGAAGGGAGAGGTTATTAGTGCTGCCACTGTCACCAATGAAGGGAGAGGTTATTAGTGCTGCCACTGTCACCAATGAAGGGAGATGTTATTAGTGCTGCCACTGTCACCAATGAAGGGAGAGGTTTAGTGCTGCCACCAATGAAGGGACAGATTATTAGTGCTGCCACTGTCACCAATGAAGGGACAGATTATTATTGCTGCCACTGTCACCAATGAAGGGACAGATTATTATTGCTGCCACTGTCACCAATGAAGGGAGAGGTTTAGTGCTGCCACCAATGAAGGGACAGATTATTATTGCTGCCACTGTCACCAATGAAGGGACAGATTATTATTGCTGCCACTGTCACCAATGAAGGGAAAGGTTTAGTGCTGCCACTGTTACCAATGAAGGGAGAGGTTTAGTGCTTCCACCAATGAAAGGAGAGGTTATTAGTGCTGCCACTGTCACCAATGAAGGGAAAGGTTTAGTGCGGCCACTAATGAAGGGAAAGGTTTAGTGCTGCCACGGACACCAATGAAGGGAAAGGTTTAGTGCGGCCACTAATGATGGGAAAGGTTTAGTGCTGCCACGGACACCAATGAAGGGAGAGGTTATTATTGCTGCCACTGTCACCAATGAAGGGAAAGGTTTAGTGCTGCCACTGTCACCAATGAAGGGAAATGTTTAGTGCTGCCACTGTCACCAATGAAGGGAAAGGTTTAGTGCTGCCACTGTCTCCAATGAAGGGAGAGGTTATTAGTGCTGCCACTGTCACCAATGAAGGGAAAGGTTTAGTGCTGCCACTGTCACCAATGAAGGGAGAGGTTATTAGTGCTGCCACTGTCACCAATGAAGGGGAAGGTTTAGTGCTGCCACAGACACCAATGAAGGGAGAGGTTATTAGTGCTGCCACTGTCACCAATGAAGGGAGAGGTTATTAGTGCTGCCACTGTCACCAATGAAGGGAGAGGTTATTAGTGCTGCCACTGTCACCAATGAAGGGAGAGGTTATTAGTGCTGCCACTGTCACCAATGAAGGGAGAGGTTATTAGTGCTGCCACTGTCACCAATGAAGGGAGAGGTTATTAGTGCTGCCACTGTCACCAATAAAGAGAGGGGCCACTGTAACTGTCACCAATAAAAGGGGGGTGTCATTAATGCTGCCACCAACAGTGATGAAGGGGGGTTTATTACTGCTCCCACCAATGAACAGAGGGGAAGGGGGTTTATTGATGCCACCACAGACACCAATAAAGGAAGATGTTATTAGTGCTACCACTGACATTAATGAAGAGAGGGGCCATTGTAACTGCCACAAATAAAAGTGGGGTCATTACTGCTGCCACCAACATCAGTGAAGGGGGTTTATTATTGCTACTACCAGTGAACAGGGCAGGGGGGGGAATGTTAAAGCTGCCACAGACACAAATGAAGGTGTTGGGGTGGGGGGTATTATTGCTGCCTCTGCTCTGAGCTAACTGTCACTTCTACACAGTGGGGATACAGAAGTAATATGCATGTGAAAAAAGGGACCCCTGAGGAATGGAGCTTCCTGTAAGGGGGCTATCCCTGTTATCATCTGCTTTTATCCTGGTTTTATAATTCTATTTTCGGACATTTTTGGGATTGAAAAGTATCAAAAAGTATTGATTCAAATGCAGGTCTCCACTCAATAAAGGTACAAAGTTGGCTCTTGGGCCCATTTAAGTTGGACACCAGTGAAGTAGGGAATGGTTAGCCTCATGCTACATAACTAAGCTCCATTTCATGCTAAATAAACAAAATTATTAATGTATCTTTAAAGATAGACTTTTTTACTCCAAAAGCATTTTATTAAAATAAATTTAATAAAAATAAAAAAAATTGATTTCAAATAAAAAAATATATATATATTATTTATTTATTTATTTATTTAAATCATTGATTTTTATCCACCCTGCAAATAAACCCTGCAATGTGGCTAATACATTTTTATAATTGTCTTGTCCATTTACTGGCCATAATGCTATATTTTCCTTCACTACCTCAATTAGGAAAATACTGCATTATGTCCACTAGATAAACCTGACAGTCATAGGAAATAAACATATTAGACACATTACAGGGATTATTTGTGACTTTTTTTTATTTATTTTTTTATTTATTTTAATAAATAGACCCCTATGTGTTTTTTCAATAGACAAACTCAATAATCCTGTACAGGATTCCTGCAAAAATTCAATACTGACATGTTCCATTACTGGAAGACTGCGATTTAAACTGAGAAGGAGGAGATCATTGAAAATAAGGGACGTTTTGCTCTAACAAACATAGATTCCAACTGTAACATATATTTATTCTATATAGGCAAGTTTTTGTTTTAGACTTTGCATGTAACGTCTAATGTGTTCCATGTCTCCATTCCTTACATATCATTTTTTTTTTTTGCCTTCTATAAAGGATAAACAAGCTGGGTTCAGGAAATGATTTTGAAGTATTTTTCCAGCGGCTTGGCATTGCTTCAGGAAGAACTCGGTATACTAAAAATAGGGTTAGTATTTTGTACCCAAGCACCTGGTAAGTAGGCGGGCATGGTTCATATGGCACTGACTCATCCTGCTCTTCCACCGAGTGACAGGCTAAATAGCTGTTACCCAATTCCAACGGCATGCTGAAGACTTAAATGCTGTAATTGCCTGCAGCTCGACGCTGGCACCTCTGACAGCTAAAAAAAAAATCAAAATAGAAATCGGTTCCAAGAACAAATAAATAAAAACGCCATGCCTGGTCATCCGCTTGATCCCGTGTCAAAATAACTGCTAACAAAAGTTACTCATCTGAGAACAAAGCGATATATTGTAATTATATGATAATTACATGATTTTTTGCTTAAAGTGGTTGTTAAGCCATAAAGTGGTTGTGTACACCATCAGCACTGCCTCATATTGTAGTATCCCCCTCTGTGTGTGATTTATAAAAATAAATGCTGCAAATACCTCATTTAACTGCCGAGACTGCGATCACATGACTGGCCAGCTTTCTCCTTTCCTCCTCTGAGAGATGCAGGGGGCGGGGCTGAAATTCCTTTGCTGATGTCAGTCTGGAGGGAAGGAGGAGAGAGCTGGCTGGTCATGTGATCAAAACTATATATAAAGAAAGTGTAGCGCTAATATGATGTCAGACATGATAGACACCAAATGATATAACTGCTTGTGCAGTGCAGTAACCCACGTGTAAGGGAATGGTTAAAATTTATAGCAAGATAGTGAAACAAAAAAGGTGAAATAAAAAAAGGTATGTGTATGGTCATGTGATCGCAATTTCTCAGCTCTTTAAGCGGAGTTCCACTTAAAAATTGAACTTCCGCTTTTCCAGTCTCTCCCCACCCCTCCGGTGTCACATTTGGCACCTTTCGGGGGGGGGGGGGCATATACCAGTCTAATACAGGTATTTGCTCCCACTTCCGGTGATAGATGGCCGCAGATTTCGCGCCGATCTACGCCATGTCCGGCCCCTCCCCCGGACACACAGGTCCCAGGAGACAGCAGTGACCAGTGAGGACGCACAGTGCGACTCGCGCATGCGCAGTAGGGAACCAGGCTGTGAAGATGCAAGGCTTTACTTCCTGATTCCCTTACTGAGGATGCGGACGCCTGCACCCAGGAGCTAAGGGACAGATCGGCTTCGGGTGAGGACATCGCGGGAGCCCTGGACAGGTAAGTGTCCTAATATTAAAAGTCAGCAGCTGCAGTATTTGTAGCTGCTGACTTTAAAAAAAAAAAATTTTGTCAGAATTCCGCATTGAATGAGGTATTTACAGCATTTATATTTATAAATCATTCACAGAGGGGGACACTGGAATAGGAGGCAGTGCTGATGGTGTATACAGGTTAGTGTTATAAGAGCAGCAGGAGGGGGGAGGGGCGGCTCACACCCAGACAGAGAGGGGAGGGGGAGGAGGACACAGGAGCAGAGAGGACAGCAGGCTGCTGATGACAGAGGCACTTAAACTGACCACGGTGTCTGGTTTCAGCAGCCATGATACACCGTGGTCAGTTTACAGAGGGGTGGGGAGAAACTGGCAGGATCAGACAGGTTTTTTAGGTGTTACAGGGGGCCAAATGACACAGGATAAGCACTGTGTCATATAACATGCTTTAAAGGAGCAGAATCCATTTTTTTTTTTTTTTGGGTTAACAAACGCTTTAAAGTGTTTGTAAACCCTTTCATACACCCAGTGAAGTGACTGGCCTCAGGTGACACAGAGATGAAACCAATCCTCCTACATAAGTTGCACCTGTTTATCTGCGGTTGTCTATTCTCTACATTTGTTTAAAGTGCTGAATTTATAAGCTTGTCTGAGAGTTCAGAAAAAAGGGGGCGGACAGCTGCAGAGCTCAGTGAACAGAGCTCTGAATGCTGATTGGAGGAAAGGGACCCCCCCCCCCATTCACACAGCACACAGGAACAGAGCTGCAGCTGTCAATCAGCTGGAGGTCCCTCCCCGTCACCATTTTTTTCTTGGTGTCAGGAAAACTTTTCAGCAGTGACTCATGCTGATAACGAGGCAGCAGACAGAACTGACACTTAGACCCCTTTCACACTTGGGCACTTTTCAGGCATTTTAGCGATATATAGCGCCTGTAAAGCGCCTCTCCTGCCTCCCCAATGTGAAAGCCAGAGTGCTTGCAGGACAGGAAACAAAAGTCCTGCAAGCAGCATCTTTCTTTGGGGCAGCGAAGGGGCGATGTATACACCGCTCCCAAAACGCCCTGTCCATTGAAATGAATGGGCAGCGCTGCCGAAGCGCCTGCAAAGTGCTTTGGCAGCGCTACAACATGGGCACTTTTACCCCTTCAGCCGCTAGCGGGGGTTAAAAGCGTCCCTCTAGCGGCCGAAAAGTGCCGATATAACAGCGGTAAAGCGCCGCTAAAACTGGTGGCGTTTTACCGCTAACGCCGGCACCCTCTCAGTGTGAAAGTACCCTTAGTTCTCTGGATTGAGACAATTAAACACTATAGAGGGATGTGCTTTGTACATATTTTATGTCTGAGGTTTACAATCACTTTAACTACTTCATCCTAGGTTCAAACGTGTGTGGGTCAGGAACTCTCGCAAAATCGTGCGCATTCCGAATATGCAGGCAAAATGCGCTGCTCTTTAGCAGACACGCGGGAGGTGTTTTTAATTCTTATTGGCCCCCCCTTTACATTTGCAAAACGCACCATGCGGTTCTGTGCAGGCGCAATTTTAAAAAAAGTGTCTGACTTTTTTTCCCTACGTGTCTGCGACTAAGGTAGCCCACTGAAATGAATGGGTTGCCCTAAATGCAGAACGCAGCCCGCAGCGATGCAAACCTAGGCTTGTGGCTGTGCGTTTGTAGATGTTCATTATGATGAAACACTCTCTCTCCTCTGATAGGATGTATACGTAAATAAATGAGTTTTCTTTTAGGCTGGGTTCACATCTCTGCAACTGGGGAAGGTGTGCAAAATCCCGAACGTTCCCAACCCACAGAGAAATGAGCTGCACTTCAGCATACACACAGAATTAATGGCACCCCCACGCATCAGCAGCCACAGCGCAATTTTATGTGCTAAACCGCATGGTGCCGCAGCCCTGAGCGATTCAGTGCAGTGTAATGTTAAAAAAAGGGTTGGGCGTCCTATCCCTGTGTTTCTATCGAGTAGGGCATTAATTAAAATGAATGGGCTGCCCTGCCTGCAATGTAAACGTGTTCGCAAAAGTCTGTTTGCCAGTTGCCGGGTCCACGGCCTTGGCCCCCATTCACACCAGTGCAATTTGACAGTTCAAATTGCTACAACTCATGTTGCAGCGACTTTGAAAAAGTTTCCTGCCAATTTCATTGCGACTTGCATAGACTTCTGTTAGACGAAGTTGCAAGCCACAATGAAATCGGAGGTGCATATCACACTGTTCTGCGTCTTTGAAATCGGGCTGAAGTACCCACACCAGTGTGAAGATAGGTTCATACTTGTGCTTCGTTGTCGCGGGTGCTGGGATTGCACCTATTCTTTTTCACTACTCTTTTACAGATGCATGGGGCTGCCCTTGACTCTTAATGTAAATAGAAGATAAAGTGCAGCGCTAAAAATATAAGCAAATATGTACACAGTTAAATGACGGTGCAAACCTACAATAAGGCCAATGGCCTGCACCTGTGGCATATGTAAATATAGCAAAATATAAAAAAATGTGCAAACAATATAAAGTGACAGTGCAATAATTGCAATTGCAAAATTGGTTAGTGAACGTAAAGAATATGAATTTGTCAGAAGTTACAAATTATCTGAAATAACAACAAATGTCGCATCTAAACAAATGGAACGGAACAAATTAATAATAATAATAATAATAATAAAAACATTTTATTATTATTAATTTGTTCCGTTCCATTTGTTTAGATGCGGCATTTGTTTTTTCGGATAATTCGTAACTTCAGATAAATTTGTATTCGTTATGTTCACTAACAGCCAAATTTGAAAAGAAATTCCAATACCTATAATTTAATAGTTATTATTAGTTAGTTTGTTATTTGGAATTTTCGCTCTTTCAAATTTTCGGATTTTCTTTATTTTCAGATTTTCGAATTTCCGAATTTTTGGATTTTCTAAAAAAAAACAATGAAACGAAAACAAACAAATTTTTCGGCAGTGCACATGTCTAGTATTTTCTGCATAGACGTTGGGTTGGGTTTACAGAAGGTAGAACAGCAACACCAGATGGTGGGGTCCATCCCTCTGTCAACTAATTGTTCGCCTTTCAAGCCCTCTTCTTGTTTTTATATTATCATATAAAAGACTAAGAGAAGGATGAAGGGGGAGGTGATATATCAGGGTATAAATGGGTGGGAGGCAAATATGCCGTTAGGAGAAAAACCCAAGTTGGAGGGGTGGAATTCCCAAATGTACAGAGAGCATGAAGATGTGGGGAGAGGTGATCCACCAAAACAGGAAGCAGGGTTTCCCTTTGTATTACCCTTTGTATATTGTCTCCCCCCCCCACAAGCGCCCCGCAACCATGTGTAACACATGCACTTGTGGTGCACTAGTGCGGGGTTCAGGGGGTTAGTTAAAGCAGGTGGTGGGGAGGCAATACGCCACCTGTCAAATGCTCTCTGAAGCACGATCCGAATGTGGATTGCACTTTAGAGATCAAAGCAAGTGTGAACGAGTGCCAAGAGCTTGACCCTGCCACCTCCGGCAGCTTACTGTTGGCCCAGGACTATGACTAGGGGTCTTAAAGGGGAAGTAAAGTGTTCCTGTTTAATTGTACCTACAGGTAAGCCTTTAATAAGGCTTACCTGTAGGTACTGAAAATATCTCCTAAACACACACCGTTTAGGAGATATTTACTATATACGCCGCCAACGTCATGCCGTTTCTTCAGGGCCCTGTGCCGTGCGGCTTCTGCGCACTTAGCGCAGGAGTGACATCATCGCTGCTTCGGTCAGTCACAGTCTTGGAGCCCGCGAACCTGCAAGGAAACACTGGGGAAGATGTCAGCCACCTCAGCGGTGTGCGGGCGCTGCTGTGGCACTTCGTTCTAAGGTCTGTATTTCATAATGCGCTAGTATGCTATGCATATTAGCGCATTATGCCTTTGTCTTACAGGTTTTTTTTTTGGTGTTTTTTTTGTGTTTACAACTTCTTTAATGACTAATATAGAGCTATGGGGAGGGAAAAGCTGAGTTCTCGGCTTTAGGAGAAGATTTATGTCTGATCATCTATAATGACTAGCAAACTCTGGAAAAGTGACCCAACATGCACAGCAAATTGAGTAAAGGGGGCATGAATTCAATGAAGCTGAACATATTACACTTGTTTCTTATTTATTTTTACAGAAAGAGGGAAGATACAGCGGTTACCCAGTGTATCACAGTGTGTATGAGACGGCTGAGATCGTTGACACATTTTATGACCCATTCTATAAGAACCATCTGGCAGTGGCTAAAGTACGAGGAGGACTTGTGTATGAGCTGGCTGACTCTGCCGTTCTACCATTTGATGTTCGAGACTATGCCGATGCTATAAAGAGCTACACTGACATTATAGTTAACATAACAAAGAAAACCCCATTACAAATGGAAGCTTATAACGTGTCGTTTGGTAAGTTCTAAAGATTGATTAAGCTGATCGATCATTTTTATTAATTTATTTTTTATCAGCGGCTCCACAGGAATGTAGTCTGCAGAGGTCACTTGTACTGCCCCCCCCCCCCTCATTATATCCAGAAACCCTCCTGAATTCCCTAATGTCCCTGGGGACATCTAGTTGGGGAATAAGATTACAGGCTCAGCCTATGTAAGCATGCAGGTTTTTGGGGGAACCTGTTCTGTACATCCATTCACATGTCCAACCCCCAACCTGGAAGACCAGGACCTTGTGGTTAGTCTGGCCATCACCATAAAATCCGTCCAGTTTTGCCCTAACATAAACATAAGGCTCTGTTTGACAGAGCTCCAAGGCTCATCAGGCATACAAGCCATGGGGGGAAAAAAAGTCTTTGTTTTGGAGATTTGTGCGCACAGGGATCAGGGCCAGGACAAGGGGGAAGGGGCAGGAGGGGCTACTGCTATGATGCAGCAGTTTGTGGGTGGAGGAAGGAGGTCACTTGCATTCCTTCTACTATAGACTGACATGAGTAGTGACAGCAGCACCACTACTACTTTCAGCCAAGTCTCCAAACGGCCAGGAGAAGAGGAGAGAACCAGGAGGAGGTGCAGGCTGTGTTCTCTCTCTCTCTCCAGCTTCTCTCTCTCCTACCAGTGCAGCTCTCCTGTATTTCTGTAAACATAGCTGCCGGTGTTCTATTGATTTGTGCCCACGCATGCGCAGAATGGAAGGGCACTCCAGCTAATTTGCCGATCAGCTGGAGTGACGTCACCATAGCACATGCACATATCGTAGGAGGGTTTTTTCGACAGGAGATACCATTTCATGGGCACAATTGAAAGTTGTGCAAAGAGAGGAGGGACATCGTGGATGTCAGATTGTGCCTCGCTGTAAACCTGCGGCGCAACAGCGAGGCACAATATGACAAATACAGTGTCCCTCCGCTGTTGATCACGACCATATGGTTGGGATCCTCCCACATGCCTGGACCGACATCCGGCTCAGCCTCTCAGTGAGCTGCTGAGAGCCTGAGCTGGCCACTCCCGCCCCCTCCACAGCCCAGTGCTCCAGTGAGCGCAGAGGGTGGGGGGGCAGAGCAGAGAGGCGGTGACTGATGGTCTCCAGCTCTCTGCTCAAGGAGCTCTAAGAACCGAGCGACCGGCGGAGTTTGATTGTTCGGTTCTCAGTGTTAGAGCCGACAGGAGACAGATGCAACATTGGACCGATGCTGCATCCACCTAGGTAAGTATGATTAGAAAAAAAAAAAAACATTCCCTAACTTCTCTTTTAACCACCTTCTACCTGCTGCTGTCAAAATACACTGATCAGCGACTGAAGGAAAATGTTCAGATATTTCTCTTTGATAAAAGTCTATCAAATGATTGACTTCTGTTGAGCACGAATGGTCACACACACTGACCAAAATTCATCTAGTCCATGTTTAAATTGGTCAAATTTGAAACAGTGTATGGCTTTCTATAGATTATAACATTTGCTGTCTTCGTGTGACAACGTACACCTAATCAGCCACTGGAATTGACAATGAATTGTTCTGGGCATCTTGTTTAGTTCATTTGCACATAAGAAGCTTTCTCATCCACGATAAAAACATAATTTTGTCTCCCACTGTCTGCACCATAAACTCCGTTCAGTGGTTCCCCCACTGGTCTCTACCTCACCTCTGTACCCAGCAGACTTCAATGGAAGATTTCTCTTGAAAAGAACAGCACTTGGATGTATATGAAATCATTCACAGTTTACAGTTGTGTTGACCCACATGTGTACTCGTCCTATGACCTACGTTGTATCAACCTGCTTCAAACAGCTTTTACATTCCCATTGACTTGTATGGAAGTTCTGATGCAAACAAACACTTATCAATACAAGCCCATAAGTGTGATCCAAAACAAGCTACCCAGCTGTAATCTGCATGGGCTATCAAAAGGGAAAACTGCGTGGTGGTGGTGTATGAGGGGGCTTGGACACTCCTTTTGCAAGTTTGCGGGGAAACATGGACAACGTCATAGTCTAAGGCCATGCTAGGTCAAACGAGGAGAAAGTCACTCATGACTAGAGGGTAAAACTGTGTGCACAGTCTGAGATATGACAACTACAATGTACAACTAGCATTTGTCACCAGTGTATGGCAATGGCTCACTGTGGTGAGCAGGATCTGAGAGTGGCTGGTCTTCTCCAGAGCTCTTTAAGGTGGAGTTGCACAGCAAACACTCCAAGGCTCTGGTTCTTACTTGTGTAGCGCCTACCCCACATTTCCAGGGGCTTGATGGTGACCCCCAGAGGCAAGGAGAGACAACATAACTCCTCAGGATGCAGGTTACTAGGCATGGTGGGTGATGAACAAGATAGAAAATTGAGCGTCAGTCACTTTTATGCTTGAATAAAGAGACGTTTATTTCTTACAACAGGAAAAATGCGGGAGAGAGGGGATGGAGTACAGCACACCCTTAGTCAAAAATAGTAACGATCAGCAGACAGGCAGACTCCTTTCAACAAAAAGGTGAGATAAGGTAGACAGCAGTACATGAAAAGAGCCTTTAGGCTGAACCAGCACATCTTTGTAGAATAGGCTGTCTCCTATAGTAACTGAACTTTACTCACTGCATCATACCAAATTATTTTGGATAAGTTCTCTTTAAGCTCTCCCAGCCACCTCATGGATCCCCGGTCTGTGAAGAGTCACCTCTGGTACTTATCTAGAACTCCATCCCTCTCAGAATTTCTCAGAGGCTTTTCTCTGCAGAATCTTGAACACCCGGATAGGCCTAGCAGCCAGGAGAGCACTTGGATAGGCCTCCGGCTTCAGGCCTAGCAGCCAGGAGCTGTTTCACACACATCCTACCCAGACCGCAATCTGGGCGGGAAAGACCTAGCTCACCTGACTCCTTCCAAATTACATAGTTACATAGTAGGTGAAGTTGAAAAAAGACACAAGTCAATCAAGTCCAACCTATGTGTGTGATTATAGGTCAGTATTACATTGTATATCCCTGTATGTTGTGGTTGTTCAGGTGCTTATCTAATAGTTTTTTGAAACTATCGATGCTCTCTGCTGAAACCACCGCCTGTGGAAGGGAATTCCACATCCTTGCCACTCTTACTAAAGAACCCTCTAGGCAGTTTAAGGTTAAACCTCTTTTCTTCTAATTTTAGTGAGTGGCCACGTGTCTTATTAAACTCCCTTTCGCAAAAAAGTTTTATCCCTATTGTGGGGTCACCAGTATGGTATTTGTAAATTGAAATCATATCCCCTCACAAGCATCTTTTCTCCAGAGAGAATAAGTTCAGTGCTCGCAACCTTTCTTCATAACTAATATCCTCCAGACCCTTTATTAGCTTTGTTGCCCTTCTTTGTACTTGCTCCATTTTTAGTACATTTTTCCTGAGGACTGGTGCCCAGAACTGGACAGCATACTCCAGGTGCGGCCGGACCAGAGTCTTGTAGAGTGGGAGAATTATCGTTTTATCCCTGGAGTTAATCCCCTTTTTAATGCATGCCAATATTCTGTTTGCTTTGTTAGCAGCAGCTTGGCATTGCATGCCATTGCTGAGCCTATCATCTACTAGGACCCCCAGGTCCTTTTCCATCCTAGATTCCCCCAAAGGTTCCCCCCTAGTAAGTAGATTGTATTCATATTTTTGCCACCCAAATGCATTATTTTACATTTTTCTACATTAAACCTCATTTGCCATGTAGTTGCCCACCCCATTCATTTGTTCAGATCTTCTTGCAAGGTTTCCGCATCCTGCGGAGAAGTTATTGCCCTGCTTAGCTTAGTACCGTCAGCAAATAGAGATTGAACTGTTTACCCCATCCTCCAGGTCGTGTATGAACAAATTAAACAGGATTGGTCCCAGCACAGAACCGTGGGGGACCCCACTACCCACCCCTGACCATTCCCCATTTATCACCACCCTCTGAATTTGTCCTTGTAGCCAGTTTTCAACTCATGTACTCACCCTATGGTCCATGCCATTGGACCCTACTTTGTACAGTAAACGTTTCAAAGTAACTGTGTCAAATGCTTTTGCAAACTCCAGATATACCACGTCTACGTGCCTTCCTTTATCTAGATGGCAGCTTAACTCCTCATAGAAGGCTAATAGATTGGTTTGGCAAGAACTATTCTTCATGAATAAATGCTGATTACTGCTATTGATACCATTTTCATTACTAAAATCTTGTATATAGTCCCTTATCCCCTCCAAGAGCTTGCATACTACTGATGTTAGACTAACTGGTCTGTAATTCCCAGGGATGTATTTTGGCCCTTTTTTAAATATTGGTGCTACATTGGCTTTTCTTCAATCAGCTGGTACCATTTCGGTCAGTAGACTGTCAGAAAAATTAGGAACAATGGTCTGGCAATTACTTGACTGAGTTCCCTAAGTACCCTTGGATGCAAGCCATCTGGTCCCGGTGATTTATTAATGTTAAGTTTCCCAAGTCTTTTTCTAATTCTGTCCTCTGTTAGCCATGAGGGTGCTTCATGTGATGTGTCATGAGGACAAACACTGCAGTTTTGGTTACTGAAGCCCCCCAATTTCCCTCGCTGAGGAGAAGAATAAATTCAGTACCTTCACCATCTCCCCATCTTTTGTAACCAGAAGTCCTTCCTGATTTTTTTATGGTCTGTCCTCCCTTTTTTACTGTTTATAATCTTATATACTTAAAGAAATTAATAAATAGCTTCTCCCAGCATTCATAGCAGCAAATCTGATTGGCTGAGAACGGTATGTTTATTCATAACCTGAATTTACTGTAGCTCATCATATTAATGTCAAAGGCAACAGCGCCACCTACTGAGAAAAAGGAGAAGCCACAGCTAAACAGGATTAGGAGAGAAGCCATTTGACCTCTAAACACTACAAATTAGCCAGATTGACTACCACCCAGCATAACTAAATTTACCTGTAATCCTATTTTAGGACGAGGGTGCTACACTTGTGACACAACAAAAAGTAGACAAACAGACTTAACAACAAAAGCAAACTAAAACAGGCACTTGATTAAAAGCTTGCCACAAGAGAAAACAGACTAGACAAGAGCAGGGCTAGGAAAGCAAATAGACAAGACAAAAATGGGGATAGAGTAAAAGAGCAAATAGACTAGATAAAAGCAGGGCTAGAGGAGAAAAGAGAATAGACATGAACTGGGCTAGGAGAGAAAAAAGACTAGACAAAGACAGGGATAGGAGAGCAAACAAGGCTAGGAGGGTAAACAGACTGGACAAGAGCAGAACTATGAGGGTAAATAGAATAGACAAGAGAAGGACTAGGAGGGATAACAGACTAGATAAGAACAAGCCTGGAGGAGGAAGCAGACTATACAAGAACCATTCTAGGATAGCCAGCTGACTGGAGCTCGGCTAAGAGAGCAAACAGACCAGACAAGAACAGTACTCAGAGAGAAAATGGAATATACAAGAAGAGTGCTATGAGAGGAAACAGACTAGACAAGAACATGGATGGCAGAGCAATCCAATAAAACAAGAACAGTGCTAGGAGAGCAAACAGACAGGGAAACAGGCAGGATTAGGAGGCCAGACAGACTAGACAAGAACTAGGTGAGCAAGCCAACTGGAAAAGATCTGGGCTATGAGAGCAAACAGACCAGACAAGAACAGTATTCAGAGAGGAAACACACTGTACAAGAAGAGTGCTATAATAGGAAACTAGCTAGACAAGAGCAAGTATAGGAGAGCAAATCAGTTATACAAGAGCTGTGCTAGGAGAGAAAATTGGCCAGAGTAAAACCGTACTTGGGGAGAAAACAAACTAAGCAAGAACAGTGCTTGAAGAGGAAACAGACCGGACAAGAATAGACCTAGGAGTGCAAAAAGAATAGAAGAGGCTTGGAGAACCTGGAGTATGTACCTGACACTTGTTAGACCTGAAGAAGTGGCTTGGAAAAGCTATGAAACGTCTTCAACGTTACAGAACAAGTTCAGCTGAATGTGACCTACTACTGAATACAGTACATGTCATTGGATATATTTAGGGAATTTAGCAGTTCCTTATTTATTTTGAAATTATAACTTGGTTTTTCATTAGACTGAGGTCCTTTATTACACTATACGATTTATAAGTAAATGAACTGTTTTTCATTTTTCCTTCTTTTTGTATTTTCTGTTGCTCAGATCCTCTGTTTTCTGCTGTTGACAACTTCACAAGAACAGCAACACAGTTTAATGAAAGATTAAAAAACCTTGATGTGACCAAGTGAGTAAGATTAGAGTGTGAGTTGTCAGCACTTGTGGGCAGTGCTGGGACAAGGCCATTTGGTGCCCAGGGCAAAGATGGCAAACTGCGCCCCCCCCCCCATTTTTAAGAAAGAATCAATGTAATTTCAAAACAAGGATATACTTAAAACAATACAAATTCAATTAGGTTTAATGTGATAGAAACAGAGTTCACTCACACCTTTTAATTATATGTACAGTCAGGTCCATAAATATTGGGACATTGACACAATTCTAATCTATTTGGCTCTATACACCACCACATTGGATTCCACCACTGGTCCACAGTGGGAGGATTCCTCCTTCCACCTGGAATGTGTAGATGGGGGAATTGGAACATTCTTTTTTTTTCATTCAACCTAATAGTTGAATGAAAAAAGTGATCAATGTATGGGCAGCCCAAGAGCTAACACTAAGATAGTTTAACCTCTTGACATCCACGCTATAGCTGAATGACGGCCACAGCGCGGACCTGAATTTCCGGGAGTGCACGTGCCCTGTGCGCGCTGTGATCACCGAGTCACTGAGTCCCGATCCCCTTACAATGTGATCAGCTGTCAGCCAATGACAGCTGATCACATGATCAAAACAAAAGCTCTGTGATCGTTTTTTTTTTCTCCTCACGCTGACAGCGCGAGGAGAAAAAAAGCTGATCACCGGCTCATCTGCAAGGGACATCGGTCCCGAAGAGGAGGAGGCAATTATGCCTCATCTGTGCCACCTGCCATTGCCACCTACCTATGCCCATGAGTGCCACCTATCAATGCCCACAAGTGCCACCTATCAATGCCACCTAGCAGTGCTGCCTATCAGTGTAACTGATCAGTGCCCATTATTGCCACCCATCAGTGCCGCCTCATCAGCATACATCAATGAAGGAGAAAAATTACCTGTTTTAAAATTTTATAACAAAATATAACAACATTTTTTTTTTTTTTAATTCGGTCTTTTTACATTTTTTTTTAACAATAAATAAAAACCACAGAGGTGATCAAATACCACCAAAAGAAAGCTCTATTTGTGGGGAAAAAAAAGTATAAAAATTTCATTTGAGTACAGTGTTGTATGACCGCGCAATTGTCATTCAAAGTGCGCCAGCGCTGAAAGCTGAAAATTGGTCTGGATAGGAGGGGGGTTTAAGTGCCCAGTAAGCAAGTGGTTAAATCTCAGCTGTTTCAGTGAGAACTGGCTGAGATTAGAACCATTAATGAGCAGGCTGAATGTACCAAGTTGATTGATCAAATTGGGTACAACCAGCCTGCCAGATACTCTTATGATTATCACTAGCGGTTGCTATATCTGCTAGTGATAATCACTGTTTGTGGGGACAATACAATTGCTCAGCAGAAGGGACTCCCCTGTCAGCACTGACTGAGCTGACAGGGGAATCGTGTCAATTTCTTTCCTGAAATTTGTGGTTACTGGAAAGAAATTTGTACCATCTAATGTCTAAGTGAAAGTGAAAGTTAGTGAATATCTTGAAAGAACATGAGGGGGGGAGACAGATGGGGGATGGAGATAAGGACAGTTCAGTGATAACTGTGTACTGCAGTGTGCACATGACTCACCCAGGTCCAGGCTGGAAGATCAGGCATCTTTGGCACACAGGATTCTGCAGCTTTTCATATCTCCCGCCCACACATCCCTTCTCTTCAGATACATCTGCACGTCGGGGATAGTGTGGGCGGGGCGGGAAGTCACTGGAGGAGCAGAGGTGGGAGGAGCTGTATTCCTCCCTGATCTCCCGTCAGTGAGGGGGGAGGTGATGGTTCGCTGGGCTGTGTAAGTGTCACAGACACTACAGAGCTGCAGCCACAGTCTCAGTATTTACAGACTGATTCTCCTGTCCTACGGACGGGAGAAATCAGTCTGTTTCTTCACAGTTACCAAGATAATGGGAGGCTTGTCCGCCCCTCCCCCTGCTGGTTCAATCCCTCCTGAAGTCGCTCTCCTCCCTGCCAATGAGGGGGAGGGAGCAGATCGGTCGGAGCGGCTCTCATATTATGCTCAGTCAGCGAGCAGAGGGAGGGGGAGAAATCCGCCCCCTCTCACACTCCGCCCAGGGCACCCGCCCCTCTCGCCCACCCCTTGTACCGGCCCTGCTTGTGGGTGGGGATGATGTAACTGAGATTTTATATATATATATATTAGAGTGTGTGTATGTGTGTGTGTATATATGTGTATATATATATATATATATATATATATATATATATATAATTTTTTATTTTTTATTTTTTCAAGTAGAGTATAACTAGAGTACTAGAGTATATACATCTAATGAATGTGTTTTTGTCATGATAGCCCAATCGCAGTGAGATCGGTGAATGATCAGCTTATGTTCCTGGAGCGAGCCTTCATTGATCCTCTGGGATTACCTGGACGTAGATTCTACAGGTAAAAACCTTCAAACCACAAGCCTTTTTTATCAAATATATAAAAGATATTCTCTGTTGTCCCATAAAAAAAAAAATGTATTCACTTGCACTGTGCTTTTGAACTTGCTAGAAAATATGACCACTCTAGGAGGAGTCCATACCCCGGCACAACCAGTTTCCCCTCTCTCCTGCCGCTTTATAGCTTTCCTATTCCAGAATTGTCTAAACACTGAAAGTGCTGGCCCAGCTTCTCTGCTACTTGAGCAACAGCTCTGAGTCTGATGGGGCTGCTGACACCACATACAAGATGGCGGCACCCAACAGCAGTCTTGGCCTTCTGGATGTCTACACAAGGGAGGCCCATAGGAAGATTGTTGACATTTATGGTCTTTTTTTAATTGCATTCTAAAATATCATTTATTTCTAGCTTTTATTCTAGCCTCCATTTTACTTCCTACTTTATTTATTTTAGTATTTAACCAGTTGCTGACCGCCTACCGCACTTATACTGCAGCAGGTCGGCTCTATTGCACGAAGCGACGTACCTGTACGTCATTTCCTGCAATAGACACTGGGGGCACGTGTGCGCCGCCGGAGGCGCAATTGTGCGCTGATTGGACGTATTTTCTTTATATTTTGCTGTCCTGCTAGGTGTTACCAGTGGGAGCCATCTACCGTATATACTCAAGTATAAGTGCCCCCCTCGACTTATACTCGAGTCAAGCACTTTTCTGCAGCAAAAAATTTCATTTTCCGAAACGAATTTGGGGCCCCGTATCTCAGGGCCACTTGGTGCTAGAAACCCCAAATTTGGTATGCACACCAAGTGGACCTGGTACCACAACATATCCAAAGCTGAAGTTCCTAGCCCTAAGTCGCCCTGAGATACGGGGCCCCAAAATCGGTTCGGAAAATGTCATTCTCTGCTATAGAAAAGTGCTTGACATTTTCTGAACCGACTTTGGGGCCCCGTATCTCAGGACCACTCAGTGCTAGAAACCCCAAATTTGGTATGCAAACCCAGTGGACCTGGTACCACAACATTTCCAAAGCTGGGGTTTCTAGCACCAAGTGGCCCTGAGATACGGGGCCCCAAATCTGGTTCGGAAAATGTCATTCTCTGCTGCAGAAAAGTGCTTGACATTTTCTGAACTGATTTTTGGGGCCCTGTATCTCGGGGCCACTTCGTTCTAGAAACCCCAGCTTTGGAAATTTTATGGTGCTAGTTCCACTGGGTTTGCACACCAAATTTGGGGTTCTTAGCACTAAGTGGCCCCGAGATACGGGGCCCCAAATTCAGTCAACTGTGTCTATCTGCAGCAATGTCATTTCGGGACCCTTTGGGTTCAGAGACCCCAAATTTTGGCTGCAGCTAGGGGGGCATCTAGGAACCCTTAACTACCGAGTTTGAAGTTCAGGGGACCTATGGCTGCAAATGGGCACAGTGAGGCTGCAAATGGGCATTGTTGACCCTCTTTTCCTCTTAAAGTAGCTGTGCATTTCTCACCCTCGTCTTATACTCGGGTCAATAAGTTTTTCCCATTTTTTTTGTGGTAAATTAGGGCCTCGACTTATACTCAGAACGACTTACACTCGAGTATATACGGTATTTTGTTTTCTCTGATTTCAAGCATCATTCTTTCGGATTCCTCTTTTAATTCAAGGAATCCTTCTTCTCTTAATGCCCAAACTCAACCTTTTTAAAAAAGATAAAAATTGTCCTCCGTCACTCATAAAGAATATATTTCTATTTTCAAGAATATGGGCTGATACCCAGTAATATTCACCATTATATGCAGCCTCTTCATCTTCCACACTGCCAGTTCCTGTTGTTATGACAGGTCCACCAAAACCATTCTTCAGGTTGGTCTTCAGCCAGTCTTGTTACTGCCCAACTCACAAATATCATCTCTCCTGCACTGTAATCGGTACAGGACCATTAGCCTTGTCATCAGGATGGGAGATGGCTGCTGATTGGGGTGGTCAGCCACATTAGAGGACTGGACCTTTGGCTTTTGCAGGACTGTGTGGAGTAAGGGTAGTATTAAGGCCTGTGTCAACTGGCTTTGTTTCCTTCAGAATTGTTTCTCTCCCCATGCAAATTTATGAAAATGCAAAAGCAGCTAAAGAAGGTCAAATGCAGGTCAGAAAGAGGTCAGATGCCCCTGCAATGAATTCTGAATGATTTTGGAAACATTTGACGTCAAAAGCATGCAGCATTTGCCCATTGAAACCCACCCCCTTGCAAAAACAAGAAATAGATTCTTTATGAGCAGGGAGTAAGGAAAGTAAGTTTGTTGCATTTTAATATGGCTGGAGTTGAGCTTTTAGGGTAAACATGGAGCCAGCAATGGTTTTTAGACACCTAGGGGGAGACATACTGTATTTGCTTATTACATATACAGGCATTTTTTTTGTATACTGCAGTGTATTTGTAATTTTCCTTTAGTGTTCCATCTGTCAAATCAGAGTTAGCAAATTTAGTAAAAACAATTCTCTTCTTATGTAACCGATATTTTATCTTGACAGTTGTTAGGCATCAAAGTCAGGAAAAGGAAAGCGTATGAATCAAGTACAGGGCTCCCTCTAGTGGCTAATCTGTAATTCTCTATTTTTAATTCTGTAGCAAAAAAAAATGAAAGAGCAAGGTTGTAAAAAATTTAATATAAAATTAAAAAATACTTTACAGTAAACACTAGCTTAATAACTCCAAAATAAGAGCTTATAGAAAAAAACGCATAATAACAGCATACTGTATAAACCGGGAAAAAGCTGCGATTAAAGATGGCTGCAATGGAAAGCTTTGACATGTCAGCACTGGAGTAGGGCAAATCCAGAAGTAAGCATAGGCG
Source organism: Lithobates septentrionalis (assembly GCA_037952835.1). Taxonomy (NCBI): domain Eukaryota; kingdom Metazoa; phylum Chordata; class Amphibia; order Anura; family Ranidae; genus Lithobates; species Lithobates septentrionalis. The sequence goes on along the minus strand of JBBDGP010000964.1, from coordinate 1,734,442 downwards.
TGTGCGCACAGGGTGTGCCTGGGCACACCCTAATCACCCTGTGCTGCGCAGATTGCTGCAGAGAAAGGGACTGGGGAATCTCTGTCCTCAGTCCCTTTCTCTGTCTCAAAAGTGAAACATCAGGGGTCTGTTTAGACCCCTGATATTTCACCAAAGCCCCCCCCCCCCCCCCCCCCCCCAATGGAGCTCCTAAAAAAAAAAAATAGTAATAATAAATGATTGTAAGAAAAAAAAATACATTTGTAAAAAAGTAAAAATAGAAAAATAAAAAAATACTGACACCAATCTCTGACCTACTGACACTGTCCACTACTTTATTGATACCAACCCCTGTCCTTCACAGACACACACATGCATGTGTGTTTAAGCTTCGGGTGCACGCTAATGCAATAGGGCTGCACACACCTATGGAAGTAAACCTGCCATAATGTGAAAATATGCTGGCAAGAGCCTGCCTACAGCTAGTGGGTTTATCTACACTTTCAGTCCACCAAGCGATATCTCTGCTCTTGTATACCGGAGGGCTGAAAGACAGGGCTATCTGCTATTGCACAGATCAGGACTAAAGTATTTGCTTTGAACATTATTTTTTAATAAGAACCTTTTTTAAGCAGAATTTTTACAAAAAAATAAATAAATAAAACTGAATATGCTGGTATGTAAATGGGTAGCAAGGTTCACATTCCATCTTGATAACATGGGTGCAGGTATGAAGACTGGTCTTACTGATCAGCATGGGTAGACAATAGATGGCAGACTAAGGTTGGTATTATTTAGTGTTACAGCTAAAGATTTAGGAGATCCTGGAGCATAGTGTTTTGTTTTTATGTTTGTTTTTTTTTGTGACCAGAGTTCCACTTTAAAGCTTTAAAATGTTCATTTATTTATAAAAAATATTTTAACAATTTTTAAAGCTGCTCTTTTCATCAAAATAGCACTTTGTAAACCTGCCATGAAGGTCCTTGTTATAGGGTGACAACGCTCTGTCCCTGTCTCCCAGTACTTCTCCTATGGTGTCCGGCTCTCCCAATGGAGGCTGCAAGCAACTCTGCATGTATTGCTATACAGAGGCATTTCCCACCATTGTCACTATTCAATAACCTTCTCTGAGATATGATATGTAGAAGATACAGTATATACACTCACCGGCCGCTTTATTAGGTACACCTTGCTAGTACCAGGTTGGACCTCCTTTTGCCTTCAGAACGGCCTTAATTCTTCATGGCATAGATTCAACAAGGTGTTGGAAACATTTCTCAGAGATTTTGGTCCATATTGACATGATAGCATCACGCAGTTGCTGCAGATTTGTCGGCTGCACATTCATGAAGCAAATCTCCTGTTCTACCACATGCCAAAGGTGCTCTATTGGATTGAGATCTGGTGACTGTGGAGGCCATTGGAGTACAGGGACCTCATTGTCCAGTGGGGAGATGATTGGAGCTTCGTGACATGGTGCATTATCCTGCTGGAAGGAGCCATCAGAAGACGTGTACACTGTAGTCATAAAGGGATGGACATGGTCAGCAATACTCAGGTAGGCCGTGGTGTTTAAATGATGTTCAATTGGTACTAAGGGGCCCAAAGTGCACCAAGAAAATATCTCCCCCACCATTACACCACCAGCCAGAACCAATAATACAAGGCAGGATGGATCCATGCTTTCATGTTGTTTATGCCAAATTCTGACCCTACTATCTGAATGTCGTAGCTGAAATCGAGACTCATCAGAACAGGCAACGTTTTTTTCCAATCTTCTATTGTCCAATTTTGGTGAGCCTGTGGGAATTGTAGCCTCAGTTTCCTGTTCTTAGCTGACAGGAGTGACACCCGGTGTGGTCTTCTGCTGCTGTAGCCCATCTGCTTCAAGGTTCGATGTGTTGTGTGTTCAAAGATGGTATTCTGTATACCTTGGTTGTAACGAGTGGTTATTTGAGTTACTGCTACCTTTCTTTCATCTTGAACCAGTCTGCCCATTCTCCTCTGAAATCAACAAGGCGTTTTCCTCCACACAACTACAGCTCTCTGGATATTTTCTCTTTTTCGAAACATTCCCTGTAAACCCGAGAGATGGTTGTACGTGAAAATCCCAGTAGATCAGCAGTTTTTTTTTTTTTAAATACTCAGACCAGCCCGTCTGGCACCAACAACAATGCCACGTTCAAAGTCACTTAAATACCCTTTCTTTACCATTCTGATGCATGGTTTAACTGCTTGCCGCTCGCCCACCGTCAAATGACGGAGGGATGATGCGTCTCTCGTTCTGGGACGATGTCATATGACATTGCGCCAGAATGGCCACTCTCACGGGGATGCGCAGCGATAGTGGCCGCATTGTGTTGCTAGGACATGGCGCGACTCCGATCTCTGTAAAGGGCCGCGGCTGTGGCTCTTTAACCATGTGAATGGCTGTGTCCAATCACAGCCGGTCACATGTAAACACGGAGATGTCTCATCGCCTCACACTGACAGTATGTGTGACGAGGAGGGCTAATCAGCAGCATCTCCTGCCAGGGGACATCGAGACATGTAATCAGGGCACTGATCATCAGTGCCCTGATTACAATACAGCACCACCAGTGCCAGCAATCAGTGCCCACAAGTCCCACCAATCAGTGCCCATTAGTGATGCCAGTCAGTGCTGGCTATCAGTGCCGCCTATCAGTGCTGTCCATCAATGCTCATCACTGCTGCCCATCAATAGCCATCAGTGCCACCTATCCGTGCCACCTATCCGTGCCACTCATCAGTGCTCATCAGTGCCACATATCAGTGCGAAGAAGTGTGGCATATTAGTGCCACCTAATCAGTGCCCATAAGTGCCACCTCATTAGTGCCCATCACTGCCATCTCATCAGCGCACATCAGTGAAGGAGAAAAATTACTTCTTTACAAAATTTACTGACAGAAACTAAGAAAAACTTATTTCAGCTGAAAGCTGAAAATTGGCCTGGGCTAGAAGGGGGTGAAAGTTCCTGGTAGGCAAGTGGTTAAACTTCAGCAAGTCATCTTCACCATGTCTAAATGCCTAAATGCATTGAGTTTCTGCTATGTGATTGGCTGATTAGCAATTTGTGTTACTAAGCAATTGAAGAGGTGTACCTAATAAAGTGGCCGGTGAGTGTATATATATATATTATACAGTATCTCACAAAAGTAAGTACACCACTCACATTTTTGTAAATATTTTATTATATCTTTTCATGTGACAACACTGAAGAAATGACACTTCGCTACGATATAAAGTAGTGAATATACAGCTTGTATAACAGTGTACATTTTTTGTCCACTCAAAATAACTCAACACACAGCCAATAATGTCTAAACCGCTGGCAACAAAAGTGAGTACACAATAATTTCTAATGAACCTCTGCGCTACTAAAGTGAACTAAACAAAGTGCCAAATAATAAAGCTGGAAATGCTGCAAAATCTAATAGTGATCACAAATAACCACTGACATAAGAAAAAAATTATAAATGAATATATAAATGATCCTGCACATAACCTAGTGATCAAACATCCTAGTAATGAAATATAACAATAATAAATGTTAATAAATAGTGAAAAATAGCGTGATTAAATGAGTGAAAGAACAAAGTCCAAAAAATGATCCAATACTTCAAACTATGCTTCAAAATAATGTGTAGATAAAAAAAGTGTTGACAGTTGTTCTGGTGAATTAAAACACTGACACCACACCAATGTGCTCACAGAACTCTCACCTCATGGGCATGAGTAAAATGCCTTAGTAAATGGATCTGAACATCGCTCTGGAGGGGGGTGTAATTTTTTAAAATAAGCATCAATCACTGTTTGGTCCTGGATCCAGGAATCGAGGCTGTTCCCAGTGGATTTACTAAGGCATTTTACTCATGCCCATGAGGTGAGAGTTCTGTGAACACATTGGTGTGGTGTCAGTGTGGTGTTTTAATTCACCGGAACAACTGTCAACACTTTTTTATCTACACATTATTTTGAAGCATAGTTAAAAGTGAGTACACCCCCAAGTGAAAATGTCCAAATTAGGCTCAAAGTGTCAATATTTTGTGTGGCCACCATTATTTTCTGGCACTGCCTTAACCCTCTTGGGCATTGAGTTCACCAGAGCTTCACAGGTTGCCGTTGGAGTCCTCTTCCACTCCTCCATGATGACATCACAGAGCTGGTGGATGTTAGAGACCTTGCGCTCCTCCATCTTCCCTTTTGAGGATGCCACACAGATGCTCAATAGGGTTTGGGTCTGGAGACATGCTTAGCCAGCCCATCACCTTTACCCTCAGCTTCATTAGCAAGGCAGTGGTCGTCTTGGAGATGTGTTTGGGGTCGTTATCATGTTGGAATACTGCCCTGTGGCCCAGTCCCTGAAGGGAGGGGATCATGCACTGCTTCAGTATGTCACAGTACATGTTGGCATTCATGGTTCCCTCAATGAACTGTAGCTCCCCAGTGTCGGCAGCACTCATGCAGCCCCAGACCATGACACTTCCACCAACATGCTTGACTGTAGGCAAGACACACTTGTCTTTGTACTCCTCACCTGGTTGCCGCCACACACACTTGACACCATCTGAACCAAATACATTGGTCTCATCAGACCACAGGACATGGTTCCAGTAATCCATGTCCTTAGTCTGTTTATCTTCAGCAAACTGTTTGTGGGCTTTCTTGTGCATCATCTTTAGAAGAGGCTTCCTTCCGGGATGACGGCCATGCAGACCAATTTGATGCAGTGTGCAGCGTATGGTCTGAGCACTGACAGGCTGAACCACCCCACCCCTTCAACCTCTGCAGCAATGCTGGCAGCATTCATACGTCTATTTCCCAAAGACAACCTCTGGATATGATGCTGAGCATGTGCACTCAACTTCTTTGGTCGACCATGGTGAGGCCTGTTCTGAGTGGAATCTGTCCTGTTAAACCGCTGTGTGGTCTTGGCCACCGTGCTGCAGCTGGGTTTCAGGGTCTTGGTAATCTTCTTATAGCCTAGGCCATCTTTATGTAGCGCAAAAATTATTTTTTTCAGATCCTCAGAGAGTTCCTTGCCATGAGGTTCCATGTTGAACTTCCAGTGACCAGTATGAGAGAGTGAGAGCGATAACACCAAATTTAACACACCTGCTCCCCATTCACACCTGAGACCTTGTAACACTAATGAGTCACATGACTATGGGAGGGAAAATGGCTAATTGGGCCCAATTTGGACATTTTCACTTAGCGGTGTACTCACTTTTGTTGCCAGCAGTTATTAATGGCTGTGTGTTGAGGTATTTTGAGGGAACAGCCAATGTACACTATTATACAAGCTGTACACTCACTACTTTACATGTGTAATTTCTTCAGTGTTGTCACATAAAAAGATATAATAAAATATTTACAAAAATGTGAGGGGTGTACTCACTTTTGTGAGATACTGTATATACACACTTTTTTTTGCCAGTTAGTTATACACTGTCATTGGAAAACTGAATATTATTTAGTTGGGGTTTACATCTACTTTAACTTCTTAGAGCTCGATTCACACTAATGCATTTTTGATGCTTTTTGAATTTTGCAGAAATGCAGGCAATTTTTTTAACATGGGTTCCTTTTGGAACACGTTCACATCAATGCATTTTTGTGCCTCTGCATTTTTTTGAAAGGGTCGGGGACTTTTTTCCTGCAAAATGCAGCGTTTTGCATATAATAGACTGCAATGGACCCGCATCCAAAACGCAAGTACTGCGATTTTGCCACGATTTGCGTTTTGAGTGTTTTTTTTTTTTACATTCACTGCATATAGCTGGTTGCTAAGGAGCCGGCCGGGAAGCGCCGCCGCCGCATCCTTAAAAACCGACGAATGTGAAAAAAAAACAATTGCCAGCTAAAAAAATTCACGAAATAAAAACAATGTGGGGTCCCCCCCCAAAGACCATACCAGAACCTTCGGTCTGGTATGGATTAGGTGGGGACACACCCATGCCAAAATGTTACAAAAAATGGCATGGGGTCCCCCCCAAAATCCATACCAGACCCTTATCTGAGCACGCAGCCCGGTAGGTCAGGAAAGGGAGGGGACGAGCGAGCGCCCCCCCCCCCGACAATACCAGGCTGCATGCCCTCAACATGAGGGGGTGGGTGCTTTGGGGTAGGGGGGTTTTGCCCCAAAGCAGAGCATCCCCTGTGAATGGGTATTGGGTGCATTGTACCCCTACCCATTCACCAAAAAAGCGGTGAAATGTAAAAAAAGAAAAGAAAAGACAGTTTTTGACAAGTCCTTTATCTTGTTTAAAAAATAGCTTCAAGCTGTCTTCTGCCCAAGCAAAATCGCGGTAAAATCGGTGCAAAAAAGCACTGCAGAAACGCTCATAAGCAACATGCATAGCTGTGAATCGAGCCTAAGTGTATGACTTCTAAACCTTGTTGTTTTTTCTTTTCTCTCCCCCCAGACACGTCATCTTTGCTCCAAGCAGCCATAATAAATATGCAGGAGAATCTTTCCCAGGGATATATGATGCACTGTTTGATATTGCAAGCAAGGAAGACCAAGCCTCGGCATGGGACGAAGTAAAAAAACAAATTTCAGTGGCTGCATTTACTGTCCAGGCCGCAGCACAGACACTTGAAGAGACGTCATGAATGTATCACACCCCTAACTATTGTCACAAGTTACAGGATTGTAAATCTGAAAACAGTTCACTAACTGTATGTTAAGTGTGCCTAACATATTCATTATTAAAACCATAAACTTTAAATAAACCAAAAAAATTAAGTTCTTTTTGCACAATGGCTTTATCATTAATAATTACATTTCTCAATTATTTGTTATATTTTCTTTACACTTTATAGATGAAAATGTTTTGAATGGCTTCCCTAGAGATTCTTCAAGACTTCTCCAAAATATCATATCTTCCCCATACGCTGACTACACAGTCAAATTTCCTTATTTTGGTAAATTTTGCTAATTTACCAAAAACCACAGAAAGGCTAGATTAGCCCACTGGATATGAATTGTTTATGGAGACCCTCACATTGCCTAGCTATTGTCCTATCTTAAAGTAGAATTGAAGGTAAAACTTCTTTCTTTTTCATTTTTGGAAGGGTTCTAACCTCTGTCAGTTTTATTTTGCCATCTGGGTCCCATGTGGGAGATGTCCCTTCACTTCCTGTCCCATAGCCAAACCAGAAAGTGAGAGAAAATCCCCCCCCCCCCCCCCCCAAAGTGAGGGAGTCCTGGGGTGTCACCAGGCTCTATTATTGTTCTGTTGATAACCAAAAAGTTAGGATTTTCTTCCACTTTCGGTGATGTTGGTAAATGGGAAAAATAGAGAGGGCGAATCTCCTCAACAAGAACACAGACAGCAATAAAACCTGACATGGAGGTTCTAATCCCTCTCCACTCCATCTAAAACTAAAACAATAAAAAGTTTTGCCTTTTTATATATGTTATACAGTGGAACCTTGGATTACGAGCATATTCCGTTCCAGGAGAATGCTTGTAATCCAAATCACTTGCATATCAAAGTGAGTTTCCCCATAGAAGTCAATAGAAACAAAGATAATTCTTTCCGCATTGACTTCTATTACATGCAATACCGCATGCGGCCAGAGGTGGGGGGCGCCGGAGAGCCTCGGAAATACTTGGGGACAGCTCGGAAAGCCTCGGAAACACTCGGGAACGGAATATTTCTGAGTATTTCCAAGTATTTCCGAATGGCTCCGGACCATTCCGAGTGTCTCCGGCACCCCCGCACCTCTGCCCAAATGCGGTACTGCACCACCCATTAGCTTGAATTCTGCTCATTTTGCGAGACAACACTCGCAAAGCTAGTCAGAATTAAAAAAAAAAAAGTTGCTCGTCTTTCAAAACACTCGTTAACCGCGTTACTCGTAAGCCAAGGTTCCACTGTATTTTAAGTAGATTGTCGTGTCAGTTTGTAATGGATGGTTCAAATTTATTTAGGAAAGAGGATTTGTTTAGTGATATATATATAGACCAGTGTTTCTCAATTCACATGAGAGTTCTCAGTCTACCCCCTCCTTTGACATGAGAGTTCTCAGTCTACCCCCTCCTTTGACATGAGAGTTCTCAGTCAACACTTTAGGCAGCATCTTAACTGGTTCTCTCTCTTGCCAGTTCCAGTGCCCTCTGTAAATCTCCTAGCCTTCCATACATTCTCTCCAGGAGAGTCACCGGGCTCTTGCAAGAAACCAGCCTTCATCCTGGCTTTCTCCAGGAAGGTCTTCTTGCAGGGTCTCTATCTTGGCACAGCTTCCCCCATCAACAGGCAGGACAGACCTCACTTCAGGCCTATCTCCACATCCACAGTGGTAATGAACCTGTTACTGGGTTGACTGAAGGAAATATAAACACTCATAACTTCAGTATCATGATCTGTTCCAAAATATGGGACCTAATGTGGCACCCCTGATGAACCTAGGCACCCTGGTTGAGAAACGCTGATATAGACAATATTGCTATGAGCTTTTTAAAGTCTGAGCCCTTATTTGGAATAAGCCTTGTGGGCTGAACTGGAAAGTACTATCAATAATGCTTTGGTAAAACTCCTAACATCTAGTCCAGCATTACCTTTTGTATTTAATGTCCTCCAAACCTCTAAAATTCTAAGCTCTTATGGGCTGTTTTCTATTCCAGTCTTAACTTTGTACTACAGGGGGTCCCCGGGTTACAAACAAGATAGGGACTTTAGGTTTGTTCTTAAGTTGAATCTGTTTGTAAGTCAGAACAGGTAAATTTTTTAAGTGTAGCTCCAGCCAAAAAATCTATTTTTAAGTTTTGTAGATAGCATAGGGAAGGGTTATCACCCCTGTAATGTTTGTTTTGCTGTCTGTGCCCCTGTTCAGAAGATTTGACCTCACTTTCTGTCCCAATGACAATTGGATTTTGAAAATTTGGGGTTATTAGGGAAATAAGGATTGGTGATAAAGCATCAGTGGAGACACCTTTTTCCCATATTAACTCTTACAGGAGTGAATTTCCCTTCCTAGGGGTAGATTTCCTCTCTCTTCCTGTTGTCTCCCTCCGTTTGTGAGTAGGAGTCGTTTATAAGTCGGATGTTTGTAAGTAGGGGACCCCTGTAGTTTGAATCCATGATTTGCACTTATTTTTAACTACTATTTTGCCCTTCATATATAAAGAAAGATGATAAATAGCTAAATGCAGTGAATTTCAGATAAGGATTCAGCCATCCACTTATCAGTTTAATGGTTATTAATGGCAATGCTTCACATCCAGTGTAGCCTTCCCTTTTTGTATCCAATGTTCCCCCACCTTTAAATGTATACATTCTAGGGATGAGCCGAGTCGAACATCGGGTGTGCGTTTGCTCGCAAACAAACCGAACATATGGGGCATTTGCGGCAAATTCGAGCACCGCGGAACGCCCCATAATGCACTGCGAGATCGCAGTGCATTGACGTCTGATGATTGGCCAAAGCATGCCCCTTAAAATCCATACCAGATCTGAAGGGCCTAGTATGGATTTTGGGGGGGGACCCCCATGGCAGTTTTTTTTAAATTTTGCCATGGAGTTCCCTTTATTATCCATATCAGACCCGAAGGGCCTGGAATGCTCTGGGGGGGACGGGGACCGCACGCTGTTTTTTTTCAATGTTTTTTTTCCATCTATATTGCCGGGACCCGAAAATACATTACAGCCGCAAGCAATTTTATATTAAGTTTTTTCCTTTTAGAAATGTAATTTTGCTGCGGTACTGTAATAAACATCGGAAAGATGCACTACTTTACAGGCAGACTAAGGGGACCCCCCCCCCCCCCCGACACAATATTGAAAGGAATATTTCATTTTTATTGTTTCATTTTAAGCATTATTAAAATCACTGCTCCTGAAAAAAACGTTTTTTAAAACTTTTTTTTTGCATTGATACATGTCCCCTGGGGCAGGACCCAGGTCCCCATACACTTTTTATGGCAATAACTTGCATATAAGCCTTTAGAATTATCACTTTTGATTTTTCATGTTCGTTTCCCATAGACTTTAACAGTGTTCGCACAAATTTTTTGCCTGTTCGCATGTTCTTGTGCGAACCGAACCGGGGGCTGTTCGGTTCATCCCTAATACACTCATAAGGGTAGAGCTACCTTCTGCAGCCATGTCTTTGTACCTAGGTTCACACTGTAGCAATGTGGGAACCAGCATGATTCCAGCACCAGTTCCTGCATCGCATCTTTCCCGCAGGCAGTTCCCACTGCCCTCTGCGAACCGCTGTGGGTGTCAATACAATATTAATGACGTGTAGCACCCTTATGTTTAGATGGTTGCTATTAAAATTAGTTGCCAGGCAATAGTTGCCTTGGCCAATTGTTAGGAGATCAATTGATTTTCCCCTAATTCTGGAATTGCTGCACTTCTTTCTTCTGTCACTAGGTGGCATTGTAGCTGGTGACATTAGATAAAACAAGGGCATAGCTAGGACAGATTAGGAATTAATGGAGTGTCTCAGCCAATGGGCAGGGATTTTCTTGGGTCCCTTGGCCTGCTGGGAGAGCCTATTTATTTGTATGGAGTCAGGTGATTGGGGTTTTGTGCCACCTGGACGGCTGTCTGGGTGGACGTGTGTTGTAGTGCCCTGGGCTGCTAGGCCAGAAACCTAAGGCCTATCCCAGGGACATCTGGCTGCTAGGCTGTCTGAGGGCCTATCCAGAAGCAGGAGAAGCAGCGTAGGGTTGGGACTGCGGGCTTGTAGTCCAACCAGAAGTAACGGTTCCGCCGGCTGGGGAACCAGTCATGGTCGGAGGTAGAGGGGAAGCTTTTGCCACTAAGGGACCATCCACCTTGCTACCGGAGACCACTGTGAGTAAGCTGATGCCAGTGCCAGAGCAGACTTTTCACCAGCCGGGGACGTTGAAGTGTGAAAACTAGCAAGTGCCAAGTCAGGGACCCAATGGGGCAGCAGAGGTGATGCTTGTGGAGCATCAGTGAGTGCCAAGCTAGGGACCTAAGGTGTCAGAGGGGGTGATACTTTCGGAGTATCTGAGTGCCAAGCCAGGGACCCAGCAGGGAAGTGGGGGTGACACTTGAGGAAGATACTGAGTGCTAACAGTGGAAGAGCTCAGGGGATCCAATGGCTAGTGGATCTGAAGTTTAGTGAGAGACTGGAAGCTCGTTGAGTGAAGACCCACAGTGAGTGATTGTGGGGTAAGCTGGGAAATGTTCGTGTTGCAAATAGTTGAATACAATTGGCGTTCGTGACCCATACAAGATTGTTGCCATAGGAGACAGCGGTCCTACCTATACAGAAGTGGTGTCCGGCTGGAGGCCTTCCCCTGTATAGCTGTCTATCTATAGAAGTCTCAGAGTCTGCCAATTATCTTTGCATCTACCTAAGGGTGTCCTGGCCCTAATTCTCTTTCCCCCAGTTCTGTTTAACCACTTGCCGACCGCCGCATGTACATATACGTCGGCAGAATGGCACGCACAGGCAAATGGGCGTAGAGGTACGTCCCTTTAAATTTACCGCCGTGTGGTCGTGTGCGCGCAGCCGGCGGCGCATGCGCAACCCTGCCGCGAGTTTCGTGAGTGTGATTGCGGGTCCCGCGGACTCTATGTGCACAGGGATACCCGCGATTATCTCACGGAGAGGGAGAATGGGGAAATGCTGATGTAAACAAGCATTTCTCCTTTCTGCCTAGTGACAGGACACTGATCACCGCTCCCTGTGTTCGGGAGCGGTCATCAGTGTCGTGTCACACGTAGCCCATCCCCCCCACAGTTAGAACACATCCCTAGGACACACTTAACCCCTGCAACGCCCCCTCCTGGTTAACCCCTTCACTGCCAGTCACATTTACACAGTAATCAGTGCATTTTTTAATCGCACTGATCGCTGTATAAATGTGAATGGTCCCAAAATAGCGCCAAAAGTGTCTGATCTGTCCGCCATAATGTTGCAGTCACAATAAAAATCGCTGATCGCCGCCATTACTAGTAAAAAAAATTATTAATAAAAATGCCAAAAAACTATCCCCTATTTTGTAGACGCTATAACTTCTGCGCAAACCAATCAAACGCTTTTTGCAATTTTTTTTTACCAAAAACATGTAGAAGAATACATGTCGGCCTAAACTGAGGGAAAAAATGTTTTTTATATATTTTTTGGGGATATTTACTATAGCAAAAAGTAAAAAATATTGCTTTTTTTCAAAATTGTCGCTTTTTTTTTTGTTTATAGCCCGAAAAAAGAAAAACCGCAAATAGTGATCAAATACCATCAAAAGAAAGCTCTATTTGTGGGGAAAAAAGGACATCAATTTTGTTTGGGAGCCACGTCGCACGACCGCGCAATTGTCAGTTAAAGCGACGAATTGCAAAAAGTGCTCTGGTCCTTGTCCAGCCAAATGGTCCGGGGCTTAAGGGGTTAAGAGACAATAAATCTCTTTGCATTCAAAAAGTGTCTGGCGCCCACCTGTTCATCTTGCATTACACCTACCATGCCTTGTAACCCACTCTACACAGAAGGATGTCAGCTCTCCCTAACTCGGGAGGTCACCATTGGGCCTAAAGGGGCCCAGAACTTTGCTACAGACATCTCGTAGTGCGAACTGTGGATTCGGATCACATGAACCTGGACTCAGGAGTCCAAAATGAACACTTTTTTAACTACTGTACAGCAGGTTATACTGTTTGTACTTCATTAATAAAGGAGGATAAAATGTAACTTAACACTGTGTTTTTCAGATAAGGGCTCAGCCATCACAGCTGTGGAAGCTAATCGCTTTAGCCTAGGTTCACACTAAGTGCCGGTTCACACAGGGGCGACTTGTCAGGCGACCTAGCCGCCTGACAAGTCGCCTCCCGTTCTGTACAATGGAACCGTTCTAATAGGAGCGACACAAGTCGCTCCGACTTAGAAAAAGGTTCCTGTACTACTTTGGGGGGGACTTGAGGCGACTTGCATAGACTTCTATACAGAAGTCGTTTTGCAAGTCGCCGTGGAAGTCGTGTGCAGGTCGCCTCAGTGAGGCGACCTGCAAGTCGTGCCGCCCCTATGTGAACCGGGGCTAAGGGCGGTTTGAAATCGTGTGAGTTCAGCTGAACTCGCACAATTTCAAACCGGCATTTCAGTCCGACTTCGGGGGCGATTTGATGCCTATTAAAATCGCCCCTGCAGTCGCCAAAAGTAGTGCAGAAACTACTTTTGGGAATCGGTGTGTTGCGCCGCAAAGTCGACGTCACACCGATTCGGATGGTAGGCTTTCGATTTGGCATGCGATTTGACATGTTAAATCGCATGCCAAATCGGCCCAATGTGAACGTGGGCTTAGGGCTGTAAAGCACTAATTATTTAATTCTTCTAACCTGGATTCTTTCCTAAGTCTGGCCATACATTTTACAATTCTCTTACTCAATTTTTTTCAGATTTACCTTCAACTATGTAGTGCAAGGGCCTGCCTGATTACATACAAATTGAAAGTGATTACGTTTGACCTCATAATATATGGCTTTGGTAAACCTAAAGGATAATTGTACAAGATAATTGCATAATGTATGGCCAGCCTAAGGCCTATACAGGGAGTAGGATCTACAGGAGGTTTATGATTTGGTGGCTTTCAGAAATTGCAACTTTCTTTTACCTGAGGGTGCCTTTTGTGTAGTTGAAGCCTAATGCCTAGTACAAACGTTAGGAAAATTGGACAAGAAATACAGCTTTCAAATTGATCGTCCGGTAGTCTAAACAATAGTACACAGCTTTCAAGAGCCAATCACAACAGTTCATGTAAAAATTTTCCAAAGGAACAAACAGGAAAAATGTTCCCATACAATACCAGAAGGTACAATTTTGGTTTAATCAGTACAGTATTCATTCGCAAAAAATCGGAAGAGCAAGACCACACATGCTTTGAAATGAAAGAATAAATTACAGTACAATATAATACATTACATCACTTCAGAAGTTGTATTCTGTAATACGAGTGTAGCACCCTCTACATAGGTAGGTGCTAGAGAAGTAGGATTGTTTGTAGAGTAGGTACATTTAGGCAGGCCTGGCTGGCAGCCAGGATTGTTTTGGATTGTGTGGGCTGGAAGTGGCTCAGAGTAGCAGCTGGTGACTCACAGGCAGCATCACTAAGACCTCCCTCTTCTTTCTACAGTCTTCAGGAAGGTACTAGAAAGAGAGGAGGAGAGGTGGGGCTGCCTGGGGTGTGTTAGGAAGCCCTGACCAATCCCCAACTTGGATGGTCAGGGGGCAGGCCTCCTAAATACCCAGAGTCAGCCCAGTCTGGGGAGGAGTTGTTGGATGGGAGAACAGGAGATGGAGTACTAGGCTGTCAGGGCCTTTGAGGGAGCTACCCAGTCTGGGGTGTGGGGGTGGGGGGGGTTGACCTTAGGCCCGGAGCTCGGGTGCAGGAAGGACCCTTTCATGAAATCATGAATTTTTTGGACAGGAGGCACGGGATGAACAAAGAGGGGACATCAGGCGCTAGTACTGCTGGGCAAGTCTTCAGAAGGGAACGACCAGTCACAGCCAGAAGGGCTGGTGAGTGGCTTGCACAGTCGGGAGGGCTGGGGAGGCAGGCCTGAGAGGACGGGGAGTGTGCAGTCTGGGATGGGTGCAGAGCCAGCAGTAAGGACTGTGATGTTATGGGCAGTGGAGTCGGGCAACTGCAGCCAGGAGGGCCTAAAAAAACAATAATAAGTAGCGCTGTTGCTAGTTTAAAAATGAATGAAATACACATGCCCTCTGGGGGGGGGAGGGGGAGTGGGTAATAGCACAAAAAACCTTTGTTGTAAAGCTTAAACAGTCTGTGATCCAGGGCAAGCTTTAGGGGGAGCGTGAAGCAAACTCCAGGAACATGTATAGAACCAAAGAGAGTGGGGATTTTTAAGGTGCACATCAATTGAATAGATATCAAATATTTTTGTATAAAAAGATTTTTATTTTATTAGAAAAGTACAATAAAAATATATTTTTTTCACATAAAAATATAAAAAGGAGATTTATATATGGAAGTGCCACATGTATTTAATTGCAGATGCAGTAACACAGCAAAAACGATGTACTTCCCAACATGTTTCGCCCATCTGTTGTGCTTCCTCAGGGGATGCTGGTCACATGCAGAATACACTGCCTTCTAGCGAAAAACATATAACAATAGTTGTATGTTAGAACAGAACATGAGTACAGAAAATATGGATTCATTTATTCAAATTGCATGCATGTGCATCTTGGCTGTCACAGTGCGATTGCCTACCTGTATCTCCTAGAAGATGGGGGGGGAGAAGAGGGGAGAACGGGGTAGGTCTGCCAGGATAAATGCTGCCGCCGTACTGAGGGAGCCCCGCGCTGAAGGTGAGCGTAGATGGTACAAAAAGGCCAGCTAAAGTATAGAAGAAAACGATAGTGTCTTATAATGTGTGAGGGTAAGCTGGAAATAGCCTTCAAATCATCATGACACACAATAAATAGTAGGGGTTAACACTCACAGAGGCAGATACGGCAGCTGGCTTAATGCCAGGGAACACACATTAAGCCAGCTGCCGTATCTGCCTCTGTGAGTGTTAACCCCTACTATTTACTGTTTGCCATGATGATGTGAAGGCTATTTCCAGCTTACCCTCACACATTATAAGACACTATTGTTTTCTTCTATACTTTAGCTGGTCTTTTTGTACCATCTACGCTCACCTTCAGCGCGGGACTCCCTCGGTACGGCGGCAGCATTTATCCTGGCAGACCTACCCTGTTCTCCCCTCTTTCCCCCCATCTTCTGGGAGATACAGGTAGGCAATCGCACTGTGACAGCCAAGATGCACATGCATGCAATTTGAATAAATGAATCCATATTTTCTGTACTCATGTTCTGTTCTAACATACAACTATTGTTATATGTTTTTCGCTAGAAGGCAGTGTATTCTGCATGTAACCAGCATCCCCTGAGGAAGCCCGACAGATGGGCAAAACATGTTGGGAAGTACATCGTTTTTGCTGTGTTACTGCATCTGCAATTAAATACATGTAGCACTTCCATATATAAATCTCCTTTTTATATTTTTATGTGAAAAAAATATATTTTTATTGTACTTTGCTAATAAAAATCTTTTTAAACAAAAATATTTGATATCTATTCAATTGATGTGCACCTTAAGAATCCCCACTCTCTTTGGTTCTAAACATTCTTTTTCGGGATGTGGTGCTAGAAATTAAACTTGGGCTCATGCTCATATAATTTCCAGGAACATGTAAGATATAAACAGAAGAAAAGCGCCTCCGGATCAGAATCAGTAAAAGACTTTATTTTACAAAAACGAATATGTCCACTTACATGGGGTAAAAGCAAGTAGAGCACAATATATCCTATATTAGTGCTGTCCCGGCGTGAGTGGCCTGTGCAGATGACCAATCCATGGGAGAGGAGGAGAAAAGCAGTCCCGTCCAGCAGGAAGTCTGTACTCTATCCCAGGGATGAAAACGAGGCTTGGCTCGGATGAGCCGTGGAACGCAGGTCTCAGGCGCAGTGACGTCACTAGCAGTGTGACGACGTTTCGGCGCATGCGCTCTGTATGTTACAGGCGCGCGCCTTCCTCAAGCATGGAGGATGAAGGCTTCAAAAGTCCTTATATGTGCTTACAATAGGAGCCATCTAGTAGAGATTGTGTACAACAACACAATCTGAATAGAGGAACTCCAGCAATAGAGGAATACATTTGGCAAATGCAAAGGGACTGTAGGAATAAAAATAAAAATAAATATAGAAATAAAAATAAGAAAAGGTAATCAACTAAGGAAGATATAATTAAATATCTATAAAGCTATTAGTGGAAAATAGTAAAAAAAATAGCTGTATATATATATAGTGATTTAAAAGTATTTGAAAAGATACAATCAAATGAATATGATGGTAAAATAGGGAATGTCACATAAAAGATACCTGGTTTTAGGAAAGAATAAAATTAAGGGAAAAAAAAGGGGGGGGGGACAGGGTGGATATAGAGCTATAATAAAATCCATGTCTAAAATATGTACGTGTAAATAAAAATATAAATACATTTAGTACACTCTACTATTAATAGATATGGGATTGTCAAGGTATATCCAATTGAATAATAACTCAGGATTATAGGAGGAGAAAAGAATGTAAGAGAACAATCAAAAGTTATTGTAGGATCGTGGAAGGCTCCAGGGTCTCGTTAATTCCCCCGGGTGACAAAGTGTCAAGGGAATATATACAATAGGTTTCACATTCGCATAGCCTGAAAAACCTTTCTGCTTCAGAAAGATTTTTCGGCATTTGTTCCAGAACCCATACCTTTAGGCCATGGGTAGAACCTTTCTGGCATTTTGAGAAATGGCGAGGGACACTATGTTTATCTTTCCCTTCTTCGATCTTCCTGCGATGTTCACCAAATCTCTGTCTTAAAGGGCGGATGGTGCGTCCTACATATAATAGGTTGCAAGGACAATAAAGGCAATAAACTCCAAAATCAGATGAGCAGTTGTAAAACTCATTGATGTCATAGGTTTTGCCTTTGGTGGAGAAATGTTTCTGGCCATGTTCTACAAAATCGAAAAAAAAGCGAATCTACAAAAAAGTTTTGCATAAAGCTTTTTTACACTGAAACATGCCATGTAATGGAAGTAAACAAACGTGGACTGGACTGTGTGGACAAGGGTTTCAGCTTACTAGGAGCGATTTTGTTTTTTACATTGGATGCTCTTCTATAGGTAACTGTGGGGAATTTGGGTAAAATAGTTTTTAGGTGAGGGTCCTCAAGAATTATTGGCCAATACCTCTTGAGGATATTTTCCATTTTTATATGATCATGATGAAATCTGGTAGTGAAGCGGACTGACTGGTCAGTGGCTTCTTTTTTCCTCTGTGGGGGGGTATCCACTAAAAAATGCATGTAAGCATCTTGAATGAGTGATTCTGGGTATCCCTTGTCTTTCAATTAAACGAGTACACTGCTTTCCTTAATGAAGTCTAGATGATTGGTACAGTTGTGTTTGAGGCAGAATTGGCCTCTTGGAATGTTGTTCTTCCACTTATGATAGTAACTTTTGTAGTGTAACAATGAATTGCCAGCAGTGGGTTTAGAGTAGTTATTGGCGTGTATGGTGTTGCCATCATGATATAGCTCTAAATCCAAGAATGCCACTTTCTCTGCGTTGGACTCATGGGTGAACCTAAGACTATGGGGATTGTTGTTACAATGATAGACAAAATCTAATATGTCCTGAGGGGAACCGCTCCACTTGATAATAAAATCATCTATGTATCTGCCATAGTATACAAGATGTCTAGAATGGGGATTGTTGTTCCATATATACTGGTGTTCCCAAAGAACCATAGCTAGATTAGCATACGAAGGAGCAAAGTTAGCGCCCATCGCAGTGCCTTGAACTTGCACATAAAATTGGTCATCGAAGGTGATATAATTATGTTCAAGACAGAATTCAGTACAGTCCAAAATGAATGCGGCCTGTCTGTCATTCATTAGCTGGTCCTGGAACAAAAAGTGACGGAGAGCAGCGAGTCCAAAAGTGTGTGGAATGGATGTGTATAAGGAACCGACATCTAGTGACAACCAGATGTAATCAACATTCCAAGAATATGGTTCAAGTAACTCTAAAAGGTGAGTACCATCCCTAATGTAGGACTGAAGGCCCTGAGCCAAAGGCTGGAGGTAATGGTCAATATATTTGGAGAGCCCGGAAGTTAAGCTATCCATAGCTGCTATAATGGGCCTACCAGGGGGATTGAGCAAGCTTTTATGGACCTTGGGGATGTGGTAGAAATAGGGAGTACGGTAAAAATCTTTAATTAAAAATGAAACTTTAGATTTTTCCAAAATGTGGGATTTTGTTGCCCCTTCTATGAGAAGGTTAATTTCGAGTTTGTACTCGGGGAGGGGGTCCTTAGTTAATTTCCTATTTGTAGAGGTATCTGCTAGAAGACGATATGCTTCTTTGATATAATCATCTCGGTCCATAATGACAACCCCTCCACCCTTGTCTGCAGTTTTGACAATTAAATTCTCATTATCAGCAAGGGATTTTAGAGCTTTTTGTTCTAGGGGAGTGAGGTACCCAAGATTGGGATTGCATTGGGATGGATTGGAACATAATTTTTTCATATCAGCATATACCATATTGTAAAATGTAGTTATGTGTGGACCTTTAAATTGATAAGTATAAAACATAGATTTAGGATTTAGGGAAGAATGTTGCACAGGTGGTGACGTGGATAGATGCTGTGTATAGAGATCCAAATTAGAAATGGTACTGTCTAAATAAAGTTCCTCAAGTTGGTCAATCATGTCTGTGTCAAAACTGAACTCAGTGGATGTATTTTCTGGCAGAGTGGATAAATTAGAATGGGAAGTACTGGTAGCCTCAGGTTGTTTTGTCTTTTGGATTTCAAAAAATCTTTTGAGTGTGAGATGTCTAATGTATTTATTGAGATCTTTAAATAACACATACGGATCTGGCTTGGAAGTGGGTGCAAAATTGAGAACCTTACTAAGTAATGTTGTTTCTGCAGGTGAAAGAACATGTTTGGAAAGGTTAAAAATCTTTATAGTCTCTGAAGTTTGTGTTGGCTTGCTACTCTGTTTATTTCTTCCCCCTCTACAGCCTCTCCATCGTGTTTTCTTTTTTGTGGAGCCAGTAGTTGAGATCCAAAGCTCAGGAGACTGTTGTTATCAGAACAAGAGAATGTAGAGGGGATCATGTGTTGGGTGGGGGGTGTAGGGATAGGTATTGAAATGGCTACACATTGTAACCTGGGGGACAGGTAGCAGGTACAAAGCTCCCTGGGATGAGCGGTCTTTCAGGCACAGATACCAAATCCAGTGAAATAGTGACAAACAGTGCGGTGTTTATTTGTGATATATACAAGTCTATATACAGGTGCTGTACAGTGTTCCAAAGAAAACAAATAGGAACAAAAATAGCCAAAACAAAACCTAGCCGTGTCTCGGCACTAACTAAACAATATTTACAAATCCTAACTACCAGGCTGAGCAAGCCTACAGCTTGTCAGCTTCCACATACCTTTTTGCTCTCCTACACAGAAGCTTGTCTGAGTATCCCAGGCCAAGAGCAAGGCTGTCTGCTCAGGTGAGCTTAAATTAGCCTGGGGGAGAGGAAAAAGACCTGAACTGGACCATGGATCAGAGATCCCTGAACGTGTATGAGAGGAGCCTGGGAGATGTATAAACCCCGAACAGGACTTTTCCTGGCTCTCTCTGGGACGCTCTGCTACATATCCTCCCCCCTTGTTTCAACCCCAGGGTTGGAACACCTGTAGCCCAACAGGAGTGAACACGGGACAGGGCATCTACAGTCCCCATCTCAACACCTGGCCTGTGTTTTACAGTGAATGAGTAATCCTGTAGAGCCAAAAACCACCGGTTCACCCGTCTATTAGTCTCCTTCTTTTGGGCCATCCATTTCAGAGGAGCATGGTCAGTTATTAAGTCAAACTGGCGCCCTAACAAATAGTACCTGAGTGCGTCCACGGCCCACTTTATGGCTAAACACTCCTTTTCAATGACTGCATACCTTTGCTCATGGTCGTTGAGCTTTCTGCTTAGGTACACCACAGGGTGTTCTTCCCCATTGTGTACCTGTGATAGTACTGCCCCGATACCAACATCAGACGCATCCGTCTGAACCAAAAAATCTTTGGAGAAATCGGGGGAGTACAGTACTGGCTGTGCACAAAGAGCCTTCTTCAGGACTTGAAAAGATTCCTCTGCTACTGCGGACCATTTCACCATTACAGAGTCTCTCCCTTTCGTAAGGTCTGTCAGTGGGGCAGCTATAGTTGCAAAATTTGGGATAAATCTTCTATAATACCCCGCAATGCCAAGAAAGGCCCTGACCTGCTTCTTGTTTGCAGGACGTGGCCATTCCTGGATGGCTTCTATTTTATTCACTTGAGGTTTTATGACACCACACCCAATAGTGTAGCCCAAATACTTGGCTTCCTCTAGACCAATGGCACATTTTTTTGGATTTGCTGTAAAACCTTCTTTGAAGAGGGAATCAAGGACAGCCTGGACACGGGGCAAGTGAGACTCCCAGTCAGTGCTATGTACCACTATGTCATCTAGATATGCTGCTGCATATTGTCGGTGGGGTCTTAGAGTCCTGTCCATGGCCCTCTGAAATGTCACGTGGGCATTTTGTAACCCAAAAGGCATTTTTTTCTATTGAAAGGAACCCTCTGGGGTCACAAATGCGGTCTTCTCTTTGGCGCTACCAGTCAGGGGTATTTGCCAATAACCTTTTGTCAAGTCCAAAGTGGTCAGATAGCGAGCCTTGCCAAGTCGGTCTATAAGTTCGTCCACTCTGGGCATTGGGTACGTGTCAAACTTTGTCACTGCATTAAGCTTCCTGAAGTCATTACAGAACCTCCAAGTGCCATTCGGTTTTGGGACTAACACGATGGGGCTAGACCAGTCACTATTGGATTCCTCAATGACATCTAGCTCCAACATTCTTTTAACTTCCTCGCTGATGTCCTTTCTCCTCGCTTCAGGAATTCGGTATGGTTTGAGCTTGACACGGACCCCAGGTTCAGTAACAATATCATGCTGAACTGCTGAAGTCATGCCAGGTAACTCTGAAAATCTCTCTCTATTTCTTATCAGGAATTCTCTAGTTTCCTGCTTTTGGGAATATGACAGGGTGTCTGGAATTGTGACCTCTGGGATCAGAAGGGACTCAGTACCCTTAGGCGTTACCGGGAGGGACCTCGCAGTTAACGCCAGTCTATCCTTCCAGGGCTTTAACAGGTTTATATGGTAAATCTGTTCGAGCTTCCTTTTCCCTGGTTGATATACCTTGTAATTGACCTCCCCAACTCTTTCAATTACTTCAAAGGGACCCTGCCACTTAGCCAGGAACTTGCTCTCAACAGTGGGAACTAACACCAGGACCCTGTCACCAGGTGAGAAAACACGGATTTGGGCCCCCCTGTTGTATATCCTCTGTTGAGCTGCTTGGGCCTGCAGTAAGTGTTCTTTTACCATCGGCATGATTGCTGCAATCCTGTCCTGCATTTGAGTGATATGCTCAATGACACTTTTATGGGGTGTCTGCTCCCCCTCCCAAGTTTCTTTGGCTATGTCTAAGAGTCCCCGAGGGCGTCTCCCATAAAGCAACTCAAATGGAGAGTACCCCGTGGAGGACTGGGGAACCTCCCTGATGGCAAACATCAAGTATGGTATCAGGAAGTCCCAGTTTTTCCCATCCTTGTCAACAACCTTTTTTAACATGCTCTTTAATGTCTTATTGAAGCGTTCCACCAAGCCATCCATTTGAGGATGGTACACCGAGGTTCGCAATTGCGACACCTTAAATAACTTGCACAGCTCTCTAGTTATTCGTGACATAAATGGGGTGCCCTGGTCTGTAAGGACTTCTTTAGGGATTCCAACACGACTGAACACCATAAACAGCTCTTTGGCAATGTTTTTAGCAGACGCGGTGCGTAAGGGAATGGCCTCGGGGTAACGAGTAGCATAATCCATGATTACAAGGATATGCTGGTGACCTCGGGCAGACTTGGGGAGTGGACCCACAAGGTCCATGGCAATCCTCTCGAAGGGCACTTCAATAATGGGCAAGGGCACTAAAGGACTTCGGAAGTGTTGTAGTGGGGCTGACATCTGACACACAGGACAGGATTGACAGTAATTCTCAATATCCTTCTGTATCCCGGGCCAATAAAACCTGCGCAACACCCTTTCAGTAGTTTTCTCAACCCCTAAATGACCTCCTAGCAAGTGCCCATGGGCAAGTTCCAACACCACCCGCCTGTATGGCTTAGGGACCACCAACTGTTCAACCACTTCATCATTTTTTTTACATACACGATACAGTAAATCCTCATTGCTGCTAAAATAAGGAAAACAGAGCCTGTCCCCTGATTCGACAGGTACATCATTAATCACCATTACATTTTCCCAGGCCCTGGCAAGGGTTGGGTCTTTTCTCTGCTCGGTACCAAAATTTTCCTTGTGTACATTAAGGTCAGCAAACTCCAACGTAGGCTCAGATTCAGCAGATGGCTGTCCAGCTCCACTGGTTGTGGGGACCTCCTCAGGCTCCTCCAGCTCTCCTGCCATAACTGAGAAAGGAAAACCCGGGGAGCCCTGAGAAGAGTCCCCTGAACCCATATTGTCAGTAGCGGCCAGGAGTTCTGGCTCTGTCACTGAGTCAGCTACTGCGACCGGGTCGGGACGATCCCACAGCTCCCAAAACTTAGGGAAGTCCCTACCAACGATGGCCTCGTGCACCAAGTGGGGCACAAGTCCGACCGGATGGGTCACCGTACCTAAGCCAACTTTAAACTGAACAGCGGCTATAGGATACTCGCGGGTATCCCCATGTACACAGATCACAGCAATTTTTTTAGCATGCAAATTCACAGTTTCAACCATCTCAGCTGTAACCAAAGTCACTAGACTTCCAGAGTCCAGCAAGGCCGTAATAGGCTTATTATTAACAGTCATTTGGCACATGTGTTTTCCCATACTTGGTGCTGCAGCGCATGAAACAGCAGCAAACATAGATTGCCTTCTAATAGATAGATCACACTGTATTGGTTCATCTGTCAATGGACAGTTTGCTGCAACATGTCCCAGTTCTTGGCAACGAAAACACCTGATGTTTCCCCAGTTTGGTTTGCTGACAGGCAGTAGCTTCCCTTGTTTGGGGCGCCAAACTTCAGTCCTGGCACCAAAAATCCTCCCCCCTATTTCCTTGCCATGCTTACCACCCACTTCCCCTGGAACAGTCTTACCGGTTGCCTGGGGGGACCGTGGCTTTGGGCGGAAAGTCCGTGCGGCTGTAGGGGTGGTGACCAGGTTCTCTGCAGCAAAGTACCTTTCAACAAGTTCCACGAGGTTGTCCGCCGAGTTGGGGTCTCCTTGACTCACCCACTTCTGCAGGGGAACTGGTAGTGACCTCAGGAACCGGTCCATGACCACACGCTCCACTATTTGTGGCCCAGACAGGGACTCCGGCTGTAGCCATTTTCTCACCAAGTGAATTAGGTCGAACATCTGCGATCTTGGGGGCCTCTCGTCTTGGAAGAACCAGCTGTGGGGACCCGCTGTGCTCGAACTGCCAAGGTGACACCAAGTCGCGCCAGGATTTCCCGCTTGACCTTTTCATAGTCTCCTGCTTCTGCTGACTCCAAATCATAGTAGGCCTTCTGCGATTCTCCAGACAGCAAGGGGGCGACCAGTCCTGCCCACTGGGTTTTGGGCCAACCTTCCCTCTCAGCGGTACGTTCAAAGGTTAAGAGAAAGGCCTCTGGATCATCATCTGCAGTCATCTTAGAAAGAAAGCGACCCACATGGATGGCTGAGGGCGTGTCTCCAACAACATTAACTTTAGCAGGTGACCACTGTGCTAGCGTCTCCACAACCGCAGCCAAGGTTTTCCTATCCTCTTTTGCATCAGTGGCTAGCTGTTCAAACAGCCTCTGCGATAACTCATTTGTTTGCTGCAGTGTAGCGTTTGCTCGTTGCTGTGCAGCATTGGATTGTTGCTGTGCAGCATTGGATATCACCAATTGTTTTAAGATTTTCCTCCATGTTTAGTCACTCTAGGTACTGGCCTTTTAAGTAGTAACTTACTACAGCTGGTCGCAGTCTCCACCATATGTAACCTGGGGGACAGGTAGCAGGTACAATGCTCCCTGGGATGAGTAGTCTTTCAGGCACAGATACCAAATCCAGTAAAATAGTGACAAACAGTGCGGTGTTTATTTGTGATATATACAAGTCTATATACAGGTGCTGTACAGTGTTCCAAAGAAAACAAATAGGAACAAAAATAGCCAAAACAAAACCTAGCCGTGTCTCGGCACTAACTAAACAATATTTACAGATCCTAACTACCAGGCTGAGCAAGCCTACAGCTTGTCAGCTTCCACATACCTTTTTGCTCTCCTACACAGAAGCTTGTCTGAGTATCCCAGGCCAAGAGCAAGGCTGTCTGCTCAGGTGAGCTTTAAATTAGCCTCTAGGAGAGGAAAAAGACCTGAACCGGACCATGGATCAGAGATGCCTGAACCTGTATGAGAGGAGCCTGGGAGATGTATAAACCCCGAACAGGACTTTTCCTGGCTCTCTCTGGGACGCTCTGCTACAACATGCATTAGCTCTGATATTTTCAGATAAAACACCTGGTGGAGGCCGAAGTGACAATGCCGGATCATAGTTTGGGAGGGTCGCCGAATCTTTATTCGAAAAAGTGGTAGAGTGCATGTGTTTGGGTTCTTGCGGCTCAGATGTAATGGCTGTAATAGGGGATGTGGAAATCACTTTCTTCCTATTGTAGAATTTTAGCAAATCCCTACATAGTTTGCTCTGTCCCATGTTGGTATCGATGTGTGGTTTCTTCTCATGGTCAGCTTTTTGATGGCAGTGTTATGTGGAGTATTGGGTCTAGACTTTAGTGATTTTTTTGGGGGTATGGTTTTGGGATGTTTTGCAAGGGACATGATGGGGGATAGGATGCGGTGGGTATTGGCAAAGACAATAGAGATGGAATATTAGAAATGTTGTGAAATTGGGATTGAGGTCCATGACGTGGATTCAAGTTAGTTGGGTAAGGTGGTGTAGATTTAATCATCCACGTGAAGACTTTGTTGTTTGTATAGTAATTGAGATCACGCCGGAATTTACCTAGCTTAGTTTTTTAAAAGATCATCCTCCTGTTTTTGAGTATTCCTTTTGAGAATATCCAACCAAGACAAGGGGACTGGCTGAACCACATCCCTGATCTCCTGAGATAATAGTTGCACTTGGTGAGAGAGTTGTTCGTATTTTGCCACTCTGTGTCTGATTAGAATATGAATCCACTTAGTGGTTCCAAATTCCGAAATGTTGAACCATTCTTTGGCTTCCTCAGGTCAAAGGAAGGAACAATCTTTATTAATTCTTAGGCCTCTAGGTGAGATTCTATTTTCAAGATATTTATTCAAAAAATATTTATCCCACCATTGGAGGCTTACAGAATGCATTAGACGTTCGAGTTTCCTAAATTTACCACATAGGACATATCTGATGTTTTTGTTTAGTACTGCATCAGCACTGAACAAGGAAGGTGGTGTATAGGTCATTAAGAACATCATACTTTGATGACTCTATTTCTTCTAAAAAATCCATGGTATAATTTAAAAATAAAAATGAAATAGAAAACAAATATTGAAAAATAAGAAAAAGGGAGGGGGGGGGGCGGAGTGATATGAAAATTCAGATGTATAGCTGAGTATACAAATGTGGATGAAAGTGACAAATTAATATAATATATGTATATATATACACAGTAATATATGCAAAATATGGGGAATAATCACAGGTGGGGACAGGTGTAATCAGTACACAATAAACAGCAGCTGCAGCTAACAAAAGCTTTAGAAATACATACAGAGCAAAAAAAACAATAATAAGTAGCGCTGTTGCTAGTTTAAAAATTAATGAAATACACATGCCCTCTGGGGGGGAAAAAAAGGGGGAGTGGGTAATTGCACAGTATAGTTAAAAATAAATGGACAAAAAACCTTTGTTGTAAAGCTTAAACAGTCTGTGATCCAGGGCAAGCTTTAGGGGGAGCGTGAAGCAAACTCCAGGAACATGTGAGATATAAACAGAAGAAAAGCGCCTCCGGATCAGAAGGCAGGGCCTGAAGAGGGCTGACTGGGAGCAGTAGTCCATCAGTGTGACAGCTAGAACTAAAGACTTTCTACCTTTTTCTGCTACACTATAGGGGCCCACGGGCCCTGTCTGCAAAGGGCAATTGCTGAAGGCCTGGCTGAGTCAGGTCTCACATGTGCTAGCTGCTCCTGGAAGTAAAGAGATGTGCAGGAGAAAAGTGGAGCAATAGTCTCCAAGCAAGGAAAGTGCTGGAGGAGACTGAAGTAGTAGCATGTACAGGGAGTGTACATAGTTTGTCCCAATTGATTGTTCTACAATCCACCAATTGAACATTCTACAATTTACTGGGTATCCCATATTACCCTTACCTAGGGTTGCCACCTTTTCTTCGAGCCAAACCCGAACACTTCAGCGGGGCTTGGCATTTTTTTTGTAGCATACACTATGAGATTGTAAAATACCCGGGACACCTCTGTGTGCCCTAGGGGAGTAGTAATGCGGCACGCGCAGCAGTGAACAGTGGGTGTAGACAATTGCATACAGTATAGTGCAGGCGTGCGTAATGTACAATATAGTGTATATGTAGTGTGTAATGTTTGGTGGGAAGCCTCCCAGTGTAATATTGGGGGGTGGTCTCCTGGTGTGTGTGATAGATAGATAGATAGATAGATAGATAGATAGATAGATAGATAGATAGATAGATAGATAGATAGATAGATAGATATGGTGGGGAGGGGGATCGGTAAGGACTGTATGTATGGGGGAACTCTGATGTAAGGGGGGGCTCTGGTGACGAGATCACCTTATATCAGAGTCCACTGCATTCACCTTTACATCAGAGTTCCCGTTTATGTAATTGTCCACAGAGTTCAAACTTACATTAAAAATGAAACTCTAATGTGGGGGGGGGGACTCTGGTCACCATAGAGCACCTTCCACAGAGTGAATGCACTAAGGTAAGGTGGGGGGGTTACTGATATAAGGGGTAACCTTTATATCAGTGCCCCTTTACCTTACTGCATTCACTGCCCCCTACATTAGTGATCCCCCCTTAGACTGGCCTTGCTACGCTGTCACTGACCACCACTCAGGTGCTCCGTGCAGGGCTCAGTCAGATGGTCCTCTCTGGGCTCCAGCTTGGTGGCTCTCGTTTCAGCCTATATTACACTACGAGACTGTGCCGCCATAATACAAGAGATGATCAGAGGCTACAGACATGATACAAAAGATGGTCAGAGACTGCAGACATGATACAGGAGATGGTCAGAGACTGCAAACATACTACAGGAGATGATCAGAGACTGCAGACATAGTACAGGAGATGTTAAGAAACTGCAGACATGATACAGGAGATGATCAGAGAGTGTGCGGACATCGTACAAAAGATGGCCAGAGACAGCAGAGATAGTACAGGAGATGGTCAGAGACTGCAGACATAATACAGGAGATGGTCAGAGACTGCAGACATAGTACAGGAGATGGTCAGAGACTGCGGACATAATACAGGAGATGGTCAGAGACTGCGGACATAATACAGGAGATGGTCAGAGACTGCAGACATAGTACAGGAGATGATCAGAGACTGCAGACATACTACAGGAGATGATCAGAGACTGCAGACATAGTACAGGAGATGTTAAGAAATTGAAGACATGATACAGGAGATGATCAGAGAGTGTGCGGACATCGTACAAAAGATGGCCAGAGACTGCAGACATAGTACAGGAGATGGTCAGAGACTGCAGACATAATACAGGAGATGGTCAGAGACTGCAGACATAGTACAGGAGATGGTCAGAGACTGCAGACATAATACAGGAGATGGTCAGAGACTGCAGACATAGTACAGGAGATGGTCAGAGACTGCAGACATAGTACAGGAGATGGTCAGAGACTGCGGACATAATACAGGAGATGATCAGAGTATGTGGACATGATACAGGAAATGGTCAGAGACTGCAGACATGATACATCAGATGGTCATAGACTACAGACATGATACAGGAGATAGTCATAGAGTGTGCGGACATGGTACAGGAGATGGTCAGAGACTGAAGACATGATACATGAGATGGTCATAGAGTGTGCGGACATGGTACAGGAGATGGTCAGAGACTGAAGACATGATACATGAGATGGTCATAGAGTGTGCGGACATGGTACAGGAGATGGTCAGAGAATGCAGACACAACTGGGCTGAAATTGCACTCGGGTCACATATGAATCGCACAGAATGCACAGCGCGTTCCTGTGTTTTCATAGTGTGAACCCGCCCTGTGACCTGGAATCCACACTTTGCTCCACTAACTTGCTTGGAAGGGGGGCACTAGTATGGGCACCTGAAGCAATTTTCCACATCTCTTGTGGGGTGCCAAGGGCCACCCCCTCTGTGGCAGACATCATCTCTTTAATATTGGGGGAGAGGATATGTGCTAAGAGGTCTGGATTTCATATCCAAGCCCCCTTGTAGCACAGGTACTAAAGTGCCCCCTAGAAGATACCCCCCCCCCCACAAATTACTCAAAGTGAACTGTAGGCTAGTTGCCCCCTCACCCTCTTGTTCATGCCCCCCATCCTCTGGAAGACTCACTGTGGATTTGTTGTTGATAGATGATCTCAGTCCAGCAGCGTTGTCGGCAGCATGGAGAGCTTTCCCCTCCCCTCCTCCTCCTCCTCTGTGTACACAGGAAAACAACACAGGAGGAGGAGGAGGGGCGGGTTCACTCCACAGCACTCTCTCTGCACTGTGTCTGTGTCCTGCAGCTGGGGACAGCGGGGAGAGATGTCGGGTCTGTCCTGTCATGAAAAGTGGAGCTCACGGACGGTGTGCCATGCTGGAACTAAGATACCCCGCACAAGCTGCGGGAATTCCATTACTATGATTCGCCGGGGAAGTTAGAGGGCTGCCTGTGTAGGCAAGGCACGCCGCACAGGGAGCCACAGACGGGTCTGAATAATGTGCCCGGGTCTGAGGCGGCCAGAGACCCGGACACATGTTTCAAAACCCGTACTGTCCGGGTGAATCCCGGACAGGTGGCAACCCTACTACCCCATCCAAGTTAAATCCCCTTAATAAAACAAACAAAAACAAGCATATGGACTGTTCATTGTCTTAGGAGTGACTGAGAAGTGAATGCCGGCCTGGGCAGGGTGACAGGTGGGCCACATCACTTAGCCCCTACAGGGGTACCGCTACACGAGAATTTTCGTAACCTTAGTAAATTTTTGATATGAGACTAGCATGCAAAAAAACCCCAAAAACCGGACGATCATTCATCCGATTCTTATCGTGTGTACCAGGCTTAAAGCTTAAGGCCTATCCAGGAGGTGGGATGATTTGGTGGCTTTCAGGAATTACAACTTTCTTTTACCCGCGGGTGCATATTGTGTAGTTGAAGCCTACATAGCAGCTTGCTATGGGGGCACTCCGCAGGGTAAGACCAAGTAGAGTGAGGCTCTGGGCTGCTCTGTGCAAAACCATTCCACAGAATAGGGAAGTATAACACGTTTGTTATTAAAAAAAAAAAAGAAAAAAGCATGAGCCTTTATAAACAATTTAAGCAGTGAACAAAGGTGTTTCCATGCTGCGGTCACAATGCTTTGTTCCTGCTGCAAAAATCATCGCTCCTGATGGTGGGCGGTACTGCTGCTGAACGTCACCCATTTAACCACTTGCCGACCGCTGCACGCCGATATACGTCAGCACAATGGCAGCGGTGGGCAAATGGGCGTACCTGTACATCCCCTTTAAATGGAGGGGCTAGCGGGTGCGCACACGCGCCCACCGCATGCTTCGTGACTGTGCCCGCGGTTCCCTCCCGGCGATCGTGTCACGGAGCCGCAGAACGGAGAAGTGCCTATGTAAACAAGGCATTTTCCCGTTCTGCCTTGTGTCATGACAGAGATCACTTCTCCCTGTCATGTGACTGGAAGCCCATCCCCCCCACAGTTAGAATCACTCCCTAGGACACACTTAACCCCTTCATCGCCCCTAGTGCTTAACCCCTTCCCTGCCAGTGTCATTTACACAGTAATCAGTGCATTTTTATAGCACTGATCGCTGTATAAATGACAATGGTCCCAAAATAGTGTTAAAAGTGTCCGATGTGTCCGCCATAATGTCGCAGTCCTGATAAAAATCGTAGATCGCCGCCATTACTAATAAAAAAAAAATAATAATAAAAATGCCATAAATCTATCCCCTATTTTGTAGACGCTATAACTTTTGCGCAAATCAATCATTATACGCTTATTGCGATTTTTTTTTACCAAAAATATGTAGAAGAATACATATCGGCCTAAACTGAGGGCAAAAAAAATTTTTTTATATATATTTTTGGGGGATATTTATTATAGTAAAAAGTAAAAAATATTGCGGTTTTTTTTTTTCAAAATTGTCGCTCTTTTTGTTTATAGCGCAAAAAATAAAAACCGCAGAGGTGATCAAATACCACCAAAAGAAAGCTCTATTTGTGGAAAAAAAAGGACGTCAATTTTGTTTCGGTGCCGAATCGCAAAAAGTGCTCTGGTCAGGAAGGGATTAAACTATTCCGGGGCTGAAATGGTTAAGCAAATAGTGATGCTCTGCAAACACCCCACAACTAGATGCCTTGCACCTGGTTGTGGTGTGTTGGTGCAGCATTTGCAAAGTTAAAAAGCTGCCTTATGCTGCATTAGCAGATTATTTTCTACTATGAACACGAGGTCTTCCCTGTTTACCTTGGCAAGATCTCCTGCTGCTTCCTAATAAACCTGCTTGACCAGTTTTCACTAATGTTAACCACACACCTTCCAAGCACACTGCTAGTTATTTGTGGCCTTGCTCGACAGGTCTGTCCTAAAAAGTACAAGGCTATCAGAATATCAGCTCTCCCTGTGCATTTGTTGTGGTATATATGATATAGATGGTGCTGCGCTGTTAACAGGTCAAAGATAGAGCTGAAATAGTGCTGGTGTGCGTGCGGTGGACTCAGAGATGAGCAGCACCATTGAAGGGAACAGATCTGCACCGTTACACTGAGAGTATGTTATGGAGGAGCCAGCATTGTGAACACCATTGATCTTCACTATTATACATACATGCGGTTGCCTCATAACCATAAGGTAAGAGGCCATCTTCACTGAAGTGTGTTGCACAGAAGAGGGGAGAAATCACTTTTTGCACTTTGCATATTGCTTTTATTTGCACAACTTTTTTGCACTTTAAGGATAAGTCACTTTATATGTTATATTTACACTCAGCTGGAGAGTGTACTCATTACCTTATTTTGTATTCATCTATAAGACTGTGGTTATCTATTCATTTGGGGGAAAAAAAATTCACGTATCTACTACTACCTTTAGCGTTTTAATGTGTGTTTCACTGTTTGGATATTCTTTAACATATATTACTCAGGTAGTTTTAGTTTTATTTAAGCTATATCTTTAACCTGGTAACAGCGCAGCACCATCTATTTTATAAATTTCATATGTGCGGGTATGGATTGACCCTTTTCGGGGCTTGCAGTTAAATTATTATTTTCATAGTAGCACAGGAATATATATTTAACTTATTTGTTGTGGTATAGGGTCATTCGCCTATGGTATGGGTAGGAGTGCACGCTGAGTTTTTTTAGAAGTCATAAACAATTTTATGCAGAAAGGGGAAGGAAATTTGGTCAGTTCTTTTCCTTTCTCTTAGCTGACCTTAGTTGATGAGTTTTTTTTTAAGTCTATACAGGTAATTTCAGCGCTATTCCTTTGTCAGTGGATATACGTAGTTAAATGACTGATCAGGAGATACTTTTTCGAAAATGTGGCAGCCTCCAGAATATGGCAGTGGAGACGAAGGATGAGTTGGAGAAGACTTCCATCACCTTACCAGACCCAGTGAACAGTGGAATGAATCTTCAGCAGATGTAAGAATTGTAATGACCAATTGGGCAGTTTTTTTCTTCTAAAGTAACTCAAATGTTCTGTCAATACATGACTTTGTCTGGGAAGGGTTTGGATGGATTGGAAGGAGTCTCAGGTTAATATGTTTCAGCTTTTAGTTTGAGAGATTGGGAAGTATGCTGTGTGTGGTGCCAATAAGCTCATTCACATACTTGAAGAGAACCTATGTTTTGTCCACGCAGGACAAAGTTTATAATATACTGTGTATATATATATATATATATATATATATATATATTCATCCTGGTGGTAATTGTCACTGAGAGTACTTTCTCCCGTTGGGCGATTCTACAATCTGCTTCGGTGTGTGTACTGAACTTCAAGCATTATAGTAAAACCCTTTGCTGCTCATTTGAGTTGCCTCACGATATACTTTTTGGTTCCCCCTGGTTCCACTTATTTCTTATGTCCACATTATTTGCTACATTGACTATGGTGTCCCATGTTTGTCCATTTTTCTACTTTGTGACATTGCAATGCCTCTCTTTTCTGCTCCTGCTACTCAAATGGTACTTATGCCTTCACGACTGAGTAGTGAGGGCAGATTCTGGAAATAAGGGGATTATTAGTACACAAATAGGCGGTGGAAGCCTATCCACATCTTGGTCCTCATGACCTTATGGGATAAAAGCTGGAAAGCACTAGACTGAGGGGCAGGGGGGATTTGCACCCTGTGCCAGTACTAATAAGGTGTGTAGTGCTGGTGGCACAGAGTGTATATACTTTCAGAGACTGATCAGAGTGGAAAACACTGTCAATGATGCATGCGGGGCATTCTATAGTTATAGGGCATACCTTTTAGATTCCGATGTGTGGCATGCCCCCTGTGTGTCAGTACCAGGCACTGACACAAAGGGGGCACACCACACATCGGAATAATTACAGGATACCTCTACCCAGGGACACTTGGATATTATCCGCTTGTCACCTAGCCCATATTTCAGGCTTGTATGACAGTTCGTCCTATGCTCCTTCTATCAATCCTTACTGATGTTGCAGATATAGTGCAATTGGGTATCGGTCATTGTGGTCTGGCGTCCATTTAACAGGCTGCCTTGGATTTATAAGCCCTTGGTGCTCCTCAAACATGGAGTTGTTCTATTAGAACTTAAACATATGTAATTACACCCAACTATCAGTCCCTGATGAAGGTATCAGAATACTGGAAACACGTCGGGCACCAGGGTACATTACCCCTAGGTGAGTAGATATGATGATCTGTATCTGTGTTTACTCTTTTGTTTTGTTTTTTATGTGATGTATTTCATATATTTATGCTATGTGTAGACGTCATATGTCTTTTTATTCTTATTATTAAAGATATTTTTTATCATTGGGTTGGTGGTCTGTCAACGTCCCATTTAGGGGGTATTTTTTCTTGTTCCACTTGGTTGATTGGGTCCTCTGTTTTTTTACCTCGACTCAATTAATAATCTGAGCCCCCCTGGCACACCTGGTTCAATGAAAACCGCTGTAAGAACTCTAAAGGACGCTAGTATGGATACCTTTAACTTGATTGTGAGTTAGTACCAAGAAATAGACCCAAGACCTTTTAGTGGTAAATGAGTGGCTAGGATATGGTGTGATGTCCCCTGAGAGGTACCTCTTAGCATAAGCATTGAGTAAAGGTCTCTATGTAGCAGCTGAAAAGGGGCAATCTTTAGTCCTGACTCTTTAGCTGGCTAGCATTGGGGCCCAATTGTATCATTGGTGTGCATGAGAATAGCCCAGTCAAGCCTGCAGGCAGCAATAAGGCTACTAGATGGCTGTATGATCAGTTACTAATGAGTCAGTCTCGATAGCAGCAGCTCACCTTTCAGGACCAGGGCTCGAACCTGGGACCTCTTGTGTGTCCGGCGTTGACTCTTTCCACTGGGCTATCTGGTATGCTGGACAGCTCCCTGCCTGATCTATTGGACAATCCTACCTGATCCATTGGACAACCCTACCTTGTGTCTTGATTGCTGTTGTTTGCCAGGTTATTGTGCCTTCTCAGTCAGTGCCTTGCTCTTGTCTTCCCTGCTGCCGTCTGTATTTTGCTACCACTCGTGATCGACCCTTGGCTTGTTCCTTGACCACTCTACTGCCTGATCTCAACCTGCAACTACTCGCTACTGACCTTTTCGCTTGTTTTCTGACCACGCTGCTGTTTGATCCTTATCTGCTCATCCGCTACTGTACCCCGGCTTGCTCAAACCCTTGTGGGGCAAACCTGAGGACTGCAACCTGGTACTAACACCCTGCTAAATCCATCTCCACCATCAGGAGCTCTGGTGAACACCGGTTAGTACTTAGAGGTGAGTCTGTGTCATCTGCCAGGGTGACTGCCTGTGTACCTATCCTGCTGGTCGGTGGTAGTCCTGTAACTGCTATAGCAACTAGTCTTCAAGCCTGACACCTGATCGTGACATTACCATTCGGTCACAAACAGTGATTAGTGCACTCTCTTCTCTGCGTCCAGGTGATTATGTCTGTTGGCACTTCCAAACTCAGTACTCCGGATCTCGCTCAGGCTGAGGATATGCAGAAGTAATGGTGCACACTGGACAGCGATGTGCTCCCTCCAGTCTCTGTCATGGCAAGAGGAATCTGTGTCCTCTACAGCCCAGGAAAATGCACTCTTCTGCCTCCTCCTAGCATTTTCTCCCTGGGATATGTAGTTCAAAAGCCTTGATTACACAGTAGTGTCTCACCTCAGGATTAAAGCTCCCAAAGTGCATTGCTGCCTGATTCAGTCTAATTAACTCTTCCTGCTCAGCAGTTCCCTCCTCTTGCTGAAACAGCTGTTAACCAGTTCAGCCCCGCAGGGCAGTAGCTACAGAGAGCAGCTGCAGCCAGTGTTTCACTCACTCTTATTCTTAGGCTTAGCCAAGCACCTGGCTACATTTTTATACTGTAGGTAGCTTCAGTCCTCTTTCTTGGTCAGTGGTTGTCCAGAGCTGAATGGTTGGGTAGGAGATACTTCTTAGAAGCTGTGGCAGTTCAAAGGGCATGAAAATGGAAACGGGTGATGAGATGGCGCAGACTTCCATGACTGTACCAGATCTGAAAGATTGTGGAATGAATCCCTGGAAAAATTGTAATTAACTATTGGGTATTTTTTAAGAGCAGTCCAAATTCTTTGCAATTATCATGATTTTGAGTTCTTGGGAAGAGTGGCACTGATCAAAAGCAATGTGTTCTGTCAAAATGTGACCATTTCTGGAAAGGATTTGGATAGATCAGAAGGGGTCTTAGGTCTAGCCCCAGTCCCAGTTTTATTTAGCTTCAGACATTGGGATGTATGCTATGTGTGGTGTCATTAGACTCATTATTATATTTTAGGAAAACAACTCAAATGTCCCATCCCGTACTCCACCCAAATAGCGAAAGGTGTGGTATGATTCCTAGATAAACAGGTTATTAACAAACAAAAAGCAAAAAGGAGAATATGGAAGATAAACCACACTCAAAGTTTTACAAAATGTACCTTTATTCACAAAATCCCTTAAAAATGGAAGCTTACCTCCAACTTACTATCTCCCCTGCTTTCTATGATGCAGTACTGGGTGCTTAGGTGGTCAGTTGTCAGGGCCGAGTGCTAATAATGCCCAAACATTTTTTACATGACAGACATATAATATTTAATATACAATAACTGCAGGGCCGTCTTTAAGGCAGGGCAAAAGGGGCAGCTGCCCTGGGCCCTGTCATTGTTATGGGGCCCAAAGCAGCTACCTCATACTTGCCAGCTATCCCAGTTTAAATTCCCTTGTCCCTTGAAGTTTTAGCCCCCTGATGTGTCCCGGTATCTCAGTGTGAAGTACTGGTACTAATGCTGCCCAGCTCTGCCCTATTGTTGTGTACAGATGACTTACCTGCAGACCCTGTGTTTACATGTAAATAACCAGCATTCATATGTAAAAAGTGGTGGCATTACTAAGCAACCAGCATTGATATGTAAATAAAGGCGGCATTCATATGTATATCATGCTCCCCTGCAGTGAGGAGATGATATGCTGTAACCTCTAGCAACCAATCAGTGAGCAGCATTACAGTACAGTAATCTCTAGCAACCAATTAACAAGCAGAAATCATTTGCTGTAACCTCTAGCAACTGATCAGTGAGCCGTAATGTGTGCTGTAACCTCTAGCAACCAGTCAGTAAGCAGTAATGATAGCTGTAATCGCTGCCAACCAATCGCAGTTGCTGCCTGATCTGATACAGTAACTGATTTTAAGTCTAGCTGCTATTTATTGTATGTCTCAGAGCAGGTGGAGAGTGAAATTGCATGTAAAAGAACATTTTTGCCCAAGGTCCAAACGATATTAAAGACGGCCCTGAATCACTGTGTAGCCCTACTTATCACAGTCAGCATATTTTATGATCAAATATGGCTCTTTCCCCGATCATATATAGTTACAGCCTATGCATAGGAAACAAGGCCTCTAAAGAATATGTAAACCCAACATTCCTGATATATGCCTGCTGTACCCTGTACTTGTATGAGAAAGTATCCTGTTCTCTTTGTATTGCTTCCTTTGTGCAAAATCCCTGGTGTTCCTGCCAGTCTCTTTGCTTTCCTATAAAAAACTAAGCACACTAGACAGGAGAGCACAGCATACTCAGTTTTCTAGCTGTGCTGGGTACTCAGCTTGCTCTCCTCCAATGATCAGACTTGTCTTGAACCCACCTCCCCCTGCACAGCTAGATCAATGTGCTGCTGTTTCTCCTCCCCCAACTCATAAGCAGCTAAAAACAGAGGGAAAAAGGTATTTATAATGTGTTTATTTTTTTTATATCTATATTCACGTGTTTTCACTTCTATTTTAAACTGAATAGGTTGTTTTACAAGGTGAGGGTTTACATAGACTTTAAAGCATGAACGTCCTGTGATAAAATGATTTGCATCCTGTTCACTTGTACTGTACACATACTACATGTCCCGATTGAACAAATCCTCTGAGATAACATTCTATAATCAACTGGCTCAAGCCTCTGACTACTCTGTAACCTCAATGTTAGATCTCGCCTGTTACATGGAGAACTGTTATGTTGAAATGTTATTCCATTGTTCATTGTTTGTGGAGCCGTCCTCTCTCTCTCTCTGCGTCTCTGTAGTTTCTCTGCAATTATAAGTTAACACAATGTACCCTCCATTGAGCTGCACTTTTATTTCACTACAATTCTTCCTTGTCTGGCGATGCATTACTGTATATATTATGAATTCTGAATTGATTTTTTTATTTTATTTTTTGGCTTAGATGTCATTTTCTATTACATTTAGGAAAAATGTCTTTCATTGGTGCCACCTCCCAATTTATTTATTAACAAAACACAGCAAATTTCTACTTGTTTGAATTAATGTTCGATCAAACAACAATTTTCGCCATGCTTCAAAGTTCGAAATTTAAAAAAAGAATAATTAATTTTACAAAAAAAAAAACGAACGAATAAAATAAAAGTTAATGAATTTTTTTTATTTAAAGTTTTTTTGGAACCAGCATTGATATGATTCAGAACAACAGAGAAAGAACTTCAGTAAGACAAAGCCAAGAAATTTTATAGTGGTTGTAAACCTCAAACATGAAATATGAGCAAAGCAAATCCCTGTATAGTGTGTGCTTGTCTCAATTAAGAGCACTAAAGTTGGCCATAGACAGTTCGAATCCCCTGCTGAACTGGCCGAGAATCCAACCACATATGGGCATGCTGAATGTACCACAGTTGATCGATCGATCAACTTAGGTACAACCAGCTTGCAGGATTTTACATGCGATTATTGCTAGTGACTGTTATAGCTGCTAGAAATAATCACTGTGCTTTTCTGGCAGGGACGGCTTTTCTCCCTGAGACCTGAAAATGTTTTGAGGGTTTCTAAAGTGTAGAAAGGTTGAGAAAGGCTCATCTAGTACATTTTTTTGCAGTAATAGCAGACTGATAGCAATCAAAGGAAACCTACTTTGTGTCAAAATGCAGCATTGCACAAAAACACATTAGCACATACTGCATTGTAGCCCATAACACTTTTCTTACTCTTAATATTTTTGCCCATTTACTGTTTTACTGTTACAAGAAGGTTGGAGTGAGCCGGTAATATGGCACCACATACAAATCATACTAATAGGAAATATTCAATAAAATGGACTTTTGGATGTCCAAGGATATTCATTAAAAAATCTATACAATTTTATTATACTTCATCTTAAAAAAACACTAAATATTTACCAGCACATTAAAAAGCTCTGATACAATTATCATAGCTTCCTCCTAAATAGGGGAATCTCATGTATATATACTCAAATAGTTCACAATTGGGGATGAGCCCGATGTTCGACTCGAATTTAGAACATTATGTGGCATTAATGGGAAATGCGAGCACCCGCGGAACGCCCCATAATGAACGGCTGCTGATTGGCCAAAGCATGCACCTGACCTGCATGTTTTGGCCAATCACAGTGCGCTCTGCTGTGAGAGCCATGACTTGCCAAAAGGAAGGTCGCCTTTGGCGAATCATGGCTCAGGAGTCCACGCCCCACACTATGTTACGCTGCTTACATAGCGGTTGTACATAGGTTTATGAAAGAGAGTAGCAAAATTACAT
Source organism: Lithobates septentrionalis (assembly GCA_037952835.1). Lineage (NCBI taxonomy): Eukaryota > Metazoa > Chordata > Amphibia > Anura > Ranidae > Lithobates > Lithobates septentrionalis. The sequence goes on along the minus strand of JBBDGP010000964.1, from coordinate 1,695,284 downwards.
TTGTAAAGGAAATAATGTCATTTAATGTCATTGCCTTTGTCTTGCAGGTTTTCTTTTTTTTTGTGAGTTTACAACCACTTTAAAGCATCGATTTTGTTGAATTCCCAATAAGAGCACTTATGGACCTTTTTTTTTTCTTTTTTTTCTTTCTGACACTTTCAGATGTGGACTTTTCTTTAAAGAGCGCTTTATATAGCAATATATTCATTTACACAGGTTGCGCACTTATTTTTTGCATATGTGTTTGGATTGAGTATTTAGATCTTTATGAGTTGCGGCACCTTTACATATAAGTAAGAAGGCTGGCCTGAGGTTAGCCTGTATTTGTAGGAGGAGTCTGAGGGGTATATATCCCTCGTCCTCTGTCTGATGCTGCGTTGGCTCGCATTCAGAGTCAGCCGACGCACGTCACTTCCAGTTTCCTTGCAGAGCGGGGGTCGGCTGTAGCAGTCTCGTGGCAGTTCCTCTCCCAATGCTCACGCCGGGCATCATCGGGGAAGACCAGCCGCCCGTCCACCCACTTCTCCCAGGCTCACGCCGGCATCATCTTGCCGTCCACCCATTTCTCCCGGTGCTTAATCCGGCATCATCAAGGGGGGCGCCCGCCGCTTCTCTCGGTGCTCACGCCGGCATCATCGGGGGGGTCGGGCGCCTGCCCGCCAGGAGGTGGCTGAATTGTGTGCATTTCATGGCGGTTTTCAAAAGAGATCCTTGTAAAATACTGCAGACATGTGGATGTTGGCTGGGAATCAAGGGTGGGAAGCAGTGTCTTGCACAGTGTGCCGGCCATGCTGCTGACTAGCAATGGGCAAGTCATCGGGGGCTGTTAGATTTGTCCAATCTGCAGAGAATAATCAAATTCCTGGAAAGAACCTGATTGCTTAAAGGGGTAGTCTTTTAGGAATACTTCAGATATAAAACTTGAGTAACAATCTTTTTATCAAAGTGTGCTTCTTTCATATCAGGGCTGTCATAGCGTGTCCAGTCATAGCGTGTCCAGTCATAGCGTGCCCAGTCATAGCGTGTCCAGTCATAGCGTGTCCAGTCACGGCGTGTTTCAGTCGGGGCGTGGTTCAGTCGGGGCGTGGTTCAGTCGCGGCAGTTAAGTCATGGCGTACTTCGGTCATAGCGGGTGCGTCATATCGGGGGCTGTCATAGCGTGTTTCAGTTAGAGCAGTTTCTGTCATAGCGGTTCTGTCATTGCGGGTTCTGTCACAGCGGTTCTGTCATAGTGGGTGCTGTCATAGCATGTTTCTGTCATAACAGATCAGTCACAGCGGTTCTGTCTTAGCGTGTTTCTGTCATAGCGTGTTTCTGTCAAAGCAGTTATGTCGTAGTATGTTCTGTCGTAGCATGTCGGTATCATGCAGTTACGGCATACATCAATAGCCGTTTCATCTTTGTTTGTTTCCATTTCTCATAATACCTTTCAGTGAGGTTTCTTTGTATACCTGGGTTTAGTTAACTAGTGCTCACATCTCAGGATCTGTCACGTCTACAGATCCATACGGGCTGAGGTTTGTTTTTAAATGATTGTTGACCACAATCTTCTCGCCTATCCACCACGGTCTGTGGGTATGTTAGCCCTGAGAGTTCAGTTTTTAACTACCTATCCCTGCAGGTTACTCGTGCTCACTTATTGCATACACTTGGGTGGGGGGCCATCAACGGGTTCATTCATGCGCTATAGTCTTGTCATTACTGCTTACGTCCTTATACTCAGGTAGGCACAGAGGGGTGGTGTTCTCATGTCTGGTTGTCTGTTGTCACTTTCTCTAGTTTGTGTTTCCTTGGGTTTGGGCATGCAGGGGTTCAGAGCATGGTAGCCCTCCGTCATTAAGGAGTTGGTCACACGGCGGAGCTTTGTCCCAGGGGTTTTCCTTTCCCAGTCACAGCCGGGACAGCGGTACGCTTCGGTTCGTTTCCAATTCTGTCCCAGCTACTCTCATCTGCCAGCATGGAACATGTTCTAGGCATTATCCTTTAATGCAGATTCATGTGGGCTAAATATGCTCTCCACGACCTGTTATGGTTTCAAGTCAGGATGGAGGTGTTCGAAACTCGCTCGGTCAGAGGCGGAGTGTCAGCACACCCCCCAGCTCCTGCTTTTTCTACATTCCTGCAGGCAAGGTCAGCATCCCCTTAGTCCACAGGTCTTATCAAGCCCTCTGGTTCAATATGTCTGAGCCAAGTAAGGTTCCTTGTCAGGGGAATCTCCCATCCCCGGTCTTCAGACAGCCCCTGCTTGAAGGATTCAGGCCTGCACGCGGGCCTCATCACTATCTTGTCTGAGTCTTTCATATGTAGTATCTTGGCTTTAGCAGACAGTCATGCTTTCATTGCCAATCAAGTTACTGGAGACAGTAATTTCCAAGGGGTGCTTGGTCTGGTTGTTTACCTTCATTCTGAAGGTGGTGGGTCGGCCCCCCAGGGTGTCCAGGGGCAAGTTTCCGATATTGTTTGTTACGTTTTAGCTGCCCTATTTACTGCGGAAACATTTTCAGTACTCGTCCGTGGATTTGACGATTCAGCACTTGCTACAGTTAGGGGGTGGGGGGATATTGGCTATCCAAGCTGATATCAACAATGCTTGAACCTACTTCCTGTAGGTTGTTGGTAGGGCAAGATAAATGGTGCAGATGTTGTTTCACCACTGGGCTTACCCTTGGGTCAAAAGCAGTCCTTGCTTCGAAACCTTTGCCAAACACTCCATTGGATCTTGGGTACCTGCAGGGGGGTCAGGGGTTAATTCATTTACTTGATTTCCTGTTGCATGGAGACCCTGGTTACCGCCCAGGGATCTGCAGTCCCTCTCAGGGTGTTTGCTGAGCCAACGTTCCCTTGACGGCCCACAAAGTGGTAGGTCCGGGCCAAATATCATCATTATTCTGGGTTCCACTCTCAGGTCTAATCTCTTGATTGCGAGGTTGCCTGGAGAACTGCTCAGGTACGTCAGACCATTCATCTTTTGTCCGATCCCCAGCCTGTTCCAAAAAGGGGGGGTTACAGTCACTTTGGGTTTGCTGAATCATGCCATGAGACTTATTCCTCAGGATGGAATCTGGCCCTCCTTCCCCTGTTCAGGACTCGGACTCGGTTGTCAGGTTACAAGCAAAAGCACGTCCATGTTTAAATCATGTGGGACCAGTTTCTATGTGTCTGGTATGGTTTCTCCATGTTTAATGATGCATATTGCCACAGCGTATTGGCCTTATCCGCCAACACTATCAAACACATCCATCAGGTATCCCAGCACTTCAGACTCCTGCAAACTCCTGTCAGTTTGTCCATTTTTGCGGCTCACCCTCTCAAACTTCCCCATACCCAAGTATAGACAGGCCAGGGGTTCCTGGGAATTTCACCGAGCTACTTAAACCAGAGTTCCGCCAAAAAAAATTGAAAGTCAGCAGCTATAAATACTGCAGCTGCTCACTTTTAATATTAGGACACTTACCTGTCCAGGACGCCCGCAATGTCCTCACTCGAAGTAGACTCCAGGGTGCAGGCGCCGGCATCTTCAGTAAGGGTATCGCGAAGTGAAGATTTGCTGCTTCACAGCCTGGTTCGGAGGGACCAAACATGGCGTAGATCGCCCCACTTTGCCGGAAGTGGGAGCAAATACATGTATTAGACAGGTATCTGCTCCTCCCTCCCCCCTGAAAGGTGCCAAATGTGACACCGAATGGGGGGAGGAACATTGATTATCAGCACAGCCCCCATCAGATGTGCCCATCAGCTGCCAGTCTGTGCCCCATCAGTAATGCCCATCAGTGCCCTTCAGATGCCAGCCAGTAATGCCTGTCAATAGCTCCTCATCAGTGCTGCCTATCCAGTGCCATCTGTCAGTGCCGCCCATCAGTGCTGCATATCAGTGTAGCTTATCGGTGTCCATCAGTGCTGCAAATCGGTGCCCATCAATTCTACATATCGGTGCCGCCTCATCAGTGCATCCTCATCAGGGCCTGTCAGTGAAGGAGAAAACAAATTATTATTTTTTTTTTTTTTTTAATTTCGGTCTTTTTTAGTTTGTTTAGCAAAAAAAAAAAATCCCAGAGGTGATCAAATGCCACCAAAAGAAAGCTCTATTTGTGGGAAGAAAATTATATAAATTTAGTTTGAGTACAGTGTTGCATGACATTGTCATTCAAAGTGTGACAGCGCTGAAAGCTGAAAATTGCACTGAGCAGGAAGGGGGGGAAAGTGCCTGGTATTGAAGTGGTTAAGTAGTAGGTGGGTATGGATTATTTTTGGAGAATAGGGATAAGGTTTAATGTAATACAAGCATAGGGGGTAGCAAGAGGAGTCAGAGTCCTCCAAATTTATACCATATCCTTAATTCTTGGGCTGTACAGTTGATTATTACATAAAGCAGACTTCATACTACCTCCGATAGAACCTTCTCACATTCGTTTTTACTACAACAATGAGATACTACGGGTGGAGCTGATATAATAGGACATCATGATTTAGGTGTGCCCGGGGAAGCGTGATGTCCAAACACAACCCAGCCAGGACCATCAACAATCAGTAAAGGACTGGTTAGCAGTGCCTGCCTAGTCTCCAGCAGAGAAGTAGATGTCTATAAATGAACCTGATGTGCTCTCCTCTGTTGTTGTACCTCGACCAATGCCATGGATCCAGAAGGTGAAAGGTAATGTTCCATTATGGTAGTATATGGGCTTTTGTTCATACTGCTTCAAGTTAATTGTTTAATATTTAGTTTTTGGTAAGTTTAGGATATAATATAACTATTTTTAGTGTACTGTGTGTAAATATTATATATATATATATATATATATATATATATATATATATATATATACACATACACACACACACACACCCATACACACACACACACACACAAAGTGGTGCTCATAAGTTTACATACCCTGGCAGAATTTACGATTTCTTAGCTATTTTTCAGAGAATATGAAATGATAACACAAAAACGTATCTCTCACTCATGGTTAATGTTTGGCTGAAGCCATTTATTATCAATCAACTGTGTTTACTCTTTTTAAATCATAATGGCAACAGAAACAACCCAAATGACCCTGATGAAAAGTTTACATACCCCAGTTCTTAATATCGTGTATTGCCCCCTCTCATTTGTGGATGAGGCTCTCTATCTTCTCAGATTGGTAAAGCTGCCCATTTCTCTTGGCAAAAGGCCTCCAGTTCCTGTAAATTCTTGGGCTGTCTTGCATGAACTGCACGTTTTAGATCTCCCCAGAGTCCCTCAATGATATTGTGGTCAGGAGACAGATGGCCACTCCAGAACCTTCACTTTATTCTGCTGTAGTCAATGAGAGGTCGACTTGGCCTTGTGTTTTGGGTCATTGTCATGTTGGAATGTCCAAGTACTTCCCATGAGCAGCTTCCTCAAAACATCAGCGATCCACCTCCGTGTTTCACAGTAGGAATGGTGAACCTTTCATCATAGGCCTTGTTGACTCCTCTCCAAATGAAGCGTTTATGGTTGTGGCCAAAAAGCTAAATTCTTTGGTCTCATCACTCCAAATGATTTCGTGCCAGAAGGTTTGAGGCTTGTCTCTGTGCTGTTTGGCGTATTGTAAGCGGGATACTTTGTGGCATTTGTGTAGTAATGACTTTCTTCTGGCGACTCAACCGTGCAGCCCATCTTTCTTCAAGTGCATCTTGAAACAGCCACACCACATGTTTTCAGAGAGTCCTGTATTTCACCTGAAGTTATTTGTGGGTTTTTCTTTGCATCCCAAACCATTTTCCTGGCAGTTGTGGCTGAAATTTTAGTTGGTCTACCTGACCGTGGTTTAGTTTCAACAGAACCCCTTATTTTCTACTTCTTGATTAGAGTTTGAACACTGCTGATTGGCATTCTCAATTCCTTGGATATCTTTTTATATCCCTTTCCTGGTTTATACAGTGCAACTACCTTTTCCCGCAGATCCTTTGACTATTCTTTTGCTTTCCCCATGACTCAGAATCCAGAAACGTCAGTGCAGCACTGGATGAAAGATGCAAGGGTCTGTCAGGAGTCTAGAAACTCATTGACCTTTTATACACACACACTAATTACAAGCAAACAGATCACAGGTGAGGATGGTTACCTTTAATAGCCATTCAAACCCCCTTTGTGTCACTTATGTGCATGTTATGAGCCCAAAATCACCAGGGTATGTAAACTTTTGATCAGGGTCATTTGGGTAGTTTCTGTTGCCATTATGATTTAAAAAAAGTAAACACAGTTGATTAATAATAAATGGCTTCAGTCAAACAATAACCATGAGTGAAAGAAATGTTTTTGTGTTATCATTCATATTCTCTGAAAAATGGGCAAGAAATCATAAATTCTGCCAGGGTATGTAAACTTATGAGCACAACTCTAATATAAACACATATATATATATATATATATATATATATATATACTCACCGGCCACTTTATTAGGTATACCTGTTCAAATGCTTGGTCACACAATTTGCTAATTAGCCTATCACATGGCAGGAACTCAATGCAATTAGGCATCTAGATGTGGTGAAGACGACTTGCTGAAGTTTAAACCGAGCATCAGAATGGGGAAGAAAGGGGATTTAAGTGCCTTTGAACGGGGCATGGTTGTTGGTGCCAGGCGGGCTGATCTGAAGATTTCAAAAACCGCTGATCTACTGGGATTTTCACGCACAACCATCTCTAAGGTTTACAAAGAATGGTCAGAAAAAAGAGCAAAAAAACAGTAAGCGGCGGTTTTGTGGACAAAAATGCCTTGTTGATGTGAGAGGAGAATGGGCAGACTGGTTCGAGATGATGGAAAGGCAACAGTAACCCAAATAACCACTTGTTACAACCAAAGTATGCAGAATACCATCTCTGAACACACAAGACATCGAACCTTGAGGCTGGGTTCACACTGAGGCACAGAACGGCTCCCAGCAGGGGTCCAGTGCGTCTCCATTCACCGTTTCAGGTCCGATTTCAGTCCGAATTCGGACCTTAACCACTTCAGCCCCGGAGGATTTTACCCCCTTCCTGACCAGAGCACTTTTTACAATTCGGCACTGCATCGCTTTAACTGCTAATTGCGCGGTCATGCAATGCTGTACCCAAACGAAATTTGCGTCCTTTTCTTCCCACAAATAGCGCTTTCTTTTGATGGTATTTGGTCACCTCTGCCGTTTTTATTTTTTGCGCTATAAACGGAAAAAGACCGAAAATTTTGAAAAAAAATGATATTTTCTACTTTTTGTTATAAAAAAAATCCAATAAACTAAATTTTAGTCATACATTTAGGCCTAAATGTATTCGGCCACATGTCTTTGGTAAAAAAAATGTCAATAAGCGTATATTTATTGGTTTGCGCAAAAGTTATAGCGTCTACAAACTAGGGTACATTTTCTGGAATTTACACAGCTTTTAATTTATGACTGCCTATGTCATTTCTTGAGGTGCTAAAATGGCAGGGCAGTACAAAACCCCCCCAAATGACCCCATTTTGGAAAGTAGACACCCCAAGGAAATTGCTGAGAGGCATGTTGAACCCATTGAATATTTATTTTTTTGTCCCAAGTGATTGAATAATGACAAAAAAAAAAAAATTTTTACAAAAAGTTGTCACTAAATGATATATTGCTCACACAGGCCATGGGCATATGTGGAATTGCACCCCAAAATACATTCAGCTGCTTCTCCTGAGTACGGGGATACCACATGTGTGGGACTTTTTGGGAGCCTAGTCGCGTACGGGGCCCCGAAAACCAAGCACCGCCTTCAGGATTTCTAAGGGCATAAATTTTTGATTTCACTCCTCACTACCTATCACAGTTTTGAAGGCCATAAAATGCCAAGATGGCACAAAACCCCCCCCAAATGACCCCATTTTGGAAAGTAGACACCCCAAGCTATTTGCTGAGAGGCATGGTGAGTATTTTGCAGCTCTCATTTGTTTTTGAAAATGAAGAAAGACCAGAAAATTTTTTTTTTCTTTTTTCAATTTTCAAAACTTTGTGACAAAAAGTGAGGTCTGCAAAATATTCACTATACCTCTCAGAAAATAGCTTGGGGTGTCTACTTTCCAAAATGGGGTCATTTGGGGGGGGTTGGTGCCACCTGGGCATTCCATGGCCTCCGAAACTGTGATAGGCAGTGAAGAGTGAAATCAAAAATTTACGGCCTTAGAAAGCCTGAAGGCGGTGCTTGGTTTTCGGGGTCCCGTGCGCGGCTAGGCTCTCAAAAAGTCCCACACATGTGGTATCCCCGTACTCAGGAGAAGCAGCAGAATGTATTTTGGGGTGTAATTTCACATATCCCCATGGCATGTTTGAGCAATATATCATTTATTGACAACTTTGTGCAAAAAAAAAAAAAAAAAAAAATTGTCTCTTTCCCGCAACTTGTGTCACAATATAAAATATTCCATGGACTCGACATGACTCTCAGCAAATAGCTTGGGGTGTCTACTTTCCAAAATGGGGTCATTTGGGGGGGGTTTTGAACTATCCTGGCATTTTATGCACAACATTTAGAAGCTTATGTCACACATCACCCACTCTTCTAACCACTTGAAGAAAAGCCCTTTCTGACACTTATTGTTTACATGAAAAAGTTATTTTTTTTTGCAAGAAAATTACTTTGAACCACCAAACATTATATATTTTTTTAAAGCAAATGCCCTACAGATTAAAATGGTAGGTGTTTCATTTTTTTTTTTCACATGGTATTTGCGCAGCGATTTTTCAAACGCATTTTTTGTGGAAAAAACACACTTTTTTAAATTTTAATGCACTAAAACACACTATATTGCCCAAATGTTTGATGGAATAAAAAAGATGATCTTAAGCCGAGTACATGGATACCAAACATGACATGCTTTAAAATTGCGCACAAACGTGCAGTGGCAACAAAATTAATACATTTTTAAAAGCCTTTAAAAGCCTTTACAGGTTACCACTTTAGATTTACAGAGGAGGTCTACTGCTAAAAATTCTGCCCTCGATCTGACCTTTGCGGTGATACCTCACATACATGGTGCAATTGCTGTTTACATTTGACGCCAGACTGACGCTTGCGTTCGCCTTAGCGCGAGAGCAGGGGGGATAGGGGTGCTTTTTTTTTTTTTTTTTTTTTTTATTATTTTTTTGCTTTTTTATCTTATATTTAAACTGTTCCTTTCATTTTTTTTTTTTAAATCATTTTTATTGTTATCTCAGGGAATGTAAATATCCCCTATGATAGCAATAGGTAGTGACAGGTACTCTTTTTTGAAAAAATTGGGGTCTATTAGACCCTAGATCTCTCCTCTGCCCTCAAAGCATCTGACCACACCAAGATCGGTGTGATAAAAAGCTTCCCCAATTTCCCAATGGCGCTGTTTACATCCGGCGAAATCTAAGTCATAAAATGCTCGTAGCTTCCGGTTTCTTAGGCCATAGAGATGTTTGGAGCCACTCTGGTCTCTGATCAGCTCTATGGTCAGCTGGCTGAATCACCGGCTGCTTTCTCAGGTTCCCTGTTGAGACAGGAGAGCCAGAGAAAAACACGGAAGACGGTGGGGGAGGGGGGCATTCCCTCCCACTGCTTGTAAAAGCAGTCTAGAGGCTAATTAGCCGCTAGGATTGCTTTTACATGAAAGCCGACCGCTGGCTGAAAAGAATGATACCAAGATGATACCTAAACCTGCAGGCATCATTCTGGTATAACCATTCAAAGTCGTGAATGGCGTACCTGAAGACAAAAAATGGTTAACAATAAAGCACAGTAAACGGTAAAGTATAAAAAATTGCATACCTGAAAAGCAAACATGATAAAACATAATAACAATAAAACATTGCAGAATAGAACACAGTAAAAAAGAGCAGAACAATAGAGAGAGAATAGAGAGAGAGAGAACAATAAAACGACAACTATTTTTTATTTTTTTTTGTTTGTGTTTTTTTTTGCAAACTTGTAACTTTTATAACGGTAACCGGTTCCAGGTTCAGGTCTTTTAAAATGCGATGGCATCTTGGGAGATCCTGTGAAAGTGTGTCCTAGTCTGTGCAATGCTGTACCCTACGCTAATACTCAACTAGTGTATGGTAGCGTTCAAAACATTCACCAATGCAAAGACCAGGATTGTCAGGACAGGAGGGACAATAATAGCGGGTGTCACGCCTATATCCGCGCTTGCTGCAGACACGACATCTTTTTTGGGGGGGTTCGTTGGGTAGGGGTACTCGGGAGGACATAAAAATGCCTCTCATGCAGCCGACTGCATTTGGTTGGGGATGTGTATGGGGGAATTACGGGCGCTGCAGAAGCGGTGGGTTCCCAATTAGGATTGGCAAATGCAGCAGGAAGGGCACTATGGGCACGACGGGCCTGTGTTTGTCTTTTTGGTGGCAGCGGGACACTACTTGTGCTTGCCACTTCACCAGCTTGAACTGCACTTATGGGACTCGCCACGTCACCAAGTGTTACTGCAGTGCTGGTTTGACTACGACCGGGGTGTACTAGGCCGCTGGCGCTTGCCAGTTCACCAAAACGCTACCAAAAAAACTGACCCTGCGAACGCTGCAGTTATGCATTTAGTGTTTTGTAAGTGTCAGTGATCGATCGATACTGCACTTGGGTGGGCTGGGCTGGGCGGAGGGGCAAAACGCAGGTGCTAGCAGGTATCTGGGCTGATCCCGCTAACACTGCGTTTTTGGGAACCCTAAACTGCTGGGGACGCTAGTATAGATCTGATCGGATCAGATATTGATCTGATCAGATACTATACCACTAAGGGTGGTGTACGGTGCTTGCGTGGGTGTTAGCGGTACTGGCGCTAATCTGACGCTGCCTGGGGCGACGCATATCACCGCCGGGCGATCAGGGGGCTAAACCTTTATTCGGTAATAAACGGCGGGTGCCCTGACACTATAAAAAATAAACAAACTAACCAGCGTCACCCGTAACACTTATACGGTGATCAGTGGTGAAAGGGTTAACTAGGGGACAATCAGGGGGTTAAAACATTTATTAGGTAGTATATGGGGGTCCCTGACGCTATAAAACGCTGATGGCGAACCTATATATTTACCTCCCTAACTAGCGTCACCAGCGACACTAATACAGCGATCAGAAAAATGATCGCTTAGTGACACTGGTGACGGGGGGTGATCAAGGGGTTAAAACTTTATTAGGGGGGGTTAGGGGGGTACCCTAGACCTACAAGGGGCTAACACTCACTGTCCTACCACTGCTAACTGTCACAAACTGACACTATGCAGTAATCAGGAAAAAAAAAAAACCTGCTTGGTGTCAGTTTGTGACAGGGGGGGGGGGGGGGGTGATTGGGGGGGGATCGGGGGGGATCGGGGGTGTTTAGTGTGCCTGGCATGTTCTACTGTGTTGTGTAGTGTTGGTGCACTCACTCACATGTCTTCTCTCCTCGGCCCGGAACGGAAACTCCCGAGCCGAGGAGAGATGACATCACATCCTCTGCCTCTGTGTACTATACAGAGGCAGGGGATGTTTCTCATTGGCTGGGAGCGATCGCGAGGGGGGGGCCACGATCGGATGGCCTCCCCCTCATCTTTGATCGCTGCCAGACAAATGCCGACCGCCGCTGGCACCGGGGGGGGGGGGGTCCGATCGGACCCCCCGCCCGCGGGAAGGCAATCACGTACCAGGTACGTGATTTTGCCTGCCCGTGCCATTCTGCTCACGTATATAGGCGTGAGGCGGTCGGCAAGTGGTTAAACTGACCAAAAGATGCACAGGATCCTGTGCAATTTGCACCGGAGCCACCCAGGAGATGTGTGAACTGGCTCCATAGCGAGCCGATCACAATCTTCTGACATGTGAATTGGATTGGGGGAAACCCACATCCAATTCGCAATAGTGTGAACCCAGCCAGAAGCAGATGGGCTACAGCAGCAGAAGGCCACACCGGGGGCCACTCCTTTCAGCTAAGGACAGGAAACTAAGGCTACAATTCACACAGACTCACCAAAATTGTTCAATAGAAGATTGGAAAAACGTTGCCTGGTCTGAGTCTCGATTTCAGCTGCGACATTCACATGGAGGGTCAGAATTTGGTGTAAACAACATGAAAGTATGGGTCCATCCTGTCTTGTATCATTGGTTCAGGCTGGTGGTGGTGTAATAGTTTGTGGGATATTTTCTTGGCACAGTTTGGGCCCCTTAATACCAATTGAACATCATTTAAACACCACGGCCTACCTGAGTATTGTTGCTGACCATGTCCATCCCTTCATGACTACAGTGTCCCCATCTTCTGATGGCTCCTTCCAGCAGGATAATACACCACAGGGTTGATTTATTAAAACTGGAGAGTGCAAATTCTGGTGCAGCTGTGCATGGTAGCCAATCAGCTTCTAACTTCAGCTGCTCAATTAAGCTTTGACAATACAACCTGGAAGCTGATTGGTTTTTATGAGGAACTGCACCAGATTTTGCACTCTCCAGGTTTAGTAAATCAACCACCATGTCACAAAGCTCAAATCCTCTCTCCATTGGTTTCTTGAACATGACAATGAGGTCACTGGACTCCAATGGTCTCCACACTCACCAGATCTCAATCCAATAGAGCACCTTTGGGATGTGGTGGAATGGGAGATTCGCATCATGGATGTGCAGCCGACAAATCTACACCAACTGTGTGATGCTATCACGTCAATATGGACCTAAATCTCTGAGGACTGTTTCCAACACCTTGGTAAATCTACGCCATGAAGAATTAAGGCCGTTCTGAAGGCAAAAGGGGGTCCAACTAGGGTTGCCACCTCATCCCTTTAAAACCAAATACATATGAGTTACCCATGTTCTGGGGCTAATTTTAATGAAGGTAAGGCCCTAAGTGAATTTAATTACCACTTTATTCAGCCACAGAACCTGTTTAATCAACCACTTCACCCCCCGGAAGGATTTGCCCCCTTCCTGACCAGGCCATTTTTTGCGATTCGGCACTTTAACTGACAATTGCGCGGGCGTGTGACGTTGCACCCAAACAAAATTAATGGCCTTTTTTTTCCCCACAAATAGAGCTTTCTTTTGGTGGTATTTGATCATCTCTGCGTTTTTTATCTTTTGCGCTATAAACAAAAAAAGCGACAATTTTGAAAGAAAGAAAAAAAATACAGCATTTTTTTTTTTTTTACTTTTTACTATAATAAATATCTCCAAATTAAAAACAAAAAAAAACAAAAACTAATTTCTTTATCAGTTTAGGCCGATATGTATTCTTCTACATATTTTCGGTAAAAAAAATTGCAATAAGCGTATATTGATTGGTTTGTGCAAAAGCTATAGCGTCTACAAATTAGGGGATAGATTTATATATCTTTATCTTTTTTACTAGTAATGACAGCGATCTGTGATTTTTATGGTGACTGCGACATTGCAGCGGACACATCGGACACTGTTGACACTTTTTTTTGGGACCATTCACATTTATATAGCGATCAGTGCTATAAAAATGCACTGATTACTGTGTAAATGTCACTGGCAGGGAAGGGGGTTAACACCAGGGGGCTGATCAAGAGGTTAAATGTGTTCCTTCATGTGTGCGTTTCTAACTGTGGGGGGATGGGACTGACTGGAGGACTAGACAGATCGCTGTTCCTGATTAGTAGGAACAGGAGATCTGTCTCTACGCTCCTGTCAGAACGGGGATTTGTATGTTTACATATACAAATCCCAGTTCTGGCTCTCATGCCTGCGTTTGCGGGCGGTTGGTGGACATCGCACGCGCATTGGATCCCCCCGCCGTGCAGCGGGCGCACCTGCTATGGCTCTTAAAGGAGCCGACGTACAGGTACGGCTATTCGCACAGGAGAGGATAGGCGAAGAAATTCTGAACAGCCGCACGCCGATAGAATTTTTCTTATGCCTTTATTTGTGAACCAGGATCACAAAGTATACATGACGCCAAAGCAGAGTGGCACAGGAAGACAGCCGACGCGTTTCACACTTATCACAAGTGCTTACTCATAGCTCAGGAGAGCCAACCTGCCGCCATAAATGTACGGGGTGGCTACCCTAGGTCCAACCCGGTACTAGCAAGGTGTGTGTGTGTATATATATATATATATATATATATATATATATATATATATATATATATATATATATATATATATATATATATATATATATTTATATATTGTGTGTGGTGTGTAAATATAGATATAGATATATAGATATAGATAGATAGATGTAAATGTATGTGAGCCGATCGGGAAGTGGTTGATATGTGTTCGGTTTTAAAGGGATGGGGTGGCTACCCTAGGTCCAACCCGGTACTAGCAAGGTGGGTGTGTGTTTGTGTGTGTGTATATATATATATATATATATAGTGTGTGGTGTGTAAATATATATATCTATATATATATATATATATATATATATATATATATATATACCCTGTTTCCCAGAAAATAAGACGTAGCGTGATTGTCGGTGATGGCTGCAATATAAGCCCTACCCCCCAAATAAGCCCTAGTTAAAGTCCTTGTAGGTCTTATTTTTAGGGTAGGGCTTATTTTCAGGGAAACAGGGTAGGGCTTATTTGGGGGTAGGGCTTATATTGCAGCCATCACCAACAATCACGCTAGGTCTTATTTTCGGGGAAACAGTTACTGAACCTAGGGGCTCATTCACACCAACCCCATTAGACTGTGTTGGGTAGTGTTGCCTATTGCAGTTCCATCGCATAGACCACACCAGTTAGCACCAATGCATGCGTTGCTGTGTGCTGAAAAAAAAAGCGTGATGAATTTCTGGGCAGTATGTCAACACATGTAACATGTAACACAATTGGGTAAAAAAAAAAAAAAGCCAAGAATGTTCTACTGTATGTGGCAAATTTGGTGCCATTCACAGCCATGGTGTGCAGTGTAGATCCTCACACTTGTGGTCACGTATAAAGCCGCAGATTTCAGCTGTGTACTAGAAACCACAAGAACAGGAACACGATAATAGACGTCATACCTTCATTTATAGATAAGGCTGGTGGTTCTGTGGTTGCACTTTTTTTCCCCCATGAAGCTGTCTGTTGGGATGACCATCCAGATCAACAATATTTAATACAAGATGTTTAGTGTGACCACACACCGTACAATCCTAGTTAGATGTAACATGAGGTCCAACCCAAGACTATTCAGTTTAAACCCTCATGGTCCATTCATACCATAGCGGTGGGTTAGCACAGTGCGTTCATGTAGGTTATGCCGCACAGGGACTGCAATCTGCTCACATAATTTGTAATAAAAACATCTTTGCCATTCTGAACCTTCCCTCCGACCACTTTGCACATTATTTTATATATACTGTGATTCTGGACTTTCCAAATATGCTGCAGAAATCTCCCTCCACTGAGTCTGGCTGCAGTCATATTAACTGTGGGCAGCTGGAGCTGCTGCCTGTTCACTTCCTGGATTTACACAGACACACAGAGAAATACCTCCAGCTCTGCAGCTCTCATTGGTCCTCTTATGACTCATCCCCCCTCCCTTCCTGGCAAACTCTCACGAGAAAGAGAGAGTTGTGCATGATGTCATAAGCCTAGGCTTTTTACCAGACAAGAAACAGGAAGTGGGCTGTATAAGGTATTTACTGGCAGGAAAAAAAAAAGTTTTACTATCCAAAGTTAAAACAGCAAAGGCAGAAGATTTAATAGATGAAAGATGAAAAAATTACTGAAGGTCCACTTTAACCACTTGCCGACCGCTAACGCCGATATACGTTGGCACAGTATCTGTGCTTCCCCTTTAAGAGCTGGGGATAGCAGGTGCCGCGTGACTGTGCCCACGGGATTGGCGAACTCGATGTCCGCCAGTCTCCCGGCGATCGTGTCACGGAGCCTCAGAATGGGGAAGTGCCTATGTAAGCAAGGCATTTCCCCGTTCTGGCTTGTGTCATGACAGAGATCACTGCTTCCTGTCATTGGGAGCGGTGATCGCTGTCATGTGGCTTGAAGCCCACCCCCCCCCCCACAGTTAGAATCACTCCCTAGGACACACTTAACCCCTTCATCGCCCCCTAGTGGTTAACCCCTTCACTGCCAGTGTTATTTACACAGTAATCAGTGCATTTTTATATCACTGATCGCTGTATAAATGACAATGGTCCCAAAATAGTGTCAAGTGTCCAATGTGTCCGCCATAATGTCGCAGTCACGATAAAAATCGCTGCCATTACTAATGAAATCAATTAAAAATAAAAATGCCATAAAACTATCCCCTATTTTGTAGACGCTATAACTTTTGCGCAAACCAATCAATATACGCTTATTGCAATTTTTTTTTTTTTTTTACCAAAAATATGTAGAAGAATACAAAAAATTATAATAGTAAAAAGTAAAAAATAATGCGTTTTTTTTTTCAAAATTGTCGCTCTTTTTTTGTTTATAGTGCAAAAAATAAAAACCGCAGAGGTGATCAAATACCACCAAAGGAAAGCTCTATTTGTGGGGAAAAAAGGACGTCAATTTTGTTTGGGTGCAGCGTCGCACGACCGCGCAATTGTCAGTTAAAGCGATGCAGTGCTGAATCGCAAAAAGTGCTCTGGTCTGGAAGGGGGGAAATTCTTTCCGGGGGTGAAGTGGTTAAAAACTGTGAGCAGAGAGGCTCTTTATTGCAGAAGAGACCTGCAATGTTAGATTGGTAAAAATGCACTTAAATGGCATGCGGAGCCACACACTAAAATGCAGGGATTGTGGCGTATAGGATCCCTTAGTGCAGTGGTCATCAACCCTGTCCTCAGGGCCCACTAAGGCTTGATTCACATCAATGCATGTTGCTTTTGAGCGTTTCTGTAGTGCTTTTTGCGGTGCTTGCTGCGTTTTTGAACATGCGTTTTTGCTGCGTTTTGCGGGGGTTTTTTTGTTTTTTTTTATACTGTATACAGTGTAAAAAAAAAAGAGAAAAAAAAATGCAAAACATGGCAAAAATGCAGTAAAAACGCAGTACTTGCGTTTTGGATGCGGGTCCGTTGAATTCTGTTACATGCAAAACGTGGCATTTTGCATGAAAAAAAGTCCCCCACCCTTTCCAAAAACGCAGAGGCACAAAAATGCATTGATGTGAACATGTTCCATAGGAACCCATGTTAAAAAAATTCCCATGCATTTCTGCAAAATGCATCAAAAAACTCATAAGGCTGGATTCACACCTATGCATTTTTAGTGCTTTTTTCATTTTGCAGATTTGCACTACAGTCCATTTAGTATGGTTTCCTATGGAACACGTTATGTAATGCAAATCTGCAAAATGCAAAAAGCACTAAAAATGCATAGGTGTGAATCCAGCCTTAGGCTCGGTTCACACTGGGACGACTTGGGATCCGACTTGTAAGCCCTCAAGTCACCCCAGAAAGATATTCACATTACAGTGAATGGGAGCGTCTTAATAGACACTACTGAAGTCGCTCCGACTTCAGAGCGTACTCCCGGTACTACTTGGATCCGACTTGGTAGGCGACCTGTACCATAGAAATCTATGGAAGTCGCCTCCAAGTCGGATCTCTCTCTAAAGTCAAGCGACTTTGCAGGGAAAAAATTTAGTTTGCCCAGGCAAACCCCTCCCTCCCAGAGAGCTGATTATCCTGTGATTGGCCACAACCAAAGTCGCCTGTCCTGGAGGCAACTTGAAGTCGCGTTGTAATTTGCTAAAGTCGCGTTGAAGTCGCCGTACAAAGTCGCGCTGAAAACGTGTTGCCCCTGTGTGAACCGAGCCTTAGTGTGAATAGAGCCTAACAGGCCAGGTTTGCAAGATAACTGAAATCCATCACAGGTGATATCCTTTACGCAACAGTGATTGCAGTATTCTAGTCTGCATCTCCCCAAGGTAATACATAAACCCTGGCCTGTTAGTGAGTCCTGAGGACAGGGTTGATGACCACTGCCTTAGTGAATAGGCCCTGCAAACACACAGAGCAGGCTGCAGTGCCAGTTTCTCACACTAGGTGTCATGAGAGTAGACCTGTAGAAGGGAAGGAAAGTTTAGTAAAGTTTTGTGTGCTGACATTGTGTCTCCTGGTGTTTGTTGCAGAGATCACAGAGGAGACGAGACCAGTAAGACCAGTGTCACCATGGTCAGGAAGAAGGGGCTGAAGCGCAACTGTGTGGTGGTCATATTGGGGCTGGCCGTCCTCTTCCTCCTGGGGGTCCTTGTAGGTGAGTTCATGTAACTTTTTCATGGGATACAAAGTATCAGAGGACACATTATGGAAGACCCAGCTGGGACTGAGCCAAGGACATCAGGGACTGTACATGGGCAGCATTGCTAATGAGCAGATCTTCAGTCTTGAGCTCCCTCCAGGCTCTGGGATCACATTGGATCATGTATGTAATTCCTCTGTAAATATTATTCCAAATTGTGTCTTGTGTTGTGACAACAATATTTACTGCAAATACTGACACGTCACGGTGCAACATTTGTGCTACTTATGTGCAAAAAATGTATTTGTGCTCCCTGCTAATTGGAGGGTTCTGAGACCCTAGAGAATAAAATGGTGATGTGTACATATACTGTGGCTGGTAGGGAAGTGGTTAACCTCCAACCCTAAGGCCTGGTTCACACCTGTGCATTTTCAGTTTTGCAGAAACGCACTACAGTCCATTTAACGTGGTTTCCTATGGATGTAGTTCACATCTGTGCATTTTATGGAAAGGGCCAGGGACGTTTTTCTGGTTTTTGGTTCCTTAGACTTCAATGGTTTAAAGATGTGTATTGAAAAAAAACCCCTCAAAATTCACCTGCAATATGCAACCTGTACAAGTGTGAATCAGGCCTAAATGCACGCTATGGGGTCTACGTAAAAATGTTTTGTGCCGATGTGGGAAACATTAGGGTGAAAATTGCTGTACTTTTATGTATGATTCCCATATCGTCAGCGCCACCTGGTGGCAAGAATACTCTTTTCTGCTTTTGAAGTATTTCTGGAAAAAAATGCATTATGGCCACTTGGTGGCGCTGATATAGGAAACACACATAATAGAGCAGGGGTAGGCAACCTTTTGAGCACAGTGTGCCCGAAAAAATGTTTTCAAAGAAATTGAGCGTGCCGATTTTATAACAAAAAAATGTTAACTTCACACTTTCAATCACAAAAAGGTTTTTTTATAAAGAAAATTCTGTAAACTACTTTAGTAGTGAGAAATTAACATCCGGCACTCACGCGTTAGATCAGCCCCAATACCTGCACCTTCATACCTTAGATCACTGTACCCCCCTGGTCACCTGCCCCACCACTGTAATCCACTGTACATCTGTCCCACCACTGTACCCCCTCTGCTCATCTGCCCCACCACTGTACGCCCCTGCTCATCTGCCCCACCACTGTACGCCCCTGCTCATCTGCCCCACCACTGTACCCCCCCTGCTCATCTGCCCCACCACTGTACCCCCTCTGCTCATCTGCCCCACCACTGTACCCCCCCTGCTCATCTGCCCCACCACTGTACCCCCCCTGCTCATCTGCCCCACCACTGTACCCCCTCTGCTCATCTGCTCCACCACTGTACCTCCTCTGCTCATCTGCCCCACCACTGTACCCCCTCTGCTCATCTGCCCCGCCACTGTAATCCACTGTACATCTGCCCCACCACTGTACCCCCTCTCCCTGCTCATCTGCCCCACCACTGTACCCCCCCTGCTCATCTGCCCCACCACTGTAATCCACTGTACATCTGCCCCGCCATTGTACCCCCCTGCTCATCTGCCCCACCACTGTAATCCACTGTACATCTGCCCCACGATTGTACCCCCCCTCCCTGCTCATCTGCCCCACCACTGTAATCCACTGTACATCTGCCTCACGATTGTACCCCCCCTCCCTGCTCATCTGCCCCACCACTGTAATCCACTGTACATCTGCCCCACCACTGTACCCCCTCTACTCATCTGCCCCACCACTGTACATCTGCCCCACCACTGTACCCCCCCCTGCTCATCTGCCCCACCACTGTAATCCACTGTACATCTGCCCCACCATTGTACCCCCCCCCCCCTGCTCATCTGCGCCACCACTGTAATCCACTGTACATCTGCCCCACCACTGTACCCCCCCTGCTCATCTGCCCCACCACTGTAACCCTCCGTGATCCTCTGCTCCACCACTGTAATCCACTGTACATCTGCCCCACCATTGTACCCCCCCTGCTCATCTGCCTCACCACTGTAATCCACTGTACATCTGCCCCACCATTGTACCCCCCCTGCTCATCTGCCCCACCATTGTACCCCCCCTGCTCATCTGCCCCACCACTGTACCCCCCCTGCTCATCTGCCCCACCACTGTACCCCCCGTTCATGTACCCCCCTGCTCATTTGCCCCACCACTGTACCCCCCCTGCTCATTTGCCCCACCACTGTACCCCCCCTGCTCATCTGCCCCACCACTGTACCCCCCATGCTCATCTGCCCCACCACTGTACCCCCCCCCCCATGCTCATCTGTAGGGATCAGCCGAACACCCTCCTGTTCGGTTCGCACCAGAACTTGCGAACAGGCAAAAAATTTGTTCGAACACCGTTAAAGTCTATGGGATACGAACATGAATAATCAAAAGTGCTAATTTTATAGGCTTATATGCAGGTTATTGTCATAAAAAGTGTTTGGGGACCCGGGTCCTGCCCCAGGGGACATGGATCAATGCAAAAAAAGTTTTAAAAACGGCTGTTTTTTCGGGAGCAGTGATTTTAATAATGCTTAAAGTGAAACAATAAAAGTGTAATATCCCTTTTAAATTTCATACCTGGGGAGTGTCTATAGTATGCCTGTAAAGTTCCAGTGTTTAGAACAGTCTGACAGCAAAATGACATTTCAAAGGAAAAAACGTTGTTTAAAACTACTCGCGGCTATTAATGAATTGCCGGTCCGACAATACACATAAAATTTAATTGATAAAAACGGCATGGGAATTCCCCACAGTGGAACCCCGAACCAAAACTTTTAAAAAAATGACGTGGGGGGTACCCCTAAATTCAATACCAGGCCCTTCAGGTCTGGTATGGATATTAAGGGGAACCCCGGCCAAAATTTTTTAAAAAAATGGCGTGGGGTCCCCCTCAAAATCTATACCAGACCCTTCGGGCCTGGTATGGAATTTAGGGGGACCCCCCAGGTCATATATTTTTTTTTTTAAATTTTGGTTCGGGGTTCCCCTGTGGGGAATTCCCATGCCGTTTTTATCAATGAACTTTTATGTGTATTGTTGGACCGGTAATTCATTAATAGCCGCGGGTAGTTTTAAATGACTTTTTTCCTTTTGAAATGTCATTTTGCTCTCGGACTGTTCTAAACATGGGAAACGTACACGGCAGGTGCCGGCAGGGGCCAGCACAGAGGCGGGTGGAGACAAAGAGGTGCAGGCACTAGCAAAGAGTAGATGGGTGACAGTCAGGAGGGGTAGAGGGGGAAGTGCCAGGGAGGCCGATCCAGGACTGGAGCATCCCAATAAGTACGCTCCATTGAGTGACATTGGTGTAACCAGTCAGGGACCAGCACTGCTGGAGTTGAGGGACTCTCCTAGCTGCCAGGGGAAGAACTCCTCCAGTGAGAGTGGGGGGGCAGCAAAGGGAAAGGAAAGACAGATTCTGGTGGTAGGGGACTCAATTCTTAGAAGGACAGAGAGGGCAATCTGTAACCAAGACCTGAAGCGCCGAACAGTATGTTGTCTACCGGGCGCTCGGGTTCGGTACATCACGGATCTTGTGGACAAATTACTGGGAGGGGCTGGGGAAGACCCGGCTGTCATGGTGCACGTTGGCACCAATGACAAAGTCAGAGGCAGATGGAGTGTCCTAAAGAACGATTTTAGGGACTTAGGAGCTAAATTGAGGAAAAGGACCTCCAAGGTAGTGTTCTCAAGAATACTACCGGTACATCGAGCCACACCAGAGAGGCAGAGGGAGATTAGGGAAGTAAACAAGTGGCTGAAGAGCTGGTGTAGTAAGGAGGGGTTTGGGTTCCTGGAGGACTGGGCCGACTTCTCAGTCGGTAACCGGTACTATAGAAGGGACGGACTGCACCTAAATGAGGAGGGTGCAGATCTGCTGGGAATGAAGATGGCCAAAAAGTTAGAGGGGTTTTTAAACTAGGCGATGGGGGGGAGGGTCCAGAGACAGTGATAGCCAGCGTGGAAGATATTCCAGAGGGTAGTATTGGGGGCATTAGTGGTAGGTTAACCAAAGCACAAAAACACAAGGTGAGTATAGTAGCAAGTCCAAGTTGCAATCTTGAAACACCCAATACGAGGACAATATGCGACCGGTCTAAACTATGTGGCATGTTCACCAATGCCAGGAGCCTGGCGGACAAGATGGGTGAACTAGAGATACTGTTGTACAAGGAGGATTTGGATTTTGTGGGAATTTCAGAGACCTGGTTCAACAGCTCTCATGATTGGCTGGCAAACATTCAAGGGTATACCCTATACCGCAAGGATAGAGAGGGTAAAAAAGGGGGAGGGGTATGCCTATATATCAAGAATAATGTACAAGTGAATGTGAGAGATGACATCACTGAGGGGGCTAGGGAGGAGGTGGAATCTTTATGGGTAGAGCTCCAAAGGGATGAAGCTAAGGGGAAAATAATACTGGGAGTATGCTATAGGTCCCCTAACCTGAGGGAGGAAGTGGAGACGGATCTCCTATCACAAATTGGATTATCAGCAAGAATGGGAAGTGTTATCATAATGGGGGATTTTAATTATCCAGACATAGACTGGGCGGAGGGAACCGTGCATTCATTTAAGGCTCGCCAGTTCCTTAATGTCTTGCAGGACAATTTTATGGGTCAGATGGTAGACGCACCAACTAGAAATAAAACATTACTAGATCTACTGATTACCAACAATACAGACCTGATAACAGATGTGGAAATACGGGGCAATTTAGGTAACAGCGATCACAGGTCAATTAGTTTCAGTATAAATCACACAAATAGGAGACATGAAGGGAACACAAAGACACTGAATTTCAAAAGAGCCAACTTCCCTAAACTACAAACATTGCTAAAAGGCATAAATTGGGATAAAATATTAGGAACAAAGAATACAGAGGAGAGATGGGTTTGCTTTAAGAGCATATTAAATAAGGGCATTAGCCAATGTATCCCATTGGGTAATAAATTTAAAAGAGCGAACAAACATCCTGGATGGCTTAACTCCAATGTAAAAATGCATATAAAAGCAAAGGAGAAGGCCTTCAAAAAATACAAGGTTGAGGGATCATCCACAGCATTCAGAATTTATAAAGAATGCAATAAGAAATGTAAGGGTGCAATTAGGATGGCTAAGATAGAACATGAAAGACACATAGCGGAGGAGAGCAAAAAAAATCCCAAGAAATTCTTTAAGTATGTAAACAGTAAAAAAGGGAGGACAGACCATATTGGCCCCATAAAGAATGAGGAAGGACATCTGGTTACAAAGGATGGGGAGATGGCAGAGGTATTGAATTTATTCTTCTCCTCAGTCTTCACGAGTGAATCGGGGGGCTTCAGTAACCAAAACTGCAGTGTTTATCCTCATGACACAACACAGGAAGCACCTCCATGGTTAACAGAGGACAGGATTAAAATTAGACTTGAGAAACTTAACATTAATAAATCACCGGGACCAGATGGCTTGCATCCGAGGGTACTTAGGGAACTCAGTCAGGTGATTGCCAGACCGTTGTTCCTAATTTTTACAGACAGTCTATTGACTGGAATGGTACCAGCTGATTGGAGAAAAGCCAATGTAGCACCAATATTTAAAAAGGGCCCAAAAAACATCCCTGGG
Organism: Lithobates septentrionalis; assembly: GCA_037952835.1. NCBI lineage: Eukaryota > Metazoa > Chordata > Amphibia > Anura > Ranidae > Lithobates > Lithobates septentrionalis. The sequence goes on along the minus strand of JBBDGP010000964.1, from coordinate 1,671,532 downwards.
AATTACAGACCAGTTAGCCTAACATCAATAGTATGTAAACTCTTGGAGGGGATGATAAGGGACTATATACAAGATTTTAGTAATAAGAATGATATCATTAGCAGTAATCAGCATGGATTCATGAAGAATCGTTCTTGCCAAACCAATCTATTAACCTTCTATGAGGAGGTGAGTTGCCATCTAGATAAAGGAAGGCCCGTAGACGTGGTGTATCTGGATTTTGCAAAAGCATTTGACACAGTTCCCCATAAACGTTTACTGTACAAAATAAGGTGCGTTGGCATGGACCATAGGGTGAGTACATGGATTGAAAACTGGCTACAAGGGCGTGTTCAGAGGGTGGTGATAAATGGGGAGTACTCAGAATGGTCAGGGGTGGGTAGTGGGGTCCCCCAGGGTTCTGTGCTGGGACCAATCCTATTTAATTTGTTCATAAATGACCTGGAGGATGGGATAAACAGTTCCATCTCTGTATTTGCAGACGATACTAAGCTAAGCAGGGCAATAACTTCTCCGCAGGATGTGGAAATCTTGCAAAAAGACCTGAACAAATTAATGGGGTGGGCGACTACATGGCAAATGAGGTTCAATGTAGAAAAATGTAAAATAATGCATTTGGGTGTCAAAAATATGAATGCAATCTATACACTGGGGGGAGAACCTCTGGGGGAATCTAGGATGGAAAAGGACTTGGGGGTCCTAGTGGATGATAGGCTCAGCAACGGCATGCAATGCCAAGCTGCTGCTAATAAAGCAAACAGAATATTGGCATGCATTAAAAGGGGGATCAACTGCAGAGATAAAACGATAATTCTCCCGCTCTACAAGACTCTGGTCCGCCCGCACCTGGAGTATGCTGTCCAGTTCTGGGCACCAGTCCTCAGGAGGGACGTACTGGAAATGGAGCGAGTACAAAGAAGGGCAACAAAGCTAATAAAGGGTCTGAAGGATCTTAGTTATGAGGAAAGGTTGCGAGCACTGAACTTATTCTCTCTGGAGAAGAGACGCTTGAGAGGGGATATGATTTCAATTTACAAATACTGTACTGGTGACCCCACAATAGGGATAAAACTTTTTCGCAGAAGAGAGTTTAATAAGACTCGTGGCCACTCATTACAATTAGAAGAAAAGAGGTTTAACCTTAAACTACGTAGAGGGTTCTTTACTGTAAGAGCGGCAAGGATGTGAAATTCCCTTCCACAGGCGGTGGTCTCAGCGGGGAGCATTGATAGCTTCAAGAAACTATTAGATAATCACCTGAATGACCACAATATACAGGGATATGTAATGTAATACTGACACATAATCACACACATAGGTTGGACTTGATGGACTTGTGTCTTTTTTCAACCTCACCTACTATGTAACTATGTAACTATGCGCCCCTTTACAGGCATACTATAGACACCCCCCAGGTACGAAATTTAAAGGGATATTACACTTTTATTGTTTCACTTTAAGCATTATTAAAATCACTGCTCCCAAAAAACGGCCGTTATTAAAACTTTTTTTGCATTGATCGTTGTCCCCTGGGGCAGGACCCAGGTCCCCAAACACTTTTTATGATAATACCATGCATATAAGCCTTTAAAATTAGCACTTTTGATTTCTCCCATAGACTTTTAAAGGGTGTTCCGCGGCTTTTGAATTTGCCGCGAACACCCCAAATTGTTCGCTGTTCGGCGAACAGCCGATGTTCGAGTTGAACATGAGTTCGACTCGAACTCGAAGCTCATCCCTACTCATCTGCCCCACCACTGTAACCCACTGTACATCTGCCCCACCACTGCACTACCCTGCACATCTGCCCCACCACTGTACCCCCTTTCTCATCTGCCCCACCACTGTACCCCCTTTCTCATCTGCCCCACCACTGTACCCCCTTTCTCATCTGCCCCACCAATGTACCCCCCTGCTCATCTGCCCCACTTTTGTACCCCGCTGCTCATCTGTCCCACCACTGTAAACCCCTGTACATCTGCCCCACCAATGTTCCCCCTTTCTCATCTGCCCCACCAATGTACCTCCATGCACATCTGCCCCACCACTGAACCATCTTCTCATCTGCCCCACCACTGTAACCTCCCTTCGCATCTGCCCCACCACTGTAGCCTCCCTGCTCATCTGCCCCATCACTGTACCCCCCTGCTTTTCTGTCCAACTGCTGAAACCCCTTCTCACCCCTCCCACTACTGTACCTCCTATACATCTGCCCCACCACTGTACCTCCCTGCACATCTTCTCTCTTCTCTCTTTGTCTCACTACTGAATCACCTTCTCATCTGTCCTAACGCTGAATCCATCTGCTCTCCTGCCCCACCACTGTAACCCCCTGCTCATCTGCCCCACCAATACACCTCCTTTTACATCTACCCCCTGCTTTTCTGCCCCAACACTGAACCCCCCTGTTCTTCTGTCCCACTGCTGAACCCCCTTCTCATCTTTCACCACTGTACCTCCCTACACATCTGCCCCACCGCTGTACCCTCCTGCTCTTCTGTCCCATCTCTGAACCCCTCCTGCTAATTTTCCCCACCGCTGTTCCTTTTTGCTCCACCGCTGTACCCTCTTCTCATCATGATATGTGTGATATGCAGAGTGGTGAAAGGAAGCAGAGATGAGACACATCTACCTGTCCTGGCACACTGATCCTGTTGATCCACCCCTCGCATCCAGCCCACGTGCTTGTATGGGATGTAAGTGATGCATGGGATGTATGTGATGTATGGGATGTATGCAATGGTGTCCCTAGGGGACACAACATTATGCTGTGCCCCACCATGTGCCCCCCCCCCCCCCCAATTAAAAAAATGTTTTTTTGTTTTTTTACAAAAAGGAAATGTCTAAGAGGGAGAGCGTCCCCAGTCAGCTCCTGCGGGTGATTCCTCCCCCTCCCTCTGCTTGCTGACACTTCATAATGCGAGTGCTCACACAACCACGGCCGCCCGATCTGCTCCTTCCCCTGCATCATCATTGACAGGGAGAAGAGCAAGTTGCAAGGAGGACTCCACCAGCACTCTCAGTTACTGAAAAAACAGACTGATTTCTCCTGTCCTTAGGACCAGCCTGTAAATTCCAAGATATGCCAGACCAGCGCTGTCATAAGCAGGGGCAGGACAGCAAGAGGAGGCTGGGGAACCCCACAGTGGCAGAACACCAGGGCCCAGTGGCAAGACAACCTTTGCAACCCTGATAGTTCTCCCACTGCGTTGGACCCTTATATTTTCTTGGTATGCTGGTGACATATATCTCTTGTTTTCTGCCACCCTGGGGGGGGGGACCCAATACAGTAGGAAGGGAGCTCACTGCAGAACATGTGAAAGGGCCATTGTGGGATCATAGTAAAGGGCCCCAGGATATATATATATATATATTGCATTTTATAGTTGCCCCCCTACTTTTGTCCCTGTCCTCCCATGTACCCCCCTAAATATGAAAGCTGGAGACGCCACTGGATGTATGTGATGTATGTGATGTCACATACAAGCATCTGGAATGGATGCGCACTGATGAGGTAAGGGGCATTTTCTGAAAGCAGTGGGCCTGTGTGCAGGGTCATAAGTTGGGGCCCCCACAGTTGAGAAAAAGTGGTTGGGTGTGATTTTTTCATTGCGCTGAATACTGGCTCTGGTCTAAAGGGACACAGAGTACCGGGGTTCAGTAGTAAGTGACGCAAAGGTTCAGGAATAATTTCAACAAAATTCCCAGAAGCTCAACAGTAATTCCACAAACTGTCACCTGATTGGAATTTTCTCAATCACAGTGAAATCCCTTCTTTCTGAGATTGGTAGTGGCAACAAAGCGAGTCATCTTCCTCTAGATGGTGGACGGGGCTAGCAGGACTGTGATTGGCTTAGCAGTGGCCAATGACAGTCCTCCTCCTCCTGGAAACAGGGACCACCCCCCCCCCCCCATAGCAGAACTGCACCCGATCTCTTCCATATCACAAAAGCTGACATTCGCAGCTACAGCAAAGTTAGAGAACCAAACAATATTTCCCATCTTTTACAATGTGTGGAGGCGCAGTGCCCCCCCCCCTTGGTGCAGGTGTGGTATGGGGAATTCTGAGATTGGAATGCATTAGTGTCTCACTGACAATTTCCTGCGCTGCTCTGCTGATGGGGAGGGAGTCGAGTGCCGGCAAAAGAGGCTTTGTGTGCCGCGGGTTGCCTACCCCTGAAGTAGAGTGTGAAAGGCTTGGGCACTTTGGCTACTTCTTTGTAATATTTTATCCAGTACGCTCTAATCTTTGTTCCAAGGAATCCAGTATTTATTTATTTTTATTACATCCAAAGTATTATTTATATAACACTGTAATGCCGCGTACACACTGTCGGACTTTCCGGCGTAAAATGTGCGATCGGAGCTTGTTGTCGGAAATTCAGACTGTGTGTAGGCGCCATCGGACAGTTTCCAACGGAATTTCCGTTGCACAAAATTTGAGATCTGGTTCTGAAATTTTCCGACAACAAAATCCATTCGCGTAAAATCCTAACATGTGTACACAATTACGACGCACAAGGTGCCACGCATGCTCGTCGTAAGTGTTGTACGTCACTGCGTTCTTGACGTTACTCTCTGATTCATGTATGAATATCTGAGAGGACGGAGTGAAGGAACTTGCTATTGTGTATTCATAATGAAGGGTGGATATTGGCTGTACACTGATTTGGAATGGATGTATCAAAACAAGAGTTGAGCATCATGGGGAAATGTAGTTCCAAGACATCTGGGGTGCCAAGGTTTCGTCATCACTGCTATAGGCCTATTCTAGTTTTCAGTTCTCTTATTGGTAAGCATGGGCGCTCTTGGCCAGATTTGCTTGCTCTGTAGTTTTATTGGAAATAACACACACCCATTATGTAAGCGATGAGGCTCTTGTTATCGTGAATGTAAATGATCCCTTTCGTTATGAGAAAAGCAAAACATCTTGCAGGGTACGAATGTAAGCTCATAATTATTATTTTAGCTAATGAGCTTCAAAGTGAACTTTACTTTGCACATAACCCGCAGCCTCACCAAAGCTACAGTACACAGAGTTGAGAAAAACATTGACGTAAGAATATTTTGGAAACTGTTGTTTAGGTGACAAAGTAAACGGTTGTTTTAAAAGGTCAGTCCACCCACAAATGATATTTCGGTTAGACCCGGGCATGAAGAATCACCTTAATCTTCTATCTGCTGAGGGCTTCAGAAGTCAGATCCTCGTTGTTCTTGGCTCGGTTCCCATCCACCTTGGTGTTTTTGTATGTTTTGCCAACCTTGTAATGTTTCAGTTATTTTTACAATCTTCATAATATAAATTTGAAATCTAAAGCCGAAACGTTTTAGCTTTGCGCTCTGAGGTGTGGGCAGGCTCAATCCGGTTGATTTACAAAGAGCACTAAGAATCTTTATACAGTGGAACCTCGGATTATGAGCATAATCCGTTCCAGGAGTATGCTCGTAATCCAAAGTACTCGCATATCAAAGCCAGTTTTCCCATTGAAGTCAATGTAAACTAAAATAATTTGTTCCCCACTGACTTCAATGGGATGCAATACCACATGCGGCCAGAGGCGGGGGGGGGGGCGCCGGAGAGCCTCGGAAATGGCCGAAAAGGCCCGAGCACACTTCGGCTGACCTCGGCAAACCTCGGAAAGTTCACGAGCCTTTCCGAGGTTTGCCGAGGTCAGCCGATCTGGCCTTTCCATGCATTTCCGAACGCCAACGATCGGTGCTGTTCGGCTTTAGCGCCCCCCCCCACCTCAGGCCAAAAGCGGTAATGCACACCGCTTTTGGCCTGAATCCTGCTCGTTTTGCGAGACAACACTCGCAAACCGAGTTAGGAATTTTAGAAATACAGTGCTCGTTTTGTGAAACGCTCATTGACCGCGTTACTCGCAAACCGAGATTCCACTGTACTCAAAATGTAGCTTTGTTCACTTTGAATACACAATTTTGTGTAGGTGAAAGAAATAAACTGGAATTTTGCTTTTCACATGATTGGGTAAGTATATCCTAGTATTTGGTCACATTTAACTGGGTTTGCGGTAAGACAAAATCCAAACACAATTTATTCATTTATTTATTTATTTTTCATTTTAGATAGAGTAAAGGAGGGTTTTAATCGCTGTCCAATTTATTTGTTTTGCCCATTGGGGAGGTTTCTATTTACTTCTGCCCCATAGCTAATTCAGGAAGTGAGAGGAAATCCCTCCAGAGTGGGGGAATCCCTGGTTGACACTAGGGCCATAAAAGCTAGTGTCCCCACTGGAATATTTTGCCTACATTACTGTTCTTAGACAACCCAGAATTTGGGTTTTTATTTCACTTGTTGCTATATTAGCGAACAGGACAAATACAGTGCATCCAGAAAGTATTCACAGAGCTTCACTTTTTACACATTTTGTTATGTTACAGCCTTATTCCAAAATATATTAAATTCATTATTTTCTTCAGAATTCTACAAACAATACGCCATAATGACAAAGTGAAAAAAGTTTGTTTGAAATCTTTGCAAATTTATTAAAATTAAAAATGAAAAAAATCCCATGTACAGTGGGGACGGAAAGTATTCAGACCCCCTTAAATGTTTCACTCTTTGTTATATTGCAACCATTTGCTAAAATCATTTAAGTTCATTTTCTTCCTCATTAATGTACACACAGCACCCCATATTGACAGAAAAACACAGAATTGTTGACATTTTTGCAGATTTATTAAAAAAGAAAAACTGAAATATCACATGGTCCTAAGTATTCAGACCCTTTGCTGTGACACTCATATATTTAACTCAGGTGCTGTCCATTTCTTCTGATCATCCTTAAGAGGGTTCTACACCTTCATTTGAGTCCAGCTGTGTTTTGATTATACTGATTAGACTTGATTAAGAAAGCCACACACCTGTCTATATAAGACCTTACAGCTCACAGTGCATGTCAGAGCAAATGAGAATCATGAGGTCAAAGGAACTGCCTGAAGAGCTCAGAGACAGAATTGTGGCAAGGCACAGATCTGGCCAAGGTTACAAAAAAAAATTTCTGCTGCACTTAAGGTTCCTAAGAGCACAGTGGCCTCCAGAATCCTTAAATGGAAGATGTTTGGGACGACCAGAACCCTTCCTAGAGCTGGCCGTCCGGCCAAACTGAGCTATCGGGGGAGAAGAGCCTTGGTGAGAGAGGTAAAGAAGAACCCAAAGATCACTGTGGCTGAGCTCCAGAGATGCAGTTGGGAGATGGGAGAAAGTTGTAGAAAGTCAACCATCACTGCAGCCCTCCACCAGTCGGGGCTTTATGGCAGAGTGGCCCGACGGAAGCCTCTCCTCAATGCAAGACACATGAAAGCCCGCATGGAGCTTGCTAAAAAACACCTGAAGGATTCCAAGATGGTGAGAAATAAGATTCTGTGGTCTGATAACTTTTTGGCCTTAATTCTAAGCGGTATGTGTGGAGAAAACCAGGCACTGCTAATCACCTGTCCAATACAGTCCCAACAGTGAAGCATGGTGGTGCCAGCATCACACTGTGGGGCTGTTTTTCAGCTGCAGGGACAGGACGACTGGTTGCAATAGAGGGAAAGATGAATGCGGCCAAGTACAGAGATATCCTGGACAAAAACCTCCAGAGTGCTCGGGATCTCAGACTGGGCCGAAGGTTTACCTTCCAACAAGACAATGACCCTAAGCACACAGCTAAAATAATGAAGGAGTGGCTTTACAACAACTCCGTGACTGTTCTTGAATGGCCCAGCCAGAGCCCTGACTTAAACCCAATTGGGCATCTCTAGAGAAACCTAAGAATGGCTGTCCACCAACGTTTACCATCCAACCTGACAGAACTGGAGAGGATCTGCGAGGAGGGATGGCAGAGGATCCCCAAATCCAGGTGTGAAAAACTTGTTGCATCTTTCCCAAAAAGACTCATGGCTGTATTAGATCAAAAGGGTGCTTCTACTAAATACTGAGCAAAGGGTCTGAATAGTTAGGACCATGTGATATTTCAGTTTTTCTTTTTTAATAAATCTAAGGGGGGTCTGAATACTTTCCGTCCCCACTGTACATACGTATTCACAGACTTTGCTCAATACTTTTTGTTGAAGCACCTTTTGGCACCAGTTACAGTCTCAAGTCTTTGAGTATAATGCTACAAGCTTGGCACACTTATTTTAGGGCAGTTTCTCACATTCTCCTTTACAGGACCTTTCAAGCTCCATCAGGTTGGCTGGGGAGAGTCGGTGCACAGCCATTTTAAGATCTCTCCAGAGATGTTCAATCGGGTTCAAGTGTGGGCTCTGGCTGGGCCACTCAAGGACATTCAGAGTTGTCCCATAGCCACTCCTGTTACCTTGGCTGTATGCTTAGGGTCATTGTCCTGTTGGATGATGAACCTTCGCCCCAGTCTGAAGTCCAGAGCGCTCTGGAACAGGTTTTCATCGATGTCTCTGTACACTGCTGCATTCATCTTTCCCTCGATCTTGACCAGTCTCCCAGTTCCTATCGCTGAAAATTTTCACCATAGCATGATACTGCCACCACCATGCTTCACTGTAGGGATGGTATTGGCCAGGTGATGAGCGGTGCCTGATTTCCTCCAGACATAACGCTTGCCATTCATGCCAAAGAGTCCAATCTTTATTTCATCAGACCAGAGAATTTTTTGCTCATGGTCTGAGAGTCCTTCAGGTGCCTTTTGGCAAACTGCAGGCTGGCTGTCATGTGCCTTTTATTGAGGAGTGTCTTCTGTCTACCCACTCTACCATATAGTAATGCAGAGATGGTGGTTTTTCTGGAAGGTTCTCCTCTCTCCACAGAGAAACACTGGAGCTCTGTCAGAGTGACCATCGGGTTCTTGGTAACCTCCCTGACTAAGGCCCTTCTCCCCCGATCGCTCAGTTTGGTCGGGCAGCCCGCTCTAAGAAGAGTCCTGGTGGTTCCAAACTTCTTCCATTTACGGATGATGGAGGCCACTGTGCTCATTGGGACCTTCATCACTGCAGAAATTTTTCTGTACCCTTCCCCAGATCTGTGCCCCAATGCAATCCTGTCTCTGAGGTCTACAGACAATTCCTTGGACTTCATGACTTGGTTTGTACTCTGACATGCACTGTTAACTATGGGACCTTATCCAGACAGGTGTGTGCCTTTCCAAATCATGTCTAATCTACTGATTATACCACAGGTGGACTCCAAGTTGTAGAAACATCTCAAGGATGATCAGTGGAAACGGGATGCATTTGAGCTTAATTCTGAGTGTCATGGCAAAGGCTGTGAATACTTATGTACATGGGATTTATTTTATTTATTTATTTTTAATAAATTTGCAAAGATTTTAAGCAAACTTCTTTCATGTTGTCATTATGGGGTATTGTTTGTAGAATTTTGAGGAAAATAATGCATTTAATAAAATTGTGGAATAAATCTGTAACATAACAAAATGTGGAATAAGTGAACCACTGTGAAAACATGCCAGATGCACTGTAGGGAGATTCACCCCCTCTACTCTCTAATGGGGACATGGATAGTGTGCTGTTACACTAGTTGTGTAAAATGTAATGCTATGCATAGTTATGTTAATGTTTATATAATTGGTTATTATACTGCCATCTTGTGGTCACTTTGGTTGTAGCACTATCCGTTTCTGTTTATTATCTGTGTCCCCTCCCACATTGCGATGTACTTCCTTTTCCTGTTCCTTCGCTGTCTTGGGAGAACAGAGATGGTCACTTCTGTATAGGCTGCATGCAATCTGCTCGCATCCGGGAACACATTACCATGTTTTGACCTACAGATACCGTCTTTCAATCATCTGCCACATTTTGTTGCATGCTATACCTGCTTCTTGCAATAAAACCCAAGCCTATGAAAGAAACTTATGTCTGGTGAGTTCTAGCTTTCTGGTCAAGACTGTCCGCTGTAATTATATCTGCTTATACAGGCCAGGCATAGAAGTCTCAGCCAGGGATAAGTCACTATTACAACAGTTTGAGTCAGAATAGTCAAAACATGTGGTAGAATTCCTACAACCTGCTGTGTAGATGTGTGTGTGTTTAATCTGCAATTAAGCGCAGTGCCATCCGCCATCTTGTGAAAGCACATGGTCCCACAAGCTTACTGCAAGTCATCTGTGAATGTTAGAAACCTGTTTTCTGCATTGAACTGTGTATCCCCCCTGTCCAAGCTGCTGTTCACCTTCTTAAAGACAGTAACCATTTTCTTGCAAAACTTGAAAAAAAATGTCTAGACAAGCCTCTGAGCACTCTTTTATAGCTGAATCAACACAGATACATTATGCCTCTGACCACACAGATGTACAGGGAGCAGATTCTGCAGATATTGCAGAGCAAAGTGTAAGGCCCAAACGTACAATAATACAAGCACAGAAACTTGGAGAAAACTACAAAACCGCTAGAGATGAGTTTGCCAGCAATTTGTCAGAACTGTGGGACAAACCTACATACTGCATGCCAGTCTTGCCACGCTTCAAACAACAATCTGAATTGGGGAAACTCTGGTTGTCTGCAAAATACACAGCTTTCTTAAAGGACTCTAATTTAGAGGGCTCTTTAGCAGAATTGACCAAGACTGATGAACTAAACCAACAAAGATCTCTTGGTGCAAGATGTCAAGGATAAGGCGGAACTCCGCATTGCTCAACTTCAGAAGACCAGATCTCATAAATCCACATCTACTAAGCTCACAGCGCGTTCTTCCAGAAGCTCAACATTAGGTGACAAGCTAATAGAGGCCTGCAAGTCTGGAAGCAAATAAATGCAAAGCTCATTTGCCAGAAAGGAAGCTGAGATAGCAGCTTACCAAGCAGAGATGACAGCTCGCCAAGTAGAGGCGGAATCCCAAATAAAGATTCTGCAAATCGAAAGGGAGAAGCAGCTGCCCTAACAAGGCTTAAGGTCCTTGAACAAGCAATGGGAGAAAGTACTAACTCGGACTGTTCTATTCCAGTAGAAATGGAAGATCCAATTGAACGCACCAGATCAATAAATATCAAATGACCTGAGAATGTGAATAAATCATGTGAAAGCGTACTCACAAATGCAAATATATAAATAGAATATACGCACAAACAAATATCACTAGATGATGTATAAAAAATTGCTGTGATCAAACCAAAATGAAAATAAGATTAAAATAAAAAGGCTGGAAATGTATACCAGCAAAGAATGTGCAGGGGTATGTGAATCTGCTAAAAAAGGAGCATAAATCCGAAATCTATCATAATATCATGAAAAAGTTCTCCAATGAAATTACTAAAACCATGTGTATATAAATATAATAATCAACTGATGATATAGGTACACACGTGAATAATAGACAATGTGAATAAAGAGTAAATATAAGTGTCCATAAAAATAGTCCCAGTGATTGGTGTTGGTGTCCCGCCAACACTTGGCGAAAAAATACAATAGAAAAAATAAAAATAAATAATAGTAAAATTAACAAGATGACGACAGTCCCACCACCAGATGTGACAATCCTGGATATAGATAAGATGATGATGATGAACCAGGGGGAAGGAAAAAACAGTGTGCTGACAGGTGGGGGCACCTTCGTGTTCCCAGGCCCCTTACCTTACAGCTGTAAGGTATACAGCATATGCAGAGGAGGCCCCGCAGACGGGGAAGTCCAACGGTACAGCAAGTGGCGTTGATTGGTGATGCCGTATATCATATGTAGAAAACAAAGAACGAGTGGTATATAGTATGATACCGTTTGATGTAAAAGATACAGGTGGGGGAAAGGGGGAGGGGGAGGGGGAGTTGCACTCACTTTTAGACAATGAGCGCACGCCTCAACCCACGAGCGCCGAGCTCGTATAATCCCAGGCTCTGGATCTTCTGAGGGACTCTCCCCGCTTCCAATTCCACCACCCGTTGTGCAGAGTTGTTTAGTGCGGTATATAAAAAACAGAAACCGCACATAGCATAATCCCGTATGTCCTATAATTTATTGAAACACTCATAAAAGTTCATGCACATACATTTAAAAACAGCTGGGGGGTAAAACATCCACGAGCGCCGAGCTCATCACATCCAGCTAGTGTGTGGCAGCGTCCCGTGCTCCTGACGCGTATCGTCACGTGACTTCTTCAGAGCAGCCACCACCCTCTTAGTCTACTATTGTTTTGTCTGTTTTGGAGCAGTCTTGTGTGTTGCAGCAGTGACCCCTTAGTATAGGATTCCTCTGACAGCGCAGGAGTTTTCTACACAGTTCTTCAGTATCAGTACCAGCCACCAATATCAGTATCAGCCAGCAGTACCAGTACTAGCCAGCAGTTTAAACCAGCAGTACCAGTACCCACCAGCAGTACCAGTCATCAGTACCAGTCAGCAGTACCAGTACCCGCCAGCAGTACCAGCCAGCAGTACCAGCACCTGTCAGCAGTACCCACCGGCAGTACCAGCACCTGTCAGCAGTACCCAAAGGGAAGAACCAGCCAACAGTACCAGCCAGCTGCAGGAATCCTGAGGAAGAAGTGAAGATTGAGGTCAGTTGAGGAGCAGGTAAACCGCTGTGCATCATTGTGAAAGCAGCCTTAGGCCCCTTTCACATGATCGGTCCGATCGGGTCCGCCTGTCTGTTTTTCAGGTGGACTCATACGGACTCTCCATTCACCTCTATAGAGCGGCAGATGTAAACGGACTCGTGTCCGTTTACACCCGCCTGTCTGCAATCCGATCTCCTTAAAAAAAAAAACAGAAGGGGATCTGTCCCCTTTTGTCTGGGCGGATCGGAGGGCCCTTAGGGTAGAGCGGGTTGCATCCGTGTCTGCTCTACATATGCAGAGTGGACACAGACCTGCCATCCCCCCTTTATGCTCATTGTGGCCCGCGACCAGTTACCAAGTCAATAAAGTGGTCCTCACTCCTCAAAAGGTTGGGCACCCCTGCCTTAGAGACTAAGCTAAATGCTCTTGTAACATTTTAACCTGGTAAACCTCACCCTTATTCACCAGAGAACTTTAACACCCAAGCGGTCCCACAAGTTACTTTGGAACCAAAGAGTGAGAGATCAGACCTGTCTGACTTCACCAGCGATATGATCTGCCGCAAGCTCATTAACATTTAGCCTCTCAAGGTTTGATGACTGTCCAGAAAACTATAGAGCTTGGAGATCAACCTTCAAAGCTTCTATTGCTGATCTCAACCTTGCTGCCAAGGAGGAACTTGATTTGCTTATAAAGTGGCTAGGGTCAGAATCTGCAGATCGAATTAAGACTGAGAGCAGTACATGTTGACCACCCAGATGCAGGTCTTGCTGCTGCTTGGGCAAGACTTGAGCAAACCTATGGTAGTTCTGAAGCCATAGAAAGTGCTCTATTCAAGAGACTGCAAAACTTTCCAAAAATAGGTAGCAAGGATCATCGCAAGCTTCAAGAACTAAGCAACCTCCTCATGAAGCTAGAGTTGACAAAGGCAGACCTGGGCTGAGCTACCTGGACACACCGCCCATGGTGTGAATCCAGTGGTGTCTAAACTGCCATACCACCTACAAGAGAAATGGGCACAACAGGGCTCAAGATATAAAAGTGACTATAATGTATCTTTCCCTCCATTCTCATATTTTTGCAGGTTCATCAGTGAACAAGCCTGGACGAGAAATTATTTCAGCTTCAGTGAGTCTAGCTTGCCTGCTTCATCATCATCAAGGTAAAACAAAGCAGCTAAATGTGGGGACTTAAATAGAACTGTATCTGTGAAAAGACAGACATCTCACCTTCTGTATCCTCTCCTGCTCACCAGAGTGATTCGGGTAATAGAGATAAAGATCCAAATTGTCCGTGCGCTATTCGCAAAAAAAACCTCACCCTCTAAAGAAAACGTCATGGGCTTAGGGCAAAGATTGTCCAAGAACGCAGGGAGATTCTCCAGAAACTTGGAATATGCTGTAGGTGCTGTGCTTCCTATAGCCATTTTGCTAAAAACTGTGTAAGGTTGCCATCAAGTGCACAGAATGCAGTAGTGACAAAAACCCATTACAGCTATGCATGCTGCTCCACTTCCAGACAGTTCACAGCAGCCATCTACATTGAACACTGCATCAACTCATGGCAGGAAGAAACAAAGCCATGCTTCAGCCACCACAATTGTTTCTTCTTCATGTACTGGATTCTGTGGAGAAGGATTAAGCCACAAATGCTTTGCCAAGGTATGTCTAGTCAAAATATATCCAAGGAATTAACCTGAGAAAGCTACCAGGATGTATGCCATATTAGATGAGCAGAACAACAGATCCCTGGTCAAGCCTGAATTCTTACATATACTCTCACAACCTGTTCTGGTTGTGTAGAAACCTCTGGCAGAAGGGCCAATGGGTTCATGGTCTCCCAAATCAAGGCAAAGAAGGGCATGCCCTTGCCAACATTAGTTGAGTGTGACCCAAATACCAGACAACAGGGAAGAAATTCCTACTCCAGAAGCTGCATATCACCGTCCCCACTTAAGGCACCTGGTTTCCGAGATTCCTCTAATGGGCATGGATGCTGAAATCTTAGTCTTGCTGGGAAGAGACATTCTCAGAGTACATAAAGTACACCAGCAGTGCAATGGATCTGACAACACCCCATATGCACAAAGACTTGATCTAGGCTGGGTAATAGTGGGCGATGTATGCTTGAATAGAATGCACACACCATCTGAGATTAACTCCTTCAAGATGCATGTGCTAAGAAATGGACGTGCATCTCACTTTAGACAATGCCCTCATTACGAAGTAAAGGAGAAGCCTCTTGACCTCATTCAATATCTGATGTTATTCCCATCCCCTTTGATGACAACTTAGGTAGCACAGTGTTTTGTATTACATGTGATGACAACAGAATAGCCTTGTCGGTTGAAGATAGAGAGTTCAACGCAATAATGGACATAGATAATCGTGAACAAGCTTTATCCAGATTCAACTCACCCCAGCGAACGCTAAAGAACAGGCCTGAAATGAAGGAACATTTCATTGCCTTTTATGAAAAGAATCTTTGACAATGATCACGCTGAGCCAGCTCCACCTCTTCTTGATCATGATGAGTGCTGGAATCTGCCTTTCTTTGGAGTGTACCATCCACGTAGATCAAAGCAAATCTGGGTAGTGTTTGATTCCAGTTCCAAGCATCAAGGCGTATCCATGAACAATGTTGTTCTTAGTGGTCCTAACCTAACCAACAACCTTGTAGGAGTACTTATAAGGTTCAGAAGAGAGCCATTTGCCATAACTGCTGACATTGAACAAATGTTCAATTGCTTTATAGTAAGAGAAGACCATAGGAACTTCCTAAGATTTCTGTGGCACCGTGACATAAACAATGGAGTGATTGAATACTGAGTGAAAATACATGTTTTCGGAAACAGTCCCTCACCTGCAGTTGCAATATATGGTTTACGATGGACTGCTCTTGATGGCAAAAAGGAGTATGGTGCAGATGCTTGACACTTCGTTGAGAGAGACTTCTACGTGGATGATGGACTCAAATCCTTACCCACAGATGAAGCAATAGACCTGCTCCAAAGGACTCGAGGTATGCTTTCTGAGACCAACCTCAGACTTTATAAGATTGCCTTAAACAGTGTTACTGTGATGAAAGCCTTTCAGCCTGGCGATCATGAAACAGGATTTAAAGATTTAAATCTGGGAATGGACTTGCCTCCTGTTCAGAGAAGTCTGGGTTTACAGTGGAACTTATTTAAAGACACCCTTTTGGCTTTCAAGTCAGCTCTGCAGACAAGCCATTCACCAAACATGGTGTTTTGTTGGTGGTGAACAGTCTATACGACCCACTGGGATTTGTGGCTCTCATCACCATACCAGACAAATCCTTACTAAGACAGTTATCGGAGACTATTCCAGATTGGGATGCTCCGCTACCAACAGACAAATATTCAAAGTGGGAGTCCTGGAAACAATCTCTACATGCCTTCGATGGAATTGACATACCACAACTTTTTTTTTTTAACTGAAAAGGGCTGTACATGGACTTTCAGTTCTCCTCATTCTTCCCACATGGATGGCTCATGGGAGGGAATGATGGGCATTACACATAGGATACTGGACTCTTATGTTAATGGACTTGAAATCTACCATAATGTCTACCATAATCAGTTCAAGACCACTTGTTCCAGTGTCTACAGACCTAGAGTCCCCAACCATCCTTACTCCAGCCACTCTTCTTACAAAGAAGCTTGGGTCTGTTCCCGTTCCACCTGGAGACTTTAAAGCAGGAAACTTATACCGTGAACAATGGAAGCGAGTACAACACCTCGCCAACTGCTTCTGGAATAGTTGGAAGATGGAGTATCTTTCTCTTCTGCAAGGACGCAGAAAATGAAACCCTAACCTCCAAGTTGGAGACCTTGTTCTGCTCAAGGACCAGCAAGCCAAAAGCATTGAATAGCCCATGGGACTCATTGTAAACACCATTCCTAGTGATGATGATATGGTACAAAAGTTGCCAGAAAAGGAACTGTAAAGACTTTCCTAAGATCCATCACAGAACTTGTTTTGCTCTTGCCTTTTGGATACTGAACTTGCTTACCTGGGTTTGTTGTATCCAGTTTCTACCACAAGAAGGATGTGCCTCCAAACTTTAAGTGACTCTTCTTGATGCCTTTTTATTGCAGTTATTGTTGTTGCATGTATTTGCATGTTCTTTTTTGTCTTTCAGGTCTTCAAGACAACTGCAAATTGCACCATTGTTTGCATTGCATAACTACCGTTTATAATGTAGCATAGTGGTATTTACAATACCAGACTAGGCAATTGGGGGAAAAAGGGGGGATTTAGGGACTTTTAGGAAGCCATGATCTGGTAAGATCAAGTATTTCCATCCCTAGGGACTTTATATGATGTCATGACCTGGTAAGGACATAGACATCCATCCCATCTATATTTAGAAAAAAAGGGGGGGTATATAACCATATACCAGGAATGTGGGACTTTGTGTGAAGCATATGACAGCCCAAAGAGTAATCGGATGAATTTAAAGGAATTTTATTACACATTGCATAATACATACATAATCAAAAAATAGCAAAAGTAAATTAACATACATACCCTGTTTCCCCGAAAATAAGACCTAGCATGATTGTCGGTGATGGCTGCAATATAAGCCCTACCCCCCAAATAAGCCCTAGTTAAAGTCCTTGTAGGTCTTATTTTCAGGGTAGGGCTTATTTTCGGGGAAACAGGGTAGGGCTTATTTGGGGGGTAGGGCTTATATTGCAGCCATCACCGACAATCACGCTAGGTCTTATTTTCGGGGAAACAGGGTAGATAGTAAGACTGTTGAACACAGTTCAAAGTATATATGCTGGTAGCAATAAAATTATGCATGAATCACATTGAATTGGTAAAAGAATGATAACAGCATAAGGTAAAAATATTTGTATAGAAATATTTAAAATTCCCAGGTTCATCACAGACTAGAGGTGTGTACTATTGATAAAAAAGAATATAACCTGCAGGACCTATGGCCTCATTGGCCTGAGAGAGTACAGAACACATCATGACTTGAAGTTCTAATGACATTCATGGAGACACAGCACATCAAGAGCTCTACGCGTTTCGTGGCTGAAGCCACTCATCAGGAGCAGGCACGTGTGATATCTATGGATTAGGAAAAAATTGAAAAATGAAAAACAAAAAGAATTGCAGGAACAAGGTTAGGGGTAAGGTATCAAACCACCGTAACCAAGACTTACTTGCTCAAATTGGGCATGCTGAAGGTGCAAAGGCAAGGCCCCACAGACAGTCCGGGAAATAACTCCACACCGGGAGCTGAGGTGGGCAGCCCCACGGATATGGGGAGGGCGACACTCACGGCAGGCACGGCGGCCGAGGACATTCTGAGAGTGAAGGGACAAGGATAAACAAGGAGATGTGACAGACACAGGAGAGGAAAAAGGAAAGAGAAGAAGGGGGGGAGAAAGGAAAGCAAGGAGAGGGGGAGGGAGGAAGGGGGGGGAGGGAAGGGGGAAAAAAGAAAAGGATGGAAGAGAAAAGAGGGGAGGAGAAACAGGGAGGGGGAAAGAAGGGATTAGTGAGGGAGACAAGGGAAAAAGAGGAAAGAAAAGCAAAAAGGAAAAGGAGAGGGGGGAAAAGGGGGGAGGGGGGAGAAGTGAGGACGAAAAGACAAGGAGGGAGGTAGGTGGGTGGGCAGGAAGGGGTATTGTGGATAAGTGAGAAGTGGACAAGTGAAGCCAGAAAGATGTGATGGTGATGAAACAAAGGGAAATGCCAATATACCTAGTGAGTAGAGGAACCCCATGAAGGGAGCCAGAAAGACCAGTGAAAAAATCCATGTAGTGGATGGTGTGTGGAGAGCCCCGAGTGCCGTGACCAGCCGGGGAGCGCCCTTAAATACCCCCGCCGCGGGGATGCACACCAATGTCACGCCGTGGGGTGGGGGGAGGAGCGCCAGGCGCCAGGCGGCCGCTTCCGGCCAACGGCACGCAGCACGTTCCCCCATAGCCCACGAGTGTGGTGAACACAGCCTGTGCGCGGCACACCTCTAGTCTGTGATGAACCTGGGAATTTTAAATATTTCTATACAAATATTTTTACCTTATGCTGTTATCATTCTTTTACCAATTCAATGTGATTCATGCATAATTTTATTGCTACCAGCATATATACTTTGAACTGTGTTCAACAGTCTTACTATCTATGTATTTTAATTTACTTTTGCTATTTTTTGATTATGTATGTATTATGCAATGTGTAATAAAATTCCTTTAAATTCATCCGATTACTCTTTGGGCTGTCATATGCTTCACACAAAGTCCCACATTCCTGGTATATGGTTATATACCCCCCCTTTTTTTCTAAATACCAGACTAGGAGTGTGCTGTTACTAGGGATGCAACGGATCGCCGCCGATCCGTGATCTGTACGGATCAACCTCCGCGGATCGGCAAACCCGTGATCCGCGGAGCATTCTGTGGCCTCGGCCATAGGAAAGGCCGCGGCTTCGGCCTAGCTCCAGAGCGGCGGCCATCTTGGTACACCCGGAAGCGGCCGCTGTCTCGACAGGAAGTGACGTTTCGTCGCCGCCATCTTGCTATACCCCAAACTCCTGCACAGTATAGTAATAATAGAGTAAGAAGGGGGCAAGCGGACATCTTGTTACACCCACCGGAGTTTTATATTTAAAAGCTATTTTCAACACAAAACTGAGCTTTATATGCATAAATACAGTATTTGTAGATCGGGCAGACTGTTTAGATGTTAGATTTTAAAAGCAACAGCAAACCTGCTGACCTTACATGGTTGCTAATGTGACAGAACACCTCTGATTTTCACATTTAATGTTAATGTTAATGTTAAAACTCCGGTGGGTGTAACAAGATTTGTGTGGGGTTTTTTTTGTTTTTTTTTTGCTGATCCAAAAATGATCCGATCCGTGACTCTGATCCGGGGATCGATCCGATCCGTGAGTTTTTTGATCCGTTGCACCCCTAGCTGTTACACTAGTTGTGTAAAATGTAATGATATGCATAGTTATGTTAATGTTTTATATAATGTTGTGGTTATTTTGGTTGTAGCACTATTCATTGGTTTTATTATCTGTGTCCCCTCGTACATTATGATGTACTTCCTTTTCCTGTTCCCTCACTGTCTTGGGAGAACAGGGACAGCCACTTCTGTATGCAATCTGCTCGCATCCTGGAACACATTACCATGTTTTGACCTGCAGATATGTCTTTCAATCATCTGCCACATTTTGTTGTATGCTATACCTGCTGCTTGCAATAAAACCTACGCTTATGTGTCTGGTGAGTTCAAGATTTCTGATAAAGACTGTCTGCTGTGATTATATCTGCTTATACAGGCCAGGCATAGAGGTCTCTGCAAGGGATAAGTCACTATTACAACATTTTGAGTCAGAATAGATGGTAATAAGAACCTGGCAGGTGTTCTAATCCATCTCCACTCTATCCAAAACAATATATATATTTTTTGCCTTATGATTTGTAGCTTGACCAAGCTACTGCTTAGCTCTGAGTGTATATTCAAAAAGGTAGCACTGACACTTTGGCCCATTTACCATGGAAAGGCAAATGTTGTCTAAGGACAGGATGACAGGTATGTGAAAATTGTGAACCACTCTGTCCTAGTTGCATAATCCCATCCTTGATGTCAGGAAGGGTTATGTTAATCCTATCCCATGGCTAAATATATGAATTGTTGTCAAAACGTTGGGTGTAGAAATGTTTAATACAGCATTATGTGTGGCAACAGATGGCATTGAAAGCCCCACCCTGTGCAGTGATGGTTGTTCCAGTTTGATGTAGATGGTATCTTTCACACCTATATAAATGTCCCAATAGTAGAGTGTTGTCAGAAAAACAAGAGTCTATGACAAATACAGTGCAATCAGTGTAGAAATTCCATCAGCTTTCCAAATATCCGCTCGGATGTCATCAAAGCAATAGGTGGATGTAAGTACGCTTACCGGAACTGTTGGACTCTACTGCCGTCATCATAGAGTCAATCGAGCAGTATGCCACCAAGGGCAGATGTATGAAATGGCCAAGGACCGATGGGACGTCTGCAAGCCAAGATGTCACCGCTGGATCACCAGGAAGGAAGCCCGGACCGGTTCCAAGGTTCAAACATTTTCTCAAATCCCGGAAGTATGTGGGAAAAAAAGGGGAATGCCTCCACATAGTGCAAATCAGGGTTGTTTATTACTTTCCTTTTCCAGGGAGTGTGAGGTTTTCAGAGATACTCTCCAATTGGGGTTACCCTCAATGAAGTATAGATTGTCATAATCAATGTCCCATCGGTCCTTGGCCATCGGTCCTTGGCCATTTCATACATCTGCCCTTGGTGGCATACTGCTCGATTGACTCTCTGCTGATGGCAGTAGAGTCCAACAGTTCCGGTAGGCGTACTTACATCCACCTATTGCTTTGATGACATCCGAGCGGATATTTGGAAAGCTGAGGAAATTTCTACACTGATTGCACTGTATTTGTCATAGACTCTTGTTTTTCTGACAACACTCTACTATTGGGACATTTATATATGTTTGCAGAGACATTTACTTTATACTACACGTGGCGTTTTTCTCCTTTTAGCGCTACAATTTATTTATTCTATTGGTTCACATTTTGTCACATGGTTTGTAGCAGCTTTTTTCCTTATTCATTTGAAGGTAGCGCATTAATCATCCTTTTTTCACTGTATCTTTCATACCTGTTGCAAACAAGTTGTCCTGTCAAATGTGCATCTTGCTGTCCTTTTAAAGGGTAAGTTCACTTTTACAAAAAATCTGTAAGGTGAACACTAGAATGTGTCCTCCTACCGTATACTGGGCCATTCTTTTGTTGTGAGGTGCTTTGTCTCCCCAACATATTCCTCACTACAATACACCTTCATGTACCAAGTTTCTTCACTTGTGTTTGGGTATTGGGTGTTTAGGATGTACCAGCTTATGTTGTCTTGCCGTGCTTGAAAGACAAATCCCAGTTGGATGTGAACTACTTCTAGATATATCATGGCCTAGGCAAATGAGGCCTTTCAACAATTGATCCCATCTCTTTTAGTATATAAGCCCTCATATATTTTAGGATAAAAAAGCTTCTGGATCATATTCTCTGCCATTACTATGAAAAGTAAAAGGGTTCTTTAGCAGAATTTGTTTATTTAAGCAGCTCCTCAATTCTTAAATGGTGTCTTGCATTTCCACTAAGCTTGAAGTTCTTCTCTTACTTTTTTTTACTCCTTGGCAGAATATTTTCTTACATGACAATTTTTTTGCCTTTTTGCCCCCAGGATGGCTCATCCAACCAGCAAAAGATCAGGGGGATGTCTGGCATTCCCGTGTAGATGTACGAAAGGAGCTTATATTGGAAATGAAGGCAGAAAACATAAAAATGTTTTTACAGTAAGCTATTTATTTTCTTTACAATCTGCACACAAAGGGACAATAAATGCTGGATGTAATCATGACTTCATTATAGGGCTTGGATTGTGGCACCAGTGTAAGTTTATGCCAAGCTTTAAACTGGCATATGAGAAAAGCATTTGACAAGAATTTGGGGTACAATTGCCCTTCCTCAAGTCATTATAGTATATCTAAGCACAAGGACAAAATTGTATATATTATATATTTATTTTATTTTTTTGCCATTTTTAGAAAATTTTAACTGACTGCATATTGAACTAGAAAGGCCATTTCTTAACACTGCATTACAACTATCAATGTGTTGTACAAAGTGATGAGCCCAATTCATCTCTAGTACCTTCTGATCAGATAGGTCTTTTATGTGTTTTTAATTTATTTGATGTATTTATGATCTAATTTATCTTCAGGTTATGGGTTTGTTTTATGTCTGATGTATAGAGTGCTGTGAAAGTATTTGCCCCCTTCCTGAATTTATTTTTATTTTTTTATATCTTTTTGCATATTTGTCACACTTAAATGATTCAGACCATCATAACAAAACTTTAATATAATGCAAAGATAACCCGAGTAAATACAAAATGCAGATTTAAATGATCTTATTTATTAAGGGGGGGGGGGGGAGCTGTCCAAACCTGCCTGGCCCTGTGTAAAAAGGCAATTGCCCCCTAAACCTAATAACTGGTTATGCCACCCTTGGCGGCAAGAACTGCAATCAAGCGTTTGCGATAACGGGCAATGGGTCTTTCACATCGCTGTGGAGGAATTTTGGCCCACTCTTCTTTGCAGAATTGCTTTAATTCAGCCTCCATTGGAGAGTTTTTCATCATGAATGGCCTGTTTAAGGTCCGTTGAAATTAAGTCCTTTGTATAGGCCACTCCAAAACCTTCCTTTTTGTATGTGTGGTGTTTTTTAAATTTTTTTAAATTTTTTTTTTTTTTTTTTTTGCCATTTATTGGTGGACCTGCTGGCGTATTTCCGATCCTTGTCCTGCTGCATAATCCAAGTACACTTGAGCTTGAGGTCACAAACTAATGGCCGGACATTCTCCTTTTCTGGTTTTCTGTTTTTTTCTTTTAACCTCCCTGGCGGTATGATTATTTTGGATTTTAGGTGCTGAAAGCGGTACAATTATTTTGCATGGAAATTTGGCGTTTTATATTGTAGGCTTGTAATTCTTAACAATAACACACTTAAATCTGTCCAAACAAGAGTCTAGTAGATATCCCGGGTATGATAAAGTTTGAAACACAAAAACATAAATTATAATATAATAAAAAAAAAAAAAATTAAAAAAAATAAAAATAAATAGTAATAAAAATACATTTCCACACGATTCACTATCGCTCAATTCTGCAAGTGTTCTAATTTACTATCGCTGTTTTCTAGCTGGTCTAAAGCCATTTTTGACGTAAAGGGACACTTTTTGGTTGCTATGGACAATCTCCAGTTTCCAGGCAGAAAGAACAGTATATGCAATATAAAACTGCATGCAGGGCATGGGCCAAAGCACTGGGGACAAAGGGGATGTGAAATAATTTCATACAGTACTGTAATCTGTAAGATTACAGTACTGTATGTGTTATGATTTTTACATTTTTTGAATTTGCCGCCAGGCTCCACCCCCGTGCGTCGCGACGCTCGCAGGGAACGGAGCCTGGCACAGAGAGGCTTCGGGCAGAGGACAGAGCCCGCGGACACAGCGGGGGACATCGCAGGATCCCGGGGACAAGGTAAGTAAAGCCACACCAGGATCCTGCGATGCAATCCCAAGTGTGGCTCGGGGTTACCGCTAATGGTCCTGAATTTTAACCCCGAGCCACACTCGGGAAAACCGCCAGGGAGGCCACGTAAAGCGCAGGTGGTTCCATCAATTATGGCAAGTCATCCAGGTCCTGAAGCTGTAAAGCAACTCCAGACCATCACACTACCACCACCATGTGTGACTGTTGGTATGATGTTCTTTTTATGAAATGCTGTGTTGCACACCTTCCAAAAAGTTCAACTTTTGTTTCATCAGTCCACAGAATATTTGCCCAAAAGTCTTTTGGGATAATCAAGTTGTTTGGCAAATGTGAGACGAGCCTTTGTGGTATTTTTTGGTCAGCAGTAGCTTTGGCTTTGGAACTCTCCCATGGATGCCATTTTTGCCCAGTCTCTTTTATTGTTATATCATGAACACTGACTTTAACTGAGGCAAGTGAGGTCTGCCGTTCTTTAGATGTTGTTCTGGGTTCTTTTATGACCTCCTGGACGAGTCATTGTTGTGCTCTTGCAGTAATTTTGGTAGGACGGCCACTCCTGGGAAGGTTCACCACTGTTCCAAGTTTTTCTCCATTTGTGGATAATGGCTCTCGCCATGGTTCATTTTAGTCCTAAAGCCTTAGAAATGGCTTTGTAACCCTTTCCAGACTGATACCTGTCAGTTACTTTTTCTCATCTGTTCTTGAATTTCTTTAGATCGTGGCATGTGTTGCTTTTTTGAGATCTTTTAGCATGCCTCACTTTGTCAGACGTCTTCTATTTAAGTGATTTCTTGATTCGACAGCTATGACAGTAATAAGGCCTGGGTGTGGCAAGTAAAATTTCAATTTGACGTTCCAAAAAATGTGGTTAATCACAGTTCATTTATGATTTAGCAAGGGGGGGGGGGGGGGCAATTACTTTTTGACAAATGGCCAGGCAGGTTTTGCCTTATAATAAATGGAATCCTCATTTAAAAACTGCATTTTGTATTTGCTCTGATTATCTGTGTGTAATATAAAAAGTTTTGTTTGATCTGAATCATTTAAGTGTGACAAACTTTTTGTGCCAAAAAATCAGGAAGGGGGCAAATACTTTCACAACACTGTACATTGTGGTATGGGAATATACAACATAAGTGATTGAGATGCGCGTAGGTTGGCTCTTTGTGTAGTTGAACACCTAATGATTACTACATTACAAAAAGGTTTTTTTTAGAGCAAATGTGTTAGGTTTTTTTAACAAAAGGGGTTAAAAATTGTTCTAAACCTAATCACTAGGCCACATTCACACCTGCCATTTTCTGTGCGCATTCCTAGGAAAAATGTGCCAAAATGTGTATCGCACTTGCAGTGGCATTTGTTGATCCCCCCCCCAAAAAACAAAACAAAAAATAAACTAGCATTTCTTTCTCGAACATCACGGGACACAGAGCCACAGTAATTACTGATGGGTTATATAGGTATCACTGGTGATTGGACACTGGCACACCCTATCAGGAAGTTCAACCCCCTATATAATTCCTCCCCCTTGCAGGGATACCTCAGTTTTTACGCCAGTGTCTTAGGTGATGGACGTGTAAAGATGTCCTGTGCTGAGCTCCAAAGGGAATATCCTAAGATCCTATACTGGGGCAAGCCAGGCGAACCGGATCCATTCAAAGTGTCTTTTCATGGCCGAATTGAATGGTACCCGGGCCTCGTGTCCGAAGAAACGAGGTTTTACCCGTAATGCTTCTCTTTTTAGAGAGCTGGACCCCGCAGATCAGAAAATGGCTTTAAACTTCCTAATTTCTGGCGAGGTGCTTTACGGTCCCAGAACTGTTGGATCCCCCTACTGATGGGGGCCCCAGTCTCTGACGTTTTTTTCAAACGGAGCCCACCGTGAGAGGTGAAGATTGGGTCTGTGTAAACAGCACCCTGCGGCTGGATAAGGTAAGAGGAGATTCCACAGAATTTTTGAGTTCTAGTGGTTTTTCTCATGCTATGCCTATTGTGACCACCGGGGGCTGCCAAGAGCACAAACCTACACATGCTGAATGTCTGTCTCAGGTGTTCATTGCTGATTATGTCCCAGCATCTCAAGCAGGCTGCAAACAGGTAAGGTGGAAAGGGGGATTTCTCATGTTTGAATGTTCCCCCCCAGGCTAGAGAGGGGCCACAGGGGTCTAGAAAGTGGTTATACCACCCGGGCTCTGCGGCCTAATGGCCACCATCTCTGAAGATAGCCGTTCAGGCAGATCTTGTTACCAGCCTTCCTCCCTCCCCTCCCCCCATCCCCAGCCTTTCTCCAGAAGCATGACAGGAGAGTCGGCAGCACGGGAAGCGCTCGTTTTTTTCAAAACTCGAGGGGGGGGCGGTAGAGGGGGGGGGGGCGGGACGTCAGCACAGGTGCTTAGGCTCCCACTCAGGCCAGCTGCAGGCTATTAGAGGCACTCTGTACAGGTGCACTCAGCCTTCTGAGAGACACAGAGCTGACGGTCGCATGTAAGGTGGGACACAGGCATTCTCCTAGGCAGCATTTACTGAAGTAACACCAGACTGAGCATTGGGTAGCAAGGCTTTTAGCCAGACTACATCGCTCAGCGGGCAGTGTTCATTTGTATACCTCACACCTTGTTGCTTTGCACTATGGGTAGAAGAGGTTCAAGCACCCCAGGAACCAGAGACACTAGGGGATCTCGTTCAGGTTCTGAGGGCCCCCTGTCGGCAGCATCCTCCCCCCCTAAAGATGGGCCAGGGACGGCTAGCCAGGGAGAGCCATCGGGGTCAGGGGCTACACCTGCTTCTGGCACTTCAGCCCCTGTATATATTACACAAGAGGTTTTTTCCTCAACCATTAATGGTCTAGAGGAAAGATTAATGGCCGTGATTACGTCTTCACTCAGTGGAAGAAAACGCACTAGGCTTTCCTCTGTTCCCCAAGACCCTCAGACAGAGGAGCTCTGGGATAAAGGAGATGAATCCCTTTCAGAGGATCGGGATGGGACGGATGATTCCTCTTCGGAGGAATCAGGTGGAGAGGGACCCTCTGCGACTTCCCAAGAGGAGAAAGTCTTAGTGCAGATCCTTACTGGATTGGTCCGCTCCACATTTAAGTTGCCCATACCTGAAACTGCTAAAGAATCCTCTTCTGCTTTGGGGTCACTGAAACCTTTCCAAGCAGCACATGCTTTTCCTGTTCATATTTTACTTGAAAAGCTCATTTATTCTGAGTGGGATCACCCAGACAAACGTTTTTCTCCGCCGAGAAAGTTTTCAACACTTTATCTGATGGAAGAAAAGTTTATTAAAATGTGGGGAATACCGGCTATTGATGCCGCCATTTCCTCCGTAAATAATAGCCTGACTTGTCCTGTAGACAATGCTCAGATGCTCAGGGATCCTGTAGATAAAAGGATGGAATCCCTATTGAAGGATGTTTTCTCCTTAGCAGGATCAGTGGCCCAACCTGCAGTAGCAGCGATTGGAGTCTGTCAATACTTAATAGACCATGTTAAGCAGGTCATCAAAGTATTACCTGAACAGCAGGCCCAGGGGTTGGCTAACCTTCCAGCGGCCTTATGCTTTGTGGTTGACGCCATTAGAGATTCTATCGTGCAAACCTCCCGTCTTTCACTGGGGTTGGTGCATATACGTAGAATCCTATGGTTGAAAAATTGGTCAGCCGAAGCACCATGTAAGAAGCTACTGGCTGGGTTTCCATTTCGTGGTGCAAGGTTGTTTGGAGAGGACTTGGATAACTATATCAAGAGAATCTCTTGTGGGAAAAGCACTCTCTTTACCTGTCAAGAAGAAGAGTAAGCGTCCCTCTTTCAAACGGACTCTTTCCCCAACGCCGGGGGCTTCAGCCTCCAGGCAGTCTCGATGGCCGCCTCCATCGGGGTCCAGAGACAAGAGTCAACCCCAGAGACAAAAGAAGTCCTGGGGAAAGAAGCCTACTAGGCAAAACACTAAGACCTCTGCATGAGGGGGCGCCCCGGCTCACTCGAGTGGGGGGAAGACTGCGACAGTTCTCAGAGCTCTGGCAGGAGGACTTCCAGGACAGATGGGTAATCTCCACGGTAACCTTAGGGTACAAGCTGGAGTTTCAGGAATTCCCTTCTCCTCGGTTCCTCAGATCAGGTGTTCCCAGAGACCCAGAGAAGAAGCAGTCGCTCCTTCTAGCGTTAGAGCGACTTTTGTCGCAGGAGGTCATTATGATAGTTCCCGCAAAGGACCAGGGATTGGGCTTCTATTCCAACCTTTTTACGGTCCAAAAGCCAAATGGGGATGTCAGGCCCATTCTGGACTTAAGGGATCTGAACCAATTCCTAAGGATTCAATCCTTCCGCATGGAATCAATTCGAACAGTAGTTCCCAACCTGCAGGGAGGAGAATTTCTGGCATCAATAGACATCAGAGATGCATATCTGCATGTGCCCATTTTTCCTGCTCATCAGAAGTTTCTGCGCTTCGAGGTAGGAGGGCGCCATTTCCAGTTTGTGGCTCTGCCTTTCGGGATAGCCACTGCACCTCGAGTGTTCACAAAGATCTTGGCTCCTCCTCTGGCCAGATTAAGGGCTCAGGGTATAGCTGTCATAGCATACCTAGACGACCTGCTCTTGATAGACCGGTCGGTAGCCTCTTTGAATGGAAACTTGAGGACCACAGTCAGGTATCTAGAACACCTGGGTTGGATCCTCAACTTAGAAAAGTCTTTCCTAAAACCAGTAAGAAGACTGGAGTATTTATGTCTGATTATAGATACAAGCCAGGAGAAAATATTTCTACCCCAGGCAAAAATCGCTGCTTTAAGAGAGCTTATTCTGGCAGTAAGGACCAAGAAGGGTCCCTCAGTCCGCCTTTGTATGAGGCTACTAGGGAAGATGGTGTCTTCATTCGAAGCAGTTCCCTATGCTCAGTTTCATTCAAGAATGCTGCAACACAGTATTCTGTCGACCTGGAACAAGAAAGTTCAGGCATTAGACTTTCCGATGCACCTGTCGCATGCGGTGCGTCAGAGCCTCAAATGGTGGCTCATACCCGAAAACCTGCAGAAGGGGAAATCCTTTCTACCGGTTACCTGGACGGTGGTAACAACAGATGCCAGCCTGTCAGGTTGGGGAGCAGTTCTGGAACAGGCTGCGGTCCAAGGGGTATGGTCCAAGACAGAGAGGACCTTACCCATCAACATTCTGGAGATCCGGGCGATACATCTAGCTCTAAAAGCCTGGACTATCAGGCTACAGGGTTGTCCGGTCAGCATCCAGTCCGACAATGCCACAGCAGTGGCTTATGTCAATCATCAGGGAGGCACCCGGAGCCGAGCTGCTCAAAAGGAGGTGAACCAGATCTTAGTCTGGGCAGAGATGCATGTGCCATGCATATCGGCAGTTTTCATCCCGGGAATAGAGAATTGGCAGGCGGACTATCTAAGTCGCCAGCAGTTACTTCCAGGGGAATGGTCTCTGCATCCCGACGTCTTTTGGGCCATATGCCAAAGATGGGGGGTTCCAGATGTAGATCTCTTTGCATCCCGATTTAACAAAAAGAGACAGATTTGTGGCAAGGACAAAAGATCCTCTTGCATGCGGGACGGATGCGTTGGTGATTCCATGGCATCGGTTCTCACTGATTTACGCATTCCCGCCTATTCTGCTATTACCACGACTCCTTCGCAGGATCAGGCAGGAAAGGAAGTCGGTACTTCTGGTGGCCCCCGCTTGGCCCAGAAGGACTTGGTATGCAGAAATAGTAAGGATGACGGTAGGTCCCCCGTGGACCCTACCAGTACGCCCAGACATGTTATCTCAAGGTCCAGTGTTCCATCCTGCCTTACAAACGCTAAATTTGACGGTTTGGCTATTGAGACCCACGTTCTGAAGAGTCGTGGGCTCTCAGGTCCTGTCATATCTACCTTGATTAATGCAAGGAAGCCAGCTTCCAGGATGATTTATCATAGAGTCTGGAAAGCTTATATAACCTGGTGTGAATCCAGGGGTTGGCATCCCAGGAAATATGTCATAGGTAGAATCCTTGACTTTCTACAATTAGGATTAGAGATGAAGCTGGCCTTGAGTACCATCAAGGGCCAGGTCTCTGCTTTATCAGTATTATTTCAGCGGCCACTTGCTTCGCATTCTTTGGTCCGAAATTTTATGCAGGGGGTGATGCGTCTTAATCCTCCGGTTAAAGCGCCCCTAAACCCCTGGGACTTGAACTTGGTCCTGGCTGTGTTACAGAAACAGCCTTTTGAACCAATAAGTCAGATTCCTTTGGTCTTGTTGACAAGGAAGTTAATTTTTCTGGTGGCCATCTCTTCTGCTAGAAGAGTATCAGAATTAGCAGCTCTTTCTTGTAAGGAGCCTTATTTGATTATACACAAGGACAGAGTGGTACTACGCCCTCATCCTAGTTTTTTACCGAAGGTGGTTTCTGATTTTCATTTAAACCAAGACATTGTTCTACCTTCCTTTTTTTCCAGATCCCTGTTCTCCGGAAGAGAGATCTCTACATTCGTTGGATGTAGTAAGAGCAGTTAAGGCCTATCTAGGGACAACTACTCAGATCCGCAAGACGGATGTTTTGTTTGTGCTGCCAGAGGGTCCCAATAGAGGACAGGCAGCGTCAAAAGCTACCATTTCTAAATGGATTCGACAGTTGATCATTCAAGCTTACAGTTTGAAACAGAAGATTCCTCCATTTCAGATCAGGGCACATTCCACAAGGGCTATTGGTGCTTCTTGGGCAGTGCATCACCGGGCCTCTATGGCTCAAATCTGCAAGGCCGCAACCTGGTCTTCAGTTCATACATTCACCAGATTCTATCAGGTGGATGTGAGAAGGCATGAGGATATCGCCTTTGGGCGTAGTGTGCTGCAGACAGCGGTACAGGGTCCTCAGGTCTGATTGCACCCTACTTGGTCGTGGTTCCCCCCCCCCCTCAGGTAGCATTGCTCTGGGACATCCCATCAGTAATTACTGTGGCTCTGTGTCCCGTGATGTTCGAGAAAGAAAATATGATTTTTTAAAACAGCTTACCTGTAAAATCCTTTTCTTTCGAAGGACATCACGGGACACAGAGGTCCCGCCTCTCTTCTGATACACTATATTGCTTGGCTACAAAACTGAGGTATCCCTGCAAGGGGGAGGGATTATATAGGGGGTTGAACTTCCTGATAGGGTGTGCCAGTGTCCAATCACCAGTGATACCTATATAACCCATCAGTAATTACTGTGGCTCTGTGTCCCGTGATGTCCTTCGAAAGAAAAGGATTTTACAGGTAAGCTGTTTTAAAAAATCCTATTTTTGCGACAACGTGCAAGGCTCCCTGCCTGAAAAAGGTGCAAGAGATATATTGTTGTGCTTCGGATAGTCTATTCAGGTGCCTTATGCTGTCATGGGGGGGGGGGGGGGGGGGGAGTGCATACGTGTGTCTTGCAGATGTGAAAGGGGCTTAATCTCATGTAAGTTTTAACTAATATAATTTCAAAGACAGCCTATAATTTTTTTTTTTTTTTTTTTTTGCTCAGCTGAACTAAACTCATCATATTTACTGGTTTCAAAACCTGTTACCTGCTAACTGTCACATATGCTTGTGCAATCATCCAACTGTCAGACCATCGAATGGCTGGAGTCCTAACTGTTTACGCATGTGCATCACCATGGCAGTTGCAGATCAAACAGAAGCTAAGATGACAGCTTCCATGGCTGAAAAGGATAGGAGGGTTTAGTTCTGCTTCAATACTTGGTGATCCTCCCATGAAGGTTCTTGCTCAGCACTTCCTGTTATAGGGTGACAACAGTCTCCCAATTGCGCTCCTGCGTTGTCAACCTGTCACATGCATCTGTGCTGACACACATTCCGCAGACATGGTCCAGCACTGTCAATGGAAGGAAACCTCCCCTGATGTGCAGCCACACTGAGTGCATGCAGACAGGAAGTGGCTAAAAAGGCTGGAGAAGATCAGCAGAGCTGAAATGAGAGGAGGAAGGGTTGTGGGGGTTGGATAAGGATGAAAATCTAAATAAATAAAAAATTATGGTAGATGTTAAACTTTAGCAAAGTAGCTGTTATCCAGTTAGGATTTTCCTCTACACATATAGACCAGGAAAATACAATCTAGGAAAATCTGTCTATATGCATAGTTCTTTCATTCATTGTCATTTTGCACACCTGTAATACTTGATGTGACCGTAGTTTAGTCCCCTGCACCCCCTGCTAAGAAAATATTCCAAAAATGTTAATTCCTCGATATTAAGCTGAAATCTAATTAGGCAAGACTATTTCAGACATTCGGTTATTTGCATACCTCAGGAGCGTGTGCTTTGTGTCTTGCTGTTTTTTGTATTGTTTTTCATTGTGTCTTTTTGTTTTCAGGGATTTCACAAAAATTCCTCATCTGGCCGGGACAGAGCAGAACCTGAATCTGGCAGAACGTATCCAAGCCCAGTGGAGGACGTTTGGGTTGGATAGCGCCGAGTTAGTCCACTATGATGTCTTGCTCTCTTATCCCAACAGCAGCAAGCCTAATTATATTTCTATTATTGATGACCAGGGAACAGAGGTAAGAAGATTTTTTTTTTTTTTTTTTCTACGTTCAAGTGTTATTTCAGTATTAACATTCTGTGTTGGGTGGAACTCCGAACACCAGTTCGAAATAAATCAAAAACTGCACCCAAATATATTAGACGGAGGAGCAGGTGGCAAGGCAGGGGTTAATTTTCTCCCCCTCCCATTAGTCCTGGAATGGATTAAAGGTTTTCTCTGCAAACATTTTTATTTAGATTGACTCTAAACTATTGTCAGATATTAAAAATACAAATGAATGCTGTTTGCATAGGCGTGGGCACACCCTAATCACCCCGTGCGGTACCGATTACCCCCTGATTCCTGGTGCCCCTTTTCCCCCCTGCAGTGCTGCCAGCTTCCCTCCTCTCCCTCCAGCTGCTGCAGGGGTGGTTTCATGATTGAGTGCGGGCGAAGGGGCTGGTGAATATTTTAATTTACCGGCCCCTTCCTTTTCTGAATGAACACAGTGAGCGATCTGTACCGGGCACTCGTGTCTTCATTCTTAGTAAACTATGCTGCTCAGCACAGAGCACTTTCCATTCCTTCACTGTCCAGTTTAGCTGAGGCTGCAGAGAAAGGGACTGGGGGAAGCTCTGTCCTCAGTCCCTTTCTCTGTCTCAAAAGTGAAAAATCAGGGGTTTGTTTAGACCTAGATATTTCACCAAATCCCCCCAATGGGGCTCTAAAAAAAAATAGTAAGCAAATGATAAAAAACAATATTGTAAAAAAAATAATTAAAAAAAACAAAATTGTGAAAAGTAATAATAAAAAAAAAAACTATTGACACCGTCCACTGCCCTACTGACACTAATCTCTGCTCTACTGACACCATACGCTGCTCTGCTGATATACACGCATGTGTGTTTGTGCTCTGGGGTGCACATCCTAATGCAATAGGCTGCGCACACCAATGGCTGTTTAACTGCTTCAGATCCGCGCTATAGTTGAATGACGGCTACAGCGCGGATCTGCTTTGCCGGGAGTATGTCTATTGACGTTCTCCCCTTTGCAGGCTTGCCACGCCCCCCTGAAGGGCGCATGCTGTGATCACTCGAGTCAATGAGACTCGGGGTGATCAGCTGTCAGCCAATGACAGCTGATCACGTGATGTAAACAGAGGATCGGTAATCTTCTTTTTTTTTTTTTTTTCCTTCTCATGCTGACAGCGTGAGGAGAAAAAAAAAAAAAAGATCACCGGCTTCTGTTTGAAGGGACATCGGTTCCAAAGAGGAAGAGCCTCATATGTGCCCACCAGTACCGCCTGCTAGTGCCACCTGCCAGTGCCCACCAATCAGTGCCCACATTACGTAAGTGCCAGCATTCAGTGCCACCTATCAATGGCCATCAGTGGTGCCAATCAGTGCCACCTAGCAGTGTTGCCTATCAGTGTCACCCATCACTGCCACCCATCAGTGCCAGCTATTAGTGCCCATCAGTGCCACCTATCAGTGCCGCCTCATTAGTGCCCACCAGTGCTGCCTATCAGTGCCCATCAGTGCAGCCTCATCAGCACACATCAATGAAGGAGAAAAATGACCTGTTTGTAAAATTTATTAGCAAAATATAAAACGGTTTTGTATTTTTTTTTTTTTTTTTTATTTGGTCTTTTTTACTTTTTTTAACAAAAAATAAAAAAACCCAGAGGTGATCAAATACCACCAAAAGAAAGCTCTATTTGTGGGGAACAAATAATAAAAAATTTCATTTGGGTACAGTGTTATATGACCGCGCAATTGTCATTCAAAGAGTGAGCGCTAAAAGTTGAAAATTGGTCTGGGCAGGAAGGGGGTTTAGGTGCCCAGTAAGCAAGTGGTTAAATAAATCTTGTAAAATTGATTGGTTTTTTTTTGACAGTAAGAGTTTTTTATTTATTTTAAAGATTATAAAATACAAAGTAGCATGAACATAATCAGTACAGTATTTGCCACTAGAACATAACTCGGTGGGATTTATCTATTGCCAGGCAATCGGGGAATCAGAGTTTCCAAAGGTGAAAAGCAGTGTGTAGTAGGGAATATGTCTATTTCTAACTACAAATATCAAATGGTTCAGTACAAAAGGGGGGTGCATATAATTTATACAAACAGAAGTATTCTTAGCTTGTTCCTAACATTCTCCTGCTAGGGATATAACGAGAAGGAGATTATTTCGGACCGGGGGGGGGGGGGAGGAGGGAAGGGAGAGAACAGGGAGAAGGGGAGAAGGGGGAGGAAGGAAGGAGGGGAAGGGAGGAAAAAGGGGGAAGGGAGGAGAGAAAAAAAAAAAGGGGGGGGGAAGGGAGGATGAGGGGGGGGGGGGATAGACCAGAGAACGCCCCGCAGCCACTCCCAGCTCTCCAGTAACTTATAGATACAGTACCATGACAGTTGCATATGATAGGAATTCACTGCTTTAGGCATCAGACCAGTGTGACCATATTTTTTCAAATTTCGCCGGGCAGTTCCTACTTTCATACGTAATTTTGTATAATGGAAGGACTTTATTGATTGCATTTCGCCATGCGGCAACTGCGGGGAGCTCTGTACCCTTCCATTTCAACAGGATTTCTCTTCTTGCATAATAGAGGGCAAAAGTCAAACATAATTTGGTATAGCGGTCAGCTTCTACATCCCCGAGATAGCTGAGCAAAAAGACAAGAGGGTCCAGTGTCAACACGACGCCACAGACTTCTGTTAGTACCTCCGCTACCCCTCTCCAGTATGGATGGATCTTATGACAAGTCCAGACCATATGGAAGAAGGAGCCTCGCTCGGTGGAGCATCTTGTGCAAAGCGGGCTGTGAGAGGGATATATATTGGCCAACCTTTGTGGGGTATAGTATGCTCTATGTAGAAATTTTAATTGCACAAAACGATCTCTGGACGCTATCATAGAAGGAATAAATGTGGAAACACATTCTTCCCATATATCCTCATCTAGGTTGGGAATATCTACCCTCCACTTGGCCAGCATATGTGAGGTGTCCGTGTCATGAGCCACTGTAAGATGCATGTAGAGGGTGGAAAGTGGTTTGTGCAGTAGTTCTGATGTAAGAAGTCTCTCAATAGGATCAGAAGTCAAAGTGATTGGACTAGGGAATTGGGAGGCAAGGGCATGTCGGAGCTGCCAGTAGCGAAATTGGAAGGAGCGAGGAAGTTTAAATGCTTGTTTTAGTTCTAGAAATGTTAGGATCTTGCCGTTTGGCATTACTTGCTTGAGGGTAACAATGCCCTTCACTGCCCATGCCGCCGGGTCAGGTATTGTATTCAGATGGGGAAGAGAGGGATTGCCCCATAGGGGTGTATGAGGGGAGACCACCATGGGGTCACGATGTGCCGCCCGGGAGCACTGCCAAACCCGTATAGTGGTCTTCATAGGTACCGTAACAGCCGGGTGTGCTTTACACCCCCTGAAGACTAGATTAGAAAGGGCCGCATATGAACCAAGGATTGCAGCTTCAAGGGTAACCGCTGGGTTCTGGGTTCTCATTGGCCCTCTTATGACTCATCCCCCTCCCTTCCTGGCAAACTCTCAGGAGAGTAAGAGAGAGAGAGAGCTGAGCATGATGTCATAAGCCTAGGCTAATGACCAGACAAGAAACAGGAAGTGGGCTGTATAAGGTATTTACTGGCAGAAAAAAAATGTTTTACTATCCAAAGTTAAAACAACAAGAGTAGAAGATTTAATAGATGGAAAGATGAAAAAATGACTGCAGGTCCGCTTTAAGGCTTTTGTAATTCCCTGTAACAGCAGAGCTTAGATTAGGAAAAGGAAGGATCGCGTGTGCCCCTTCCACAGTGCTGACAAGGATAGAACATGTTGATAGGGGGAGGAGTAGATGGATGACAACTTACATGTGTCTTTTGCTGCTCCTTTTTATTGTCAAATCACAGGCTGGGGTGGAAAGGTTACCAGCCTGTCTTGCTTGACTGCAGTAGAGAAGAGTTGGGTTATTGGGCTGTGATAAGGCAGTTTAAATCTAAACACTGATTGGTATATATCATTTGCAGATAAGACAAATATTGTATCCTTTTTTTTTTTACGTGTATCTATACTCAAAAAGGTGTGTGTTTTTATAATATATATATATTTATGGTCGGAGCCCTATGTCCGATATGGACATAGATAACATTTATAGTTAAGATAACTTACCATTTGGAAATAGACCTGGAAGTGTGGACTTACCATATGAAATGGACCTGAAAGTGTGCCTTGGTCTAGTGGCCGGTATGCCAAAATAAGGGGGCATACCCTGGTTTTAAGAAATGATTATTCTGTAGAGAGAAATGAGATGAAATGAATGAAATGAAATAAATGCCTTGAAATGGGGATGGGAGGGTGGGTATCGCGCACAGGAAACCGACAAGCACCACAGGTGAGCGGGCTGCTTAAATACCCCCCAGACTCCTCCCATAAATTCAGGCCACCATACTGGCCTTCCTACTTATGGTCGGAGCCCTATGTCCGATATGGACATAGATAACATTTATAGTTAAGATAACTTACCATTTGGAAATAGACCTGGAAGTGTGGACTTACCATATGAAATGGACCTGAAAGTGTGCCTTGGTCTAGTGGCCGGTATGCCAAAATAAGGGGGCAAAAACATTCAGGTAGGGTTATAATTTTTATTGGTTTTCAGTTATTTATTGAGCCAGTTTGGAGAATGCCTGTGCCATCTCTGTTTGTGGATTGGGGATATACCGGGCGAAGCAGCCTGATTTCCACCTGCCTAGTCTTCTGATGATGTGGTCTGGAACCCCGTGGCGGGACGCTGCGGAGGCTGCTCCGATGCGGAAGGAGTGTCCGGAATACTGACTAGGGTTAAGGTGGAGATTGCGGAGAAGTATCCTTATATGTTTCACAAACTGAGAGGCGCTTAAGGGTTTAACTGGGAATGGTAAGAGGGGACTGCTGTCTGGTTGCTCAGGCAGGAGTGACAGGAGTCGGTTGAGTACCGTGACTGGACACCAGCTGTTGTTGGTTTTGTAGAGATGAATGTTCACTCCTGAGCCTGTTTGTTGGGTTTTAGAGACCGCGAGGTGCAGGATGAAATGGTCTTGGTATCGAAGCAAGTGCCGTCTGCATAGTACTTGGTCTGTGGGTTTGTTAGAGGTGAATTCGCCAGGTCGCAAGAACCCATAGTAAGCTAAATATATGGCTGCTTGTAAGACCGTGCTGGGGAGCAGACCGAATGGTGAAGTAGCCAGAATCGTTGACATGTCCCTAAAAATGGGGCCCGTAATGGGTAAGCGCTTGGAGCTGATGACTGGTTGTTGTTTCTGAATGCCCCTTAGGATGGCTCGTATAGCGTGTGACGAAAACAGTGAAGATTTCGTAGGGTCTTCAAGCGTCAAGAAATGTTGAATGCCGGCTAGGTATAGCCGAATGGTATTGTAGGATAAGGCCAGCTGCGAGTGACAGTGTGCAATGAAGGCCAGTACCTGTTTGAGATCTGTTGGTGTTTTACGGCAGGACGTGAGGAATTTATTGAACGCCTTCCAAGCTGTCTGGTAGGCTTTGAGTGTGTTGTGAGAGAGGGAATGATTGATGAGTTGCGTTGCTCTGTGTAGATGTTGAACTAGTCTAGGGTCAGTTGTGACCAGACTGGGATAGGGGCCGACATTGGTTCGGCATCGGGAACCTGTTCAAAAAAGGAGGTGTAATTAAAACGTGACAGTGCGTCGGCAGCTAAGTTGTATCTGCCGGGAATAAATGCACAGTGTATATTAAACTGACGTTGTAAAGACAGTTGTACCAATCTGCGCAGGAAGGACATGACTGCTAGGGACTTGGACCTGCCTCTGTTGATAATGTCTGCTGTGGCCTGGTTATCGGTGGTGAAGACTACGGTTTGTCCTGTCCAGTGGTGGCCCCAGAGCTGTGCAGCTGCCACTATGGGATAAAGTTCAAAGAGGGCAGATGTTTGAGAAATCCGGGTATCAACAGTATCTGTTGAGGCCAGGGTCCTGAAAACCAATGATGGCCAAAAATTGCCGCGAAACCTGTGGAGGCTGCAGCGTCTGTCACTACCTGGGGTGACAGAGGCGAAACTGTGGGTATGAATAGGGATATGCCATTCCAGGCGGACAAGAATTTCTCCCACATAGATAGGTCCGCTATAGCTGCGGAGTCTAGTTTTAAGATCTGATCGGGGTCTTGAGTTTCTGGCAGGAATCTAAGCAGGCGTGATACAAAGGTGCGGCCTTGTGGAATAATTCGCATGGCAAAATTAAGCATTCCCAGGAGAGATTGTAACTGCTTTTTGGTACAGCTTTTGGTGTGTGTGAATTCGTGAAGGACCGCCCTAATGCGTGTTAGTTAGTCGAGGGGGAGACTGGCTTGCATAGCGCAGGTATCCAAGCTGACCCCGAGGAAGGTGATGATGTGTGCTGGGCCGTCGACTTTGTGCTCGGCGATGGGAACATTAAGGTTTCCAAATATCACTCTGAGTCTGTCGAGGTCTCCTGGTGGCTTGCTGGGAGGTTCTATTAGTAGGAAGTCATCCAGGTAATGGATGACTTCTTGGCATTGACCCTTGTGTAACAGTATCCAAACAAGGGACTGAGCGAACGTGTCGAAGAGCCACGGACTACTCTTCGAACCGAAGGTCAGTTTTGTGGCGAAATAATATGCCTCCTTCCACTTGATGCCATGCCAGCACCAGAGGGATGGATGGATGGGCAGGAGTTTGAAGGCATCTGAGATGTCGGCTTTGGAGAGCCAGGCACCTGTACCTGCTTTGATGATTGCTTGTATTGCCATGTCGACGGAGGAATATTTTAGGGAAAACTCTTCGGAGGGGATCAGGGAATTGAGACTGGGGATGTGGGAAGAATGAGGCGCAGACAGGTCGTACACCAAACGCAATTTATTCGTGAACTTGCCCTTGACAAGCCCAATAGGGCTGACTCTCCATGTGCTGAAAGGGGGGCAAGTGAAGGGGCCTATCACGTACTCTCGATCTACCTCTGTTTGTAAGAGCTGATCTATGGCTTGTTCGTCAATGGCTGCTGAACGAAGATTGGCACATTCGTGAGTACAGTGGGGTAGTGAAATGAGACCGGCGTGAAAGCCTACTGTGAAGCCTTGGATAAGGTAGGTGGTCAGGGAAGGGGTGGGATGTGAGGTGAGGTACAGTCCTAACCACAGGAGGTTGATCCGGCTTAGTCATGCCCTCTTGTGTTGTTTGACTTCACACAAGTTCCTTGGGTGTGCTCTTTGGCATAAGGTGCAGATGTGGAGTAGGCGGCACTGGCTGAAGTTGCAGGACCCGTAGTTGTAGTTATTACAGATGGCTGCCCCTCCCATAGTTCGGACTGGACGTCCGAATTTGTCCACCTGAGGCGTTGGTTCAGGGGGCGACTGACCCTGAATTGTACCTGAGGTAGAGGGAAACTCGAAGGGCCGTCTGGTCGCCGCATTGGCGCACCAGGTGGCAGTGTGGGTGGAGGACTGACAAATCGCACACAGAGGTGAGCGTAAGCCGGCAAAGTGGCGGCAGAAGAGCTCTGTGTCCATGAGACTCCAGTTTGTCGTAGTCTGGAACTGTGTGAGTCTGGCGGCGGCCTTAGCGGAAAAGGAACGGTGGTAGTCATAAAATGCGAATCCTCCATACTTGTAGCCCAAGTCTACCACTGTATGGAGATACAAGTCCAGCTCTTCCCGTCTGCTGGGGGTGGCTGAGCATAGGACGTCTCTGAGCATGCCAAAGGCCAGGGTAAATTCTGGGACCGATAATTTGCGGTTCAATCTGGGGTCTTTGGCTTTAAGGACCACCGATATGTCACCCCAGGAGTAGGCCTTATTTTCTGCCAGGTCGTGTACGGAAATAAGGAGAGAGGCCAGGTTGATGTACTGAACTTGACTGACCTAGAGAAAATGAAAGGTGATAATTCGTGAAGGGATTGCTAACTAACTTGAAGCTACGATTCGTATGGTGCTTACAATCTTGTTGACAACTAAATGATTCGAAATGTTTGCCTTGATTTATGAAATGAATGAACTGCATGACAAAGGTCCGGCCTGGTCGTGTCGTGACTGATGCGACCGTGAACCGGGCTCTGGAGCATGTACTGAAATGAGGCAACTGAAGAAACATTGGTGCACACCGGGATGAATCGGTGCTTGTTTGATGCATCTGGATTCGAATCGGAGCGCAGCATGAAATGAAATGAGAGAAATGTTTACCTTGACCGAGGCTCGAATTGGTTGTGCCGTGTTTTGCGACTGGCAACCAACCGAGCTCTGGTATAGGTATGGATGCGGCCGAAACAACTGCGGCATTCCGTGACGAATCGGTGCATGTTGGATGCGACTGTTTTCGAAACGGTGATGCGCTGTGGGAGTGAAATGATAGCAATTCCCATGACAGAGATGCGGATCGGTCGCCCGATATCTGCGACTAGCTGTGATCCGGACTCTGGAGCATGTTTGTGAAATGAGGCCGAGCCCTGGGGCACGCCGTAACGAATCGGTGCATGGAGGATGCGACTGGATTCGAAGCGGAGCGCGATAAGTGCAGGTGTAACATATTGTTTTGCCATGACAGAGGCGGGAATCGGTCGTGCTGCTGTAGCGACTGACTGCGAATCGGACTCTGGAGCATTACTGAAATGTGGCAATGCCTGGGGCACGCCGAGACGAATCGGTGCATTTCCATGCGACTAAATTCGTATCGAAGTGTGCTATGTGGCAAATGAAATGATAACCATGACAGAGGTACGAATCGGTGAGTCTATATATATATATATATATATATATATATATATATATATATATATATATATATATATATATATATATATATATATATATATATATATATATATATATATATATATATATATATATATATATATTTTATATATATATATTTTTTTTTTTAATCGACTGTTTATGACGTGACTCTGGAGCATGTACTGAAATGAGGCCTTAACTACTGGGGCACACCGGAGCGAATCGGTGCATCTTTTAGGTGCAACTGGATTCGAATCGGAGCGCGGTATGTGACTGAAATGAGAAATGATTTGAAATGGTTTGAAATGATAGAAATGTGTCTGGAAATGTTCAGAAATGAGAAATGATTGGTATCAAACTGACGTGGTTTGATAAGATTGTGAACTGCGAATCGCTATGGCTGTTTGCTGACTCATGTTTTTTTTTTTTTTGCAGTTTAAACATGCCTGAAATGAAGCGACGCACACGTCGCGGTGGTTTCCTTAGCTAACACGAAATGGTTACATAACGATAGTGCGAGTGATATACATTGCGGGTACGTACGTAAAAATTGCGGGTGCTTCGTAAGTTTGATATCACGGTTTTAGTGACATGATATCTAACAGTTCGTAAAAACAAAAGTCCGACGGGACCCTACCTGCGACAGCCAAGCCAGACGCGTGGTACGAACGATACGGATCGGTAAACACTGACACTCTCGAGCACGAATAGCAAATGCGGGAACTTCGCGAGACAACAACTTGCGGACGTTTGGTATTCGGATAGTCGGCCTAGTGACGTAACGTATCGCGCACAGGAAA
This sequence comes from Lithobates septentrionalis, assembly GCA_037952835.1. Classification (NCBI taxonomy): domain Eukaryota; kingdom Metazoa; phylum Chordata; class Amphibia; order Anura; family Ranidae; genus Lithobates; species Lithobates septentrionalis. The sequence continues at coordinate 1,629,826 of JBBDGP010000964.1, read as the reverse complement.
CCGACAAGCACCACAGGTGAGCGGGCTGCTTAAATACCCCCCGGACTCCTCCCATAAATTCAGGCCACCATACTGGCCTTCCTACATTATATATATATATATATATATATATATATATATATATATATATATATATATATATATATATATATATAATACATTTTTTTTTTTTTTTTTTACTAAAGGAAAATTCACTGTGCACTTGGAAGTGCAGTCGCAGTAGATCTGAGGGGAAGCTCTGCTGATTTTATTATCCAATCACGTACAAGCAAAAATACTGTTTTGTAGTTTCCTTGCATGTTCCCCTCAGATCTACTGCGGCTGCACTTCCAAGTACACTTGTAGTGCAAAGTGGATTTGCCTTTAGTAAATAAACCCCCCTTCCTGTCCTGGGGACATCCTTTTCACCAAAGAGCAGGTATCTCCCCAATGAATGGCAAATACCACAATGGACTGCTATAAAACTTTTTCACTCTATCCAAATTTTTAAAGTTTTGGATATCGATACTTCACGCCACCACAGGCGAGGGGATGGGGTGGGGGGTGGAAGAATTTAGCTGGAAATGTTTAGCCAAGTTACCCCCTTGGTAAAAATGGCATTGGGTATCTACTTAAAAATGTAGTGGTGCCCCCGTAGGGGCTGCTGATGGTTGTGGTTCGTCTGTCACCCTGCCCAGCCAGGCACACAATCTTAAGTCACTTGTTAGACAGAAAACAGTCCATGCACTTTGTTTTTTGTTTTTTTGTTATTTTTGGGGGGATAAGGAAGATATGGGATGTTCAGTAGATTTCAAAAGAAACAGTATAGGGATTAAGAACTATATACACTTCCAGTATATACAATTTCCTCTTCTTCCAGCAAAAACTTGCTTGCAGACTATCAGCAATGTAGTTTAGGCCTGACACTGGCTCCGCCAGGCCTTAACACATGCCCTTTGCAGGCAGGGACCACGGGCCCCTTTGGTGTAGCAAAAATGTTGGTAGTGCTAGCTGTCCGCATAGCTACCGATCGCAGCACCACATCTTCAGTCCCTGCCGGCTGCAGCTGCCTCTCTCCACTGCCCGTGCCACCACAGTCCAGTCCACTCCACTGCTTCTGCACCCATCTCAGAACTGCACTCTCCCAGTCCTCTCAGGTGTGCCACCGAGTCTTCCTGACTGTGTTAACACTCACCAGCCCTCTTGGCTGCCTCTGTGTAACTCCTGGAGACCTCATGTCTCTTGCTCCTCCTGGTCAGGACACCTCTGTTTGTAAGAGGGTCCTGTCCGCACCTGAGCCCAGGCCCAAGGCCATCCCCCCAGACTGGGGATCTCCCTCAATGGCCCCATCAGTCTAACACTCTGTCTCCATCTTCCACCTGATCACATCTCCTCCCCAGCTGGGCTGACCCTGAGTATTTGAGGGGGCCTACCCCCTGCCAATCCAAGTTGGGGATTAGTCGGGGCCCTCAGAATACTCCAGGCAGCTCCACCTCTCCCTCTTCCTCTCCAGAAGATTCTAGCATATCTGGAAAGAAGTGGGAGGTCTCAGTGATGCTGCCTGTGAGTCACCCAGCTCACCCTGAGTCACTCAAACCCTGACCCAGAAGAAAAACGCACACAGGCTTGGCTGCCGGCCAAGCCTGGAAATTTACCTACACTACAAAAAAAATCCCTAAACTGTTTCACAAAGTTGGGAGCATGAAATTGTCCAAAATGTCTTGGTATGCTGATGCCTTAAGCGTTCCCTTCACTAGAACTAAGGGGCCAAGCCCAACCCCTGAAAACAACCCCTCTACCCCTCCACCAAATGATTTGGACCAGTGCACAAAGCAAGGTCCATAAGGACATGAATGAGCGAGTTTGAGGTGGAGGAACTGTACTGGTCTGAATCGAGTCCTGACCTCAACCCCGATGGAACACCTTTGGGATGAATTAGAGCGGAGATTGCAAACCAGGCCTTCTCGCCCACATGCCTCACAATTGAAATTCTGGAAGAATGGCCAAACATTCCCATAGACACACTCCTAAACCTTGTGGACAGCCTTCCCAGGAGAGTTGAACCTGTTATAGCTGCAAAGGGTGGGCCAACTCAATATTGAACCCTACGACTAAGACTGGGATGCCATTAAAGTTCACGTGTGTGTAAAGGCAGGCGGCCCGATACTTTTGGTAATATATAGTGTATATGCATGATTAGTGTTTATCTCATGGATAACAGAAAGTTGTCTGGTTTGCTTCTTAACAGTGACCTAAGGTCCTTGCCCAGCTTTAAAATTGGGGTGCCTAGTGTGCTTTAAATTTGCCAACGGGCACTTCCCATTTTCCAAAGCTTTAAAGGGTGTTTTTTAGTTGCGTGGTTCGGCAACCTGGAGCCAGAAGTAGTACTTGCAGTGTCTAACAGACATCAATGCTTTAAACCAGCCTTTCGCAAACTTTTTACTCCAGTGGAACCCTTGAAATATTCTGTAGGTACTGGGGAACCCCTGCTTAAAAAAATGGAAAAGGAAAAATGCCGCTTATGTTGGCAGTCTGTGGAAATACTGCTCTTTGGATTGCTGGCCAGTGGGTATGATGCTGCTTATGTTGGTGGCCAGAATGCCGCCCCTACAGACATCTAAAAACACGGATGTCAATGACGCTGGCTTGAAGTGGTGTTGGACCTGGGACTATGCAGGCACCATAGGATGGGAACGTACATGATATTCGATGCAGCTATTTTACTGTATACAATCCCTTGGTTTGCCCTTCACAGGTTGGTCATTCTGTCCTTTAGAGTACTGAGCCTCTGCTATTTTTAACTAATTAATATTGATTTAAACCGGCAATTTAAAAAGCTTTTAATCTAGAATAAATTCTTGTTTTTCCAGGTGTTTAACACTTCTTTATCAGAACCACCTCCGGATGGCTATGAAAACATCACAGATATAGTCCCTCCATATAATGCCTTTTCGGCTCAGGGGGAACCAGAGGTAAGCAGTCCTAACGCTGGCATCTGGACATATTTCACTTCTACATGTTTGTTTTTATGCACTCCTGATGCATTCTTCTGTAGAGCAACTTGAAAGTGACAGTTCCCTATAATTTTCACAAACACTAGGACTACTAGGACCAATTAAGTTTAAACTCTAGTTTTTTGTGGGTTGGAACCATAGCACTTGGCAGAATCCTACACAGAAATGCAGTACAATTACACCGTTCATGAATTTAAAAACATAAGAATTGATCCCAGTGCTATAAGGCAAACCTACTACTGCATTATGATTTTAGATTTGTGAATTCTTTAGTTATTTAAGCCCAACCAAAGCTTAAAAGGAAGGAGAAAGAGATACATTTTGCAGTCTTTGAAATGTGTTTTTTTTTTTTCCACTTCAGCGAAAAGTTTTTTGAGAGATATTATATCAACTTTATGCGTCAAATTTTTATCTCTTAATTTTTCATATCATTGTGGATTGTTTCCATTCCATCTTTATTTATTTATTTTCCCCTTAGGGGTCTTATTTGATAACATTAAAAACCAGGCCGAGCCCCTCATAAAATAGAAAAAAAAGAAAGAAAACAAAACACACTATTACCTTATTTTCTCTCAATCCCTCCTATCCCCTCCCCCCCTCCCCTATGTTTGGTTCGCTCTTTTATTATATTTATCGTCTTGGCGTTACTTCTATTATTTCTCTCATCTTGTCTAGGTATTTGTCCGAGGATTTGTATTTTTTCCAGCTTTCCCATCTACTGTTCTCTTTTTTCTCCCCTCCCTCTCTACTCCTCCACTGGTCCATTTTATAGTAGTGATCTATTTCCTCTAACCATTTTCTAATCTCTGGTTTTCCACTTTTTAGCCAGTTTTTAGGTATCAAGGCCTTGGCCGCATTCAGGAGATTAGGGACTATTGAATTCATATATTGTTTCTTGGGATTGTTGTGGACATGGAAAAGACAAGTCCATATATTTTGTTCTATTTCTTCTTTAGTTATCTTTGAAATGTGTTAACGTGAATTTCTCACTTCCCTTAGTAGTGAAATGGCACCCAAGAAGCAGCCTAAAATTTGGGGCACATGGAAAATTGGAATGCTGCAGAGATGGCCAGTCATGTTCTTTGAGAGTAGCAGTCTCTCTCTGCAACGGTCTGATACAAAACTTAAGGAAGAGACCCATAGCACTTTGCTGTGACTAGTACAGGCTATATCTACCATTGACATCTAAGATTGCCCATAGAGGTCTTCAGAGATTAGTATCATTGCTCCTTGTCTACTGTAGCGTTGAGCCATGAGTGGTCAGCTGCTGAACCATATAAACAAGCTGATGTGTTTCTTGTATTTTTCCACCTGCCAAAATATAACGTATTTTTTATTTTGCAGGGAGACCTGGTGTACGTGAACTACGCACGCACTGAAGACTTCTTCTATCTGCAGAGAAACTTGAGTATCAACTGCACTGGGAAAATTGTGATCGCCAGATATGGCAAGATCTTCCGAGGAAATAAGGTAGGGAAGTTATGCTAGCTATATGCAATTCGATTTTTGAGCATTTGTAGAAAAACCGCTTGTCAGAACATATTATTGTAGCACCCTGGTGTATAAGCAGGGTCGCTAAGTAAATTTAGTTTGCCCTTGTTAATTGTTTAGTAGATCCAATGATTTCTCTCCAATGAGTTCTGGACTTGCTGTACCCTTTTTTCTTTTCTGTCGCTAGGTGACATTAGATAGACAAGTGCTTAACAAGGTCAGGTTAATTATAAATGGGGTATCTGAGCCAATTGGCGGGGGGTGGGGGGGGGGTTCTTTAGTCCCTTGGCCTGCCGGGAGAGCCTATTTATTTGGGTGGAGTCAGGTGATCGGGGTTCTGTGCCACCTGGCCGTCTGTCTGGGTGGACGTGTGTTATGCTACCCCAGGCTGCTAGGCTGTAAGAAAGAGGCCTATCCTAGGGACATCTGGCTGCTAGGCTGTCTGAGGGCCTATCCAGAAGCAAGAGAAGCAGCACAGGGTTGGGACTGCAGTATTGGAGTCGAACCGAGAGTAACGGTTCAGCCAAACGGGGAACCAGTTGTGGTCGAAGGTAGAGGGGAAGTTGTCGCCACTAAGGGACCATCCACTTTGTTACCAGAGACTATTGTGAGTAAGCTGGAGCCAGTAGGGGTCTTCTCACAAGCAGGGGACGGTGAAGAAGTGGGAAAATTTCAGCAAGTGCCAAGCCAGGGACCCAGCGGGATAGCAAAGGTGACGTTTGAGGAGTGCCAAGCCAGGGACCCAGCAGGGAAGCGGGGGTGATGCTTGAGGAAGATACTGAGTTATGGAAGTGGAAGAGCTCAGGGTATCCAGTGGCTATTGGGTCTGTGAGTCTAATGAGAGACTGGGAGCTCAGTGAGTAAAGACCTACAGTGAGACTGTAGAGTGCGAGGAGAACTATTGTGTTACCAATAGTTAAGTACAATAGTTAAGTACAAACCGTTAGTGACTGTTACAGGGTTTGTTGCCATAGGAGACAGCGGTCCTACCTATACAGAAGTGGTGTGCGGCTGGAGGCCTTCCACTGTATAGCTGTCTACCTATAGAAGTCTTGGAGTCTGTCAATGGTCATTGCATCTACTTAAGGGTGTCCTGGCCCTAATCCTCTCTCCCACAGTACTTGTTCAAGAGACAATAAATCTCTTTGCATTCGAAAAGTGTCTGGCGCCCAGTACTTCAGCTTGTATTACACCCACCATGCCTCGTAAACCCACTCTACCAAGAAGGATGTCAGCTCTCCCTGACTCAGGAGGTCACCATTAGGCCTCTAGAAGTCCGGGACCTTGCTACATTATTATTTTTATTTATTATTCATTGCCATTGAGTCTACTAATTTTGTTTGAAGCCCTTAAAATATCATCCAGACCCGCTTTTTGAATGGATTCCCAGACATGTTGAAACAGGTGTTTAGGGTCATAGGATACTCCAAATTGATCAATAACAATAATGGGAGGACAAACTTCTCACTAACCTTCTAATAGGAGCTCTTCCTGTAGGTAGCAGAGAATGACCAGTATATCTAGGACCCTACGGCAGCAGTCCACATAGCTCCCTTTTGGCACTTGGTTCCCCCCTGGCACTTCCCCAACAAGTTCTTTACTTTGTGTCCCAGGAGCTGTCTACCACTCAGCATCCAGAGGAAGATCCTCAGTGAGGGAGATAAAGATTTTTCTCCAGACTTCAGTGCAGTACCCTTCAGCATACATCCATTGGCAACCTTCTTCTAGCTCTCAGCCCAGAAGCTTCTGAAGCCCAGCCTGCAGTTTTCGTGTTTCTCTTGTAAAGCTTGTGAGCGGTGTCATCTGCACCTATGTATGTTGGAGTATCTTTTGTGGGGAGCACGCTTATCAATGTTTGGGACCAGGCAGAGACTGCGGTCATGTGAAGAATCTAACTTTAAGGCAGTTCCCTGACTTGGAGATGAATAAAGTGCAGAATTCCTTTGACAAAGTGCTGTCCCATGTCACTACACACTAACTTAGTAAATGTTGCATTAGGAACAACATATTTTGCCTAGCCCTAACTAGAGCAATGTAATGGCCCAGGCATACCTCAGTGGGGTCAAATTCCATAATAGCATTGTCCATGGCTGGATGTCTTCTGGAAACTTCTGTGTCCTTAGCAGTGTCAGATGATTGCACCATGTAGTCTGGAACCCACTGGACCCCGGGAACTCTTGGACCTCAGCTGTTCCCCTTTTTATAGCATAGGTGGGTGGCTAGGACCAAAAGCCTGGGAACTGAGCATGTAACAATTTACCCTTACCTCAGCCTGGGGCAGCCACTGATTCACTACAACTAAGCACCGTTCAAGCTGTCTCCAGGGGCAGGAGCCTCAAGAAAGGCAGAACCCTCCCTTGAAGGGAAAATAACACTCTGGCAAGGCTTCCTAAACATTAATCACCTCCCCAGCCACCTTCTGGATGCCTCCTTCCAGGGATTGGCTGGGGTATGATAAATATTCACACTGATTATTCGAGTCTCCCTGTCCTATACTATGGAAACTTTTTTTTTTGGGGGGGGGGGGGGATCAAACTCCGCTCCCAGAACCAGACAGACTAATTAATTAATCAGACTAATTCCTTTGACAAAGTGCTGTCCCATGTCACTACACACTAACTTAGTAAATGTTGCATTAGGAACAACATATTTTGCCTAGCCCTGAATTAATCACTGCTCCACTCACTACAATGAGGCCAAGAACTAAATTTACCTAGCAGGCTAAGTAGAGGAGGGCGCTACAAGTACATTAACAGAGGTATAGACTATGATTTAAAAATGGTAATAGGCCATGACCAGATCTGTAGATTACAGCCGATAATTTGATTAGGAACTAATCTCTGACATGTCTGGAAGCCTATAGGGCAACATAACAGGCAGACAACTTTCATGTTCAAGAGCGTGGGCATTTCAAAAACCAGAAAAAAATAGCAGCATTACTCCTGTAGTCAAAGTTCCAGAACAATGATCGCTTGGTCATTGTTCTGCTGCCAGGTCCCATCCCAGAACAATGGAACGGCCTACAAGGACCCAGTAGTATGGCAACCTGGTCCTTTTGGGTCCATTATACATTGCACATGGGTAATCTGTGCCACAGGGCCTCAGAGCAATAGCACAGTGGTCCTCTGAACCCTCTGGACAATGGTACACAGGTCTTTTGGGCCTCAGAACAATGACAATCTGGTCTAGTGGGTCTTCTGGACCCCAGATCCTTTGAACTCCAGAATAATGGTACTCTTTCAGCTAAATACAACTGGTGTCCTGATTAGGTGATGGCTCAGCCTTAAAACAGCATGTATTTTCCTATAGTGTCCTCTGCTTTAATGTGCGGTAACTCCCACTTCAACAGCCAAGGCTGTTATTTCTGGAATGTATGGGAGACCAGAGGTTAGTTTATTTAGTTACATCCCCCAGTGGATTCTGGTTTACTTAGTAAATGTATTTCCCTGCTTCCAACAGGTGAAAAATCTCACCAGCTGACCTTTTTGACAACTTGAACTTACGTCTGTTATGTTGTAATTAATACTTTCACACTAATTACTGGGGAGATCTTCTGTTAATGATCTGCTCAGGTCTACCAACTGTAACATCTCGCTCAACTATTCTAGGTCAGAGGAAAAGACCAGTCAGCACATTGTTCATTGTATCTTAGTTGCTCCTGTGATTTGAGGTCTCTTGTCCGGGCTGTATTATCACGATAGCACTAGGCCCTAGGTCATTAAGTTATTAGTAGGTATGAACTAGTACTTGGGGCAGCATGGTTAGAGGGGGCAGCATCCAGTCTCAGAAGTGACAAACTGGAGAACTTTTCCTTGTATTGATCTCCTTTGTTGGCCAATACTGGATATTTATGGCTGAAGTGAGCGCAAAATATACAAGAAAAGGGGTGTAGGTAATGTTATGGGGGAGTTGAAGGCTCTTTAGAATTCAGGGAACCTGAAGGCATTTCTTCCCCCCCCCCTTTTTTTTTTTTGTTTGTTTGATGGTCAGTACAGGTAAAATGCAGACCCTGTGCTGCCTCCAGTGGTGCATTCTAACATTTGTACAAAAAAGATCACATGGTGCCCCGGGCTTGCACAAAAGGGCATCATTATTTCAGTTTTTAGCTTTGTTGTAGAGTTGCGGCAATATGATTTCAGATTGAATGCAGTGGGTGACCACTCTTTGCACATCATCACTTCTTTGCATTGCCTTAAAGTGCAAGTTTACCCTTGGGCAGCTGTTACAACAGAGGATCTTAATTTACTCGGGCAGTTAATTTTTGATCGGGGGAGCTAACATTGTGAGGTTTCCTTTTATGGTCTGTGTGTGCTCTCCTGCCCCTTGACGATGGCTAGTTTGAGCTCAATTTAGAGGATGGAGCGTTTTTAGGTTTGGGCGGACTTATGTGTTCAACACTCTTCATATGTATAGCTAGTCCAGCCTCTGAAGAAGAATATTATTGAAACACATTGGGTCATCTCACATGGAACCATCTTTTTATGATGGCAGTATTGAAATGAAAGGACCCCATGTGGGAATGTGGAGTGGATAGGTTATATCTATGCATAAAAGAGCATTATATTATGTAAATCATGTTGGCCATGGTGTGTGTGTGTGTGTGTGTGTCTGTGTTTGGTTTTTTTTTTGTTTTTTTTTGTTTTTTTTTACTATGTTTGTAATACAAATACACGTTTTATACATTTTGGTTACATTTCTGTGCCTTAAAGTGGGGTTCCACCCAAAAAACAAAACTACCTGAAAAAATTCTAAAAAAAAAAACAAAAAAAACATTTGGATATTTTTTTTTTTTTCACTTACCTCTAAATGCCTGTTGCTAGGTGGTCCCTCGTAGTCTGCCTGTTCCTTAGCCTGGGCTGGTGACATCACTTCCTCCTCGGCACAGGAAGGGCTCCGCTCTGCTCCCTCCCTCCTGTCAATCATCTGGGACCCATTACAGGTCCCAGGTGATTGAGCGGCCAATCACGGCGCGCGGCGCCGCTCGCGCATGCGCAGTGGGTGCCAGGCTGTGAAGCCACAGCCCGGCGCCCACAGTTGAAATGCCGGCGCCGACGAGCGGAGGGGGGGGGGGCGAGCGGGGCTTCGATCCCCCGCATCGCTGGACCCAGGGACAGGTAAGTGTCCAATTAAAAGTCAGCAGCTGCAGTATTTGTAGCTGCTGACTTTTAATTTTTTTTTTTTTTTTTGACGGCCCCCCTGGGTGGAACTCCTCTTTAAGTCCCAACTATTTTTTCAGTTTTTCTTAATACATATACAGTGCCTTGATAAAAAAAAAAAGATTGAAATCTTTTTATACTACAGTTGTCCAGCAATCCACACTGGAAACAGCCCTTCCTGAGTGACACCATGCAACTCATGGTGTCGCTCAGCCCCACTTTGTTATATACAGTACATGTTGTGAATGAAAGACTTGACTGGGAAGAAGTTTACTCTTCCTTTCCTCCCTGATGCTGTCGAAGACTTGGATAGCACAAGGGGTGACTGAGCAAAACATTGAGTTACTTGGTGTCTCTCATAAAAGGCCAGCAGTTTTTCAATTGCTAAATGCTGGGACAGCCTAAACCAAAGTACACAGTGGTGCTAAGCATATAGGATGGCTATATGGCTGTTTAATGTTTATAGAGTAATTCTGGGGTGAACTTCCACTTTTATATTGCAGATTGACCCAGTAGTATATTCCTTCTTGCAGGTAAAAAATGCTATATTAGCGGGTGCCAAAGGAATCATCTTGTTTTCTGATCCGGCTGATTACTGCGCCCCTGGCGTTAAACCCTATCCAGATGGCTGGAACTTACCTGGTGGAGCCGCTCAGAGAGGAAATGTTCTGAATCTCAATGGAGCTGGAGACCCTCTAACTCCAGGTTATCCTGCTAAAGGTTGGTAAAACAAAGAATATGGAAAGGTTACATAATTAGTACGAAGACATATATGCATTTAAAGCAGACACTGAATGAAAGAGGTAAAATCTGCTTTGTGACCCCTGTCGTGTAAGCTAAATGTATAAAAACATTACATCTAACAACGAAAGATGGGCAACTGTGCGTGTTCGAGTTTTTTGACCCCACAGTCTGACAGCTTTGGGTCCTCCGACAACGATCAGGGAACAAGCAGCATGGTTTCTGATCATGTGATAATCATTACAACCAATTATGTTGATCAGGGCTGCCAACAGAGTGGGTACAGGTGGTACCCATTGGGTCAGCAGGGGACCCTGAGCCTAGCATGTGCTGCCTTGGGCACCCCAAACGCAGTGTCATTCCAGAAGAGTTCAAAAGAACAGTGCAGTATCACAGAACGACTCAGACTCCTTCCTTCCACTTCCCAGTGTTGGGTATGAGCGCACTTTCCCTGACTTCTCATGCTCCCGATATGGCATATACCTAGGCCCACACCCTTCTGTGTTATGTTTTGTGTGCATGCATCAACGTTGTGTCATTGGGTACAAAAAATATAAAAATTTTCATACTCAAAATTTTGTATTTGTTTTCTGCCGGGCAGAGTTTATGTACAGATACAATGCAGATGAAGGAGTAGGACTGCCCAGCATTCCTGTCCATCCTATAGGTTACCATGATGCAGAAAAGATCCTCAAGTAAGTTGTTTTTTGATAAAAGCAATCTCGTCTTTATAAAAGGTATCTAACCCAGTAATGTTAATGTAGATTAATCAAAGCAATCCTCAGGGTGTCTAAATATACCATGTAACCTCTTTGCGAAGGGGCACAGGTTCCCAGAGACTGCCCCATGTTACAATAGAACGCAGCAGACTACCCTTTAAGCTGTACTCTAGGCAGATATAAAAAACACACAAAAAGACAGTTCTGTAATCTATAATACATTATTAAATGTATCTGATGGAACCACCCAGCACCCAGCATGGGTGCCTTTGTCAAGATACAGCTTCCTCCAGTCTGGAACCAGGAACCAGGTATTATAGCTGAATAGTGCAATCAAGATACTAGAAGACACTAGCTTAGATGCAAACTGGAACTCACTTTATTGAAAATTCACACAGAATATATAGCACAGAAGATCATTTAGAACCTGATCACATTACCCTAACAATGCAATTTGTAAACATGAATATAATGAACACAGCTAAGGAACCACGAATGTAAACGTTAAACTAATTAAACAACTAGCCACCTAGGTGACTCAGTACCCACCCAGACCATGTGGCACCAAGCCCACAACATTGGATACAAAGTACATTACACATTATAAAGAGCATAAACATCCTACAATGGTTCGATAACCACGTAAAGTGGTCACAATATTAATCACATCTCCAAGAGATGATCACACTGAAACAATAGATGACTCAATCAAATAATAATGGGAATTCACACCTAGGAAGCACACAATGGGAGAGACATCAATAAACACATAACACCTTAATAAACAGACTATAGTAGGAGACCCCAGTATCAGGTTGCTTTGAGCTGACCATATTAACATCTGCTCTGAGTTTCCATCTAAAGCAGTCATTGCTGGTTTGAGCACAAATGACCTAAATCTGTGTGTTTTATGGAGACATTGTCCCAGATCTGAAGCAAGACCACTCCAAGGATCCCCCAGGCACACCCCCTCCCAAAGAGTAGTGTTCCTTTAAAAGCCAGGGCCCACCCATAGTCGGTTCTCTCCAAAAGCCCCTGTCCTGGTTGGGTTTGTCACAATATCTTTTTAAATACAAGCAGTGTAAGTACGTAAATTTGACCTGGGTCAACCTTTCAGTTCCTGTACAGCAGGGCTGGAGTCTGAGAGGAAGAAACCGTACAATGAGCAAATTAATGTGCTTACAAGAAGCATGCTGATAGGAGGAGAGAACAGGGTGGTAGACAAGCTCATCACTGTACTGCTTCTCTTTTCATTGTCCAGTCCAGGACAGCCTGTGCTCAAAGGAAAGGGATTAAATGATGCAGGGCATCAGACTGAGTACGTCCTAGCGACAATAAAATTGTTCTTTGCACTAGATCACAAGACTATCTATAGATTGAAGGTGAATATTGCAGCAAAAGTTTGTCTTCCTATTTCATTTTTAATGGGCTATTCACTTTTAAAGTGGAGGGAGTGTGGGGGCGTGTGGTTTTTTTTTTCTGGGGTTCTGCTTTAATAAAAGTAAAATGCACACATATAGCCAGAACTTTTTATGTTTTGGACGGAGTAGGGAAGAATTAGAGCTGTCAAGTTCTTGTTGCTATCTGGCAGGGCTGATGTGTTTTTTTTTTTTTTGTTTTTTTTTTTGTTTTTTTTTTTACAATGCTGTTAGAGAGGAGGAGGGGTGGTTAGATGAAATATCTGACATCTCAACTTTGAGACAGAGCAATTGAGGACACGGTCTGCACTAAGGCTACTTTCACACTGAGGTGCTTTACAGGTTTTAGCGCTAGAAATAGCACCTGCAAAGTGCCTCTCCTGTCACTCCAGTGTGAAAGCCCAAGTGCTTTCACACTGAAGTGGTGCGTTTGCGGGACGTTAAAAAGTCCTGCAAGCAGCATCTTTGCAGCGCTTTAGGAGAGCTAAATTGCTATTTCAATAGCGCCCCTGCCTATTGAAATCAATGAGCAGCGCCTGCAAAGTACTTTGGCAGCAGCGCTTTGTCTTTTTTGCCGGCGGTTTGCAGGCGCTATTAACCCCTTTCTAGCAGCGCTTTACCGTCGGGTTGCTTTTAACCCCTACTAGCGGCCGAAAAGCGCAGCTAAAATGACAGTAAAGCGCCGCTAAAAATAGTGGCGCTTTAACGCTGATGCCCCCCACCCACACCCCAGTGTGACAATGCCCTAAAGATAAATAAACAGACAGAGGATCACTCATTGTGTCCAATTCAGAAAAGGAAGAGGACGGTAAATTACATATTTACTCGCCCCTTCACCCACTCTCCATCCACCTGTGCACCCACAGCAGCCAGTGGGAGAGGGAATCTGGCAGCGCTGCGGGGGGACGAGGGGGGGGACTCAAATGTGGGCAGCCCAGGGAGGGGGGATCAGTAAGGCGGGACGAGAGGACCATTACAGAATAATGCACAGTGTCTCTCCCTCCAGCAGCTGCAGAGGGGGAGAAACCGGCTTTCAGCTGCTGGAGGGAGAAACACCGTGCATTATTCAGTAATTTGTGTAATAAAGGAAGAAAGGCTGGTGCCATGAAAGTCGGCTAAAACATCGTTTTATTATTGCAGGTGAACAACAGTCAAAAAAAGAAAACGTGTTTCAGCCATCAGGCCTTACTCAAGATTAAGGCCTAATGGCTCAAATACGTTGGACTTTTTAATGTTGTTCACCTACAGTAATATTAAGCGCTGCGCAAACTGTTGGCGCTATATAAATCCTGTATAGTAATACAATAAAAAAACGATGTTTTAGCTGACTTTCATGGCTCCAGGTTTTCTTTCTTTATTACATGAATTACTGAATAATGCATGGTGTCTCTCCCTCCAGCAGCTGAAAGACAGTTTCTCCCCCTCTCCAGCTGCTGGAGGGAGAGACACCATGCATTATTCTGTAATGGTCCTCTCATCCCACCGCACTGATCCCCCCCCCTTCCTGGGCTGCCCACATTTACATTCCCCCCTCGTCCCCCCCGCAGCGCTGCCAGCTTCCCTCTCCCGCTGGCTGCTGGATTTTTGCATGGATTACATGGAGGTTTACAGAGACTTCCCAGGCTGAGTGCGGTGTTCTTGAGGCTCACCAGGCATTATAGAGGAGGTAGCAGCTTGGATGCACCTGTTCAATTACTCTGAAATTTTTCTCCCATCCCACCCCACTGAACCCCCTTTTGTCCGGGACCCCCTGTGTGCCTGGGCCCTCTACAGAGCCTTTTGGTGGCTCTGCTATCTTGGTCCCCACTAGGTAGATTCAGCCCCTATATATGTCCTGGGGGGGCATTGTCACGGTACACAGGAGGAATCCAAAATTGTAGTTATCGCTTGAGCAAGGGGTGAGGATAAATCTTCCTTTGGGGACATGGGTTGCAGTGTTAACCGACTAAGAGGGAAATTCCCTTGAATTTGTAGAGATTTCCTCTTGCTTCCTGTTGCATCTCCAGGACAGGAAATGATGAGAACTATCCCCAATGGGGCACAGAAAAGAATGACAGATCCTATATTAAAAGTGAACGAAGAAAACATTTAGGCTATGCTTAACGCTAACAATACACCCATGAATTCTAAGTTACATTTTTATCATAAAGTTTTCTGTGTAGGTTCTAGAAGCAGGTCAGTGATAAGAAGGCGTATAATAATTGTATATTATACAGTCCTTTAGCAATAAAATGCTTAGTCAGTATAGGCAGTTGACTGTATTCCCAAAATATCAGTGCAATAGGACTAAAAGCCCTTAAACCATAAAAACTAACCCCAGCTGCGGGATCACCTCTGCTCCCTAGCAGGCAGATGCACTATATTACCAAAAGTATTGGGACGCCTGCCTTTACACGCTCATGAACTTTAATGGCATCCCAGTCTTAGTCCGTAGGGTTCAATATTGAGTTGGCCCACCCAACTGTCCACAAGGTTTAGGAGTGTGTCTATGGGAATGTTTGACCACTCTTCCAGAAGCGCATTTGTAAGGTCAGGCACTGATGTTGGACGAGAAGGCCTGGCTTGCAGTCTCCACGCTAATTCATCCCAAAGATGTTCTATTTAGTTAAGGTCAGGACTCTGTGCAGGCCAGTCAAGTTCCTCCACCCCAAACTTGCTCATCCATGTCTTTATGGACCTTGCTTTGTGTACTGGTGTGCATTCCTTTTGGAACAGGAAGAGGCCATCCTCAAACTGTTCCCACATGGGATCATGAAATTGTCCAAAATGTCTTACCTTCACTGAAACGAAGGGGCCAAGCCCAACCCATGAAAAACAACCCCACACCATAATCCCCCCTCCACAAAATGATTTGGACCAGTGCACAAAGCATGGGCCATAAAGACATGGATGAGCCAGTGTGGGATGGAGGAACTTGACTGGCCTGCACAGAGTCCTGACCTCAACCCGACAGAACACCTTTGGGAGGAATTTGAGCGGAGACTGCAAGCCAGGCCTTCTCATCCAACATCAGTGCCTGACCTCACAAATGTGCTTTTGGAAGAATGGTCAATGGAAAACTCAATATTGAACCCTACAGACTAAGACTGGGATGCCACTAAAGGTCATATATGTGTGTGTGTAAAGGCAAGCCTCCCAAAACTTTTGGTAATAGTGTGCGTAGCACAACCCCCTTGGGCACTGCTTTGATTTACCTGCTCATCTCTACCGCCATGACCTTGTGAACATTCCAACCCACCTGACACTCTGGGTTCAGACATCTTTGCACCACCTTAAAGTAATTAAGTCAAACAACTCAGTGCTTTTGTATTCTATTAACGTTTACTGGAACAATTTAGAGAATATTGCTACAGGAGGAGGAAATAGATCTACTGAGCATTGGTATACAGTACTAATGAAGCAGAGGAATTCCTCTAGTAACACAAATCAAGCTAATTTGGAGATAACAGTATATTATATATTATTATTATTATTATTATTATTATTATTATTATTTTTTAAGGTACTTATATAGCGCCGTCAATTTACGCAGCGCTTTACATATACATTGTACATTCACATCAGTCCCTACCCTCAAGGAGCTTACAATCTAAGGTCCCTAACTCACATTCATATACTAGGGCCAATTTGGACAGAAGCCAATTAACCTACCAGCATATGTACTACTTGAACCTGACCTGAAAGGATAAGCAAGGGTTAGGTATTTATACTGGCAAAACTTCTGAAGGGGGAACCCAGGCCGGCCTATTTAACCTTTAAATCCTAATGAGAGATCAAGCTTAATAGAAATGGTATGAGGGCCCTTTTAAGCAGTAATAACAGCAATGTCCCCGTTGCAGGCCTGATGGTCTTCACCGGCAGTCGGAGCGCTTTAACTATATCCAATAAGGTGCAGTGACAAACAGTGGGATTTCTTGAAATGGATAAAGCTAAAGATGTCTGTGTACAGTGTTCAAAGACAGGTGTAGTAAAGTATTCCCAGGGTAAAGCTGTCTGTCCCAGTGAAGTAATAAGTACAGGTTTGAAAAGGTGGGCAATTGCCCTCTCATCAATGACCAGGCTGATTCAATGTCTTCTGGCCAGCAGCTCCCGGAGTGACGCTCTTGAAGGAATGCCCTGTGATGATCACCCCATGCGAAGCTAAAAACACGGGTGGTCGGATGATCGAGGTGGTGCTAGGTGGCTATCTGACAGCAAGCAGTGCTAGGCCCTTCTCATACGAGTTGGAATGTTGTACCCCGTGTGGTAGGCCGCGACCTCGCCCTCCAATGCACGGAGAGTTCCGTCACGCATCCAGCCCAGGAGGAAGAGACCCTGGGGCGGGTCCCTGGCTTCTTTTATAGCTCCTCCCCAGCAATCTCCCTGATGGTAGCAAAGATCCCTGGGAAATGTAGTCCAGTTGTATAATCATGCGGAGCAATTGCCACCCTGAGAAACTACTAACCCCACAATCCCTTTAGTTTGGCTCACAAATATGTCAGTAACACTGGGCACTAGAGGGACATGGAAATACCGAAGGATCACTGTACTTTGCAATTGTAGTCCATATTGCTACATGTGTATACATTATCAATTGACATTTTCTAAGCGTGTTAGTTGAGTTTACTGTATTCTACATGCATTTTGCAAGAGTGAAGTTGGGTGTCCTTTCCTCTTCTGTCAGGGTCTCATACCTTCTTTCAGAAAGGTAGACCTCCCCCGATTCCTTCACCATGAAAGTGGTTTGAATGTGGTCAGCTATACAAGTCCTATGATCCTTGACTGTAATATAATGGTCCGTCATTGTACAGCTGCCTCTTCTCTACATTATATTCATACAGCAGTCCCAACTATCCTACGACACCAACTAATGCTCGTTATTTTTTTTTTCTTTGTTTCTATACAGGCTTATGGGAGGACCAGCTCCACCAGAGGCATGGAAAGGAAATCTCAATGTCTCCTATAATATCGGACCTGGATTTGTGAGCAACTTTTCGAGCAGGTAGCTCATTGAAAAGTCCTTAGCAGTGTCCTATTGGGGAGAGTGCTTTTTGTATCTAAAATTGTTAACCCTTTCACTGCCAGAGCGGTTTGTGTCTTTTTCACATATGGTTTAAAAAAAAAAAAAATCATTAGTCTTGAAGATTAGTTAAAACCACTGCATAATCGGGGGGGGGGGGGGGGGGGGGGGTCCGTAGAAGTCATATAAAAGGCCAGTGCATATAAAAGGATTGCATAGACACAGTGGCGTTGCTAGGGGGTGGCTTTTGGGGCTATAGCCCCGAATCTGGAGCCCATAGCCCCGAGTCTCTGCAGGGGTCTCCAAGGGGAGGGGAGGCTCTCTGGGGACCCTGATTTAAGGGGGAGGCTCTCTGGGGACCCTGATTTAAGGGGGAGGCTCTCTGGGGACCCTGATTTAAGGGGGAGGCTCTCTGGGGACCCTGATTTAAGGGGGAGGCTCTCTGAGGACTCTGATTTAAGGGGGAGGCTCTCTGGGGAACCTGATTTAAGGGGGAGGCTCCCTGACGACCCTGATTTAAGGGAGAGGCTCTCTGGGGATCCTGATTTAAGGGGGAGGCTCTCTGGGGATCCTGATTTAAGGGGGAGGCTCTCTGGGGACCCTGATGCAAGGGGGAGGCTCTCTGGGGACCCTGATATAAGGGGGAGGCTCTCTGGGGACCCTGATATAAGGGGGAGGCTCTCTGGGGACCCTGATATAAGGGAGAGGCTCTCTGGGGACCCTGATATAAGGGGGAGGCTCTCTGGGGACCTTGATTTAAGGGGGAGGCTCTCTGGGGACCCTGATGCAAGGGAGAGGCTCTCTGGGGATCCTAATGTAAGGGGGGGCTCTCTGGGGATATACACACACGTATATTAGATACATATGTATGCCCACCCAAGTGTATGACTTTCTTTACTACGTTGCTATGGGCTCTAGCCCCAGATCTTTTGTAGACCTAGCAACGCCCTTGCATAGACATATAACATAACTCCAGGTACAGTTTAGGGACCTATATTTATAAGGTTTTATCTGCCAAAGGATTTTAAATTTCTGTGCAGCTAGGCTTAAAATTTACACACCTCTGCCACACTGCGTAGTCAGAATACTTATTTCCAGGTCAAAAGTATTTGGAAGGAGAAGAGGCCGAGATCCCACACCCTTCTTCGTTCCAAGTTTTATTTTCCTAGAAGCCCTTTAGTGGTTCATTTAATGCATTGGTAAAAAAACAAACAAAAAAAACTCCCAGAAATTTGATCGGCTGCTACAAGTAATTCTAATGCCGTGTACACACGACCGGTTTTTCCGCTGAAAAAACTCTGAAGGTTTTTCCGACGGAGTTCCGCTGACACTGTCTTGCCTACACATGATCACACCAAAGTCCGACCGTCTAGAACGCAGTGACGTACGACAGGACTAGAAGAAGGAAGTTCAATAGCGAGTAGCCAATAGCTTCCGTATCGTACAGCATGCGTCGTTTTTGGTCCGTCGGAACAGCATACAGACGAGCTGTTTTCCCGATAGGAATTGATTCCGTCAGAAGATGTTTTAAATCTTTACATTTCTAGGTCCGTCAGAATTTTCGAAACAAAAAGTCCGATGAGGCCCACACACGATCGGAATGTTCGATGAAAAGATTCCGACGGACTTTTCGTGCCGCATAAGTCCTCTTTTGGATGCACAACTAAAACCAGCCATAGATGATTTATTTTCTTTTTCGCCATCCACACAAATGAAGACAAAGGAATCCCCGGGCCAGGACAATTGTATTCTTACAGCTGGACTCGGGAGCTATCAGAATACAATGATCAGTGGTTGCAGCTGCTGATTGACCAAAGGTTTTCCAACTTGTTCATTCGACAATAGAGAGGGCCACAGAGCGATCGAAATTCAGCCCCTACTTGCTGAACCTGCTAAATTTTGATCCATCTGTGACCACCTTTAACAAGGCAAATAAGACTGTCCTTTTTTGAAAGCAACAGATAATGTAAATAGATGATGATGTGATCCAAAGTGTCCTAGAACTAAAAATTGCTGTTTTGTAGGTCTTCATCTCTAAATTTACCTACATACCCAACCTCACAGCCCACATTTTAAAAGAAACTGTGATTTTGGAACACTTTAATTTCAGTTTTTTTGTTTTTTTTTTGATGATCCAATGTACAATCTTTGTTTTACGAACACACATTTTAATACACAACAAAGGGTTTCCAGAGCACAACTGTATAGCTAAACTGACAACACGGAAGAGCCGCTTGCTTTGCAGCTTTCTTTGTCTCAATGAAAGGTCTGATTTAGGCATCTAGTAAAGAAGTCACTGCTTTGTTCCTCATTCTAGCTCTGTGAAGAGCAGGCTTCTTTCAGCATAGCTGACAATCATACTAGTACTATGAAATGGAAACTAGAAGGCTACCTGCTGGTTGGAGAGAGGGCTGCATAATATGTAATCCTGTTTTTTTTATATTTACCTGTCTTAAAGGAAAAAAAAATCTACAAATATGTGCAAAACTGATATACATTACCTTTTAGACCCATTCATATATTGTGTAGCGGGAACAAGCCCTCCCACTTCATCATCATCATCAATATTATTTTGTGTGTGCGTGATCTTCACACGACTCTGCATGTCTTACATAGGGCAGCCCCTGAAGACTGTAGCTGCACACTTTAATAAAGACTAACTTTTCCAGGGATCCAGCGCTCTCTTCACCCAGGCTGGTTCTTCACCAGTCTTTGGGTACCTGACACTGCCACGTTGACTGTGCAAAGCTGGCTGTGACTTCCTGTGGCTTCAGAACCAGCCTCCCACTGCACATGTGTGTATCGTCCTGTAGCCTCCTGGGACCTGTAACATGTGCCAGGTGGTTGCTGGGAAGGGGGGAGGACTTCAAATTTCAGTCTAAGCATCTAGGCGATCCAAGCGAACCTTTCAAAACCTGTGTGTATGTGTGTGTATATGTGTGTGTGTGTGTATATATATATATATATATATATATATACACAGTGGCTTGCGAAAGTATTCGGCCCCCTTGAACTTTTCAACCTTTTGCCACATTTCAGGCTTCAAACATAAAGATATAAAATGTTAATTTTTTGTGAAGAATCACCAACAAGTGGGACACAATTGTGAAGTGGAACGAAATCTATTGGATATTTTAAACTTTTTTAGCAATTAAAAAACTGAAAAGTGGTGCGTGCAAAATTATTCGGCCCCTTTACTTTCAGTGCAGTAAACTCACTCCAGAAGTTCAGCGAGAATCTCTGAATGATCCAATGTTGTCCTAAATGACTGATGGTGATAAATAGAATCCACCTGTGTGTAATCAAGTCTCTGTATAAATGCACCTGCTCTGTGATAGTCTCAGGGTTCTGTTGAAAGCGCAGAGAGCATCATGAAGCCCAAGGAACACACCAGGCAGGTCCGTAATACTGTTGTGGAGAAGTTTAAAGCTGGATTTGGATACAAAAAGATTTCCCAAGCTTTAAACATCCCAAGGAGCACTGTGCAAGCGATCATTTTGAAATGGAAGGAGTATCAGACCACTGCAAATCTACCAAGACCCGGCTGTCCCTCTAAACTTTCAGCTCAGACAAGGAGAAGACTGATCAGAGATGCAGCCAAGAGGCCCATGATCACTCTGGATGAACTGCAGAGAACTACAGCTGAGGTGGGAGAGTCTGTCCATAGGACAACAATCAGTCGTACACTGCACAAATCTGGCCTTTATGGAAGAGTGGCAAGAAGAAAGCCATTTCTCAAAGATATCCATAAAAAGTCTCGTCTAAAGTTTGCCGCAAGCCACCTGGGAGACACACCAAACATGTGGAAGAAGGTGCTCTGGTCCGATGAAACCAAAATCGAACTTTTTGGCCACAATGCAAAACGATATGTTTGGCGTAAAAGCAACACAGCTCATCACACTCAACACACCATCCCCACTGTCAAACATGGTGGTGGCAGCATCATGGTTTGGGCCTGCTTTTCTTCAGCAGGGACAGGGAAGATGGTTAAAATTGAGGGGAAGATGGATGCAGCCAAATACAGGACCATTCTGGATGAAAACCTGTTGGAGTCTGCAAAAGACCTGAAACTGGGACGGAGATTTATCTTCCAACAAGACAATGATCCCAAACATACAGCAAAATCTACAAAGGAATGGTTCACAAATAAACGTATCCAGGTGTTAGAATGGCCAAGTCAAAGTCCAGACCTGAATCCAATCGAGAATCTGTGGAAAGAGCTGAAAACTGCTGTTCACAAACGCTCTCCATCCAACCTCACTGAGCTCGAGCTGTTTTGCAAGGAAGAATGGGCAAGAATTTCAGTCTCTCGATGTGCAAAACTGATAGAGACATACCCCAAGCGACTTGCAGCTGTAATCGCAGCAAAAGGTGGCTCTACAAAGTATTAACGCAAGGGGGCCGAATAATTTTGCACGCCCCACTTTTCATTTTTTTATTAGTTAAAGTTTCAAAAATAGAAAAGATTTCGTTCCACTTCACAATTGTGTCCCACTTGTTGGTGATTCTTCACAAAAAATAAAAATTTTATATCTTTATGTTTGAAGCCTGAAATGTGGCAAAAGGTTGAAAAGTTCAAGGGGGCCGAATACTTTCGCAAGCCACTGTATGTATGTATGTATGTATGTATATATATATATATATATATATATATATATATATATATATATATATATATATATATATATATATATATATATATATATATATATATATAATGTGTATGTGTGTGTGTATATATATATATATATATATATGTATGTGTATATATATATATATATATATATATATATATATATATATATATATATATATATATATATATATATATTAATAATATATAATATACAGTGGGGACGGAAAGTATTCAGACCCCCTTAAATTTTTCACTCTTTGTTATATTGCAGCCATTTGCTAAAATCATTTAAGTTCATTTTTTTCCTCATTAATGTACACACAGCACCTCATATTGACAGAATAACACAGAATTATTGACATTTTTGCAGATTTATTAAAAAAGAACAACTGAAATATCACATGGTCCTAAGTATTCAGACCCTTTGCGAGTATTTAGTAGAAGCACCCTTTTGATCTAATACAGCCATGAGTCTTTTTGGGAAAGATGCAACAAGTTTTTCACACCTGGATTTGGGGATCCTCTGCCTTTCCTCCTTGCAGATCCTCTCCAGTTCTGTCAGGTTGGATGGTAAACGTTGGTGGACAGCCATTTTTAGGTCTCTCCAGAGATGCTCAATTGGATTTAAGTCAGGGCTCTGGCTGGGCCATTCAAGAACAGTCACGGAGTTGTTGTGAAGCCACTCCTTCGTTATTTTAGCTGTGTGCTTAGGGTCATTGTCTCGTTGGAAGGGATACCTTCGGCCCAGTCTGAGGTCCTGAGCACTCTGGAGAAGGTTTTTGTCCAGGATATCACTGTACTTGGCCGCATTCATCTTTCCCTCAATTGCAACCAGTCGTCCTGTCCCTGCAGCTGAAAAACACCCCCACAGCATGATGCTGCCACCACCATGCTTCACTGTTGGGACTGTATTGGACAGGTGATGAGCAGTGCCTGGTTTTCTTCACATATACCGCTTAGAATTAAGGCCAAAAAGTTCTTTCTTGGTCTCATCAGACCAAAGAATCTTATTTCCCACCTCCTTAAAGTCCTTCAGGTGTTTTTTTAGCAAACTCCATGCGGGCTTTCATGTGTCTTGCACTAAGGAGAGGCTTCCGTCGGGCCACTCTGCCATAATGCCCCGACTGGTGGAGGGCTGCAGTGATGGTTGACTTTCTACAACTTTCTCCCATCTCCAGACTGCATCTCTAGAGCTCAGCCACAGTGATCTTTGGGTTCTTCTTTACCTCTCTCACCAAGACTCTTCTCCCCTGATAGCTTAGTTTGGCCGACCGCGAGCTCTAGGAAGAGTTCTGGTCGTCCCAAACGTCTTCCATTTAAGGATTATGGAGGCCACTGTGCTCTTAGGAACCTTAAGTGCAGCAGACATTTTTTTTGTAACCTTGGGCAGATCTGTGCCTTGCCACAATTCTTTCTGGAGGAGAGAGGAGGCGAGAGGTGTGTCACAATTATTAGTAGTGGCATTTTGGAGGCGTGGTGGCGGGACAACCTCCAACACTACTGCACCTTGTCCTGCATCCTTCCCAACTGCCAGCAGAGTGACCCAATGCGCCGTGAAACTTCGGTAACGTCCCTGTCCATGCCTGCTGGACCATGAGTCAGCGGTAATATGCACCTTACCGCTGACCGCCCTGTCCAGCGAGGCCAAGGCATTGCCTTCCACATGCCGGTAGAGAGCCGGAATCACCTTCCGTGAGAAAAAGTGGCGTTTGGGTATCTGCCACTGAGGAACCGCACATTCCACAAACTCACGGAAGGGGGCAGAGTCCACCAACTGAAAAGGTAGTAGTTGAAGTGCTAGCAAATTTGCCAAGCTAGCATTCAACCGCTGGGCATGTGGATGGCTGGGAGCGAGCTTCTTTCGGCGGTGCAGCAGCTGGGGCAGGGAAATTTGCCTGGTACAATCTGACGTCGGTGTACCGAAAGCAGATTGCCCACAAGTACTTGGCTGTGACACACCTAATTCTAAACCTTCATTCCTCTCAGTGCAGGTCTCAGAGAGGACTGAAGGTATAGTGGGGTTGGAGAGCTCAGCTGATGAGGAGCAAGGAGAGGTCCTCTTTGTTCTTTGGTGTGGGTCTTTTAGATACGCTTGCCAACGAACTGCATGGCAGGTCAACATATGTCTGGTCAAGCATGTGGTGCCCAAGCGGGAGATGTTTTGGCCACACGAGATACGCTTGAGACATATGTTGCAAATAGCGGTGCGATCTGATGCACTCGTCTCAAAAAAGGCCCACACCAAAGAACTTTTAGAATAACGCACAGAGACAGCAGCGACCTGCACATGCGGAGCTTTGCGGTGTGATGCAGTCAGTGTGCTGCCCTTAGGCTGGCCCCTGGAGGGCATCTTGCCTCGGTGATGTGCCTCTTCCTCCTCCTATTCCTCCTCTCTCCTATCAGCCACCCACGTTGAGTCAGTGACCTCATCATCCCCTCCCTCCTCATCACTGGAGCAAACCTGGCAGTATGCTGCAGCAGGGGGAGCATGACTGCCAGATTGCTGTCCTTCTTGGGCACCCCCTCTGTCCGTGCTCACGCTACTGCCTTCATCTAGCTCAGTATCATCATCAGAGCCTTCTAAACGCTGGGCATCCTCCTGGAGCATGTACCCAACACTGTGGTCAAACAGTTCGAGGGACTCCTCAGGAGGACATGGTGGGGCTAGGGAAGGAGTAACTGATGCCATTGAGCCGAGGGAAGAGGCCGTGTTGGCAGCTGCTTTGCCAGACAAAGTACCCTGAGAATTAATGAGAGAGGATGAGGAGCAGTGGCGGAATTACCAAGGTCGCAACAGTCGCAGTTGCGACGGGGCCCGGCATTCCGCCACTGTGGGCAGGCCCAGCGGGGTTGATCTTCACACACGGCTCTGAGCGGAGATCGCGTGTCATAGTTAATAGCACAGAGACACCGGCGGCATTAATGTTCTATTTGTCGGCCCTCTCTGGCACGGATGAGAGAGGACACACAGCTGATCTCACTGCTCCCCCTTCTCCCCCCTCCCCTCTCCTGTGTGCTCCGCGGGAAATGTGAGCTCTTTAGCTTCACACTTGACTGCCCGCGGAGCACACAGGAGAGGGGAGGGGGGAGAAGGGGGAGCAGTGAGATCAGCTGTGTGTCCTCTCTCATCCGTGCCAGAGAGGACCGACAAATAGAATATTAATGCCACCGGAGTCTCTGTGCTATTAACTATGACACACTATCTCCGCTCAGAGCTGTGCTGTCCTGAGAAGGCAGAAAGCACTGATGGAAATTAATAGCAGGCACTGATGAGCACTAATAGAAGGCACTGATGAGCACTAATAGAAGGCACTGATGAGCACTAATAGAAGGCACTGATGAGCACTAATAGAAGGCACTGATGAGCACTAATAGAAGGCACTCATGAGCACTAATAGAAGGCACTGATGAGCACTAGTAGAAGGCACTGATGAGCACTAATAGAAGGCACTGAGCACTGATGAGCACTAATAGAAGGCACTGATGAGCACTGATGACCACTAATAGAAGGCACTGATGACCACTAATAGCAGGCACTGATGAGCACTGATAGAAGGCACTGATGGACACTGATGAGCACTGATAGAAGGCACTGATGGGCACTGATGAGCACTGATAGAAGGCACTGATGAGCACTGATAGACGCCACTGATGAGCACTGATAGACGGCACTGATGGGCACTGATAGGCACTGATAGACGGCACTGATAGGCACTGATAGACGGCACTGATAGGCACTGATAGGCACTGATAGACGGCACTGATAGACGGAACTGATTAGCACTGATAGATGGCACTGATGAGCACTGTTAGGAGGCACTGATGGGCACTGATGAGCACTGATAGAAAGCACTGATGGGCACTGATAAAAGGCACTGATGGGCACTGATAGGAGGCATTTATGGGCACTGATAGGAGGCACTGATGGGCACTGATTGGAGGCACTGATAGGAGGCACTGATGAGCACTGATAGGCTACATTGATGAGCACTGATAGGCAGCACTGATAGGAGGCACTAATGTGCACTGATAGGTGGTATTGATGGGCACTGATAGGTGGTACTGATGGGCACTGAGGAACACTGATAGGCAGAACTCAGGCAGTATTGATGGGCTTTGATGGGCAGAATTGAAGAGTCCATGAAAACCCTCCCAAAATTGGAAGCCCAGGGCTCAGATGGAAGGGGGGCCCATCATGGTTTCTTGCACCGGGGCCCTGAAGGTTCTAGTTACGCCTCTGATGAGGAGGATGAGGACGGCTTGGTCATCCACTCGACCAAGTCTTCCGCATGTTGCGGCTCAACACGGCCAGCTGCCGAAAAAAAGGCCAAGCGTGTCCCACAGCCACGTGGTGATGAGGATGCACCGTCTCCACGACCAGCACTGTTGCCTCTAGACACAGAGCCTGCTTGCCCTCTTTTATTGGCTTGTGACTGTCTGCCTCTCCTAGCTGCACTAAGCTGGGATATATATATACACACACACACACACTGATACTGCAGCTAGCAAAATCAACTGCCTGCCTGTAGTATGAGAACACCACCAACCTTCTACAGGTAGCTTTAGCTGAACATTGTGCAGAGGTCGCACTACACTAACGTGTAAATAATTTAGCTGCCTGCGGTAGTGATAGTATCAGGAAAACGCCACCAACCTTCTACAGGTAGCTTTAGCTTAGCTGAACACTGTGCAGAGGTCGCACTACACTAACTTGTAGTTTTAGCTGAACACTGTGAGGAGGACGCACTACACTAACTTGTAGCTTTAGCTGAACACTGTTGAGGAGGACGCACTACACTAACTTGTAGTTTTAGCTGAACACTGTGAGGAGGACGCACTACACTAACTTGTAGCTTTAGCTGAACACTGTGCAGAGGTCGCACTAAACTAACTTGTAGTTTTAGCTGAACACTGTGAGGAGGACGCACTACACTAACTTGTAGCTTTAGCTGAACACTGTTGAGGAGGACACACTACACTAACTTGTAGTTTTAGCTGAACACTATGAGGAGGACGCACTACACTAACTTGTAGCTTTAGCTCAACACAGTGCACTACACTAACTTGTAGCTTTAGCTGAACACTGTGCAGAGGTCTCACTAAACTAACTTTGTAGCTTTAACTGAACACTGTGAGGAGGACGCACTACTCTAACTGTAAATAGTCTAGCTGCCTGACTGTTCAAAAGAACACCAGCAATTTTCTTCAGGTAGCTGTAAATACTGTAACAACACAAGCCTGCCTGTCCATAGGAAGATAACAGGAACGGATCTAGCTAAACTGAATGCAGTGTATATATATATATGTATGTGTATGTATATGTATATATATATATATATATATATATATATATATATATATATATATATATATATATATATATATATATATATACATACACAAACACACACACACACCACCTGGGATGCATATATATACACAATGCACTGTAAGTGCAGCTAACTCACTGACTGTCCTGCCTAATCTATCTAACTTAAATCAAATGACACTGTCTCTCTGTCTATCTATCTCTCTTTCAACGCCGGAACACACACTACACAGGGCCGCCGTGCAGGCGGCCTTATATAGTGTGGGGCGTGTTCTAAACCCCCTGAGCTCATCCCTAGTCCTTAGTCTGCTTGTCTTCAGCAAACTGTTTGCGGGCTTTCTTCTGCATCTTTAGCAAAGGCTTCCTTATGGGACGACAGCCACGCAGACCAATTTGATGCAGTGTATGGCATATGGTCTGAGCACTGACAATGACTGTAAGAAGAACTTCCCTAACATTAGCGATTTGAATCTCCAGGGAGAAAATATTATAAAAATTATTTATTCCTACGTCATCTGATGTCAGATCATTACTATGGCCCGTGGCATCATTTAAAATGGTGGCCTTTTGAGATGTGGTTGCATTTGACTCCTCCTATTGACAAAATATTCCTGTGCCGCTGTGTGTATGGGTACAATGCTGCAAGCCTGACATTTGTTTCACCTATAAATCTAATTTTATACTAAATTTGCATCATTGTTTTCTGGAATTACACATCTCAAATGAGCAAGTATAGTTTATGTTGATTGTCTAATGATCCTGTCAAAATCGTTTTTTAAAATGTTGACTGTATAGAAATAATAATCGGTTGATCAAATTAACAAATGTTTCCTAAAAGACTTCCTTTTAATTGTCGCAGGCAGGTGAGAATGCATGTTTACACCAACAATAAGGTCACAAGGATTTATGATGTCATCGGTACCATCCGAGGGGCTTTGGAACCAGGTATGAGCCTGACTGAAGTTATGGTGCATGACATTTTCTTGGTGTCTGATATGCGTAAATGTATTACTTAAACTAACTTAAAGGGGTCTATTTTAGAATAAAAATTTTGCTGTGCAAATGTCTTAAAAATATTAGACGAATTGGACAAACTATAGGGATTATTCGTGACAGCTGGGGAATGCTTATTTCCTATGGCTGTCTGCTCCATCTAGTGGTCATAATTGCGGTATTTTGCTGATTGGTGTATTTCAGGAAAATACTTATTGAGTTTCAAAAGGATAATCGTATACAAGCAGTATGTAAAGAGAGGACAAAGAGTAAGCTCTTATGAAGATTTGGTTAATAGACTACAAAAACAATTAAGAGGTACAGCTTGGTTTCATCAGGATATAAACACTAGATTATCCTATATAAAGAGAAAAGGCAATGAGGAGAGCACCAAGGAGGTTAATAACTAACACCGAGTTGTAAATAAAACAAAATAGATAACAGTTGCCAGTCAACAACCAATGGTATACATCAATTATGGTCTAGTGGTAGGCACATAGTCCCAGTATTGCCATGCCTCGTCAAACTTTGTTAAAGCATTAGCCCTAACAGCAAGTGTTCTTTCATATGTGTAATGAAGATTAACCAGAGCCTTAAGTTCTGACACATTAGGCGCTAAATTCTTACGCCACATTTTGGTAATTAAAGACTTGTCCGCCAATAATACCTGAAGTACATCATTATGGTTCTAAAAAGAATTGCTGCGCTATTATAGCTGTGAAAAATTAAACAACCATTTTTTATTTTTTTTTTACATCTCTCTTAACGTGTAAATCACAAAAATCAATATCAGTGAGTGAACAATATTATTTCTCAAAAAAGTCCAAATAAAGTGAATCCAGTGCTTCAGTGCAATCAAGTGAAAATCAAAGTATGGGTAAGACTTGCTGAATCTTCAGGTCTTAGCAATTCAGGTCTTAGTTGGAGGTGTGGAATGAGAATGTCTAGAGCTGATAGTGGTGTTAGGACATCAGTGTAGGGCTGCAACTAACGATTATTTTCATAATCGATTAGTTGGCCGATTATTGTTTCGATTAATCGATTATTCGGTTAATAACCTTAAAAAAAAAGTGTGGTGTATAATTTAGTTTAATATGTAAAGTTTAAAAAAAAAAAAAGGAAATTTATTCCTAAATATCTCAATGCAGTGTAAATATAAATTACCAACTTTATGGTTAGGGAGCAAAAGCTCTAATCCACTCTGAGAATAAGACAGAGGAGATATAATGTATATACTATTAGAGGAGATATACTGTATATACTATTAGAAGAGATATACTGTATATACTATTAGAGGATATATACTATTAAAGGGTGAATCTGGTAAATATCATCAGACTCAGAGATCAATTTTTTTCATTCTTTCATTCAGCGAATGTACAAAGATTTTTCGTCTGAATATTCTCGTCTGAAAATTGATCTGTGTGGCCAGAATAAGGCTCGGTACACACCTATGCAGTTTTCTTTAGATCCGTTTCTGCAGTGCTTTTTGCTGTGTGTTTTGATTTTTGCACACGTGATTTTGCGGCGATTTGCGTTTTTGCGTTTTATTTGGACAATTTGTTGTTGGGCAAATTTAAAAACACAAATTGCTGCAAAAATGCATTACGTGCTTTTTAGCAGCTTCTCAATTTAAGTATATTGAACCAAAAAAGCACCGGTTTGCGTTAAGAAAAAAACAAAAACAAAGTCCCTGACCCTTTCCAAATACGCAGCGGCTGAAAAAAGCATAGATGTGAACGTGTCCCATAGGAAACCATGTAAATGAACTGTAGTGCGTTTCTGCAAAAAGCACCAAAAAACAGATGTGAACCAGGTCTAAGACGTTTAGTAACATAATGGGGTTAAAAAAAATAAAATTAGCCCTTTAGATAACTACTGTAAGGGGTTCATTTTTTTTACTGTAGAACTGTGAAAGTTATATTTACAGTAACGATTATTTGCTCTTTTTGTGCTATAAAGGGCTCATTTTAGTTTTTTTTAACCCCATTATGTTACTGACCGATTAATCGATTATGAAAATAGTAATCGATTAATTTCATAGTCGATTAGTTGTCGATTAATCGATTAGTTGTTTCAGCCCTACATCAGTGTTTAGCTTGGAATATACAGAGCTATGAGCTGGTACACTCCAGGCTTTAAGGGATGCTTGAACTGTGTGGGGTAGGCTAGCCTGATTTAGGGGGGACCAAAGGTCCGCCAGAAGGAGTGCTCTGAGGACTGTAGTACCAGATAGACGGGGTTGATTCCATATCTACCCACAGGGAATCTGGAGAAGGGTGAAACCAACATTTCAACTGCGTAAGTAGAGATGCATATTAATAGTTAGCAAGGTCCACAAAGCCTACTTCACCAACCTTTTTGTGTTTGATAAAATGTCCATAGGAGCATCTTGCTTTTTTGTTTTGTCACACAAATGTTTTAAGGAGGGAAGCAAGAGCACGTAGGTACTCGCTTTTATAGCAATGGAAAGGGTCTTAAAGATATATAAAATTTTGGGCAAGACCATCATCTTAAAGGTGGACAGCCTACCCATCCACGTGAGCTCGCAACAGGAGTATTGGTGGAGTTCTTTGGTCAATTTTGTTATGGGTGGCTTGTAGTTAGCTGCCGCCAGCTGGGAGGGAGAGGGTGTAAGTTGTATACTTAAATAGGATATACTTTTATCCTCCCATGTATAGGGTAGATGTGCAGTTAAATGGGCTCTAGCGGATTTAGAGACCCCTAAATCTAGGATAAGAGATTTAGTGTAATTCACTTTATAATAAGATACAGAGCTAAACAGAGATAACATTTGGGAGAGATTCTTTGGGACAAATAAGGAGGAGGATCACATCTGCAAAGAGGTTTATGACATGAGCGTGATTGAGGTGGAAGCCTGTAATGGAGGTATTTGAGCGTATAGTCTCGGCTAGTGGCTCAATCATGAGGTTAAAAATAGAGGGGGACAAGGGGCAACCTTGCCTGGTTCCTTTAGTGATAGGAAAGGCTTGGATAAAAGGCAGAAGTAAACTCGTGTGGAGGGGGTGGCTGATGACTTCATTTTTGACTAAACATACGTAGGGCGGAACCGGAAGTTGTGACGTTACCACGCAAGCATACTCCCGCATTGCATTGTGGAATTCATCGTTCTTTTGGACGACAGTTTGTTTTGTACACTCTAGTGTGTCTGTCTAATAAAGTACCACCCAGGATTTTACACTATGCGAGCCTGGTGCTCTATTTTTCTTCATTTTTGGGGACCCTAAATGGTGGAATATCTGTTCGTGGAGGACCCTGCATTACACAGAGGTTTCACTCGCACAAGCGTTGTCTGACTTCTCTGCACAGAAAGTCACACTAGCTCTGGTAAGCATTCAGTATATGCATGTGGGTTGAAGGGACACGCGGTGTTTTTCCTCTGCTTGGACATCTTATTTGGGACCTACAGAAAATTTCTTGTGCTGTTACATACCGGAATTTTTTTTGGATTCAGTTCTTGGTGTGGGACTTATTTTTCCAACTTTTTTATGCATGAACTTTTTTACATTTTATCTGTTTATGGTATACTTTTTATGTAATTGATATAATTCACAATTTGCATACTTATGTTTTATATTTTCATTCATTTTGAAATTGTATGGTATTCAATTCATTACTTATTCTGGTTCGTGCAGCATCCTACAGAAAGTGCAAAAAATACCTGGTGATCTGCCAGAAATCCAGTGAGCTCTTAACGTAAACTGACCACTCTACCTCTGCTGCACTATAATCCCAAGCAGTGTGGTCAGTTATCAGCTCACTAAAGGAAGTTACAAGCTCACTGGATTTCTGGCAGGATCAGCAAGAATGCTTTTATACTTGCAGTGTAGTATTGCAAGTATTGCAAAGATGGTTCAGGCTGGCGTTGGAATAATGGTGTGGGGGATATTTCCTTGGCACACTTTGGGTCCCTTAGTACTAATTGAGCATCATTTAAATGTCACGGCCTACCTGAGTATTGTTGCTGGCCATGTCCATCCCTTTTTGACTACAGTATACCCATCTTCTGATGGCTACTTCCAGCAGGATAATACACCATGTCACAAAGCTCAAATCATTTCACCACTGGTTTCTTGAACATGACAATGAGGTCCCTGTACTCCAATGGCCTCCACACTCACCAGATCTCAATCCAATAGAGCACATTTGGGATGCTGTGGAATGAGAGATTTACATCATGGATGTGCAGCAACTGCTTAATACTATCATGTCACTATGGACCAAAATCTCTGAGGAATGTTTCCAACACCTTATTTCATGTATGCCACAAAGAATTAAGGCAGTACCTAATAAAGTGGCCAGTGAGTGTAAATTGATAATATAATATTATTTTGTTTGGCTAACCTTACATTTATTAACCTCAACCTCGGCCCTCCAGCTGTGATGAAACTACAAGACCCTGACAATTGCAGGCATGACTCCTAGAGGCAGAGGCATGATGGGATTTGTTTCACCACAGCTGGAGTACCGAGGTTGCTTACCCCAGCTTTAGACCTCATGACAACCCATGACTTTTAGAAAACTTTTTTAATTTGAATGGATTATGTGTTTTGAGGAGAGCATTTTTCAGAAAGCTATTGAATTCTATTTTTAAAATATTTTTTTGAAATATTTTTAATACATGAACATGAAAGTGTGTTCCCCTACTTGAGAATCAGTTTAGCTACTTTAGTGTATGTTTAGGCAATGCTCCACCATCAGTTGATGCAGGGTGGTCAGATTGTGACTGCATTGGCCAACCATCCTCCTGTGTCTATGAGCACCTCCATAATCAGGTCTGACGTAAGGCTGAAAGTTGATGTAAGGAAGCCCATTATCAGCATTGTAAATACATGTGATCTCTTAGCTTTGAACATCATTAGCTGTCCTAGTGTCCTTTCTGACCTACCAAGAGGTAACAACAAGCATCTCTGGTGGTCAAAAAGTCTCATCACAGAAGGAGTTTTTCCAGTCCTCTTGTCATTTCTTGGGAGATATTTGTCTATTTATTCCAATCCTAAGGGTTCTGATACCTTATTAAAACATAATGTTTTAAAGTCTAGTCCATTGGTGCCTGACTTGTGACCCATTGGCTTCATGAGGTCGTTTGATACTTGGAGGCAGGGGCGTTGCTAGGTCTACAAAAGATCTGGGGCTAGAGCCCATAGCAGTGAAGTAAAGAAAGTCATATGCTTGGGCGGGCATACGCATGTATATAGTGTATGTATGTATGCATGTATATATTCTCTCTCATATTGTTACCTTACATCAGGGTCCCAAGAGAGCCCCTTCCTTACATCAGGGTCCCCAGAGTATGCCCCCCCCTTTAATCAGGGTCAGGCCTTAGAGTGTGCCCCCCCTTTAATCAGGGTCGGTCCCCAGAGTGTGCCCTCCCCTTAATCAGGGTCGGTCCCCAGAGTGTGCCCTCTCCTTAATCAGGGTTGGTCCCCAGAGTGTGCCCTCTCCTTAATCAGGGTCGGTCCCCAGAGTGTGCCCTCCCCTTATTCAGGGTCGGTCCCCAGAGTATGCCCTCCCCTTATTCAGGGTCAGTCCCCAAAGTGTGCCCTCCCCTTATTCAGGGTCGGTCCCCAGATTGTGCCCTCCCCTTATTCAGGGTCGGTCCCCAGAGTGTGCCCTCCCCTTATTCAGGGTCGGTCCCCAGAGTGTGCCCTCCCCTTATTCAGGGTCGGTCCCCAGAGTGTGCCCTCCCCTTAATCAGGGTCGGTCCCCAGAGTGTGCCCTCCCCTTAATCAGGGTCGGTCCCCAGAGTGTGCCCTCCCCTTAATCAGGGTCGGTCCCCAGAGTGTGCCCTCCCCTTAATCAGGGTCGGTCCCCAGAGTGTGCCCTCCCCTTAATCAGGGTCGGTCCCCAGAGTGTGCCCTCCCCTTATTCAGGGTCGGTCCCCAGAGTGTGCCCTTCCCTTAATCAGGGTCGGTCCCCAGAGTGTGCCCTCCCCTTAATCAGGGTCGGTCCCCAGAGTGTGCCCTCCCCTTAATCAGGGTCGGTCCCCAGAGTGTGCCCTCCCCTTATTCAGGGTCGGTCCCCAGAGTGTGCCCTCCCCTTATTCAGGGTCGGTCCCCAGAGTGTGCCCTCCCCTTAATCAGGGTCGGTCCCCAGAGTGTGCCCTCCCCTTAATCAGGGTCGGTCCCCAGAGTGTGCCCTCCCCTTAATCAGGGTCGGTCCCCAGAGTGTGCCCTCCCCTTAATCAGGGTCGGTCCCCAGAGTGTGCCCTCCCCTTATTCAGGGTCGGTCCCCAGAGTGTGCCCTTCCCTTAATCAGGGTCGGTCCCCAGAGTGTGCCCTCCCCTTAATCAGGGTCGGTCCCCAGAGTGTGCCCTCCCCTTATTCAGGGTCGGTCCCCAGAGTGTGCCCTCCCCTTATTCAGGGTCGGTCCCCAGAGTGTGCCCTCCCCTTAATCAGGGTCGGTCCCCAGAGTGTGCCCTCCCCTTATTCAGGGTCGGTCCCCAGTGTGTCCCCCCCCTTCATCGGGGGTCCCCAGAGTGCCCCCACTTGTCTGCAGCAATTATAAAAAAAAACTTCTGCTCAGCTGGGGGCCAGGGAAAGCAACAGGACTGTTTAACCCCTCAGCTTAAGTGCTTACCGCTTGTGGTGATCCAGACTGGACTGGGCTCCATCTGCTCAGCTGGTGGCCGTGGGAGGAACATGACTAATTAATGTTATCAGGCACAAGCTCTTATCTAAATTCAGCAGTTTCGGCAATTTAATAATTGTTTTGACATCCACTTCTATACCAAACTCCGTCGGGACTATTTGATTTTCGGGCTCAGGCGGAGTAATCCTTGTGCTGCGGTTCACGGCAATTGCATTGCCCGGCAGACTGGTATAGAAGTGGACGTCAGGACAATGATTAAACTGTCGCAACTGCTGAATATAGATAGGAACTTGTGCCTGATAACATTTAATATTCATTATTTATTCAAAGGGAGGCAGGTAATCCAGTATCCTATCACTTTCCATTAATTACATACACATTTGCTTTTAACTGCCATACATTTTGTACCAACTTAATATTCCATAGTTATATAAGCATGTATATATACATCTTCATCCACTTATACGTATGTATCCACTCATAAGGAAAAAGAAACCCTCCCTTTCTTTTTATATTTTACTAAACAAAAACCTTCAAAAGTAAATAAATCAATAAACCCAAAAAAACAAAAAACAAATCAAAAACGAAAGAAAAGAAAGGAAAACAAAAAAAAAGGGGGGTCATCCTCTGCTCACCGAGGAGACGGGCGGACAAAGTGAAAACACACCAGCGTGAGACCCATCATTCCCCAGGAGCACTCCCCATCAGTCTCCTCCCCTCTTCTGAGTATACGAATTGATCCCAGTCTGCCCATATTCTAGTGTATTGCTTTTTTCTGTCTTGTGCTGACATTACAAGATCCTCCATAATCCTGTTGTTCCTTATCCTATTTTGCCACTGAGCGATGGAAGGAGGTTTGGGATCCCTCCAGCTAAGACTAATACAGGCTTTAGCTGCATTGACCATGTGACATAACACAGATTTTTTATATGCCTGCCGGGGGATTTGTGAACAATGAAGCAGAAAAAATGCGGGGTCATCTGGTATTGGAAAGGCTGTGAACTTTTGAGATATCCTCTGTACCTCCAGCCAGTATTGTCTAATCTTAGGACAGGATGTGAAATAGTATCCCACGATCCTCTCTACATCTCCAACAATGGTCTGAGGCCTCTGGAGAAAATTTACCTAGCCTTGCCGGGGTGTAATACCATCGTGTCAGTAATTTATAATTAGATTCCTGAATCCGTGTGCATATTGATGAGTTCAGCGAAAGATAGATAATATTCTGTCGTTGGGCTTAGCTAAAGGTCCTATCCAGATCTCTCTCCCATTTACCAAAGCCTGGCATCACAAAATCTTCTGAGGGCATGCTAATTAGAGCATATGTCTTTGAAATCGTCCGAGAGAGAGGTTTGTCTCCATCGCAATATGACTCAAAGTTAATTGACGCTGATAATTTATCGGTGGTCCCAGAGACCTAAGGAAATGACGTAGCTGCAATGCCTGCCAGAGATTTATTTCATACCGGCCCCCCAGGTGCGTCAATGTGGCCACCGAGGGCCAATTCTCATGATCCAGAAAGTGCGATGCCTGAAAACAGCCCCTCTCTATTAAATTCTTAAACGCCCCTAATTCCATGCCTGTTGGGAAACTAGGGTTTCCCAATATTGGGAACAATATTATGTCTGCACCAGTCGATCATTCTGCCCAGATGGGCCGCTTGATAATATTTAAATGCGTCTGGGGCAGCTACACCGCCAAAGCACTTGGGTAACGTCAAAAGACATCTACTAATCCTGAGGCGTTTATTCGCCATTTAAATTTAGTAAAAAGAGCGTGGATTTGACGGAAAAAAACTGCCGGTATAACGATAGGTAATGCCTGAAAAAGGTACAAGAATTTTGGCATGATACTCATTTTAATAATATTACATCGGCGAAACCATGAGTGTTGCCCCTGATTCCATTTATCCAATAAAGATCGTACTGTGTTATATACTGGTGGAAAGTTTACCACAAAAGTATTGCTCAGGTTTGATGGTATATATGTACCCAAGTACCTTAACGCTGATGTCACCCATTTTGAATTTAAAATTGGGTTGTATAATATCACGCTCTGATTGAGGAAGTGCCACTCCCATAGCTTCCGATTTAGTAAAATTTATTTTTAAATTTGAAAGAGCTCCATAGCCTTCAAACTCCTTCATAAGGTTAGGCAATGAAATGTGTGGATTAGACATAGAGAACAACAGATCGTCTGCATAGGCTGAAACTTTGTAATTGTGATCTCCTATCTGTAGCCCCAAGATATCTGGATTTTGCCGAATTTTGTTCAACAATGGCTCCAGCGAGAGCGCAAACAACAGGGGCGACAGAGGGCATCTCTGCCGTGTTCCATTTGAGATCCTGAAAGGTTTTGAGAATACTCCATTTTTATTTTAACCAAAGCCTGTGGAGCAGTATAGACCTTAGCAATCCATTGCAACATACGGTCTCCTAGTCCCATGTGCCTCAGGACCGAAAAGATAAAATTCCAGTTTACGCTATCGAACGCTTTTTCTGCGTTGGTGCTCAGAAAGACGCACAGGGTATTTGTCTTATTAGCATGGTGGATCAAGTTAGGCACCTTGATGGTGTTATCTCTTGCTTCACGAGAGGAAATAAACCCTACTTGATCTAAATGGATTAACTGAGTAAGCTGAGGTTAAATACGGGAGGCTAGTAATTTAGTAAAAAGCTTTAAATCTACATTTAATAGCGAAATTGGACAGTAACTTCCACATTCTGATGGATCTTTCCCCTCCTTTGGAATAACGGAAATATACGCCAGAAGTGCATCTGGGGGCAGTGTGGTCGTCTGGCCCAGCGTATTAAACATCTTTATCATGTGCACACCCAACACAGAAAGATAATTTTTATAGTACTGTAAGGTAAATCCATCTGGGCCTGGTGCCTTCCCAGATTTAACCGTTTTTATCACCGTCATCAACTCCTCTATAGTAATAGGGGCTTCTAAACTACGTACCGGAGAGGGGATGCTAGCGAGACATGATGAGGAAAGTACAGAAGGAGAAGAGGATGGTGATGTCAAATTATATAAAGACGAATAGAATTCTCCAAACATCTTGGCAATATCTTTTGGCAGCGCAATTAGTTGACCATCCCTTCCTTTTATGTGAGGTATATATATTGTCGAACTCCTTTCCTTAAGCTTCCCCGCCAGCAATTTACTGCATTTATCTCCCAGTTCATATGTCACCTTCCTACCAGACTGTATTGCTGCTTTAGCTTTAAAACGAAGGAGATCTGTTATTTGTCGCCTCAAATGAGCCAGATCATTCCCCGCAAAGGGCTCCTGTGTTCTCTTATGTTGTAGTTCAAGGACCTGTATATCCCCCAGTAATTTTGTTATCTGTACTTCTCACGCTTTCTTCAATTGGGATCCATGTTTGATCAAAATCCCCCATATTACTGCCTTATGTGCCTCCCATACCATGCCCGGGTCGCTCCCCGGCGTGTCGTTCGTCTGAAAGTATGCTGTAAGTTCTTTTGCCACATCATCCCAAATTTCAGGATTCTGTAGCAAACTCTCATTGAGACGCCAGCGCCACTCCAGGGAGCCAGCCGAGCCGGACAGGGAGAGGCAGAGAGCCACCGGGGTATGATCTGACCACGTTATAGTTCCAATGGAAACATCCCGTACTGAGGAAAGTAAATAATGTGGAACCAAAAATAGATCTTTTCGAGAGTACACTTGATGTGGGTTAGAAAAAAAAAGTATAATCTCTTTCCCCTGCGTGAAGGATTTGCCAGGCATCTACCAGTTGCAATTCGTATAGTTTCCTCAGGATACACTTTCTGACACTGCCTGGGACCGATGAAGTCCCTACGGAACTGTCTATTCTAGGGTCCAGGGGGATATTAAAATCCCCCCCAGGATCAGTTTACCTTCTGCAAAGTCTGCTAGCTTTAGTAGAACTTTGTTCAAAAAAGAGTCTTGATTTAGATTTGGTGCATATACTGTGGCCAGTGTCACCTTTAATGCCATCGAGGTATCCTTTAAGAAAAAGATAACGACCATTTAGATCCAAATATTTCTCTATAAGGGACCAGGATACTCGACTGGAAATCAAAATAGAGACACCTTTTTGGATTTTGCTTCTTGATTACAAGCATGATATACACAGGGAAAAAAATCTATTCTGAGGGAAAGGGAGTCCACCCGCCTTAAAATGTGTTTCCTGAACAAATGCCACATCCGTGCAGGTTCGCTTCAAGTCATTGAGGAGCATCCTCCGTTTCTCCGGGACATTTTAGTCCTTTAACATTTAGAGTAGTCACTCGCACCTCGTCCATCTCCCCTGGGAACGGAAGGACAACCCCCCCCCCAAAAAAATAACCCCACCCCCTTACTAAACCCCTAGAGAGAGCACCCACCTCTGAGCTGCAGCTCACATGGATGCTGGCCTATGTGGGGAGTTGGCTTGACTCGGCTGAGAAGCTCCGCTTCCAACTCTACTCCCCCGGCTATAGTCACATAATATATTACCACCATACCGCCCAGCCAAAAAAAAAAAAAAAGAAAAAATTTATATCTTCCTCTACTCCTACTTCCCTAAGCATAACCACATATTACATAATATAGCAGTCTTCCCCCTAATGTTGGAGAGAGAAAAAGAAAAAGGAGAGGGGAGGGTGACCAAGGGAGAGAAAGCAAGATAAAGGGAAAAAAAAATCCCATCTCCCCTCTAACCCCCCCCCCATTTTCCCAGTATGCGCTGTTTATCATTTATCTCCCTCTATCAGTACAATCCTGTGGGGGGATTGAAGGTAAGGAGGACAAGGCTGAGACAGTACCTCTAGTCCCGCATATTGTCACCTTAGCCATATTTGTCTCTCATACTTAGTAACCGGAGCCCACCTTCTAGTAAAATAAATAAATAAAAAATAAAAAATAAATAAATAAGTAAATAAAATAACTACAACTTCCCCCTCCCCTCTCCCACCCCCCATCCCCTGTGCCATTGAAATCCCCACTCCTATCCCCTCTAATTCCCCTAT
This sequence comes from Lithobates septentrionalis, assembly GCA_037952835.1. Lineage (NCBI taxonomy): Eukaryota > Metazoa > Chordata > Amphibia > Anura > Ranidae > Lithobates > Lithobates septentrionalis. The sequence goes on along the minus strand of JBBDGP010000964.1, from coordinate 1,589,739 downwards.
AAACATTTCCCAGCATGTGTTCCTCCATAACTCCTCAATAAATTCCCCTATGAATTCATTGTGTGATTGGTGCCTTTCGGGTCTGAGTACACTGTGGTCCTTGATCTATCTGACCAGGCGGGCATTCCCCCATACAGGGGATGCCCACTAGTCTAACTATTGAAGGAGGGCTCCAGGAACCCGACTCTGTTATATGGCTTTTATCATAATAAAAGAAGGTATAGATGAGGTTCTCTATGGACCAATCATCTACTTGGGTCCGAAATATTTACATACATACACATATAGGTATATATATATATGTATATACATACACACACCCGTGCTCCATCCCAAGAACCCCATTTCCCCATGAAGTCATCAGCATCCCCATTGGATCGGTGAAAAAAAAAAAAAGAGGGGGGGGTAGGGATATATTATAAAATATAATATACACAAATGCATATATATAATAAAAATAAAAGATTCATATCAATCTCAAAAAATAAATAATAATAAATAAAAATAACAAATTTAATTATATTCCAATACCCTCAAAATGTGCTTTATACCACCTCAAATTAAACACATCATGCTCATCATGCTGCCTGATAACATTAACTAGTTATGTTCCTCCCCCCGACCACCAGCTGAGCAGATGGAGCCCAGAGCCAACCCTAGGTAAGAGACTCTGGGCTATAGCCCCAGTAGCTGCCCCCTAGCGACGCCACTGCTTGGAGGGCTCATCATTAAAAAAATATGTTCCATGTCGCAAGCAATTGCCTGGCCATAACAAATTTTGTCCAATATGATTATTTCCAATGATCATCGGATTCCATTTTAGTGGTCACAGTGCAACATTTTCCTGATTCAGAGAGTGTCTCCTTTTTTCCAGCAATGCCTGTTACATGTGCACAGTCTTTGGCAGCTTTTTGTAGCCTTAAGTTGACTGAATATTATATGCAGCCCTTTGGTCATATCAGGGGTTGCACCTGAAGCCTATATCAAGTAAGTTGACTGCCATTGGACTGGTCATACTGACAACAATTTTTGTATGGTGTGCAATATCATGTAAACATGGTTAGATTGTACATGACTACACTTAAATCTATCCACTCTATGCTTTTTTTCATTTTTGTCCTCTTTATGTTTCTGTAGATCGTTATATAATTTTGGGAGGCCATCGAGATTCCTGGGTGTTTGGTGGAATAGATCCAACTACCGGAGCAGCTGTACTGCAGGAAGTTGCGAGAAGCTTTGGAAAAAAAGTAAAAGAAGGTAGAGTCTCCATAACATTGTTTGTTTGACTTGGATTTTCATTTTCTATTAACCAAAAATTTAAATAATAAAAATATTTAATCTATTTTGTAATGAGGATGAAGGCAGTGCAGAGCTTGTCAACAGTGTAGCAAAAAACTGTCTATTTCTTTTCACACACCTAGAGGGTTGTTTACTAAAGACAAATAGGATAATCACTTTGCAAGGGTGGTTGCACTATGCAAAGAAAAAAAGAAAAGGAGGGCGCACCGACCTAGTGCATTACCACTGGTAAAGCTTTATTAAAGCATAAAAATAGAAAAGTGTATACTCACAAACGAGCATAAGTAAAAGGCATTGACAATTAAGCAGGTTCGCTGTTCTGAACACTGACAAGCCAGGACCTGACGTTGAGTGGATCAAACGATACCGCAAGATGGCTGACGTGTTTCAGGGGAGTACCCCTTTCTTTTTTTCTCCTTTGCCCGCTTAGGCTCTGAAGAAAGGGGTACTCCCCTGAAACGCGTCAGCCATCTTGAGGTATCGTTTGATCCACTCGACGTCAGGTCCTGGCTTGTCGGTGTTCAGAGCAGCGAACCTGCTTAATTTTCAATGCCTTTTACTTATGCTCATTTGTGAGTATACACTATGCTGTTTTTATGCTTTAATAAAGCTTTACCAGTGGTAATGCACTAGGTCGGTGCGCCCTCCTTCTTTTCTTTTTTCTTTCGTTCATGAATACCCATTATTCTGAGGAGGGCTGGAAGACAGCAGGCATTATTGTATAAAGTTGGTCGCACCACGCACTGAGGAACTAGACACCTGAGCGCAGGAGACATGTTTATTGTTTGCACTATGCAAAGGCAACTTCCCTTAGCTTGGTAAATGAGATGAAATTTCACTTTGCAAAGAATGCTCAATCAATTGCAATAAACGAGGATGTCCATGTCTTTTGAAGCTTGTTAAAGGTGACTCATGAGTCCCCAGTGTCAGTCCTCCCTTGACTGACATGATCTATGGATCATGGATTCCTGAAGTACTTTTGCATCTCACATGTGTGTGGGGCCTCCACTTGCCATGCATCCATTCTACTTTCTTGGCTTTGGGCAGTATGTGTGTGTGGAAGATCATTTTTTGTTCCAATCTGACTTGTTCGCACTGAAACGTAGTAAAGAAGGTTCTGTGTGTGGTTCTTGCACCGCATGTGAACTGTCTGCCCTTGCGTGATGCGCATGGGTGCCATTAATTGTTAATGGTACCCCAAATTTTGCAGCGCCACTAAATCACATGGAACAGCAGTACCAATGTGTTTTTGGTGCAGTGAAATCTGAAAGGCCCCAGTAATTTTTGTATGAATAGGGGTTATTGTCTGTGGCAGTCCCCTAGTTGGTTGTACACAGGGCTGCCGATTGGGAGGGGTGGGGTAGAGCCAGCCCTCCTGTGCCAAGGCCCATCAGTTTAGCAGGGGGACTTTAACACCTTTTGGGCACATGCACTATAATCCCACTGGCCATGACTACCAGTGATTAAATGGGTGCTGGGGGGGTGGACTATTTATTTATTTCTGGGAGTAGGTGGCGTAATCTTCGTGCTACTGCTCTAGACAATTTAATTTGAGTTTCAAACTCTTCTATATGAATCCACAAGGGCAGGCAGGACCTTCATTTGTTGTGAGCCATGCACGGAGGACTACTTGGCTGATCCCGTAAATGATTAAATGGTTCCCTCTCTATCCCCAACCCCTTTGTGATATGGCCCAGTGAACCTTTTAACTGTTGGAGTCGGAGAGATGTTATTTTCTTGGTTGGAGCTGTGACTGGTGGGATTACTGGGCGAGTACAATAAGGTATTTAAAGGCAGGGACTGTCAGGCGGGGGCCCTGTCAGGTACGCTGTTTGGGGCCCAATTATTTCTAATGATGGCCATGGACCTACGTAAAAAGATTTGTCAATGGAACTGAATAATAGCAATAATAATAATAGCTTTTAGTTTTAGTCTAGTCAGATCAGTGGATGATTCCTGAATAGTATATTTGGGGTTTAATTATTATTATAAATGCCAATGGTCCCAAAAATGTGTCAAAAGTGTCTGATGTGTCCGCCATAATGTTGCAGTCACAATAAAAATTGCAGATCGCCGCCATTACTAGTAAAAAAAAAAAAGAATAATAAAAATGTTATAAATCTATCCCCTATTCTGTAGACGCTATAACTTTTGCGCAAACCAATCAATATACGCTTATTGCGGTGTTTTTTTTTTTTTTTTTTTTTTTACCAAAAATATGTAGAATACATATCGACCTAAACTGAGAGAAAATTAGCTTTTTTTAAAAAAAAAATGGGGATATTTATTATAGCAAAAAGTACAAAATATTGCTGTTTTTTTTGAAAATTTACTCTCTTTTTTTGTTTATAGCGCAAAAAATAAAAACCGCAGAGGCGATCAAATACCACCAAAAGAAAGCTCTGTTTGTGGGGAAAAAAAGGACGTCAATTTTATTTGGGTGCAGCGTCGCACAACAACGTAATTGTCAGTTAAAGCGACGCAGTGCCGAATCGCAAAAAATTGCCCGGTCATTCAGCAGCCAAATCTTCCGGGGCTGATGTGGGTTAATTTACAGAACGTGCCCACAAATTTGAAGATGTGTTTTTTTTGTTTTTTATTGTGAAGCAAACAACAAATAGGGCAAAATAACAGAAAACGTCAATGTGCATAACTATTCACCCCCCAAAGTCAATACTTTGTAGAGCCACCTTTTGCGGCTATTACAGCTTCAAGTCGCTTTGGATAAGTCCCTATGAGCTTGCCACATCTTACCACTGGGATTTTTGCCCATTCCTCCTTGCAAAACTGCTCCAGCTCCTTTAAGTTGGATGGTTTGCAATCTTTAATGCCGCGTACACATGGTCGGAATTTCCGACAACAAATGTTCGATGTGAGCTTGTTGCCAGAAATTCCGACCGTCTGTCTGCTCCACCGGACAATTTCTGTCGGAATTTCCGACAACAAAAATTTGAGGGCTGGATCTCAAATTTTCCGACAACAAAATCCATTGTCGTAAATTCTGATCGTGTGTACACAGTTCCGACACACAAAAGTCCACGCATGCTCGGAATCAAGCAGAAGAGCTGCACTGGCTATTGAACTTCATTTTACTCATCATACGTGTTGTACGTCACCGCGTTCTTGGCAATCGGAATTTCCGACAACATTTGTGCGACCCTGTGTATGCAAGACAAGTTTGAGACAACATCCGTCGGAAATAAATCCAGGATTTTGTTATCGGAATGTGCGATCGTGTGTACGCGACATTAGTCTGACCACAGATTTTCTATTGGATTGAGGTCTGGCTTTGACTAGGCCATTCCAACACATTTACATTTTTCCCCTTAAACCACTCAAGTGTTGCTTTAGCAGTGTGTTTGGGGTCATAGTCCTGCTGGAAGGTGAACCTCCGTCCTAGCCTCAAATCACACACAGAGTGGTACAGGTTTTGCTCAAGAATATCCCTGTATTTAGCACCATCCATCTTTCCCTCAACTCTGACCAGTTTCCCAGTCCCAACTGCTGAAAAACATCCCCACAGCATGATGCTGCCACCACCATGTTTCACTGTGGGGATGTGTTCTTTGGGTGATGTGATGTGTTGGGTTTGCGCCAGACATAGAGTTTTACATTTTGGGAGTCTCCCACATGCCTTTTTGCAAAAAATGTGCCATTTTTGTTTTTTGCTGAAAGTAATGGCTTTTTTTGGCCACTCTGCCATAAAGCCCAACTCTATGGAGCGTACGGCTTATTATCGTCCTATGTACAGATACTCCAGTCTCTGCTGTGGAACTCTGCAGCTCCTCCAGGGTTTCCTTAGGTCTCTGTGCTGCCTCTCTGATTAATGACCTCCTTGCCCGGTCCGTGAGTTTTGGTGTGCGGCCGTCTCTTGGCAGGTTTGCTGTTGTGCCATGTTCTTTCAATTTGGTTATGATAGATTTGATGGTGCTCCTAGGGACCATCAAAGATTTGGATATTTTTTTTATAACCTAACCCTGACTTGTACTTCTCAACAACATCCCTTACTCAGAGGCGTAGCTTGATGCTTGTGGGCCCCGATGCAAAGGCTGACCTGGGCCACCCCCACTACTTCCAACGTGTGTGCAGATACATCCACCGCACGCCAAGATACTCAAAGTGGCTTATGAGTTTTGAGTTCAGAGTTCCTCTTTACATCAGAGGACAGGGATTACCACTGGAGAATCAGAGGACAGGGGCCCCCTGGCAGGTCACTTGGCAGAGCTCCTTTCCCACCCCAGCACTGTATACAGCTCCCCCACAATACACAGGGCTGAAATCACATTCCTATACACACAGTCTGTCAGTCTTCACAGGGTGTATCTGGCATTTATGTTGCCGTTCTGACCTGTGAAATTCTCTGGTTCGAAACTGCAGTGTAGTTGCAGTAGGCAGATACACCCTGTGCAGATCATGGCTAACTGGCTGTGTTGTAAACTAATGTGATTTCAGCCCTGCGGAGGAGGAATACTATAGAGTGTACTGGGAAAGGAGCTCAGCAGCTGGGCATAGCATGCAGGGTGGAGGGGGTGGTCAGGGGGCTTTGGGGGGGCGGGGGACAACTTAGATCTGGGAGGGCAAAGTCATGTGACACAAAATCTGGAGCCTGCAGCCCTTCAGGGGCCCCCCAAGGAGGTGTTAAGGGATTTTTTTTAGCAATTTCTGAAGTTTTCTCTGTCAGTGTTGGGGGAAAGTCACCTCCCGGAGGTGTGTGTCTTTTCCCCAGTTGTCAGGAAAGTGGGTTAAGTAGACATCCCTGGGTGGAGGGGGGGGGGTACAGAGAATCCCAGCTGGTGACTAGGAGATACGGAGCAGTGTCATACCTAACCAGTGACATTGGTCCCATTGTGGCTACAGGACGGCACTCTCCACCTCTTGCCTCACTGAGCTCGGTTACCATTACATGTTGCCAGCATACAGCACAGACACTTCCCCATCCTGGGCTGTTCACACCTCGCGCTCCTCTCCATTCAGGAAATGGCTCACAGCTTCTCCCCAGCCAAAGGGAAGAGAGGGGTGTGGATTATGGAAGGCAAAGTAGAAGCCCAGTACTGGAGCGTGGCTGTGGGACCCTAGAGCAGATCAAAGCTGGATTTTGATATGATAATATGACAGGGAGGCTGCAGGGGCCCCCTGGAGCTAGGGACGGGGTTGCGATTGTGACCCCTGCAACCCCTTATGCTACGCCCATGCCCTTATTTGTTTGGAGAGTTTTGGAGAGTTCTTTGGTATTCATGGCAGTGTTTGGTTAGTGGTGCCTCTTGCTTAGGTGTTGCAGCCTCTGGGGCCTTTCAAAAAGGTGTGTGTGTGTATATGTAATGACAGATCATGTGACACTTAGATTGCACACAGGTGGACATCATTTCACTAATTAAGTGACTTCTGAAGGTAATTGGTTTCACCAGAGCTTTTTATGAGCTTCATAACAAAGGGGGTGAATAGTTTTATGTGTACATTTTTCTAATTTTACTTCCTTCAACTTAGACTATTGTGTTCTGATCCATCACATATAATTCGGATTAAAAGAACATTGAACTAAAGGCTGTAATGTAACAAAATAGGTAAAAAGCCAAGGGTGAATACTTTTGCAAGGCACTGTATGTGTGTGATTATATGTAAGTATTACTCCTTTCCAGACAATGTAAAATGGAGGTGCACTCAAAGCTTGCGCTCACTACTTCATTACTTTGATACTAATAAGGAGAGCAGGACACCTTGAAGCATGAGAAACCTACCACTTTGCCTAGGCCCAAACCTGCCCCATCACAACATAATAGGGATAGGCTGGGGGAAGATAGCTGTCAAAGGAGTCCTTGGGGGCCCCCAGAAGCATATTTCTGGTCATAACAAGGACTTTAGCATCTCCATTTTCTTACCCTACTATTGATCGCCTATTTCCATGCCCAATAATTTATTTTTTTACTATTTTTTTTTTTTTTTTGGTTTAATTTTTGCTTTTTCAATTTTCACCCCAGATATTTAGACCTCATGGTGCACATGAATGATGACTCTCCTTGCATTGTGATAGTTATTTTTTAATTGAAGACCATTGCAAGAATGCACTACTGCTGGTAGCATGGAGTCTACTTTTATTTGCAGCGTTTTTAATTTTAATTGTAAAAATCAATCAACGAGAGTAAGGAAAGATGGTTTCATGTTTCTCGGACCATAGTAACTCTGAATCCTCTCACCAACTCCTGTAGGCCAATTCCTCTATACTTCTCTTGGTGACCAAAAGGGGCGGGCGATAAGTTATTACAAGTTCTACGTTTTGAGGCTTGGTACTGACCCTCAAATTTTAATCTAATGTATACAGCCCTGTTCCATCTACCAGCCAAAAAGATAAGGTCTCCTTGCATTTGTTTTATTATTCCATCCCACCCATCCATCCACTTCAGAACCTGCAACCTCACTTTTTACTGTGACTTCATGCTTGAAATGAGTACCAGGGCTGCATTAGTGACTTGAGTATCACCAGGCTTTACTTGGGAGTATGCAGTTGGGATTTTTAGGCCCACACGTACTAGGCCTGATTTTAGACATAAGCCAATTAACATACCAGCATGTCTCTGAGCAGTGAAGAATGCAGTCTTGTCCACAGCTAAAGAACATTTTTTTTCCAGGTTGGAGGCCCAGAAGAACAATTATTTTTGCAAGCTGGGATGCAGAAGAGTTTGGACTTCTGGGCTCAACAGAGTGGGCAGAGGTGAGATCAAGTAGTGTTGGTTATGGCAAAGTGTTTTGTGTCATAGCTAACACACAGAATTCTTATTACAATTCAATTGATTACTATGGATTACTACTACCATCTCCTTATCGCTGTACCCTTGAGTACCCTTTGAATACAAACACGCTGAAATTGCAAGTTTACTATAGTGGACGCATGCACCCATGCAAAACGTTATCTTGCGTGTTCCCAATGTAGGGTTCCCAACTTTTGTGCAGGCATGAGATTAGGACCTCTGATTTCTTGGTTTCAGCTTTGCAAGCTGCTCAGCCCAGAGGTCATAGGTTTTCCATGCCTCCATCTTAGTATGGAGGTCCTAGATTTGTATAAGGGCGTAGAGACCATCCATGCACAGAATCCATGCACAGAATGTGGCTCTTACCAGTCCTGCCCTGTGTTCACTTTCACACCTGCTCACTTTTTGGCATGCTCACTTATTCTAGGGAGGAATTTTTTGGTTCTTAGAAGTACGAGACAAACCTCATACACTCATGAGGCAAGTCACTGCATCACTTTTACAGGATAGCCCTTTGCATCTCTGCTCCCCAGCACATTTCCGCTTTCCAGCGTGGCTCTGATACTCCGTGAAAGTGAAAACGCTTCCAGGTGTAAAAAAAAAAAAAAAAAAAAAAAACCTGATTCCCCTCTGGCGGCTGTAGTTACTTCTGATGACTCGTTGAGCAAATACAAAGCCTATGGAGCTCCCCAGTGCATGTGGAGTGCAGCACTCCGGCGGTTCAAACTAAGCCATTGCCCGGGCTTCTAAAAGGCACTGCAAAGATTACCTGATATGAGATCTGCAGCACAGTGATGGTGTCACTGCTGCATTAACAAATTCATATCTGGGTTTGAAAAGGCATTTAGTGCAAATAAAGGGGTTTATATACATTGTGGTTATTGAGAAATATTAAAACAAAGTTCAGCTTTAGTTTTTGCTAGTTTTCAAGGGTACAGTGAGCTTAAATGGCTCCTGAGGGTTATGGAAGCACCTTCTATTCTGGCCCTGTTCTTGTGGCCCAAACTTGCCCCTCAGTAGTCACAATATAAAAAAAATATTTAACACACAAAACACAGCACAAGGACATTGAGTGTTTATATGGTGTCCCAATAAACAACCCAGATGAGGGTGCTGACGTCTTTGTAAATTACTTGGCTGTGAGTGCCAACTATGGACTAATTCCAATGCCACACATAATGCCCAACTCCATGCCCCAGCAATAAACACTCAGTTGTGTTGAATTAATGTGCCAATCACTTACAAAATCCAGTGGACACTTTATTGAGTCAATAAGAGGTTAAAAACAAAAAGTCCACAGTGAATAAATGGTATCCACATAAAAGCAGCACTCCTAAATGGTTTCCACAGTGTACAGTGTATTATTATTAATATACAGGATTTATATAGCGCCATAAGTTTGCGCAGCGCTTTACAACGTGACGGCAGACAGTACAATTACAATACAATTCGACACAGGAGGAATCGGAGGACCCTGCTCGTTAGAGCTTACAATCTAGAAGAGAGGGTCAAGTGATACAAAAGGTAACAACTGTGGGAGATGTACTGATGAAGAAAATGAAAAGACAGTTGTTGGGTGAGGGCAAGATGGGCTTCTCTGAAGAGAAGTTTTCAGGGATCGTCTAAAAGTGGATAGAGTTGGAGATGGTCGGACAGATTGGGGTAGGGAAATTCCAAAGGATGGGAGAGGCTCGGGGGGAAGTCCTAGAGGTGAGCATGAGAGAAGGTGACAAGGTAACTAGCGAGCAGGAGGTCTTGGGAGGAACGAAGAGAACGATTTGGTTGGCATTTTGAAACTAGGCTAGTGATGTAGCTGGGGGCCGAGTTGTGGATGGCTTTGTAAGTTGTTAGTATTTTGAATTTAATGCGTTGGGTGAGTGGCAGCCAATGGAGGGGAATGGAAGAGATGAGTAGCAGACACTGAGCGGTTTGTAAGATTGAGGAGTCTGGCAGCAGCATTCATGATGGACTGAAGTGGGGATAGCGTATTTAAAGGTAAGCCAATGAGGAGGGAGTTGCAGTAGGTGAGAGGAGGTTGAGGCAGCAGGATTTGAAAAGTGATTGAATGTGGGGTCGAAAAGAGTTGAGTCCAGGACTACACCTAACACCCTGGCATGCGGGGATGGGTTGATGGTTGTGCCATTGATCTTGGCAGAGAAGTCAGGGGAAGAGGCACGTGGGGAAGGAAAAATTATCAGCTCGGTTTTGGACAGGCGGAGTTTGAAGAAGTGGTGTGACATACAGACTGATATGTCGGTTAGTAAACTGACTCTGAAGGTGTGGTGGGATCAGTAGAATGAGAGCCAACAAAGAGCACAGTCAGTGAGACCAAAGGAGTGGAGGAGAAGGGGGTGGTCAACCGTATCAAAGGCAGCTGAAAGGTCCAAAAGTAGAAGTAAAGAGTAGATAAAAAGCATATCTAAACCACAGTGGGTCTCTTGTCTGAGGCGCACTCACAAACTACCCGACCAGTGGATATAATGTGGCAAGATCTATGCTCCCCGGAATGTAAGAGTGGAGGAAGCTGCAGCATTCAAGCCAGCGGGGACGCTAGAGTTGCTCTGTTGGACTGGAAGTGCATCACTCCTAACAGGAAGTCTTTGGGCGGCCATATTATCGGAGTCCATAGTGCCAATAAGCAATATAGATTGCTCAAACGGGTGTACAAAAAATGTAAACTAGGCACTAATTAAACTACATGCATCCTAAAATTTACATGTGCAAAGTAATAAAGGTTACACCCACTGTGATAATCACTATTGTGCAATAACAAAAAATGCACAGAAAAAAAAATTGCACAAAGATGCTATGAAAAATAACTTTTTTTTTGTTGATACCACTTTTATATCAGTGATAACTTGGTGCATTTACATTCAAAAAATTTAAATAATGTGATAATCACTATTGTGCAATGCCAAAAACAAAAAAAACCCCACAAAGATGCTGTGAAAAAAATCCCAAATATTAATACCAGTGTTCTATCAGTTATAGCTTAGTGAATATACATATCAAAGATGAAAAGTGCAGTAAAAATGTGCAGGTTCAAGTCCTTATTTAGCTGTGACCATTTCCAAATCCTTGCACTTTGATTAAATGATTCCAATCCACCGTGAATCTTTATGATTCCAAGATAAAACATGCTCCACCACCAATAATGCAAATGCTCACGCACCAGAGCCCAAAGGCCCACTGGACCACAAAGCATGTGTAATGGACATTATTACAATCTCCCAGCATGGGGTTCCAAGTTTTCTCCTTTCCAGCTCAGACGCTCCTTCCCCTCAGCAGGATATACATTCCTGATGCAGCTATACAGCGAAATGCATAGAGGTCGGATTGCCATATATTCCCGTGGACCTCATGTGACGTCACCTTCGTTTTGAGCCGTGAGACGCAAGCTGGAATTTGTTGAGACAGACGGCGCCTTTGTCTGTACCATTGTAACGGCAGTGTGCTGGATATTATCCTTTGAACTAAAACGTTTATGCTGGTCGAGCTGGTGCCGGTCTGGGCACCCTGACATGTAAGCGCATATATTTGGGGATTGGTTTATAAACGGGAACATTTTTTAATGAAACTGTTGCACGATCAATGGTTTTATCTTCTTTTTGGGTGATTGGGGTATATCCTGCTAAAGGGAAGGAGCGTCGGTGAGCTGGAAAGGAGAAAAATTGGAACCCCATGCTGGGAGATTGTAATAATATCATTACACACGATTTGTGGTCCAGTAGGCCTTTGGGCTCTGGCGAGTGAGCATTTGTATTATTGGTGGTGGAGCACGTTTTTTTTCTTGGAATCGTATAAAGAGGCACGGTGGATTGGAATAATTTAATTAAAGTACAAGGATTTGGAAATGGTCACAGTTGAAAAGGGACTTGAACCTGCATATTTTTACAGCACTTTTCATCTTTGATATGTATATGCACTAAGCTATCACCGATAGAACACTGGTATTAATATTTGGGATTTTTTTCACAGCATCTTTGTGCAATGCCAAAAAAAAAAAAAAAATCCACAATAGTGATTATCACAGTGGGTGTACGCTTTATTACTTAGCACATGTCAATTTTAAGATGCGAGTAGTTTAATTAGCGCCTACTTTACATTTTTAGTAGGATTTATTATTGTGATTCACACTTAAAGGGGCAGCTGTCACACGTATTTACATAGGGTTGGCGCCTTTTTATATTTTGGAATAATTTTATGCACAAAGGGGTGGGAGCAGCAGAATCCTCTCCCTGCACACTACGTCCACCATGTTACTGGACTTTGGACTTCAGTAACATGGCGGACGTAGTGTGTAGTGAGATAATTATGCTGCTCCCACCCCCCTTGTGCTAGGTTTAGCGCCTTGGTATATGGCTTGTGTTGATTTATTTTATATTTGTGTCTGCAAGACACATAGTGATGGGAAATCTTCCCATTTTGGAGAGACAAAATCCATACTGGAGTTTTAACCAGTTTCTACACTGTTCAAAACTACACAAATATGTTGACTTTGGATATTCATTTTTTATTTTTATTTTTTTAATGAAAACATTTGAATTGTATAGATTTCCAGTTCGTGATGTTTAATAAAACAATCTTTATCTTCTCTTTTTAAATATTTCTTTAAGGAAAATGCTAAAATTCTCCAGGAGAGAGGAGTGGCCTACATAAATTCAGACTCTTCCCTAGAAGGTGAGATTTGCATGTCCCGTTTTAGTATGCTCTGTTAAGTTGTAGAATGTATACCTGCTTTTTTTCTATATTTTCCCAAGTATCTTTTATATGGTGATGAAGCATTTACTAACCTCCAACCAGCTGAGGCTTTGAGAATTCTAGAAGAGCAACATGGAATGAGTAGCATTTGGATCTTTGGTCAATGTGGGCCCAGGATAGTCCAAGCTCAGTAAACATTAAAATGCAGAATTCACTTAATTTGTAGATTTCTGGCTTCTCCTTTTTTATAACCTCCAACCTAGACTCCCAACCCACATGAGTGTTTGTTACTTCACATCTGGACAACAAACTAGCCATTGTCTAACCATTTTATAAAGAAAATCTAATTCAAACATGCACTTTGACTAAAACGACCTGTACTTGTGTGTTCTGAAGGTCCACTTGCCAGATGTGAGTTTCTGTACTGCTTCCTTTTTTTTTTTTTCTCAAAAAAAAAAAGAAAAGTGACACTATCAGTGCAGAATGATTTTGAGTTGCATACAAGCCTGTTTGTTGAAATGCCATCACTTCGCTTTTTGCCGGTGTGAGCAGCAAAGAGCTGGTATTTCAACATCCACTGATATGTAAGTGTAGAGACTCTTATTTTATCAGATATGCAATGCTATACAGGTAGTGAGAAACGTTATGTGATGCTGCACCATGGAATCAACAACCACGATATAGAGGAAAAAGAAAATATAGATGGGCAAATGAATGCCCTAGTATTCCAAAAAAGAAAAAATTCTGCCTCTACAAATTGCTACCACCTAAGTGGAGCAAAGGAATATATTAGGAGGGTGTAGACGTGGCGCTATTCTTCTTTGGTTGGTGTGAACCTCCCAAACTAAAAAGTTGTTGCAGTTCATTTGTAGTGCAATTATCTGTAGAAGGGTTTCCACCATCCCTGCTAAGTTTAATTTTTTATGTCCTTTTTTCAGTTTGATGTGTATTATATGTGACGTTGCATTTTGAGATTTCCATACATTAGAGATCCCACCATTATTGTTAAGTTAGCGCTACACTTTTTTTTTTTTTTGGTGTGGGAACACATAACAGTGCTTAGCGGCGGGCCTTTTACTGACACTTTTTTTTTTTTTTTTTACCTCCAGTAGTTTATTGCAACCAGTAGTGTGGTGATTACCTATTATACTAAAGATTGGCATGTGGCATTAATAAACATCAACAGATTTCAGTTGTGCCCCACCAGGCCACCCCCCCATGGACAATGTGCCTGTATGCTGAGTTCATCTCCCCATCCCTGCACTCAGTGCACTGATGGGAACTGATTGGCAGCACTGATAGGCAGCACTCATGGGCACTGATAGGTGACACTGATTGGCAGCACTGATGGCCACTGATAGACTGCACTGGTTGACAGCACTGGTTGGCAGCACTGATGGGCACTGATAGGCAGCACTGATAGGTGGCATTGGTTGGCACTGATAGGCAGTACTGATAGGTGGCATTGGTTGGCACTGATTGGCAGCACTGATTGGCACTGACAGGTGGCATTGACTGGCACTGATTGACACTGATAGGTGGCACTGATTGGCATTGGTTGGCACTGATAGGTGGCATTGATTGGCACTGACGGTTGGCACTGATAGAGGAGAGGGGGAGTTTCACATTGAGCAGATCGCCAGGCTTGTAAGAGCTGCTCAGTGCCTTAAACTGTCATGTACTGTCCCTGCTTGCATAGACTGTCTGCGAACAGCTATCATACACCAGCCAACGGGATAGGGGCTGGGCGGGCCGCTCCGTGTATGTGGCTCTGCTCCTTTCTATCAGCTTTCAAGTACCAGCCAATGATTGAACTGCTTAAAAAGAAGGGGCGGAGTCACATACACTGAGCGGGCCGCCCAGCCCCTATCCCGTTGGCTGGTGTATGATAGCTGTTCAGCCCCGCCCACCCCTGACATCACAGCCGAGTTTTGACAGATAGACAGTTTAGGGCACTGACAAGCCTGGTGATCTACTCAATGTGAAAGCGCTATACACTCTTGCAGCATTTCACAGGAGAACTCTGGAGACAGCCGGCATGCAGCTACACTAACAGGGGGTGATTAGGGTGTGCCCAGGCTCACCGCCACACCCTGTGTGCACGCCTAAGCCTGGGAGTCATGTGATCCGGGCTGCCTAGATTTTGGTCACACAGGGGAGCAGTTTTCTTTTATTCCTGGTGTGAAAGAGATGGTGATGAAATCTTGACATGTGCCCTAAACCTGTAGTGTGATCTGTGTTTAAGTACATATTCTTACCTGCCAGTGTTGACTTTCTATAACCACCCATGTTATCCAATTAGTCTAATGCCCCGTACACACGATCGGACTTTCCGACAACAAAACCGTGGAATTTTGTTCGAAGGTTGTTGGCTCCAACTTGTCTTGCATACACAAATTATGGTCACACAAATGTTGGCCAACAATTACGAACGTGGGAACGTACAAGACGTACGACAAGCCGATAAAAAGGAAGCTCAATAGTCATGTGATATCTCCATTACGAACGCTAGTTTTACCGAGCTTCCGGCTTGTACTTGATTCCGAGCATGCATGAACTTTTGTGCGACGGACTTGTGAACACACCATCGGAAAATCAGACAACAAAGTTTTGTTGGCGGAAAATTTGAGAACCTGTTAGCCAACATTTGTTGGAGGAAAGTCCACCAACAAATGTTGGATGGAGCATACACACGGTCGGACTTTCCGCCAACAAGCTCACATCCAACATTTCCCGTCAGAAAATCCGACCGTGTGTACGTGGCATAATGGTGGCTATCATTTGAAGTTTCTCTTTCTAAGAGATTGCTTCCCTATAGATTCTTTTTTTTTTTTTCTTTTTTTTTAGGAAACTACACCTTAAGAGTGGATTGCACCCCCCTGCTGTACCAGCTGGTCTACGAGCTGACTAAGGAGGTAAGGAGAAGAAAAGTGTGTTGTATGTTCTTGCTGGGTCACTTGGTGTCCAGGTACATTTTATAGTAGTAAAGTTTGGTGAATGGTCCGATATCTCAACGGCAGCATGGGCCAGGTGTGTGCGCATGCACATGACTATCCAGAGAGACGACGAAGCGCCACCTAGCGTGGGGTACACATGGCCATCATGGGAAAACTAGCTGCGGGCAGACGAACGTAGTCAGTGTGAGGTGGGGTCACAGTGCAATGGGACAACGATTTAAAAAAAAAAAAGTGAAATGTGGGAACAAGCAAAGGTTCTTGGACCCACCTCCTGGTGTGAATGAGCCCTCAGAGTGATGTGCCTCCCGGCATTGTGCACAGTTCTAAAGGGTGCCTTGACTGAAAACAATTCGAAGAACGCTGAACTAGGATTTTGCGAAGTCAATAATATAAATGTGGCGACTTTCCTATAGAACATAAAAGGTATCCATGTCCTAGCTATACAGCCAAAATCCTCCAACACACTGCAGTGAGCAGACCTAGTCTGCCCAGTGACCTGGCACTGGTTTAGCCAATGTTTATCCAAGGATTATGGATGAAAAGCTGTTTTCACAGGGATTGGATTTCTATGAGAAACACGCAGGACTCCGGATATCACACTATGTAAAACAAGGGCCATTCCAACAGGGCTTGTGCAAGAATCTGGATATCCAAGATTAAAAGAAGATCAGTGGTCTCCAAACTGCGGCTTGCAGGCCGGATGCAGCACTTGGCTTGATCACCAAGCCTGAGGCACTGTGTACTCCCCTCTAAAGTCTGAAGGACAGTCAACTGAAACCTTTTGTTTTAGAATGTTTGAAGACCCCTGAAGCAGAGCTACATACTCCCCATTAACCACGTAAGGACCGAGCCTCCTTCTGAGATTTGTTGTTTACAAGTTAAAAAGAGGTTTGTTTGCTAGAAAATTACTTAGAACCCCCAAACATTATACATTTTATTCTAACACCCTAGAGAATAAAATGGCGGTCGTTGCAATGCCTTCTGTCACACCGTATTTGCGCAGCGGTCTTACAAGCGCACTTTTTTTGGAAGAAATACACTTTTTTGAATTAAAAAATAAGACAACAGTAAAGTTAGCTCACTTTTTTTTTATATTGTGAAAGATAATGTTATGCCGAGTAAATTGTTACCCAACATGTCACGCTTCAAAATTGCGCCCGCTCGTGGAATGGCGACAAACTTTTACCCTTAAAAATCTCCATAGGCGACGTTTAAAAAATTCTACAGGTTGCATATTTTAAGTTACAGAGAAGGTCTAGTGCTAGAATTATTGCTCTCGCTCTGCCGATCGCGGCGATACCTCACATGTGTGGTTTGACCACGATCTTCATATGCGGGCACTATTCACGTATGCGTTCGCTTCTGCACGAGAGCTTGGCGGGACGGGGCGCGTTTAAAAAAGCTTTTTCTTTTTTTCTTATTTATTTTTTATTTTTACACTGTTCTTTAAAAAAAAAATATTACTGTCACTTTTATTCCTATTACAAGAAATGTAAACATCGCTTGTAATAGAAAAAAAGCATGACAGGACCTCTTAAATATGAGATCTGGGGACAAAAAGACCTCAGATCTCATATTTACACTAAAATGCAATAAAAAAAAATGTTTGTCATTTGAAAAAAAAAAAAAAAAAAAAAAAATGGCCCTTTTTAAGAGCTATGGGCGGAAGTGACGTTTTGGCGTCGCTTCCGCCCTGCAATGGTATGGAGAAGGGGTGGGGGCCATCTTCCCATCACTCATCTCCATACCCAGCCAGCAGAAGGATCCGATTGCCTCTGCCACCGCCGCCGGCTCCGGTAAGCGGCAGAGGGCACTGGAGTGCGGCGGGAGGGGGGGGGGCCCCTCTCCCACCGCCGATAAAAGTGATCTTGCGGCGAATCCACCGCAGTTACCTCTATTATTGGGAACCGAACCGCCGGCCGAAGAAGAGGATATCGGGGTTATGGCAGCTAGATGCTGCCATAACAATGATATTCCTCTTCAAAGTTATATCGGCGTGCGGGGGTCCGGAAGTGGTTAAAGACGGATTCGCCTATAAAATTGCTGAGAGGTTGGGATTTTTGGCAGACGAGAAGGGCAAAGTCTTATTTGCCAAAAACTTCTTCCTCTCTCCCCCCCCCCTTCCTTTTTTTTGTGTGCTCTCCTGAATCTCTCTCAGCTCAGGTATGGGCCGGATACCAGAGGTAATGTAACTCCTGTGCACATACGCAGGACATCAGCAGAGATGATGGGGGTCGCAGTTGTGAAAGGTGCCTAGACCGGTCATCCCTGTTGTACAGCACAGAAGAAGATGGCTATGTTTTAGGTATGCTGTGCAGATTATGGCAAAAGCTCTCCACCACTAATGATGGCAGATTCCCCCCTGACAGCAGAAATGTGTGTAAAAGAAATAAAGCCAATTATCGGTAAGGAGCGGGGCTGCCGCATCTTTAACAACCAATGACTGACTCATTCAGCTGTCAGTGGGGTTCCCCTGTTGACAGCTGAAGTGTAAACAAAGTCTCGGCAATCGGAGCGGTCCAAAAAGAAAAAAAAAAAAGCAGACCGGCAATGTTTATCAACAACATTGCTCAGCCACTGCAACAAAGATAAAAAGAAACATTGTTTCTTTTTGTATGTTTCTGTCTGCTCATCTAGAGATCAAATGGATGAACTTCCCTCTGCAGCTAAAGTCAGTTTAACCACTTCAGCACCGGAAGGTTTTACCCCCCTTCCTGACCAGACCATTTTTTTGCGATACGGCACTGCATTACCTTAACTGACAATTGCGCGCTGTACCCAAATAAAATGTATGTCCTTTTTTTTTTTTTTTTTTTTACCACAAATAGAGCTTTTTTTTTTGGTGGTATTTGATCACCTCTGTAGTTGAATTTTTTTGCGCTAGAAACATAAGGGCAAAAATTTTGAAAAAAAAACCTACAAAACGCATCCAAAAAAAAAAAATGTAAAAAAACGAATTCATCAGTTTAGACCAAATTGCCTGAGAGCCACATGACAAGTTTTCATATCCCATGGGGGCCGCATGCAAACTTTCAAAACTTCAAAAACAATAAACTATACCAGCAATAATATACTATACTATACCCAGCACTGGTGTCAGCAGACGCATTATTAAACCCAGCACTGGTGTCAGCAAACGCATTGTTAACCCCCAGCATTGGTGTCGACAAACACATTTTTAACCCCCAGCATTACCCCCCACACTCCATAAAATACCCCCCACACTCCATAATTACCCCCACACTACACAATTACCCCCTACACTACACAATCACCCTCCACACTGCATAAAATACCCCCCACACTGCACAAATTTCTACCCCAGTCACCCCACTAAGGACTTTGCCTCAGTATGATGGCTCACTCACCTCTCCTGGCAGTCAGGATCATCTGCCTCCCGAGTCCTCTCCTCCTGGCTTCCACACAGGCCTAGTGACAGGGGACCCAGAGAACACAATCTCCCGCCCTGAGGTGGCAGCAGGACCCTGGTTTGGGGCTCTGGTCGATCATCAATGCCTAGGTGGGCTAATCGATGAGCGGATCCTTCCTCCGCTCCTTCCTCTGCTCTGTTCTCTCTCTGGGCTGCAGCAGCGGAGAGGACAGAGGAGATGGAGAGGTAAAGCTCTTTGGCGCCTCCCCATCTGCGGTGCCTGGCTGCAGTTCAAAAAGACGTCCTGGATAGAGGTCGACCGATATGGGTTTTTCTCTGGCCGATGCCGATACCGATATTTAGAAATCGGGGCGGCCGATATATGATGCCGATTTTTGTGGCCGATATTTTAGGCTGATTTAAACAAAAAAAAACACCTCACCCACTCCACTCCTCCCTGCTTGCTCCTGTCACTCTGCCACACACTTGATGTCCTCAATACAAATGGCACTGGTTGGCTGTGGCAGGTGGCACTGGTTGGCTGTGGCAGGTGGCACTGGCTGTCACTGGCAGGTGGCATGTGGCACTGATTGGCAGGTGGCACTGATTGGCACTGTCAGATGGCACTGTCAGGTGGCACTGATTGGCAATGGCACTGGCAGGTGGCACTGGTTGGCGGTGGCACTGGTTGGCGGTGGCACTGGCCGGTGGCACTGATTGGCAATGGCACTGGCAGGTGGCACTGATTGGCGGTGGCACTGGTTGGCGGTGGCAGGTGGCACTGGTTGGAGGTGGCACTGGCAGACTGGTTGGCACTGATTGGCAGTGGCACTGGCAGGTGGCACTGGCAGATGGCACTGGTTGGCACTGTCAGGTTTCACACTGAGCGGAGTGTAACTGTGTGTGAAACTGACAAGTAACAGAGAGGAGCTGTCAAAATTGAGCTTAATGTCGGGGTGGGCGGGACCCAGCAGCTATCAAACACCAGCCAATGATTGGGCTGCTTAAGAAAAGGGGCGGGCCACATACACGTAGCGGCCCGCCCAGATCCCATTGGCTGGTGTTTGATATTGGCCGGGTCCTGCCCACCCCCAACATCAACCTCATTTGTGACAGATCCCTCTGTCTCTCTCCTCTGTGTTACATGTCAGTTTCACACAAGCATCAAGCGCTGAGTGTGGAGAAGGGAGGAGGAACGGCGGCCAGTGTTATACATCGGCCTAATGGCTAAATATCGGTCGACCTCTAGTCCTGGATCAGCCCTGCCTGCGGGCCATTTTTAACCAGTCCGCGGCCCGTAAATGGCCCGCGGGCCGGTACTTTGAGACCCCTGGTTTAGACCAATTTGTATTCTGCTACATATTGTTGGTAAAAAAAATCTCAAAGCATATATTGATTGGTTTGTGCAAAAGTTATAGCGTCTACAAACTATGGGATAGATTTACAGACTTTTTAAACTTTTTTTGTTGTTTTTACTGGTAATGGAGGCGATCAGTGATTGTTAGCGGGATTGCGACGGACAAATCTCACTTTTTGGGGACCAGTGACACCAATATAGTGATCAGTGCTAAAAAAAAAAGCACTGTCACTGTATAAATGACACTGGCAGGGAAGGGGTTAACATCAGGGGAAACAAAAAGGATTAGATGTGTTCCCTTGGTGTGCTTTCTTAGGCTGGATTCACATCTAGGCATTTTTAGTGCTTTTTGCATTTTGCAGATTTGCACTACAGTCCATCTAACGCGGTTTCCTATGGAACACGTTCTGTAGTGCAAATCTGAAAAATGCAAAAAGCACTAAAAATGTATAGGTGTGAATCCAGCCTAACTGTGTGGGAGATGAACTGACTTGAGGAAGAGAGACATCAGTGTTCCTGATTAGCAGGAATCGCAGATCTCTCTCTTTCTCTCTCTCCCTGTCTGACAGAACAACGGTCTGCCTGGTTTACATAGGCAGACCGCCGTTCTGTCTCTCCAGCGAATGATCGCAGGTGGCCTGCTGCTATCACATCTGCCGGACCCGCTGATTGGCTCCTGCTGTGTCCAAATTGAGTGGGAGCGCGGCACACGTGCCCCAGAGCCAATGGAAGAAATAACGTACAGGTACGCCATTTTGCGCTTCAGGGCCACCCTGCCACAGCATATGTACGTGGGGCGGTCCTATAAGTGGTTAACACAACCTATAAAGTGAAAAAATATATATATACATATTTATTTATTTTATTTATATAATATATATATATATATATATATATATATATATATATATATATATATATATATATATATATATATATATAGATTTTTTTATTTTTTTTTATGTTCCTCTGTTGTAACCCCCTTATTAACCCTTAATTTACTCAATTCAGCCTTAATTAACTCCTTTATTCTCCTGATTTTTTTTTTTTTTTAATTTAGAAACTTAATTTAAACTTTTTATTTTTTGCTTTTGTTCATTAATATTTTTACACCTATAATATATATTTACATGTTTAACATTGAAAAAAGCGCAAAATAAAATGCATTTAATTTGTAAATCACTTTTCAATGCTTTGTGCCATTGCTGACAGCTCTAAATCTAAACAAAACCGTTGTTATTAGTAATTGGTATTGCCGAGTGCTAAAAAATAGAAGAAAAAAAAAAAAAGGATCGTGAATGCTTTGTAAAAAAGAAAAAAAAAAAAGGTTGGTATCCGTGCATCTCTATTAATTATGATGACAGATGATAATCTGATTGTGTGTGGACTCCTTTAGTACATGTTTCTGAGTCTAGCTATCATAGAACTCGCCGGTCCCCGCTATCAGTCCCTAGCTGTGTGGGTGATGTAGCCTTCTCTGTACAGAGAATTGTAGTTGACAATGCAATAAGAGCAAGACAAGGAAACCCTTAAGATCCGGTCTAGGAGACGGGAAATATTTGCCCTTGTAGCTCTGAGGGCGGCTCCTGGTGTAATGAGTTTGGGGAGCCGGTCACCCTCTGTCTCCAGACTTGACAGCTTCATTCTCTTCCCTGCACTGTAATTACATCTACACAGCTGTTACTTAGAACTCCAAGATACAGATATTACATGGCTTGTCCTTGGTCACACGCGTGGAAATCCTCATTGGGAGGTTGGAGCATAACCACCTATACAGGCTCATTTAAAGCTGAAGTTTAATCTGCTTATATTTTGACTTGTGTGTGGGGTTATTTTTTTTTCCCTCATCAACTTGCTAACGAAATGGAAAAAAAAATCTGATTTTATTACATACCCTATTTTAGACGCGGTGACGTCATCACTGAGTCTCTATGCTTCTTCAAGCAATGCAGGCTGATCACTGCTGGGGGTAGGGTGTTGTACATATCTTCATAAAAACCAAAAAAGAGGGCAGAATGCCCGTGTTTTTTTTTGTTTTTTGTTTTTGGTTTTTTGTTAACTTTGTTGTCCTGGCTATTGTTTGTCCCAAGTATGTTTTGAAGCCATTTACTGTTGACTGTCCCACTACCTCTGTTGGTGGTTTATTCCTATCAACTACCCTTTCAGTAAAATAATACTTTCTAAGATTGGTTTTGAACTTTCCTCCAGTTAGTTTGAGGTCATGTCCCCGTGTTCTTGATTTTGATTTCATATTGAAGAAAAACTGTCCCCCTGAACCTTATTCACTTATATTGCACATGGCACTTTATATTTATTAAGGGCACTTACCATGCATATGTGTCCTCCCCCTTTTTTTATTTTTTCACTAAGAGTTTTTCAGGCCTGCCCTGACATTGGGGAGAGGATCTGTGGCCCTCAGGTCTATTTCTTTTCCTCCACTGGGGCTTCTCTTCTGGAGAACCCTCACCAAATACATGGAGGACCAGCTTCGGCTCTTAAAATGTTTTAAGATTTTATTGGTTCTCCATAAAAGACACAGTATCGAACAGCAAATTTGAACGCGTTTCAGCCTTGTGGGCCTTGTTCCCTAAGGAGCGGGGTCCACTTGGCTTTGTGTACTGTGGGCAAAAAAAAATACACGAGGGTACAGTATTGATCCGACCTCCAAAGAGGGCCTCAATCCCTGAACCTCCTGGGATACAAGGCTCCGGACGGGCAAGGTATTCTTGGTCTACCTAGGCCAGTGATGGCGAACCTTGGCCCCCCCAGATGTTTTGAAAATACATTTCCCATGATGCTCCACTACACTGCAGAGTGCATGAGCATCATGGGAAATGTAGTTCCAAAACATCTGGGGTGCCAAGGTTCGCCATCACTGACCTAGGCCAATGCCAGGAGGAAACTCCTTAGGGATCTGCCAAATCTGGTCCTCCATGTATTTACTGGGGGCTCTCCCGAAGAGAGATCTACAGTTTAAACAAGCAACACACCGCAAGGCTCAGTTAAAAAAAAAAGAAAAGAAAAAATGTCCTGTCAGCAGACCAGTAAAGTATAATTAAGGCAGTTAATTAAGTTTTGGATAGAGTGAAGAGGAATTAGATCGCTTGTCAGGTTTTTATTGGTGTCTGTGTCCCATGTTAAGGACATTCACCCTCAATCTGTCCTGTTTACCGTTATCGTTGAAAGTGAAAGTAAAAGAAAATCCCAAATTTTTTGTTGTCCTCAGAAAAGTAAGGGGAAATCTTCCAATAGGGTCACTAGTTCTGGTTGCCTGGGGGTCCCCAAGGATTTCCCTTAATTTTCAAGGATCCCCACTCACTTCCTGTTTGGCTATGGGACAGGAAGTGAAGGGAAATCTCCCCAATGGGACACAGGTGGTGAAAACTAATCTGACAGGGGTTATAACCCTACGTAACTATATCAAAAAAAATTTTTAAATCCATGTTTTGCCTATAGTTCTACTTTACTTTCAACAAAAAATCTTCCCAGAGGTTAGAATGTTTTTTTTTTTTTTACATGTTGTTTATCTGTGTAGACCTACTAAACTCCTGAGGCCATAGCTCCCATCTGTCCCTGATTTGGAGCAGTGTCCCTCTGTCCCTCTTTTCTCCTCATTTGTCCCTCATTTTGGTCTGATCTATATAGTTGCATACAAAATGCACTTTTTATCTTTCAAAAAGTGTTTCCCAGTGCTATATCTAAATTGCTGCATTGGTAAATTTCAAAAGCCGGTATAAGGAATGGTAGTGGTAAAAAAAAGCACTTGTGGGTTTAACTAATCATTTTTTTTGTATAATTCTCCTTTTAAGGGGGCATGGCAAGGGGTGTGTCCTATGCCTACATACTTTTGCTAATAGGTGTCCCTCATTCCCATCTCAAAAAGTTGGGAGGTATGCCTGAGGCTGCCATTTTAGATATGATGGCCATCCCAGCAAGACTCAGAGCTGTCACTTTTTCTGTTCCTCCCCATACAAACCAAAATGGGGAGGAACGGTTCAGGAGCTCACGAAGGTCAAGGCAAAAAGGACGCAGAAAAGATTTTTGTAAAAAATAGATTACAGGTCCAATAAATGGTGGCTGTGTATGGATTGTTTTTGGAGAAAAAGTATATATCGTTACTGTCACTTTATTAACCAAATGAAGATCTCTTTATAGCTAACTGGGCAGCACAGTCGCTAAGTGGTTTGCACTTCTGCCTAGCGGCAGTAGAGTGGAGTCTGAATCCCAACCACAGCACCACCTGCATGGAGTCTGCATGTCCTCCCTGTGCCTGTGTGGTTTTCATCCGGGTACTCCGGTTTCCTCCCACACTCCAAAGACCTGCTGATGAATATCTGCCTCCTGTCCAAACTGGTCTGTGTATGCATGAATGCAAGTTAGGGACCTTTTAGATTGTAAGCTCCTTGAGGGCAGGAACTGATGTGACTGTACAATGTACATGTAAAGCGCTGCGTAAATTGACGGCGCTATATAAGTACCTGTAATTAAAATAGAGGTCTTGTTTGATACGGATGGATGTGTAATATCTAATCTATCCACCAGGTGGCATTATCGCTCCAGTTTTGTAGTAATAACTGACTTTTATGAGGGTTTCCCTGCAGAGAGAGCGTTACAGTTAGTTTATGTTATAACAACATTGTGTCTGCCTCTCAAGAACTGAATTATTTCTGAGTGCAACAGCTTCGGTTTTATGGCTGGTTAGAGGATCTATTATCAGAAAAATAGAGGGGAAAAAATTGATTTTTACCAAGAACAGTTGAAGGAGCAAAACTTTTTTTGTGTTAATGCATTGGTCTTGGCTCAAAGAGGACAGGTGTAGACATTAAAGTGTTACTGAACCCAGGACTCTGTATTCACTGTATCTGGTCTCCCACAGTACACAGAACATGGAAATACAATAATTTCAGTAAATCTAAACTGCTAAATACCTTTTCTCATCAGCAGTATATAGCAGTCTTGTGACTTCTATCAGTGTCTGGTTAACCACTTAGACCCCTTTCACACTGGAGGCGTTTTTCAGGAGCTTTAGCGCTAAAAACAGCGCCCAAAAAATGCCTCATCTGCAGTCCCAGTGTGATATCCCGAGTGCTTCCACACTGGGGCACTGCGCTGGCAGGACGTGAAAAAAAGTCCTGTAAGCCACTTCTTTGGAGCGGTGGAGGAGTGGTGTATACACTGCTCCTGCCCATTGAAATGAACGGGCACTACTGTCGAAGCGATACAGCAGGGGCGCTACATGGGGGCTATTGACCCTTACCTCGGCCTCTAGCGGGGGTGCATAGCGCCGCTAACGCGGACACGACTGCAATGTGAATGGGCTCTTAAGGACCAGGCCTATTTTTTACATTTGGTGTTTACAATTTAAAATCCCTTTTTTTTTTTTTTGCTAGAAAATTACTTAGAACCCCTAAACATTATATATATATATATATATATATATATATATATATATATATATATATATATATATATATATATATATATATATATATATATATATATATATATATATATATATATATATATATATATATATATATATATATATATATTTTTTTTTTTTTTTTTTTCAGACACCCTAGAGAATAAAATGGTGGTTGTTGCAATAGTTTGTCACACAGTATTTGCGCAGCGGTCTTACGAGCGCAATTTGTTTGGAAAAAAAAATACACGGTTTTGAAACAAGTAATAAGACAACAGTAAAGTTAGCCCATTTTTTAATTTACATTGTGAAAGATGATGTTACGCCGAGTAAATTGATACCTAACATGTCATGCTTCAAAATTGAACCCGCTTGTGGAATGGCGACAAACTTTGGCACTAAAAATCTCCATTGGCCACATTTAAAAATGTCTACAGGTTGCAAGTTTTAAGTTACAGAGGAGGTCTAGTGCTAGAATTATTGCTCTCGCTCTAACGATCGTGGCGATACCTCACATGTGTGGTTTGAACACCGTTTACATATGCGGGCATGACTTGCGTGAGCTCGGAGGGACGGGCGCTTTAAATGTATTTTTTTTTCTTATTTTACTTTTTATTTATTTTTACACTGTCTATTTAACCAAAAAAAAACTTGGGTTCACTTGTAATAGAAAACAGTATGGAAATTTTTGGTGAATACCACGCTGTCAGTGAAATTAAAAAACAGCTGCCAGTACCGCAAATATATAAAAAGGTGCAGCGCTAAAAACGAATGGTGTTAAACCATATAGGAATGACTAATACTTGGACATTCAAAACTTGTGCAAAATATACTTGAATGTGCAAAAACATATATAAATATAAAGTGCAAAGTTGTCAACATTGAAAGTCCGCACTGAGAAGAGTGGTTGAAAACATTGAAATATAGTCCAAAACAGTAAGTAAAAAAAAGTTTGTGACAAAAAATATTATTGAAGTGTTGATTCCGATTAATAGATATCAACCTCCAGATATAAACATAGTGGTGCGTGAAAATAAGGGAAACCACCACCAATCAAACTGAGGCTTACCGGAATGCATGGACTCAACAAGACATATGCCAAATGAGTCGTCAGAGCTTTGTGGTGACAATGCACCAGTGATTGGAAACGTCAGCATTTGAAGATGTTTGATGCTCGAGCCGACCCGTTTCATCTAAAAAGACATCATCTGGGGACGATTATGTCGTCTTAGACGAAACGCGTCAGTTTAGCCTACTGTTTCCATTGCGTTACCAGTCCAATTATACAAGCGCTTGTTCTACTCAAATGTGGGTGTTTTCTATTTACTATTTTAATAAATTTCCTGTTAAGCGGATTCACACTATGTGGGATTTTTATTTCATTTATGGCCATACATCTGTGAACCCATGCTACGGGCTCTATTTCTGAAGTTCTGCTCTTGAGATCTGTGTCCCCTGGAGGAAAGTGGGATTACTAACTTCCGGTGTTAAAACATCTTCAAGCGCTGACGTTTCCAATCATTGGTGTATTGTCACCACAAAGCTCTGACGACTCATTTGGCATATGCCTTGTTGAGTCCATACGTTCCGGTAAGCCTCAGTTTTATCGGTGGTGGTTTCCCTTATTGTTGTAGACTTTCAATGTTGACAACTTTGCACTTTATTTTTATATATGTTTTTGCACATTCAAGTATATTTTGCACATGTTTTGAATGTATTAATATTAGTCATTCCTATATGGTTTAACACCATTCGTATTTAACGCTGCATCTTTTTATATATATCACTTGTAATAGAAAAAAAGCACGACAAGGGCCTTTTTAATGTGAAATTTGGGGTCAAAAAGGCCTCAGATCACACATTTACACTTACATGCAATAAAACATTTTTTCCCCTTGAAGACCATTGGGCAGAAGTGACGTTTGACGTCGCTTCCGTCATCCAATGGTATGGAGCCGAGTGGGGGCCATCTTTCCCTCACTCGACTTCCAGCCTCGGAGGGGAAAGGACCCGATTTGTCTCGGACGGCTCCGGTAAGCGCTGGAGACGACCGGAGTGTGGCGGGGGGGGGGGGGGGCACCTCTGCCAGCCGCTGATAAAAGTGATCTTGCGGCAAATCCGCTGCAGAGACCACTTTTATCTGAAAGAGGACCGTCCGCCGGTTTTAAAAATACTGGGGTTATGGCAGCTATCTGCTGCCATAACCCCGGTATTTAGCGTCAAAGTACCGATGTATAACGATGGCGGACGGTCCGGAAGTGGTTAAAGCTTGTAGGAGGAGTTTTCATTCTGCTCTGACTGTCCTATGAAGCTGCAGGGCCCCTGACCCTCTCTGTCTGGACAGTGGTGATTGGCCCTGTGCTGATCACATTCCCTCTCCCAAGAAAAAAAAAAATCTCTAGTAATGCACACCAAACTGAGTGACTCCAGTTATGTCTGGAAATGTTATGGGGACAATGCAAGAAGGGGAGGATCAGAGAAAACGAGATCGAACAGCCTTTTTACACAATGCAGAGGCTTAACCCCTTAGGTTCCACAGTGAGTGTAACAAGCATGCTTTACTGCGTATACAGACTGATTTTACTGTTGTAGGTTTAGTAACACTTTAAAGCGGACCTTTCTACCCTAATCCTAAAAAGCACCTCTGTATGCCAGTCTAAACCTCGTTAAAAAAAAAACAAAAAACGAAACATATATCTATCTATCTATCTATCTATCTATCTATCTATCTATCTATCTATCTATCTATCTATCTATCTATCTATCTATCTATAGATATATAGAGATCTCTCTCTCTCTCTGTGTCATAGATAGATAGATATAGATAGATAGATAGATAGATAGATAGATAGATAGATAGATAGATAGATAGATAGATAGATAGATAGATAGATAGATAGATAGATAGATAGATAGATATATCTATCTATCTTTTTTTTTCTTTGGTTTCTTGAGGCACCGGGTTCCCTAGTCCTGGTCTCAGATGCCCCCTGGGTAGGTTACATCACCAGTGCCTTCTAGGTAGATCTGAATTGTAACTCAGGAGGTCTCGTGAGATTTTGCTGTATTTTAATCTGTACAGATTATTTTGATTGGTCTGCTGATGGCATACATACAGCTGTAGTGAAATGTCTGTATTTCCATAAAAACAGTTGCGGCGGGTCTTGTTGTAATTTTGGCGTCAGGTGAGACCTCTGTCAGGGGTTCAACTATTGGTGCCCATTCACACCCTTGGGTTGTAGTAATTCAGTGTGATGCATTGGGAGTTCCATTCATTTTTGAATTGCACCCCAACACAGCTACAGAGCGCAACTGCATTATGCACATAGTTGTGCGCAGCCTATTGCATTAGGGTGTGCACCCCAAAGCTCAAACACACTAAAGCATAGTAAACAGTGTTTGCTATGATTCAGTTTGTGAATAAACACAGTGAGTGTGTTCACTGCATTCAGTTAGCAAAAGGGGCCGGTAAATGACATATTGACTAGCCCTTTCCCCTGCTCTCCATCCTGAAACATCCCCCACGGCAGCCAAGGGGAGAGGAGAGAAGAGGGATGCCTGGACAGTATGGGGAGTTAGCACTGCACAGAGTGATTAGGGTGTGCCCAGGCACACCTGACATACCCCCTGCACATGCCTATGATTATGCAACTGCATTATAATGCACAAAAAGACATTTTAACAATAGCCAGGAAAAGCTAAACCGGAGACAAATTTGAGACCGAATTATGATGATTGGTCAGCTTTAGTTATAAATTTCTTGGCTGCTCTCAGTAGGAAGGGGGGTGTTGGCCTTCTGCAGAGAGACCACTGCTTCCCACCCATAGAGATCCAGGGGGCTTTGCTGCAACATGCTGGCAGGACACAGGCTTTTCTACGGAGGCTGTGAGTGCTTTGTAAGCCCTTGTTCACATTGAAACGTGGCTTTGAAATTGTGCGTCTTCATCTGAAATCTCGCGATTTCAAAGTCGCATGTTAGTGCGTCTTCAAGTGTGACTCGAAAGACATCTGTGCAGCTTCATGCGCAGATTACCGTTGAAGTCGCACTCAATCGCGAAAGGTAGTGCAGGAACTACTTTTGCAAATCGCTGGCGATGGCATTGCACCGATTGGAACTGTGTCATTGCCGGCAATAGGCTGCGACTTGTCCTGCGATTTGACTTGTTGCTCCAATGTGAAGCTGGGCTAAGGCTCACATTAGGGCAGATTTGAAATCGTTCAGCTGATTTCGCACAATTTCAAACCGGCTATGCACAGAGTGATTAGTCAAATCGGACTGACTTTGGGGGGCGATTTGACAGAGATTTGTGCGAGTTCCTGCACAGATGTCTATTCAAATCTTTACCCCAAAGTCGCCAAAAGTAGCACAGGAACTACTTTTGGGAATGACGGTGCCATTGCCGGCAATAGCCGCCGATTTGACGTGTCAAATCACATGCCAAATCGGCCCAATGTGAACATGGGCTTAAAGCGGAATTCCACCCAAAAATGGAACTTTCCTCTTTAAGGGAAGGTGACCCCCTGACATGCCACATTTGGCAGGTCATTTTCTTGGGGGGGGGGGGGGAGCAGAAACCCTCTTTTTAGAGGCACCCAACTTCCACTTCCTCCTGGCGCCGGAATCAAGTTAACCTCTTCCCCCTCCCTCTCGGCAATCATCTGGGACACGTCACAGGTCCTAGATGATTGCCCGGCCAGTCACAGCTCGCCGCGCGGCTCGCGCAGTCCGTGCCCGGCTGTGAGGCCACAGCCAGGCGCCCACAGTGACAATGCCGGTGCCGCAGAGAGGAGGTGGAGACAAGCGGGGCTTCATTCCCCCCATCGCTGGACCCTGGGACAGGTAAGTGTCAGATTATTTAAAGTCAGCAGCTGCAGTATTTGTAGCTGCTGACTTTCATTTTTTTTTTTTTTTAAGCGGAACTCCACTTTAAAGAAACAAACTGAAGGACTTTGCCAACTTTTTGATCTAATACACCTTGAACGGATTTAGCTGATTTACGGCTACTGCTCAATTGCAAAAACCTGGTGACAACCCATGCGCTTTTCTCACATTTTTGCCGCGTTTCTAATGCATTCTGCATCTTCTGCACCTGTAAAAAAAAGCTCATGTGACAGACCAAAAAAACTTTTTGATGAGAAACCAGGGATTTCCTCTTCCTTCCTGTTGTGGCTATGGGACAGGAAGTGTAGGGACGGCTCCCCAATAGGACACAGATGACAAAAAACCTGACAGGGGTTAAATCTATTAGTGTCCAGAGGACACTGCTGGTCACAGATTGAAGTAAAGAGCCAATCAGCAGCTCTTAGGCCCCTTTCACACTGGGGTGCTTTGCAGGTGCTACAGCGCTAAAAATAGCGCCCTAAAACAGCCGCTGCTGTGTCTCCAATGTGAAAGCCCCGAGGGCTTTCACACTGGAGCGGTGCGCTTGCAGGACGGTCAAAAAAGTCCTGCAAGCTGCATCTTTGGAGCTCTGCAGGAGTGGTGTATTTATCGCTCCTAAAGCGCACCTTCCTATTGAAAACAATAGGGCAGCGCTGCATACCCGCCGACAAATCGCTGCTGCAGCGGTGCTTTGCTGGCTGTTTTAACCCTTTTTCGGTCCCTAGCGGGGGTAAAAAACCACCCCGCTAGTAGCCGAATAGTGCTGCTAAAATGACGGTAAAGCGCCACTAAATATGCCAACGCCCGCAATGCTCCAGTGTGAAAGTAGCCTCAACCACGCGATCAGCTGTGTCCAATCACAGATGTAAACAGAAGTCAGTTATCGGCATTCCGTTCCTCACGCTGACAGCATGAGGAGAAGAGAGCCGATAACCAGCTTCTTCAAAAGTGACATGTAAACTGATTACGTGTCGCCCACCTGTATCGCCCATCATTGTAGCCTATCAGTGCCCCTCCTCAGCGCACATCAGTGAAGGAGAAAAATTACCGGCTTGCGAAATGGTTTTGTTTTTTGTTTTTCTTCAAAACTTTCGGTCTTTATTTGTTTATTTAGCAAAAACTAAAAAACCCAGCGGTGATTAACCGCTTCCCGCCCGCCCAACGTCATATGCCGTTGTCGGGTTTGAGCGGTGATATCTTAATGATGCCTGCAGTTACAGGTCTTATTCAGATATCATCATCTTTTTTTCAGCCAGCGATTCTGTGTACCGTAAGAACAATCATAGCCGCTGTTCAGCCGCTGGATCGTTCTTATAGGCGGCGGAAGGGGATGTCTCCCCCTCGCCCTCTGGTGCTTCTCCCAGAGAAGGAACCGATCGGCGGCGGATGTTGACTATAGAGATGTCCAGCAGGCCAGATGGTCCCCGGAGTCTCTATGATCGTTCAGTGGCCGGGCGCAATGTTATGATGTCACGCTCGGCTTCTGCATTTGAAAAAATGCCGCCGCCTCGGCTGGGTAGCCAGGATCTTCCCCTCCCTCCCTCCTTTTCCCTTCCTCCCTCCCTCCCTCCCTCCCTCCCTCCCTCCCTCCCTCGTTCCCTCCCTCCCTCCCTCCCTCGTTCCCTCCCTCCCTCCCTCCCTCGTTCCCTCCCTCCCTCCCTCCCTCCCTCCCTCGTTCCCTCCCTCCCTCGTTCCCTCCCTCCCTCCCTCCCTCGTTCCCTCCCTCCCTCGTTCCCTCCCTTCCTCCCTCCTTCCTCTCTCCCTCGTTCCCTCCCTCCCTCCCTCCCTCGTTCCCTCCCTCCCTCCCTCCCTCCCTCGTTCCCTCCCTCCCTCCCTCGTTCCCTCCCTCCCTCGTTCCCTCCCTTCCTCCCTCCTTCCTCTCTCCCTCGTTCCCTCCCTCCCTCCCTCGTTCCCTCCCTCCCTCCCTCGTTCCCTCCCTCCCTCCCTCGTTCCCTCCCTCCCTCGTTCCTTCCCTCCCTCCCTCCTTCCTCTCTCCCTCGTTCCCTCCCTCCCTCCTTCCCTCCTTCCTTCCCTCCCTCCCTCCTTCCTCTCTCCCTCCTTCCTTCCTCTCTCCCTCCTTCCTTCCTCTCTCCCTCCTTCCTTCCTCTCTCCCTCCTTCCTTCCTCTCTCCCTCCTTCCTTATTCTCTCCCTCCTTCCTATCTCCCTCCTCCTCCCCTCTCCTCTCCTCTCCCCCTCTCTCCTCTCCCCTCCCTCCTCCTCCTTCCCTCCCCTTTCCTCTCCACTCCCTCCTTCCTCCCTCCTCTCTCCCTCTCCACTTCCTCTCTCCCTCTCCCCTTCCTCTCTCCCTCTCTCCTCTCTCTCCTCTCTCTCCTCCCTCCTCCCTCCTCCTTACCTCCCTCCCTCCCCTCCCTCCTTCCTCTCTCCCTCCTTCCTCCTCCTCCTTATTAACCCCAGATATCACTGTAAAGAGGACCTGTCATGCACTATTCCTATTACAAGGGATGTTTACATTCCTTGTAATAGAAATAAAAGTGATTAAAAAAAATGTAACTAAAAGCATCAAACTAGAAAAATAAAGTGAAATTAACAATAAAAAAATATTAAAGTAAAGTGCGCCTCTTCCCGCCTGCTTGCTCGCAGAAGCAAATGCATATGTAAGTCGTGCCCACATGTAAACTGCTTTCAAACCACATATGTGAGGTATCACCACGAACGTTGGTGCGAGAGCAATAATTCTAGCACTAGACCTCCTCTGTATCTCAAAACATGTAACCTGTAAAAAAAAATTTAAAGCGTCGCCTATGGGGATTTTTAAGTACCGAAGTTTGGCGTCATTCCACGAGCATATGCAATTTTTGAAGCGTGACATGTTGGGTATCTATGTCAGATTTGGCCAGGTAACCCAGTGGTTAAATAGCACTAAAAAGCTCTATTTGTGTGAAAATGCTAAAAAAAGTCATATGGGTACAGTGGTGCAAAAACGCGCAATTGTCATTCAAAGTGTGACACCGCTGAAAGCTGAAAATTGGCCTGGGCAGGATGGGGTAAAAGTGCCCAGTAGGCAAGGGGTTAATAGAAATCAGCAAATGGTAGTGCAGAAACCTTTTTCAGTCGCTCCAGCCGGTGTGATCTGTCATGCGATTTGACAGTTCCAAATCTCATGACAAGTCGCAGCAATTTTAAAGGGTTCCAGTGCCGACAATGGGCTGCGACTTGTCATGAGATTTGGAACTGTCAAATCGCATGACAGATCACACCGGCGTGAATGGTGGGGCTTAGGAACATTTGTTCGTGGGTTCAGATTGACATTTTTTTTTTTTTTTCAATCACAGTGACGTACATTTTAAAGGGGCAAGATGGAAAATGTTTTTCAGACTTCTAACAGCAAATGTTGCTTTTCATTCGGTAAAGTCTGTTTCTTCCTAAATCAAATGTTAAAAGCATAGGGAATTTTGAAGGACTTTTGAGGACCACTGTCAAGCCATTGAATTTATGGAGAATGATCGTAGGAGTTTTTGTTCTAAAATCTAGTGGTGTATAGCCAGCATTCTAAGAATTGTTGTTCATCTGTGAAGGGCTTCAGATTTCAGAACCAGATGTAGTCCCTATTTGCAGCCAGAAATAGGAACCGTGGTCGTTTTATCTTCCAATTCATTTTCTTATGGAAGGAAGCGTCACAGAGCACAGAGCCGCCTGTCCTATCATCCAATGAGCAGAGAAGCCTTGTCCATTGTGCCGTATAGTGAAAGCTCTTCCGTTATCTTCCGAGCCACACTCCCAACCCGTCATGGTTAGTCACACAGATCAGATTTGATGGAAGAAATCGCAGGAAGAGGATGGGTGCCCATTCAGATGTATTCAGTGTACGAGAGCATGCAAGATGGGAAAAATCCTTTTTTTAGATCAATTATTTTAATGGGAAACATTCCCCGCTGTCACACCTGGTTTTAATTCCTACATTGAAGAAAACAATCGGGGAGATTTACTAAAACTGGAGCACACAGAATCTGGTACAGCCGTGCAAAGTAACAATCTAGACCTGTGCAGAATGGAAAAATGTGTTCTGATTCGTTATTTACATGAATTAAATGTGTTCGGAATTCGTTTCCTTTATTCGAATCGAATTCCATTCAAAATGTAATTTATTCTATTCGACTTTTGAAAGATGGTTATATTCATTCTATTCTATTTTTTTATTTTTTATTCAGTTTTCTTTTTTTATTATGTTCTATTCTTTTCTATTCGATTAGAAATTCAAATGTATTCTATTCTAAATTAGAATTTTGGAAAATTGTTATATTAAATTCTTCTATTCTATTATTGTCTATTCTATATAAATGTATTCTATTTGAAATTTGAATTTCAGAAGATGGTTATATTCCTTCTATTTTTTTCTATTCCTTTATTTTTTTATTACCGTATATACTAGAGTATAAGTCGAATTTTTCAGCCCTTTTTTTTGGGCTGAAAGTGTCCCTTCGACTTATACTCGAGTCTCTGCCGTCTGTCTGCATGATCAGCGTGTCATGCAGGCAGACGGCGGCCGGCGTGTAATGCTACTGTTCGCCGGCTATTGCAGCTTTCAAAAGTATGTTCTTTTATTTTCTATTTAATTTTTTTCTGTTCTACTCTATTCTTTTATGTTCTATTCTGTCCTTTTTTTTTCTATTTTATTTTTTATTTTGTGTTCTGTTTTACTCTTATAATCTCTTCTAATCTATTCTTTTAATTTATATTCTATTTTATTCTCTTCGGAAATTTGCATTTGAATAGAGAACTATTCGAATGTCACCTGAAATTTTTGATCCGTTATTTCGGATTTGTTTAAATTTGTTACTATTGTAATTTGGAAATTCAGATACATCCGCATTTCCGAATAATAAAAAATTTGTCCGAATTTAAATTCCGAGCACAACAAACCACATATATCTAAACCACTCAGCTTCTAGGTTTTATTGCCAGAGCCTAATTGAACAAGCTGAAGTTAGAAGCTGATTGTTTGCTGTGCACTGCTTCACCAGATTCTATGTGCTCCAGTTTTTTGTAAATCTCCCCCAAAGTGAATCCATTTTTTCTGAAATCCTAAAATGAAATTTTGGGTTCTCTGGGCTTGGTCCTATCCTACACTTAGGCATGGTGAGTTAGTATTTGTTGAAATGGAAATTAACCAGTTAAAGATCGCCCTATAGCAGATTTACTGCTATAGGTTGATCCTCTTGTGCAGAATCACATATATATATACGTGATCCTGCACTTCCACCTAGGGAGCGCGTGTGCCGCCTCTGCTGTGATAACTCACAGCAGAAGCTGATCTGCGGGTGCCGGGCACTGAATGTCCACTGGCACCTGCCGATTGTCAGGCAGAGACACAGAATGGAGAAGATCTGCCTATGTAAACAAGGCAGATCTCCATTCTGCCAGGGGGGAAGGGATGGATTTTATCCCTGCAAAGCAGGGAATAAAAATCCATCACTTCCCTTAGAAAAAGCAGCACACCCAATACAGTAAAACACTAGCTAGGCACAGTTAACCCTTTGATCGCACTAGATGTTTAACCCCTTCTCAGCCAGTACCATTAGTACAGGAACGGTGTAAATTTTTAGCACTAATCACTGAATTAGTGTCACTGGTTCCCACAGTGTGTCAAAAGTGTCAGTTTCCAACTGCTGCAATATCGCAGACCCATAGCTGATCGCCACCATTACTAGACTAGAAAAAAAAAATTTAATAAAAATTCCAGTATATATCCCATAGTTTGTAGACGTTGTAACTTTTGTGAAAACCCATCAATATACGCTTATTGGGATATTTTTACCAAAAATAGAAAATTTAGATTTTTTATTTTTTTTTATTGGATATGTTTTACAGCAGAAAGTAAAAAAATATTGTATATCTTCTATATATCTTTTTTTGTTTATAGTGCAAAAAATAAAAACTGCAGTGGTGATCAAATACCACCAAAAAAGCTATATTTGTGGGAAAAAATATATAATTTTTTTTGGGTACAGCGTTTCATGACCCTGTAATTGTCAAAGTAACTCGGTGCTGGATCAAAAAAAAAAAATGCCGGGTCATGAAGGGGGATAAATCTTCTGAAGGTCAAGTTAATCAAGTAAATGCGTGCATTTGTACATATGTACATTCGTAAATTCGTGCATTCGTAAATGCGTACATTCGTAAATTTGGAAATCTTAAATAATAATTAACTAATAATAACTTAACTATTACTAACTATTAAATTATAGGTATTGTAATTTCCTTTCAAATTTGGCTGTTAGTGAACGTAACAAATACAAATTTATCCGAAGTTACGAATGATCCGAAATAACAAATGCCGTATCCAAATGAATGGAACGTAATGAATTAATAATAATAAATAACAATAATAATAAAAACTTTTTATTATTATTTATTATTAATTTGTTCTGTTCCGTCTGTTTAGATGCAGCACTCGTTATTTCGGATAATTCGTAACTTCGGATAAATTCGTATTTGTTACATTCACTAACAGACAAATTTGAAAGGAAATTACAATACCTATAATTTAATAGTTGGTTACTCAAGTAAATGCGTGCATTTGTACATATGTACATTCGTAAATTCGTGCATTCGTAAATGCGTACATTCGTAAATTTGGAAATCTTAAATAATAATTAACTAATAATAACTTAACTATTACTAACTATTAAATTATAGGTATTGTAATTTCCTTTCAAATTTGGCTGTTAGTGAACGTAACACATACAAATTTATCCGAAGTTACGAATGATCCGAAATAACAAATGCCGTATCCAAATGAATGGAACGTAATGAATTAATAATAATAAATAACAATAATAATAAAAACGTTTTATTATTATTTATTATTAATTTGTTCTGTTCCGTCTGTTTAGATGCAGCATTCGTTATTTCGGATAATTCGTAACTTCGGATAAATTCGTATTTGTTACGTTCACTAACAGACAAATTTGAAAGGAAATTACAATACCTATAATTTAATAGTTGGTTACTATTTCCGATTTTCGGGTTTTTGGATTTTCAAATTTCGAATTTACAAATTTCCGAATTTTCTAATTTACAAATGTACGAATATACGAATTTTCTAATTTCCGAATTTATATATTTACAAATGTACGAATTTCCTAATGTACAAATTTATGAATTTACGAATATACAAATGTGCGAATGTACGAATTTATGAATGTACGAATTGCGATCATAACGAATGACCCAAAAAAACGAAAAGAAAAATAAACAAATTAAATGAAAACGAACACATTTTTTGGCAGTGCACATGTCTAGTGTGCTCCTGGTTTTCGCTAAAAATACACAAAAATAATTATTGGTGAATGCAAAAACACAATTCATAGTAAATCTAAAAGCTAAAACTGTATTGGTTAATAAATAAAGCTCTGTGTGTGAATTTGTGTTGAGGTTTGTGTATGGGGCTGAAGCAGTGTGCAGTCAGCCTATGCTACACTATGGGGACAGAACAGATGTACAAACAGTCGCAGGTTGGAATCTGACAGGTGTGTGGGTGCAGGTGTATGACCCCAAACGGTGTGCACTCAAGGCCACTCACCCACACCAGTCCTATTGGGGCTGTGTTTGTACAAACAATGATTTTTGATCCTGCAGTATCTGGAGGTTTCTGCCTCATTCCACTCTGCAGGATTAAAGATTCCCATTGATGGGTGCTTATTGGTAATCATTGTGGTTCCTTTTGGTTTACCATAACCTTTTGGCTTGTATATTCTTGCCTTAATACTCTTAACATACAATGTGATTACAGCCCCCTTTGTTTCCATGCTGGTTAGTAGGTTTCTTTTGCTGCATCATAAAGGCCCAGTGCTGGCCTACAGTACATATTGTATGAATATGTATATATCATATTCATATATTGTATATAGAGAATGGAGTGTATTTGAAGCATGCTATCATTTAGGAGTCTCTGAACATTGAAAAAAGCAAAGAGACAATTTACTGTCCTTCAGACTTTAGGGGGTCTGGACTGTGGCCAGTGAGTAGAAAATACCCCAACGTCAGTAGGAGTGAACAATGTCTTAGACTTTGTGTTCGGTTGGAGTAAAAAAAGATTATGTGGTCAGTAGGAGGAGGAATAGTGCCCTTTTTGTTTGGTGTCATTGGAAGGAATGATGCCCCATCATTGGCGTCGGTAGGAGGAATGATGCCCCATCGTTGGCGTCAGTGGGAAGAATGGTGCCCCATCATTGGCGTCAGTGGGAGGAATGGTCAATTCGATATTCCAGATGCACACGTTCCCGGACAAATGGCAACAGAACATTAATGGGTGCTGTAACGATTACCAGTTGGGTTCTGGAAGCATCAAACAGAAGTACATCTTCGCCAGCACACCATGGATCAGCAAACAAACATGTGCAAAAAAGGTTTTTTAATCGAAAATGGTCACATCACAAGGGATGTGACCGTTTTCGATTAAAAACCTTTTTTAGACAATCTTGTTTGCTGATCCATGGTGTGCTGGCGAAGATGTACTTCAGTGGGAGGAATGGTGCCCCATTGTTGGCGTCGGTGGGAGGAATGGTGCCCCATCGTTGGCGTCGGTGAGAGGAATGGTGTCTCGTCATTTGTCAGTGTGAGAAAGTGCCCTAAATCAGTCGGAGGAACAGTGCCCTAAAAAAGGATCATTTGGCACATTGGCCACAGTTTGGAGACCACTGATATAAATTATATGTAGGTAATGAGATGGCACCAGCAAACGTGCAACACTATTTTCATCTTTGGTTGCACCCTTTTCGACTGTAGAATCAATCTACTAAAGCAGCATAGTCCTCACTGTATGATTGCCAATTTTTGGAACCCCACAGAACCAATTTTAAGGCAAGGCTTTATAAAGAGCCCTGCAGTCCCAAAAGTTTGGCCATTGTAAGATGATGAAAATGATCAAGAATAATCAAGTGACGCTGGTATTTGGCATAAGTTGGAGCAGTTTGTCACAGCTGGGGATGGAGAGGGCTTTGAACCATGAACTTGCAGACCACTTGCAGATTACATTTATCTAAACCCAAAATGTAAAATATTGGAGCATGCTGGTCCTTAGATTCAACTACATACATTTTTTTCAGGCTTATTTTCCTTTATTTTCACCTGGTAATCTGCAACAATAATGCCCCGTACACACGGTCGGATTTTCCGATGGAAAATGTCCGATCGGAGCGTGTTGTCGGAAATTCCGACCGTGTGTAGGCTCCATCGGACATTTTCCATCGGATTTTCCGACACACAAAGTTGGAGAGCAGGAGATAAAATTTTCCGACAAGAAAATCCGTTGTCAGAAATTCCGATCGTGTGTACACAAATCCGACGGACAAAGTGCCACGCATGCTCAGAATAAATAAAGAGATGAAAGCTATTGGCCACTGCCCCGTTTATAGTCCCGACGTACGTGTTTTACGCCACCACGTTCAGAATGATCGGATTTTCCAACAACTTTGTGTGACCGTGTGTATGCAAGACAAGTTTGAGCCAACATCCGTCGGAAAAAATCCTGGGATTTTGTTGTCGGAATGTCCGAACAAAGTCCGACCGTGTGTACGCCCTATAACAGTTCCCCACTGGATGGGTACATCACTCCCCACTGTATTTATGGAAGGAGTCATTGGTACCGTGATATGGACTGCAAACCTGTCCGTATCTCCAGGGGAGGGGTCATGCAATTAAATTTACAGAAGATGTCTAGGGAGGTAGATATTCTGCAGCTCACAGGAACTAACAAGGACACTACATGTCTGGCAAGATCAACAGGTGTTTTCTGTATTTGCTGAAAATGTTCTTGGCTTGGGGGAAAAAAACGCACAGCCGCCACATTTTAAGAAGTGTAAGCTGCAATGTATAACATTTTTGTTCTTGGATTTAGTTGCCCAAGTTACCCATATGCAAGGTTTACTTGCATATGCATTGAGAGAGATAATCTGTTTTGGTTGGACCATTCATTGGCTGGACTTGGCCAACGTGGGTAGAAAATACCAATAATTAAAGCAACACAAGTCCTAACCCTTGCTCATTACATCCAGAGGAAAAATGCCTTGGCTGGAGTTCCACGGAAATGTTGTCTTCATTGCACATTTGTCTTTTCCAGATATCCAGTCCAGATGAAGGTTTTGAGGGTAAAACCTTGTATGAAAGCTGGCTCAAAAAAGATCCTTCGATACAGAATGCAGAGCTGCCAAGGTAAAGTGTCATGGTCATTAGCCTAATACAGTGCCTTGAAAAAGTATGCATACCCCTTGAAATTTTCCACATTTTGTCATGTTACAACCAAAAACATAAATGTTTTTATTAAGTTTTAATTTTTATTGGGATTTTATGTGATCGTCCAACACAAAGTGGTACAATGGTATAATTGTGAAGTGGAAGGAAAATGATAAATGGTTTTCAATTTGTTTTTACAAATATTGGAAAAGTGTGGGGTGCATTTATATTCAGCTCCCCTGAGTCAATACTTTGTAGAACCCCCTTTTGCTACAATTACAGCTGCAAGTCTTTTTGGGGATGTCTCTACCAGCTTTGCACATCTAGAGTGAAATTTTTGCCCATTCTTCTTTGCAGAATAGCTCAAGTTCTGTCAGACTGGATGGAGAGCGTCTGTGAACAGCAATTTCCAGGTCTTGCCATAGATTCTCAATTGGATTTTCAACTGGGTCATTTTAACACATGAATATGCTTTGATCTAAACTTTGAAGCTCTGGCTGTATGTTTAGGGTCGTTGTCCTGCTGGAAGGTGAACCTCTGCCCCAGTCTCAAGTCTTTTGCAGACTCTAACAGGTTTTATTCTAAGATCGCCTGTATTTGTCTCCATCCATCTTCCCATCAACTCTGACCAGCTTCCCTGTCCCTGCTGAAGAAAAGCATCTCCACAACATGATGCTGCCACCACCATGTTTCACGGTGGGGATGGTGTGTTCAGGGTG
Organism: Lithobates septentrionalis; assembly: GCA_037952835.1. Lineage (NCBI taxonomy): Eukaryota > Metazoa > Chordata > Amphibia > Anura > Ranidae > Lithobates > Lithobates septentrionalis. Next base: position 1,548,094 of record JBBDGP010000964.1, on the reverse strand, counting down.
ATGTGCAGTGTTAGTTTTCCACCACACATAGCGTTTTGATTTTAGGCCAAAAAGCACCTTCTTCCCCATGTTTGCACGGGACTTCTTATGGCTTTCTTTCAACAATGGCTTTCTTCTTGCCACTCTTCCATAAAGGGCAGATTTGTAGAGTGCACAACTAATAGTTGTCCTGTGGACAGATTCTCCCACCTGAGCTGTGGATCTCTGCAGCTCCTCCGGAGTTACCATGGGCCTCTTGGCTGCTTCTCTGATGAATGCTCTCCTTGCCTGGCCTGTCAGTTTAGGTGGACGGCCATGTCTGCAGGTTTGCAGTTGTGCCATACTCTTTCCATTTTCAGATGATGGATTGAACAGTGCTCCGTGAGATGTTCAAAGCTTGGGATATTTTTTTTTTATAACCTAACCCTGCTTTAAACTTCTTCACAACTTTATCCCTGACCTGTCTGGTGTGTTCCTTGACCTTCATGATGCTGTTTGTTCACTAAGGTCCTTTGACAAACCTTTGAGGGCTTCAAAGAACAGCTATATTTATACAGAGATTGAATTAAACACAGATGGACTCTATTTACTTATTAGGTGACTTCTGAAGGCAATTGGTTTCACTAGATTTTAGTTAGGGGTATCAAAGTAAAGGGGGCTGAATACAAATGCACGCCACACTTTTCAGATATTTATTTGTAAAAAAATGTGAAAACCATTTATCATTTTCCTTCCACTTCACAATTATGTGCCACTTTGTGTTGGTCTATCACATAAAAGCCCAATAAAATACATTTACGCTTTTGGTTGTAACATGACAAAATGTGGACTTCCATGAATTTCAAGGGGTATGAATACTTTTTTCAAGGCACTGTAAATCTTCCAGAGGTCAGGTGATGGTGGTTGTTGAGATATTGAGATTGAGTGTGTATATATATATATATATATATAATGTGTGTATATATAAAATTATATATATATATATATATTTTTCGTATTTTGATATGTCAACTTTTCTTTTGCGTTGTCTGTTGCTGGACTTTTTTTGTTTAAAAAAAACAAAGGGCGGGAGGGTGCGGACTTGTTCCCTCGTGAAAAATGTACAGACTGAGTGACCAGTAAGTCATGGGACTTGATGTGACACAGAAGTCCCCTTCCTTTCTACTTTTCCTGCCAATAACCTGCCACCAAAAATAACACCACCTCACCACCCCACTTTGTTTGCCATTCATTTAACCCTATTTGAAGCTAACATACTATCCCGAAGGATCCGTCTCCAGTTATGATGCCTTACTGTGTTTATAACACAGGGCATTGCTTTACTCCCTGTGTAGTCTACCTGGGTTGTAGAATTCTTGCAGGGGCAATTGCTAGGGGGAAGGGGGATCAACAGGGTGCCCTATGTCAGTGCCCATTTCCCTAGGCACGTCCCCATGACTCAAAAAGGAAGTTCTGGACAGCCGCACTCCGGAATATAGCATTATTAGTAAAAAGTCCAACAGATACAAGCCACAGCAAAAAAAAATGGATAAACACGCTGACGCGTTTCACACTTAGAGCACTAACAGTGCTTAGTCATAGTTGCCATGTCCCCATGACTACATCTACAAAAAGCCCTTTCACTACTAGGGATGCAACGGATCAAAAAACTCATGGTTCGGATCGTTCCTCGGATCAGGAGTCACGGTTCGGATCATTTTCGGATCAAAAAAAAAAAAAAACTCCCCCACTGTAATATCCACAATCTCCCTATTGGCAGGGTGTGGCAGAGTATTGGCAGAGTATTGGCAGAGTATTGGCAGAGTATTGGCAGGGTATATTGGCAGGGTATATTGGCAGGGTATATTGGCAGGGTATATTGGCAAGGTATATTGGCAGGGTATTGTCAGACTATTGGCAGGGCATTGCAGAGTATTGCAGCAGGGCATTGCAGAGTATTGCAGCAGGGCATTGCAGAGTATTGCAGCAGGGCATTGCAGAGTATTGCAGCAGGGCATTGCTGACATCCGATCTCTCCCCTTCACTGTACAGATCAGTACACAGAGGGGAGAGAGGAACCGGTGTCATGACATGACGCCGGTTTGTTACAAGTGATCGCTCCGTCATTTGACGGAGCGATCACGTGCTAAACGGCCGCCGGGTGTACCAAGATGGCCGCCGCTCCGGAGCTAGGCCGAAGCTGCGGCCTTTCCTATGGCCGAGGCCACAGAGCGCTCCGCGGATCGCGGGTGTCCCGATCCGCGGAGGTTGATCCGTACAGGTCACGGATCGATGACGATCCGTTGCACCCCTATTCACTACTCAGTGTAGCGAAAGACCTCTGGGAATAAAGGTGGCAGCATCATTGTTTTGGTTGGAAAAAAAATCCATATACAGTATGCTGTATATATATACAGCATACTGTATATGGATACTGTGGAGGACCAGGGGAGAACAGAGATGGCAGAGGTCCTGTGTTGTGAGCTCAGTACAGGAAAATAGGAGCTGGATTTTTGGCAGATTCAGAGGTACTGTATTTGCAGAATTTCTAAAATAAAAAACAACGGAAAATGCAAGTTTTGTAGAGATATACTGTATACAGGGCCGAGACAAGGAGTGGGCAAAAGGGATGGCTGCCCTGGGCGCAGCGTGTATTGTAGGGATGGGGGGCGCCAAGTTCCTTCTACTGTAAGGCTGACAGGAGTAGTGACAGCGGCATCACTACTTCTGCCAGCCCTGCACTGGAAACGCCAAGGATAGAGCTGGAAAGAGGTGCGGGCTGTGCTCTCTTCCCCTTTTCCTCCAAGGCTCGCACATAATAAAGGGGGGGGGGAACAATTTAGCCACTTTGCCCCGGGCACAGGATGATCTTGTCCCAGCACTGACTGCATATGTGTGTTTGTACCCAGACGGACTTTTAAATTGCTGCTGTAGTTCAGTAGAGTGAACTTGTACAGAATGTTCTGTAAGCAGTGCATATTATGAGCTGTTGTCTCCTAGCTGCCACATTCTGCTTCTTTCATTTAATATTACGTTCTTATTTTTTGTTTCCTTCTGTGCAGGATAAACAAGCTTGGCTCCGGCAGTGACTTTGAGGCATATTTCCAGCGTTTAGGGATTGCATCTGCAAGAGCACGCTACACAAAAAATAGGGTGAGCTGGCTGTGAGATGCATGCGTTTGTAGGGGACCTGTTTTATGGTGCAGACAACCACAGAGGGTGCAACTATTTCTGAGCTTCCAGAACTTCTGTATATGTAAACCCTCACCTTGTGAAACAACCCATTCAGATTAAAATAGATATGAAAGACAAAACATTTGTGTATAGATATAAAATGGACATAGACCTCTTCCCCCCCCCCCCTCTTTTTTTTTAAGTGATCATATGCCCTCTGTTCTCAGCTGCATAAGAAGTTCAGGGAGCTGGGGGAGGAGAAACTGCAGTGCACAGAACTTCCCAGTGACAGGCTGTGCAGGGAGAAGGTGGGGGTGGTGTCAGCAGAGGGATTGGCAGGAAAACCAGGGATTTCACACAAAGGAAGCAATACAAAGAACAGGATACTGTTTCATATGGGTTCAAAGTACAGCAGGCACATATCGGGAATATGTAATGTCGGGTTTTCATATTCTTTCATGGGGCCCTGGATCATGTCTTGGGCCCTGTTCTGGAGTACTGCAATGACACACAGCAAGCCTTACAATTCCCCCCCCCCCCCCCCCACAGCACAAAGCAGGTGATTGACAGGCTCAGATGTGCATGTTTCCCTATGAGACTGTGTAGAGGGGGAGGGGTGTCTGTTCCATCTATTCAGGTCTCAGATTACACTCAGCTCCCTGCTGTGCAGTATATGACCTCAGATCTCCGCCCCCTGCCTTCTATAGCTCAGAAATGCTGTATAAACAGTGCAATTTAAACAGCTGTAGAGAAGAAATCTGCAGATTAACAGGTAAAACTTATGTAGGAGGATTTGTTTAATCTGTGTATCACCTGATGCCACTCACTTCACAGGGTATATAGAAGGGTTTGCAACCAGTTAAACTAATGAGCAGTGCATAGAAACCCATCATTGATTATTATTTTTATTTTTTTTTACTGTTACAGAAAACGGACAAGTACAGCAACTATCCAGTCTACCACACCGTATATGAGACATTTGAGCTGGTGAACCAGTTTTATGATCCAACGTTCAAGAAACAACTCGCAGTAGCCCAGATGAGGGGAAGCCTGGTGTACAAGCTCGCCGACTCCGCCATTCTACCGTTTAATGTCCTGGATTATGGCAAGGAGCTGAAAAATTATGCCGACAGCATCTCTAACTTGGCTAAGCAACAACAAGAGAAAATGGAGACCTATGGTGTGTCTTTCGGTGAGTAAAGATAATCTAGTAGATGGATACTACATTTGTGCTCCCCAAAAAAGAATGAGGGTAACTTGCCATTTAGAGGGAATTTCACTTGTCTTAAAGCAAATGTAAAGGTACAAGATTGTGGCAAGATAATATTATGGCAAAAGACTAAGTTGCAATATACTGGAAGTCTCTTTTAGGCCGGGTTCACATTGGTACGACACAACAGTCATACAACTGTGGATCCGACTTTGCCCTGCGACTTGAAGTCTGACTTCAATGAACGGGATCCAACTGATCCCGAACAATACCAGGCCCTTTGAGTCTGGCAAGAATCTTTAGGGGAAACTCCACGCCAAATAAAAAAAAAAAAACATAGGGTTCCCCCTCCAAGACCATACCAAAAAACTGCGTGAGGTCCCCCCAAAATCCATACCAGACTCTTATGCAAGCACGCAGCCCGGCAGGTCAGGAAAGGGGGTGGGATAGAGTGAGTGCCCCTCCTGAACCATACCAGGCCACATGCCCTCAACATGGGGGGGGTGGGTGCTTTGGGGCAAACAAATGGCCCCTGCCCCCACCTATAACTGCGCCCCCCTACCCCAGAGCACCTTGTCCTCATGTTGATGGAAACGAGGGCCTCTTTCCAACAACCCTTGCCGGTGGTTGTCGGGGTCTGCAGGCGGAGCTTATCGGAATCTGGAAGCCCCCTTTAACCACTTGCCGACCGGCTCACGCCGATATACGTCGGCAGAATGGCACGGGTGCGCAAAACCACGTACCCGGTACGTCACTTCATCGGCAGCTAGCGGGTGCGCACGAGCGGGGCACGCAGACTCTAAATCCGCCGGTGGCCCACGATTGTGGCACAAAAAGGCAGAACGGGGAGATGGCAAGGCATTTCTATGTAACTATGGTCTAGGAGGGGGGACCCTTCTATTTTTTTCAAATTTGGCGTGGAGTTCCCTTTCAAGATCCTCAGAGCACGATGATCCGACTTTGATACAACTTCAATGATATTCAGTGCCGGTTGGTTCACACTGGGGCGGCTTCAACATCGCCTGTACAGCGTGACTTGCAAACTACTTCTGTAATAGAAGTCAATGCAAGCCACTCCAAATGTCGCCCCCAAGTAGTACAGGAAACTTTTTCTAAGTCAGAGGGACTTGTGCCACTCTAATTAGTATGGTTCCATTGATGGGCTGAAGTAGGACCAAAGTCGGACCAAAGTAGTGCAGGAACCTTTTTCAAAGTTGGACCGACCTGTGTCAGACCAGTTAAGACGGCTCTCATAGAGAACCATTGATTTATACACGTCACACGTGCTACCAAATTCGGAGCGTTTGTCGTACCAGTGTGAACCCAGTCTTAAGGCCCCTTTCACACGGGCAATTCTTGTGACTCACAATCCACTATGGATTGCGATGTCAGCAGCACCTGGCCCGTGGCTAGCAGCCAATCAGACAATATACCACTTCCCGCACGCCTCTTTGAAGATGGAGTTTTATACTGAAGTTACTGTTCACCATGAAACTGGGCCCATTAGACTTGGTTGTAGTACAGCCCAATTCACTTCTATTGGGTGCGTTGGCAGGCAGCATCACCAGGCAGATGCAACATGCACTACTTCTTTTTTTTTTCTTCTTTGCAACAAAGCGTAGCTCTGCAACTGCAAAGGTGCGTATGGATATATCCGGCAGCTGTTAACAGGGTTTTGACTGGCAGCTGAGGTATGTTAAAAATTACCCCACGCCATTTTTTTCCTGGTCCTGGTATGGATTGAGAGGCCCCACACCGTTTTTTTCAACATCTTACTATTGGCTGCAATGTGGGGTTTTTTTTCAGCGTGGAAGCCGTTGACAGCTGATGACCTGTTGTTAAAGATGCAGTTGCCGTCTTCCTGGCGCGCTCTTTAACCAACTATTCACTATGCCCTGGTTGGGCAAAGCTTAGAATGCACTGTGCAGCAAATTCGGGTGTTCGCCAAACGGCAGATCTTATGCTCGGTCTGCGCTCGCCCAACACTAGTCAGTACATGCGGCCTGCAAAGACTGTGTCAGATTGGAGCAGGCTTTTGTGAACATGTCTTTACTGAATTTGTTATGTCATGTCACTGGACGACTAAGATCCGTGCACATTCGCTGTTAACGGTGACCCTTTGACATTTCCAATCCGCTATTAAGATGCGTGTGATCTTTTCAGTCCTGTGACCCTTAACACCAATGCGATGGAACCCCCTAGTTTTTTTAACCCTGGGTATGACAAGTTCCTTACCCCAATGGCCTACTACTACTCTGCTGGCCCACCACTTTTTTCATACAGGCGCCTTTGTGTACAAGTCAGCTTTACTGACTCTGTTCAAAGAGGCACCTATCCTGTTTTGGTCATGTTTACGGGTAAGACCTTTTCTTGTCTTCATCCCTGAAACAAGCATATAGCAGACCCTTATTGCTGTTTGAGGCTATCTGCTCCAGACAAGCCCCTAAAAGACCTGTCCAGGTGAAGGTTCGGCTTGCCGAGCATGGAAATCGGACTTGGATTGTGTACTAGAAGATGAGGCCTGGGAACAAGGATATATACAGAGGCAGGTGGACCTGCCCTGTATATCTGACTACTGGCAAAAGTTGCATGAGCCCATTCTCTAGGTGATACCCCAGTATCTCTTGCATGGGAATGATCATCCACTATGTACCTACAAGAATTCCCTGGCAGCCCATTTGATCAATGCTACCAGGAAGTGTCTACATTGTCTGGTTAGACACACAACCCCCCGCATTTGTGGGAATGGTATCTCACAGTAAATAGATCACAAAAAGTGGAAGAATTTTATTGGGTGCGCTGGACTCACTTTAGGACTACCGATCTGTACAAACAAGTGATGTTCTAGTACTGGAAAAATGGTTATGTGCAGACTTATTCTAATACTCTGGTAGAGCGGTTGGTGGTTTGTCGGGCCAATGTTGACTGGTTGGGGGCAAGTCCTGCGACAGATAGGCGAAGGATCCCCAGTGCAGGTGTAATGTGAAGCCGACACCAGTTGGTACTATAGGGACCTTTTTTGGTAGCTACTTCCACAGACTCTGGTGATCTCTACCTTTCTGCCTAGAAGGGCCCACATTGGTAAAGAGTAGGAATGGGCTCGGGCATGTTTGGAATGCCACCTGCCCGATCCCGCCAGGAAGCCGACACTGCAAACCGCTAATCACAGGCAGGGAGACATTTCCTGATCCGCAACTGCACAGATCGGAAAATGTCTCAGTGCCTGTGATTAGCAGTGTGCAGTGTCAGCTTCCTGGTGGAATTGGGCATGTAGGATTCCGAACTCACCTGAGCCCATCTCTAGTGAATAGAGGTACATCAAGTCGCCTCTTCACCTCATTTGGGAGTCAGATCCCACCTCCTTTTTTTCTTTTTCATTTTATCATCTCTTTTCCCTCTTTTCTTGGTATAAGTTTTGCATAGTTGAGTTGTGTCCTCAATGTACAAAATCAGGACAAAATTGGCAAATTGATAGCCTGGCAGTCATCTTTAAAGTGGTTGTAAATCCTTACATATAGCCAGTGAAGTGACTGGTCTCAGGTGATACACAGATCAAACAAATCCACCTACATAAATTGTACCTGTATTTGCAGTATTCACTTCTCTGCATCCATTCATAAGTCATACCTGTTTATCTGCAGTCTTCTCTTCTCTACATCTATTCAAAGTGCAGAATATATACAGCTTGTCTAAGCTTTCAGAAAGCAGGGACGGGAATCTAAAGTTGCGCTCTGCAGAGCTCAGTGAGTGCTGATTGGAGGAAAGGGACACATCCCCCTTCACACTGCACACAGGAACAGAGCCGAGGCTGTCAATTACAGGCTGTGTACTGGAGATCTCTCCCCGTCACCTTTTTACCTCTTGGTGTCCGGAAAACTTGTCAGAAGCTACTTGTGCAGATAGCAGAGGAATGAGACAGCAGACAGAAATGACACTTAGTGCTCTGGATTAATATAAGTACACACTATAGAGGGATATGCTTTGCTCATATTTTATGTCTTAGGTTTACAATCGCTTTAAGTATACAGTATATATCTGTGACAAACCCAACCGGGTCAGAGGCTTTTGAAGGGGACTAGGGGCTAGCCTTCAACTCACTGTTTATGGCCCATGGAGGAGACCAGGGATTTTGTCTGCTCTCTCCATGGGATCAGAGGCTGAACTGAGCTCTTTTCCATGCTCTGACCAGGAGAAGCAGACCAAATCCCTGGTCTCCTTCATGGGCCATAATCAGTGGGTAGAAGACTTGCCCCTAGTCCCCTCCAAAAAAACCTTGTCCCGGTTGGGTTTGTCACAATGTTGAACAATTTATATTGCATTTTCCAGGATGGTAAACTGACCAGATCTTACCTCAGAGTCCCACCGGTGTGTCAGTGTGTACCTTGGATGGCTTGGGGGTGCAGTATAGTTAACTAACTAAATGCGACTAAAAAAAACGGTTTCTGAACTACTTTTCAGGAGTTTAAATGGTTGCCCTTTATCAGGATCAAAAGTATACAGCAAAAGTATCTTCTTCAGATGGTTTAGGCAGCTAATGTCTATGGGCACCGTAGTAGGTGTAGGGCTGCTGGGACAGGAGAGGACAGTCACACTGTACCTGCATTTCCAGCCTCCTTCCGGTGTCTATGGGTAACTTTACCCTTCTCCCATTCCATTCCACTCACCCATCTTTCTGCTGAACCAGAAACCTATAACCTCCTCTGTGCTGCATGTAAAGTGGGAAGCATAGTCTGGATTTGTGAGCAGATATGACCATGTCCTACATTATATTTCATTAAAACAATTTCTGTCTGCTTAGAAACTAGTATTTTGAGTCTTACTATTCTCTAATCATTTACCTTTTCTTTGTTGTAGAACCTTTGTTTTCTGCCATTAATAATTTTACAGATTATGGGGCTGGCCTACACCAACGCATTCAAAACGTTGATCTGAAAAAGTAAGTTTGACATTATTATACTTTTAATTTATTCCTACAAGTGATGCTTTATAAAAAAAAAGTGACATACAGTGCAGTCTGTCTCTTTATAACCTTTTTTTTATGTTGATCCTGTTTGTATATCAGTAATTGCAGACCTAGCCATCGATGTGATCCAATAAATTTTTTTGGTGCGTTTTGGGTTCTTCAAAAAATATCTGCCAGGCGTACAAATTCAAATAAAATTGTTTAGCTGAAAATGAATTTTGTGCAGTCACGGTACACCTAAAGTGGTAGTAAACTGAAGAATTACAAAAAAACACTGACAGTCAGAGTTTTAATAATAAGAGACCCTAGAGGTTTCTCTTCTGTCACAAATGGACGTAAAAAAAAACACAAGGAGAGGAGGCGCCTCTAAGTGCAGTATTTAAAACCAGATTTAATAAAAAACTCTGTGCAGAACACTCACATTTAGTAGAATAACATAAAGCATGTAATGTAGTTAAAATCCAGGAAGAGGGGGGTCCGTCAGATCAATCACAACAACGCTGGGTCCTGCTGTGCGTATGGCTGTGCTTGAACACCGCTGAAGCCGGCCGCGGTGACGAAATTCCAAAGCGAGGCCTGGGACGCTGATGGAAGGCAGGCGCGGAGCTGTGACGTCACTGGAATGCGACGCGTTTCATGAGCGTACGGGCTACGATGTCACGGTAGCCGCGCTCCTTCATCAAAGCTACAGATGGATCGAGGGAATGGTTTAAGAAGAGAATGGGGGCGGGGATTGGAGAGAGAAGGGGAGGAAGGAAGAGCGGAGGGGGGGGGGGGGAAGAGGACGGAAAATGATGGCCATATATCTGGTTTATCCAAATAAAAATAACAAGGTGCATATCAATAATTGCATATGTACACATGCATATATAAGAGAATATATATAAATAAATAAAATAAAGGTAGATATAAGGATAAGAATAAATTTAATTAAAAATAAAAATAAAAATAAATATAAAAAAAAAAATAAGAATAAAAATAAGAATAAAAGAAGGGCAAAAACAGAGGGGAAATAGACGGGATGCGTCAGGGAAATTTTGGGAATAATTATAGGAGAAACACACAATCAAAAAATGATAATAATAATAATAAATAATAATAAGGATAAATAAAATTAAATGAGTGTTATTATATCATGAAATAATAATTTGGAAAAATGATATATGATATATGTGAGAGGGGGGTGAATGATTTCTCAAGGTCATAAGAAACTGCTGATTAACCCAAAGAGAATTGGAGATTAGTCATTAATTGGAATTTAAAATCAAAATCACATATGTGTGATAAATTGAATGAGATATTGAACATTACTGTAGTAATTAAAATTAGTTAAAAAAAAAAAAGTTATTAATACATCTATATACATATACACATATGTGCATATATATGCACAGGTATGTATTTAGTCAAGTGCATGCGCACGCATAGGGAACCCACTACCGAGTGGCCCCCATACATGCGCCGCTCATAACAATAACGACATTAAGGAAAGAAGAGGGGCCTATTCCTGTAAAGAGAGCCCATGTATATAGAAATGTACATGGGTTCTATATAATTCATTATAAGAAAAAAAACAAAAACAAAGAACCCATCTGACCTTTAGAGGTCAGTGTATGGTTATCATTAAGACAGCTCACTCATTTGGTTGTTGATGGTAAACAGATATAAAATAGATATATTGAGGTATGTATATTGTGTTTACAGAATAGTTGCAATCTCAATGCTTTCATTGATTCCTCTCGGCGAGAGTGCATCTAAGGTATAGATCCAAAAAGTCTCATGTGCACAGAGCTTTTTGAATCTTTCAGCCGCTGGGAGAGACCTCGGGATCTGTTCAATAACCCACACTTTCAGGCCCTCAGTAGAACCTTGGTGGGCTAAGGAAAAATGTCTTGGAACACTATGAGGATCTGTTCCACCTTCTATGAGCCTTCTATGTTCCCCAAATCTTCGTCTCAGGGCTCTAATTGTCTGGCCTACGTACATTAGGCCACACGGACACCTTAGGCCATAAATGACGAAATCGGACGAACAATTGTAAAATTCTTTTAGCACAAAGGTCTTACCTTTAGTGGTAAAGAATTTTTGTCCATGCTGAACGAAATTGCAGGTTTTGCATAAGGCCTTACGGCACTGGTACATGCCTACTAGGGGGATCAATGTAGGTACAGACGATACTGTTGAGATGGATTTAAACTTGCTGGGTGCAATCTTATTTTTAAGATTGGGAGCCCTGCGATAGATAACCTTGGGGCGAGTTGGAAGTGATGTTTTTAAGTGGGGGTCTTGGTGTAATATCCCCCAATGTTTTTCCAGAATCTTCTCCATACCTTTATATTTATTATGAAAGGTGGTTATAAACTTGCTTGACCCATCATAAGTAGATGGATTAGTTTTGGGTTTTGATGGTTTACCTTGCAGGTAATAACTAAAAGCTTCTTCCACCAGGGGTTCGGGATATTTTTTGTCAGAGAACTTTCTCTTAAGGGTTTCACTTAGTTCGACATAATCTGAATCCTTAGTACAGTTCTGCCGAAGCCGGCAGAACTGTCCTTTTGGAATATTTGTGACCCATTTGGGAAGATGACAGCTGTTAAAGTGTAAATAAGAATTACCTGCTGTAGGCTTAGTATAATTTTTAGAAGTAATGATGGAACCATCATGTCCTAATTCTAGGTCAAGAAAAGCAATAGTAGCCGGGTCAGTAGCCGACGTAAATGACAACCCATAAGGGTTGGTGTTACAATGTTGGACAAAGGAGTTAATCAGGTCAATATCCCCGTCCCAGATGATAATTAGGTCATCGATATATCTACCGAAGAATATAATATTGGCCGCAAAGGGGTTGTTTTTATAAATGAAATTGTTTTCCCATAAGCCCATCGCTAGGTTAGCGTAAGATGGTGCAAAGTTTGCCCCCATTGCTGTACCCTGTATCTGTTGGTAGTGCTCTCCATTAAAGGAAAAATAGTTATGCGTCAAGCAAAACCTTGCTGCTTGCACTACAAACTCTGCTTGGCGCATATTGATCAGAGGATCTGCGGATAGAAAATGTTCCAGTGCCATCAGTCCGAAGTCGTGTGGAATGGAGGTATACAGTGAACATACGTCCAGTGAGAGCCAGATGTAGGTAGGCTCCCACTTGTATAGAGACAACATTTCCATAAGGTGAGTACCATCCCGAATATATGATTGTAACTGGGCAACTATGGGTTGTAAAAATTGGTCAATATATAAACTGAAGCCCGTGGTGACACTATCCATGGCTGCCACGATAGGTCTGCCTGGGGGATCCTCTAAGCTTTTATGAATCTTAGGTAGGTGGTAAAAGTAGGGTACTTGGTAAAAAGTCTTTTGCAAAAAAGACTTCTCGGGTTTGGAGATAATACCTTTTTGCAGGGCAGTGGAAATCAGTTGGTCAGCTTCCATAGCATATTCGGTAGTAGGGTCCTTAGGAAGTTTGACGTATGTCCTGTTATCTGAAAGTAACCTGTATGATTCCTTGAGATAATCTGCTTTATTCTGTAGTACAATACCTCCTCCTTTATCAGCAGATTTTATTACCAAATCCTCTCTATGAATGATTTGATCAAGTGCTTTAATTTCTGAAGGGGATAAGTTGTTGGACTTGGAGGCCGAGGAGGATTCGCACAGTTTCTTTAAGTCTGAGAAGACAATTCTGTAGAATGCTTCTATATAAGGGCCCTTAGATTGTGTAGGAAAAAATATTGACTTAGGTTTTAATGAGGTATGAATAATTGGAGGGGATGTTGCAAGATGCTGGGTCAGTATGTGAAGCAATGTGTCATCACTATCAAATACGTCAGAATTATCAGCATCTGAAGAAAGTTCAGAGCTGAGTTCAAGTGGTACTATAGTGGAACTGATCTGGGAATCGGGGTTACATAGGGTATTAGCTGATTTCTCAGATTGGATATGAAAATGCCTTTTCAGGGTAAGATTACGTACATAAGCATTTAAATCTTTAAAAAGAACAAAAGGGTTTGGCTTATTAGTTGGTGCAAAATTGAGTCCTCGGCCAAGGAGGGATAGATCTGTATGGGATAGCGTATGTGAAGATAAGTTGAATATTTTTATAGTTTGGGGTATTTCAGCGTGTTTGTCCGATTTTCTCTTTTGTCCCCCTCTGCATCCTCTTCTGTGAGCTTTCTTTTTCGGGAGGTTTGTGCAAGAGGAGGACTGGGCACTAAAAAAGGAGCAGTGGAAGATGGTGTAGTACTAGAGGAGGGTGCAGATGGGGGACCACAAGAGATTGGATTGTTCGAGGTAGGTAATGTCTTAATTTGGGAAGATTCTGATTTAGTGAAGGTAGATGAATTCACTAAGTTAGGGGTGGAAGAAGAAACAATAGACGTGTTTGAAACCTCAATGGGAGCAACTGAAACACTGGAGCCAGAGGAAGTGGATGGAATCAGAGATTGTGGATTAAGGGGCCTATTATAGAATTGGTGTAGGGCACGGATGAGTTCATCCTTTTTATTATTATCACCATTATGAGGATGACGGGGCAATGGGTTGGAAAACTGTGGGTGACGACTATTCCGCTGCTGTATGGTAGAAATTCTATCATTTGAAAAACGGATACTCATAAGAGGTATGGGGGGGTGACTGAGGGGTACGGGATCCTGCCTAGTAGCTTAGGGAATGGGAATTAGTATGAGTGGGAGGTGTGTAAGACATATTCTTTTTATTCCATGAAAAAATCCTATTTAGGTTATAATCATCCAGGTCACGTTTAAATTTCCCCATTTTTTTGTTTATAAAATTATCCTCATCTTTTTGTGTTTTCTCTTTTAATATTTCTAACCATGAAGATGGAATCTGGGTTGAGGATCTAGATATCTCTTCAATGAGGGAATTGATTAGTTGGCTAGCTGAATTAAATTTATCCGTACGGTGAGAAATGAGTGTTCCCATCCACTTAGTAGTGCAAAATTCTGCAATGCTAGCCCATTCCTTTTTTAACTCTTCATTCAGGTAGAGGGGACAATCCTTCATCACACGCAGGCCTCTAGGGGAGACTTTTAGGTCAATATATTGCTGTAGAAAGAATTTGTCCCACCAATGGAAATTGGTGGTGCAAATCAATCTCTCTAATTGTTTGAATTTACCACAGAGGCTCTGACGTGTCCTACCTTGCAATTTAATCGTGTCAGAAAAATGAATTGCAGAGGACATTGTTGCAAATATTGCGTTGATAATCGCATATTTTTGTGCGGTTATGTTGGAAATGATATCCATATGTAAAGATGATATTAACGTGATAGGAATATGGAAATGGGGAACCAGTATGCGGTACAATTTGGGATTAGATGAGATAAAAGATTAGTAATATACAATGTTCAAAAGTGCATGAAATTAATTAGTACAAAGAAAAAGAATAACAAACATAAGATATTAGGACATCAGGTATTTTTTAACATCGGGTATTTTTAACAGGATACCAGCATGCAGCACAATAGGTTTCAAGAAATTTCATTGTAAGCAAGTAAAGGCGCAAAAAGGCTGGGCATTCCTATGTTCCCATTATGTAGATGGCAAGAGGTAATTATGACTAATAAAGTCCATAAGAAGTCTATGTGGGCAAAAAGACTCAATAAAAAATTCAAAGTCCACACAGATGGCTGCCTTCCTGGAAGAGCTGAACCTAAGCCCCAAAAATCTGCAGAAAAAACACAAGGAGAGGAGGCGCCTCTAAGTGCAGTATTTAAAACCAGATTTAATAAAAAAACTCTGTGCAGAACACTCACATTTAGTAGAATAACATAAAGCATGTAATGTAGTTAAAATCCAGGAAGAGGGGGGTCCGTCAGATCCATCACAACAACGCTGGGTCCTGCTGTGTGTACGGCTGTGCTTGAACACCGCTGAAGCCGGCCGCGGTGACGAAATTCCAAAGCGAGGCCTGGGACGCTGATGGAAGGCAGGCGCGGAGCTGTGACGTCACTGGAATGCGACGCGTTTCATGAGCGTACGGGCTACGATGTCACGGTAGCCGCGCTCCTTCATCAAAGCTACAGATGGATCGAGGGAATGGTTTAAGAAGAGAATGGGGGCGGGGATTGGAGGGAGAAGGGGAGGAAGGAAGAGCAGAGGGGGGGGGAAGAGGACGGAAAATGATGGCCATATATCTGGTTTATCCAAATAAAAATAACAAGGTGCATATCAATAATTGCATATGTACACATGCATATATAAGAGAATATATATAAATAAATAAAATAAAAGGTAGATATAAGGATAAGAATAAATTTAATTAAAAATAAAAATAAAAAAAAATATAAAAAAAAATAAAAATAATAAAAATAAGAATAAAAGAAGGGCAAAAACAGAGGGGAAATAGACGGGATGCGTCAGAGTAATTTTGGGAATAATTATAGGAGAAACACACAATCAAAAAATGATAATAATAATAATAAATAATAATAAGGATAAATAAAATTAAATGAGAGTGTTATTATATCATGAAATAATAATTTGGAAAAATGATATATGATATATGTGAGAGGGGGGTGAATGATTTCTCAAGGTCATAAGAAACTGCTGATTAACCCAAAGAGAATTGGAGATTAGTCATTAATTGGAATTTAAAATCAAAATCACATATGTGTGATAAATTGAATGAGATATTGAACATTACTGTAGTAATTAAAATTAAAGTTATTAATACATCTATATACATATACACATATGTGCATATATATGCACAGGTATGTATTTAGTCAAGTGCATGCGCACGCATAGGGAACCCACTACCGAGTGGCCCCCATACATGCGCCGCTCATAACAATAACGACATTAAGGAAAGAAGAGGGGCCTATTCCTGTAAAGAGAGCCCATGTATATAGAAATGTACATGGGTTCTATATAATTCATTTTAAGAAAAAAAACAAAAACAAAAACAAAGAACCCATCTGACCTTTAGAGGTCAGTGTATGGTTATCATTAAGACAGCTCACTCATTTGGTTGTTGATGGTAAACAGATATAAAATAGATATATTGAGGTATGTATATTGTGTTTACAGAATAGTTGCCATCTCAATGCTTTCATTGATTCCTCCCGGCGAGAGTACATCTAAGGTATAGATCCAAAAAGTCTCACGTGCACAGAGCTTTTTGAATCTTTCAGCCGCTGGGGGAGACCTCGGGATCTGTTCAATAACCCACACTTTCAGGCCCTCAGTAGAACCTTGGTGGGCTAAGGAAAAATGTCTTGGAACACTATGAGGATCTGTTCCACCTTCTATGAGCCTTCTATGTTCCCCAAATCTTCGTCTCAGGGCTCTAATTGTCCGGCCTACGTACATTAGGCCACACGGACACCTTAGGCCATGTACGTAGGCCGGACAATTAGAGCCCTGAGACGAAGATTTGGGGAACATAGAAGGCTCATAGAAGGTGGAACAGATCCTCATAGTGTTCTAAGACATTTTTCCTTAGCCCACCAAGGTTCTACTGAGGGCCTGAAAGTGTGGGTTATTGAACAGATCCCGAGGTCTCCCCCAGCGGCTGAAAGATTCAAAAAGCTCTGTGCACGTGAGACTTTTTGGATCTATACCTTAGATGTACTCTCGCCGGGAGGAATCAATGAAAGCATTGAGATGGCAACTATTCTGTAAACACAATATACATACCTCAATATATCTATTTTATATCTGTTTACCATCAACAACCAAATGAGTGAGCTGTCTTAATGATAACCATACACTGACCTCTAAAGGTCAGATGGGTTCTTTGTTTTTGTTTTTTTTCTTAAAATGAATTATATAGAACCCATGTACATTTCTATATACATGGGCTCTCTTTACAGGAATAGGCCCCTCTTCTTTCCTTAATGTCGTTATTGTTATGAGCGGCGCATGTATGGGGGCCACTCGGTAGTGGGTTCCCTATGCGTGCGCATGCACTTGACTAAATACATACCTGTGCATATATATGCACATATGTGTATATGTATATAGATGTATTAATAACTTTCATTTTAATTACTACAGTAATGTTCAATATCTCATTCAATTTATCACACATATGTGATTTTGATTTTAAATTCCAATTAATGACTAATCTCCAATTCTCTTTGGGTTAATCAGCAGTTTCTTATGACCTTGAGAAATCATTCACCCCCCTCTCACATATATCATATATCATTTTTCCAAATTATTATTTCATGATATAATAACACTCTCATTTAATTTTATTTATCCTTATTATTATTATTATTATCATTTTTTGATTGTGTGTTTCTCCTATAATTATTCCCAAAATTACTCTGACGCATCCCGTCTATTTCCCCTCTGTTTTTGCCCTTCTTTTATTCTTATTTTTATTATTATTATTTTATTTTATTTTATTTTTTTTTTTAATTAAATTTATTCTTATCCTTATATCTACCTTTATTTTATTTATTTATATATATTCTCTTATATATGCATGTGTACATATGCAATTATTGATATGCACCTTGTTATTTTTATTTGGATAAACCAGATATATGGCCATCATTTTCTGTCCTCTTTCCCCCCCCCCCCCCTCCGCTCTTCCTTCCTCCCCTTCTCTCTCCAATCCCCGCCCCCATTCTCTTCTTAAACCATTTCCTCGATCCATCTGTAGCTTTGATGAAGGAGCGCGGCTACCGTGACATCGTAGCCCGTACGCTCATGAAACGCGTCGCATTCCAGTGACGTCACAGCTCCGCGCCTGCCTTCCATCAGCGTCCCAGGCCTCGCTTTGGAATTTCATCACCGCGGCCGGCTTCAGCGGTGTTCAAGCACAGCCGTACGCACAGCAGGACCCAGCGTTGTTGTGATTGATCTGACGGACCCCCCTCTTCCTGGATTTTAACTACATTACATGCTTTATGTTATTCTACTAAATGTGAGTGTTCTGCACAGAGTTTTTTATTAAATCTGGTTTTAAATACTGCACTTAGAGGCGCCTCCTCTCCTTGTGTTTTTTCTGCAGATTTTTGGGGCTTAGGTTCAGCTCTTCCAGGAAGGCAGCCATCTGTGTGGACTTTGAATTTTTTATTGAGTCTTTTTGCCCACATAGACTTCTTATGGACTTTATTAGTCATAATTACCTCTTGCCATCTACATAATGGGAACATAGGAATGCCCAGCCTTTTTGCGCCTTTACTTGCTTACACAAATGGACGTCCTGCCTGACAGCAGGTAATGTGATCTAAGCCGCACATGCACAGCTCAGACCATACTTATGGCTCGCTCTGTATGCTGCGGTGATGTAAGTCCCGTGTGCATGCGCAGGAGTGATGTCACCTTGGCCTGCCCATTCAAGCGGTCAATGATACGAAACTAGGAAGGAAGACCGAGCAAAGATGGAAGTGCTGAGGACCAGGGATCACATATCTCACATTCACATACTAGGGCCAATTTAGACAGGAGCCAGTTACCCAACCAACTTGTCTTTGGAATGTGGGAAGAGCCTGGGGTACCTTGAGAGAACCCACACAAGCACAGGGAAAACATGTAAATGCTATGCAGGTAGGGTCCTGGTTTGGATTTGACCCCAGTGCTGCAAGGCAGGAGTGCTAATCACTAGGCTACTGTGCTGCCCACCTTTTGTAGCCATCTAGAGATTAGCCTTAAGTAGAACTATGGCCTCCCATTAAATGCCATGTTTTCCATATAAATAGTTGTTGATCCTACCAGTGAAGTCCACCTAATGTAGCTTCCTGTGATGGGGTAGCAACTCTGCTGCACTGCTCCTGAAAGTCATCGCGGTCATGTAGGCTGTGCCTGATTGCACGACAGCGGGATGATCAGCAGGGGTGTGGCCATCAACACGGTCACTGCTGATTCACAAGCCTGTAGGTTGTCAATCAGCACCTGGCCACACCCAATCCTGCCCACTGCTTTCTGGACTGAAAACACTGTCTCAGCTGCTGAACCCACTGTAAGCTGCACTGTAAGCTGCAGTGCCTGGGAGGCGAAGCGCGTGTGACAGAAAGGGTTTGGATTAGTTAGGGAAAGTAAAGGATAGCTTTTTGTTTACTTTGAGACATGTGCATCACATAGTAACTGGGTTTGGTACTTGTATGGACTTTCGTACAGGAGCCTTTAGTTGTACTTTAAATCTAATCCAATGCACAGTGTTGGCGTGAACATTACTAATCAGTTTTTCAATTACAGTCCCCTTGCTCTTCGTATACTGAATGACCAGTTGATGTTTGCAGAGAGAGCTTTCATTGATCCCCTTGGCCTACCAGGACGACCGTTTTACAGGTACAGAAAAAAATGCCACCCACTGCCATGTTTTCCATTATCTTCAGGTTATTCTTCCAATATCTTGGTTTCATGTAACCACCAAGCTCCACCTGTTCATTCTTTTTGAGTCATTTACACTTGGAACTTGCCAGTGATAGTCACCGGCTCTCTGCTCACTGAAGACCGAAAATTGAGCGATCAGCGGTCTTTGATTTCTCAGTTGTTGTTATAAGCCCAGTACACATGATAAGAAAATCGGACGGACGATCCTCTTTTCAAAGCCAGTCAAAACCAATCATGGAAATGTACGAAAATTCTCGTACCACCGGGCTTTTTTTTTTCCGTTTTTGTTTCTGATCATGTGCAGTCTTCGTATCATCTGATTTTTCTCAAACGAAAATAGTACACACTAAACGAAAATCGTTAGTTCTGTTCATGTACGAGAAACATCTGAATCGGATGTCAAAAGTTGTGTACACACTATATGAAAATCGAACAGTCGTGCCTTGTACGGAATTTTTCTTCCGATTTTCACATAGTGTGTAACCCACTTTAGGGGTGGCAGGGGACTGATGCTGCATCCACCTAGGCAAGTACAATAAAACCCTGGATTGCGGGCATAATTCATTCCAGAAACATGCTTGTAATCCAAAGCACTTGTATATCAAAGCGAATTTATGCATAAAAAATAATGGAAACTCAAATGAGGACAAAGAAAAGGATATTGCTTAAGTAGCCAGAAATCTGACTTTTTAGGAATGGAAACAATGGAGAGGTGAAAAAATATATTTTTTCAAATTTTTTACCTCTCCATTGTTTCCATTCCTAAAAAGTCAGATTTCTGGCTACTTAAGCAGTATCCTCTTCTTTGTCCCTATATGTTTGGATGTGGCATTGGTAGTGCTTCTTTTCCCTATTTTCGGAAAACTCAAATGATTCATTCCACAATTATTTATTCATAGGTCCTTCAGTTTATAGTCCATAATGATAGCAATGTGATAGGTTGTGTAACCATAAAATGTCCATCCACAAATGGCAGCCTCCACAAGGGGATTAGAAGTAAAATCCAGCAGGAGCTACAGAGTACAGTACAAAAGAGAAGAGAGGGGCCTCTACGTGTAGCAATATGTTTACATTTAATGAAGGTACAACATTTAGCAACTCACATGGTTGAATAAAAGAGGCACATCTAAGTATGCAGGCATCCGGGGTAAAGCTGTCCACATAGACCATCCTCCGCACCACTGGCTCACTCCGCTGTCAGTCTGCAATCACGAAAGGGAAGACTACCCTGCAGTAGAGCGATCTGAAAGCGAGGCTTGAAGCACTCGTGGAGTGCAGCATTGAAGGGATGACGTTGATGGCGGTGCGGAGGATGGTCTATGTGGGCAGCTTTACCCCGGATGCCTGCATACTTATATGTGCCTGTTTTAATCATCAACCATGTGAGTTGCTAAACGTTGTACCTTCATTAAATGTAAACATATTGCTGCACTTAGAGGCGTCTCTCTTTTTATACTCAGTTGTCACATGACACTACTCTTATACCAAGACTTTGCTTGTATGTCAAGTCAAAATTTTTTTAAACATATTGCTTGTCTTACAAAAACGCTCTTAAACCAAGGTTTTTCTGTATGTAGGTTTTTTTTTTTTTTTTAATACCGCACTTATCTTTGAACCCCATCAGCATTTTGGCTGTCCGGTGCGTAAAGTCTGAAGGAGGGTTGAAACTAGCTCAGGACTGCAGTGTCTTGTCTGTGAGTTTGTTTCCGTCTTATGCAGCCGGCTCCTGTCATTTATATAAATGTGTTTATAAGCCCTTCTGTTTGGCGCTCCCCAGTTGTAGGCAAGCCCTCTGTGTTCTTGAGTACAATACAGGACTGCTGCTACCACATAATACGCAATGCCCTTGCTATGACTGGTCAGGCAGTGATATGAAGTCACTGTGGGGGGAATGGTGGTGCAGCATGGAGGAAGCCTATGGGAATGATAAATAAGGTAAATTCCAATTCCGCTAGACAAAGCAAGCAGTTAGCTTTTGGAGGGGATCCAGTTCAAGGGTAACATTTTTTTTTTCTCCATCCTTGACTTATGCCACGTACATACAAGCGGACTTTTCGACCGGACTGGTCCGACGGTCTATCCGACGGCCTTTCGGCGGACTTTCGACTGACTTTCCAAACGAACGGACTCGCACACACACGACCGGACTTTCCGGCAGAATAGGTCCGACGGTCTTCCCAACGGACTTTCAACGGAGTTACGGCGGATTTCCGGACTTGCCCACACACATTCATTTTGAACGTGATGAGGTATGACGGGACTAGAAAAGGAAGTCAATCTCGCCACAATTTTATCGCCAAGATTAACACCTTGCGAGCCCCGTCGCAGAATACCAGGCCCTCAGGTCTGGTATGGATTTTAAGGGGAACCCCCTACACCAAAAAAAACGGCATGGGGTCCCCCCAAAATCCATACCCTTTAATAAGGGGGCCCCCAGATCCCGGCCCCCCGCCCTATTTGAATGAGTATGGGGTACATAGTACCACTACCCATTCACCTGGGGAAAAAAGTGTCAATAAAAAAACACACTAGACAGGTTTTTAAAGTAATTTATTAGGCAGCTCCGGGGGTCTTCTTACGACTTCGGGGGTCTCTTCCGACTTCTCCGCTCTCTCCGGCCTCTTCTCCTGGTGTCCGGCCTCTTCTCCCGCTCTCCGGCCTCTTCTCCCGCTCTCCGGTTCTTCTCCCGATAGGATCGCGCTGGAAACATTCTCGCAGGCAGGTGCTGTAGCTGCCCTTGCGTCGTATTTGGTTGGTCGGACCAGCATACAGACGAACGGGCTTCCCGATAGAAACTGGGTCCGGCGGAAAGATTTGAAACATGTTTCAAATCTAAAGTCCGTCGGATTTTTGACCGAAAAGGTCCGTCAGAAGTCCGATGAAGTCAACACAAGGTCGGATTGTCTGCCGGATTCGGTCTGTCGGACCAGTCCGGACGAAAAGTCAGCTTGTGTGTACACGGCATTAAGCTCAATCGTTTGGTTTTGGTTATACTAGCAGAACCACTTGACTCCTAACAGAAGCTATCATCTTGTTAAGAGTTCATTTTTATTATTATCTACTGTGATATTTCTTCTCCTCTTGCGATCCTTACATATTTCCGAGCAAAGACAACCATTCCTGTTATCTTACATCCCGACCGTTGGAAAGCAAATTGTTTATAGCGAGCTGTAGTTATTCCTTAAAGCTCATCACAATACATATAAAATCTCCTCCATCAAATATTCTCTTCTTTTGCAGACATGTCATCTTTGCACCCAGCAGCCACAATAAATATGCGGGGGAATCATTTCCCGGGATTTACGACGCTCTGTTTGACATTGAGAATAATGCAGACCAGCAGAAGGCTTGGGAGGAAGTGAAAAGACAAATTGCCGTCGCCACGTTTACTGTGCAAGCTGCTGGAGAAACCTTAAAAGATGTTTAATAAAAGTGTCGGCTTCTTGTTACTTTTTGGTGTCTATCAGAAAAGGCCAAAATAAGCGTGCTGTATAGTCGCAGCAGATCAAAAGGTATACAGGCCAAAATTGACATGCATTGGTCTTTGGCAGTGCAGTATTCTCATTCATCTGACTGTCAGGAGTTGGGGGGCCTTTCTAGACATTTGGGGCCCATTTACATCATAGCAGTGCATTAGTGCGCCCGTGTTAACACATGTGCACCAACAAAAATAACATGCCTGTTACCGCAGCTCAAAAGTGTGACTGGGCCCTTAAGAGCACAATCTTTCAGTTTAAAAGTTTTCTTACTATACACTGGCGTGTGTCTTTAACCGCTTGCCGACCGATATACGTCGGCAGAAGGGCACTTACAGGCATACTAACGTACCTGTACGTTGCCCTTTAAGACGTGGCTTGTGGGGGGGGGGCGCACACACCGCCGTCGGCACGCGCCCACCACGAGCTCCGTGAGTGTGATCGTGGGTCCTGCGGACTCTATGTCCGTGGGGATACCCGCAATCGTCTCACGAAGAGGAAGAACAGGGAAATGCTAATGTAAACATGCATCTCCCCGTTCTGCCTAATGACACTGTCACTTATCACAGCTCCCTGTAATCGGGAGCGGTGATCAGCGTCGCGTCACACGTCATAGCCCCTCCCCCCCACAGTTAGAATCACTCCCTAGGACACACTTAACCCCTACAGCGCCCCCTCCTGGTTAACCCCTTCACTGCCAGTCACATTTACACAGTAATCAATGCATTTTTAATCGCACTGATCGCTGTATAAATATGAACGGTGCCAAAAGTGTTCGATCTGTCCGCCATAATGTCGCAGTCACGGCTGATCGTAGCCATTACTAGTAAAAGAAAAATTATTAATAAAAATGCCATAAAGCTATCCCCTATTTTGTAGACGCTATAACTTTTGCGCAAACCAATCAATAAATGCTTATTGCTTTTTTTTGTTACCAAAAATATGTAGAAGAATTCGTATCGGCCTAAACTGAGGGAAAAAAAATGGTTTTTTATATATTTTTTGGGGATATTTATTATGGCAAAAAGTAAAAAATAATGCGTTTTTTTTTTTTTCAAAATTGTCGCTCTTTTTTTGTTTATAGCGCAAAAAATAAAAACCACAGAGGTGGTCAAATACCACCAAAAGAAAGCTCTATTTGTGGGAAAAAAAGGATGCCAATTTTGTTTGGGTGCAACGCCGCACGACCGCGCAATTGTCAGTTAAAACGACGCAGTGCCGAATCGCAAAAAGTGCTCTGGTCTTTTGCCAGCCAAATGGTCCGGGGCTGAAGTGGTTATATTGTTTTTTAATACCTGCCCCCAGGGTTCAGGTTTAAATATATTTAATCTAGTTAAATAAAATGAAATATGTATATGTAAATCCTTCGCATTGCAGTGCGGCAAAAATTTGACTGAAGAGGGGCATCCAGAAAACGCTTGCAAACTTAGTTTGTATGGTGAAGTACACGCAAAAGCAAATATGCTCATTTATGTCAGAAAAGAACTCTGCTGAACCCCTAATGAAGGTAGAGCAGCTTGGCCCCCCAAAATGCATTGGTTTGTTACTGGATTTATTATGAAATAAATAACTTATTGACCTAAAACTAATGGTGTGGAGCTCCTTGCTTTCTTCTACCTCCAAATGTTGTATGCAGAACCGGGCATGAGGGAAAATATCCAACAGAGACGCAAACCGATATAGATATAATATACAGTGTTTTGTGTATATATATATATATATATATATATATATATATATATATATATATATATATATATATATATGTGTGTGTGTGTGTAATACATATATAATATATATATCTATATATAATATGTATATTTGTGTGTGTGTGTGTGTGTGTGTGTGTGTGTATATATATATATATATATATATATATATATATATATATATATATATATATACCAGCCCTCCAATGTAAATAGCCAGCAGATGTTTCTAAGCTTAATGTGGGCCAGTTATAAAAGGGTGTGTGCACACTTGCTTACATTATTTTAGTTTTGTATTTTTAAACGTTTTTAGTTTGTTTTTTAATTGAGTTGCACAGTTTATAGGTCACATTAAAGGTGAGAAAAGTTCTGAAATGATTTATCTTTGTCTCATTTTTTTTACATCACAGAAACCTGACATTTTTAAGAGAGGTGTGTAGACTTTTTATATCCCCTGTATTATTATTATTTAGGGTACTTATATAGCGCCGTTAATTTACACAGCGTTTTACATATACATTGTACATTCACATCAGTCCCTACCCTCAAGGAGCTTTCAATCTAAGGTCCCTAACTCACATTCATATACTAGGGACAATTTAGACAGGAGCCAATTAACCTACCAGCATGTCTTTGGAGTGTGGGAGGAAACCGGAGTACCCGGAGGAAACCCACGCAGGCACAGGGAGAACATGCAAACTCCAGGCAGGTAGTGCCGTGGTTGGGATTCGGACCAGCGACCCTTTTTACTGCTAGGCGAGAATGCTACCCACTAGACCACTGTATAAACCTCATTTACTTTGAAGGATATGTTCACCTTTAGTAACATGTTACATCTGTATTCAGGGTGTTGCATGTTACTAAAGCAGCAGCCCTGCACCCTGATCTCCCTCCCCCCATCCATATTGTGACGGAGGCTCTTTACTGAGATCAGTGTAGCGGTGTGTCAGACTGACACACCGCACCACCAATCGCTGCGATGCGCGCCCCCATGGGCGTGTGGCGGCTGTTATCCTGCAGGCGTCATATGACACCCAGTCAGGATAACTGAACCACCGCCCGGCCGTCATTTTGCTATAGGCCGGGCGGGAAGTGGTTAATTTGCAGGGATTTCCTCTCGCTTCCTGTTTGGTTATGAGACAGGAAATGAAGGGAAATCTCTGCAATAGGACAGAAGAAAAAAAAAATCTGACTGGTTATAACACTCCCTTGCTATCGAAAATGAAAGGAAAAAAAGAAGTGTTGCCTTTAATACTATTTTAATGTCTTTCAGGTTGGGTTCACACTATTGCGAATTAGATGCGGATGTCCCCACATTCCAATTCACATGTCGGGAGATTGTGATCGGCTCTCATGTCTCCGGAGCATATTGCGCAGGAGTCCTGTGTGTCAATTGGTCAGTTTCAGGTTCCAAATTCAGCCAAAAGATTGAGCTGAAATCGGACCTGAAATGGTGAATTAGGACGCACCGGACCCCTGCTGTGAGCCACTCCGTGCTGCGGTGTGAACCCAGCCTTATCCGTCTTTGTTTAGGCATCTTTCTCAAACTTGCTTTCCCTGAGTCAGTGGTTATCTCCCTATTCCTCAATAGAGGTTCTATCTCTTCCCCACTATAGTTTTGTATGGAGTGAAGTTATATTGTTATTGTTGAAAAATATATATATATATAAAGGTTTGTAAAATATCCTTGCTTCTAAAAAAAAACCCATAATGAACATGCAATATAAAAATGGACAAGTGCAAAACATTGTGTTTCATAAGACATAATAAGCCAGGACTTGGTGTAAAGCAAATATACATATAAATAAGCGAGGAGCGGATTGTAATAAAATAATTCATTGCCATAAACACAGATGTGGGGGAAACATGCTTTGTATGGTTATGGGTTTTATGCAGATTTATAATCCCGACCCTGGAGACCATAATCTATTTAAACAGTGGGCAAACATCTATTCATTGCATCTAAGGCTCCGAATAAAGCTTTTCGGTGGGAAGAAATGGAACTGCTTGGGAACCATTGAAATGGAAATTGTATTTTAGGTGAAGTGAGGAGAGGAATATGAAATATTCATGATTCAGAAGGTATATAAAGTTGTTTTTATGTGCTTTAACTGTATTTAAAGTGTACTCGTTGTAAATGGGTTATAAACGGAGAAGGAAAATAACTTGTCTAGAGGTGGTTTATTGGATTTCAGTGCCAATGTGATTTTGCATGTCGCCACTGTCCCAGCCAACAGTGCCTTGAATAAGGTATTTGTACCCCTTGAAATTTTCCACATTTTGTCATGGTGCAACCAAAAACATAAGTGTATTTTATTGGGATTTTAGGTGTAGACCAACACAAAGTGACACATAATTGTGGAGTGGAAGGAAAATGATAAAATGGTTTTCAAATATCAAAGTATGGTGTGCATTTGTATTCAGCCCCCTTTACTCTGATACCCCGACTAAAATCCTAAAATCTAGTGGAACCAATTGCCTTCAGAAGTCACCTAATTAGTAAATAGAATCTGCCTGTGTGTAATTTAATCTCAGTATAAATACAGCTGTTCTGGGAAGCCCTCAGAGGTTTATTAGAGAACCTTAGTGAACAAACAGCATCATGAAGGCCAAGGAACACACCAGACAGGTCAGGGATAAGGACGTGGAGAAGATCAAAGCAGGGATAGGTTAAAAAAAAGAATCCCAGCTTTGAACATCTCACAAACCTATAATATACACATATATATATATACCGTATATACTCGAGTATAAGTCGAGGCCCTAATTTACCACCAAAAAATGGGAAAAAAAAGACCCAAGTATAAGACGAGGGTGAGAAATGCAGCAGCTACTGTAAGTGGAAAAAGAGAGTCAACAATGCCCATCTGCAGCTGTATACCTCCCTGTGTCCTGTGCATGTGTCCTGTGTATATGTGCATGTGTCATGTGTCCTGTGTATATGTGCATGTATCATGTGTCCTCTATCTGTGTCCTGTGTATGTGTCATGTGTATGTGTGCATGTGTCATGTGTATATGGTCCTGTGTATGTGTCTGTCTGCATGTGTCTGTGTGCATCCTACCTGTGTCCTGTGCATGCCTCCGTGTGCCGCTCTGCACCGATCAGCATGTGCTATTCCTATTCGGCGGCCATTCACTGTTCAAAAGCCGCGCCTCCTCCTCGTCCATGATAGGCAGAAAACTTCATTTCCCAGCAGTCAGCGGTCAGCCTATCACGGACATTCTCTCATCCTCATACCACGGACGAGGATGAGAGAATGTCCGTGATAGGCTGTACACTGACTGCCTATCATAGACGAGGAGGCGCGGCTTTTGAACTGTGAGAGCTGAGAGCCGCTGCCGAGTGGTATGTAGCACATGCTGGCCGCCGTCTGCCTGCATGACATGCTGATCATGTAGGCAGACGGCGGTGACTCGAGTATAAGTCGAGGGGGGCACTTTCAGCCCCAAAAAAAGGGGCTGAAAAATTTGACTTATACACGAGTATATATATATATATATATATATATATATATATATATATATATATATATATATATATATTCTCACACACACAGGAGATTGTGTTGTGGATTTTTTTTTTGCGCAATGTGTAAAAACGTGAAACACAATTATTAATACATTGATGTATTAAAGTGAATAGATTAGTCACTAATTCATTATTATAATGACTGTAATAATTAGTTTATTCTTGACTAATGTATTCACTTTAATACATCAATGTATTAATAATTGTGTTACACGTTTTTTACACATTGTGGTGTGGATTTCTTTTGTGCAATCTCCTTTGTATAATATATATTTTAAATTGAGTACCGTATTTATCAGCGTATAACACGCACTTTTTCCCCCTGAAAATAAGGGGAAAATCGCAGGTGTGTGTTATACGCCGACAGCGTACCTCGAAGGGGAACAAGTTCCCGCCGGAATTCACTGAGCTGTCATCTCCTCCCGGCTCTCACATCACACACACAGTCCCGCCTCCGCCACCGGCATTGGACCAGTGTTCTGTCTATCAAAGGGGCTGGTCCAATGCTGATGGCAGAGGCGGGACTGTGTGTGTGTGTGTCACTGCCGACAGAGCCGAGGAAACAGATAATGGCTCAGTGATTTCATATGAGATGGTGAGCTGCATTGATGGGGGAGATGGGCACAGAACAGGCTGCAGCTTCAAAGTGGTTTACTTTTTTTAAAAAAGGTTTTTTTTCCTGAAACTTCCTTCTTAAATTGGGGTGCGTGTTATACGCCGATAAATACAGTATTTAATTTTTTCAGGAGATAGCAGCATATATACCTATATTAGTTTCTTGATAGGAAATCTATTTTTACATTTTTTTTTTTTAATTTAAAGTTTATCACTTTTTTTCACATAATTTCTTGATATCACTTTCACTGTTGGTTGGGCAAGCGTAGAATAATTAAAAAATACATACAACTGCAAACCTACCAAGACATGGGCGTCCACCTTAACTGACAGGCCGTGCAGAGAAGCAGCCAAGAGATCCATAAGAAGTCCCATTTTCAGTTTGCGAGAAGCCATGTGGGAGACACAGCAAACATAGAAGAAGGTGCTCTGGTCAGATGAGACCAAAATTGAACTTTTTGGCCTAAAAGCAAAACGCTATGTGTGGTGGGAAACTAACACTGCACATCACCCTTAACACACCATCCCCACCGTGAAACATGGTGGTGGCAGCATGTTGTGGAGGTGCTTTTGTTTACTAGGGACAGAGAAGCTGGTCAGAATTGATGGGAAGATGGATGGAGCCAAATACAGGGCAATCTTAGAAGAAAACCTGTTAGTCTGCAAAAGACTTGAGACTGGGGCGGAGGTTCACCTTCCAGCAGGACAACGACCCTAAACATACAGCCAGAGCTGGGGGCGGAGCTAGCGCGCAGCATGTAAGGAGCGTCTGACCGGAGCTCCGTCTGCAGACAACTTATCCTGATCGAATCCTGGGACAGCGGCGCTTGTTTTTTTGGCCATCGGCTGGGGATGTGTGCTGGGATACATCAGGCACCCTCGGGGATGGTGAAATACGGCCCTCCGTGCCCCAAATCCGCCGGTGAGCGGTTGGCACAATTCGCCTGGGGCTCTCAAAATGGCGCTGGAACACAGGAGGAGGAGGAGGAATGGCCGCCGCTGCAGAGATCCACAGAGACACCGCCTCAGGCATCCTCATCCTCAGTGGTGGACAGGGTGAGTCCTAAGCCCCAAAGAGAGGTAGTGATACACAGGGGAAGATCGCTGGACAGGCTGAAGGATCGCTGGGTGAGAGCTGACAGGGAGGTGAGGGGAGAGGAGGAACCGTCCCTGTCACAGATAATGGCGGCCATTCAGGGAGGCCAAGCAAAGTTATTAGATCACTTTGAGGAGCTAAGGATGGAGTTTTTATTCATCAAGCATGACATGCAAAAGCTGAGGGAGAAGGCACAGATTACAGACCGCCGTGTTACTGCCTTGGAAGATACTGTAAGACCCTTAGATACTGCAGCACAGGTGACCAGAAGGACCTTATCTGAACATACTTCCAAGATGGCCGACATGGAAGACCGCATGCGAAGAAACAATATAAGGCTGGTGGGGTTCCCAGAAGGAGTGGAGGGAAAGCACCCAGAGGAATATTTAGAGAAATGGCTGATTGCTAATATGGCGCCTGACACCTTTACAAAAATGTTTGCTATTGAAAGGGCCCATCGAGTTCCAGGCCGGGCCCCTCCAAAGGGAGCCCCCCCCCAGGTCTATGATAGCAAAAGTGCTTCATTTCCGGGACCGGGAGAATATTCTAAGGGGAGCCAGAGTGGGCCCTGAGATGACTTCTGATGGAAATCGCATATCAATATACCCTGATTTCTCTGCCGTTACCCAGAAAAAGAGAGCTTCATTTCAACCCATAAAGAAAAGATTGCGGGATCTCAACTTGATCTACAGCATGCTATATCCTGCTAAGCTGCGCATTGTGGAGAATGGAAAAACGCTTTTTTTCACAAATCCTACTGAGGCGTCTGAATGGCTGGACTCTCGTGGTAATCGGAGGAATAGAGCCTCACCTAGATCACCTTGAGGAAGATGAAAACGTGTGGAGCAATTGTCTTTTTGGGTGAGAGAATACTAATTGGAAAGGATACTGACTGCCTATTTGACTGTATCTTGTGATATATCTCTCCCTGCCTCACTAGTCGCCCCCTTCACCCTTTTTTTCCCCATCCCCCATTCTGTTTTTTTTGCTCTCTTCTTTTTTTTTGCTTCATCATGGAGGTTTTTTTTTCCTTGCAGTAACATTTTTTTTTTCTTCTTCATGCTGAAGATATTGCTGGAACAGAAGATCTGTGTACTGTGGATGCAATCTCTGCCTGATGGTTGTCCTTGAGGGGGGAGGGGGGAAGGGGAAAGTTGATCCTCTTGGGTCTGTTTCTGGGACAGTTGTTTTTTTTCCCCATTTGAATTTTTTTTTCCCTTTTTCTGGAGGTCTTTCTATAGATACTAGCGGTCCAAATAAATAAAACGTTTTTTTTTTTTTGTTTTATATTGCCGCTGCCCTATGTCAAAAAGATATACAGTGTCTGCAGATGGAACTTGAAACTGTAATTTACTGGAACAGTTTTTTTTGCTGGGAGTACAGTTTTTTTTCCCAAATTTTTTTTAGGGAAAACTGAGTTTTTTTTATTGACTTATTATTTTTTATTGTTATCTGAGGCTAGGTAGCATTGGTACTCCTAAGTAACCTGCCTTATGTGACTAGTTTGAGTTGCATCTCTGCTGCTAATTCATTGTGGTTATGGGAAAAAAGTGCCTGGTATGTTGGGACTGGGTGCAGGGAGGGGGGAGGGAAAGGGTTGGAAACTGTAATTTTTGGGGTCTTTTAAGTCTGTCTTTGGTGGGGGTGGTTCATATTTGCTGTTATTACAGGAAATTCTCTCAAAAGCCCTGCATGTATCACCCACTGTGAGCACGGGGAGAGGCCTGGAGCCCATTGGGGTGGCTGGATTGGACAGGTGAACTGGGTGAACTACAAGGTGAACGACAGGTGAACTACAATTATAGATATGGCGGTTAGTCTCAAAATTTTGGCCTGGAACGTACGAGGCCTCATTTCTAAATTCAAGCGCTCCTTGATTTTTGATTATATTAAGAAACACAAGCCCCATATAATTTTGTTCCAGGAAACACATCTACAGGGCTCCAGGGTTCTCTCTTTAAAACGAGCACATATTGCCGGGGCTTACCATGCTACTTACTCCTCGTACGCACGGGGAGTTTCCACTCTGGTTACTAAGGCTATGCCTATTTCGATACATGCGGTTCAGACTGATATTAAAGGGAGGTTTGTGATATTAGTAATTCAGGTGATGAATACATTTCTAACGATAGTGAATTTATATGTAGCTCCTCCTTTCTCGCTAGCTCATCTAGATGATATGTTACAGATAATTTATGAGGTAGCGGAGGGGAGGATATATATACTAGGGGATTTCAATACTGTGGCAGAGCCAGCTCTGGATAGACTTGGGGCGGTAACCGGCACGTCGGCTCCTTTAGCGGGATGGTTGTCTGCACATGGTTTCAGAGATGTCTGGCGTTTCCATCATCCTGGGGTGCGGGAATATTCCTGCTACTCCGAAACGCATAAGACGCTGTCCAGGATAGACACCGTCCTGACTGAGGGTGACGGGATGCAATTGGTTCAGGGGGTGTCATATTTGCCCAGAGCTTTATCAGATCATTCCCCCATGCTACTGGAACTTAATTTAGGACCAAAGCCGGGTTTAAGGTTATGGCGAATGGAGGCGAGTTGGCTTCAGGAGGAGTATATTAAAATCAAATGTACGGAGGCGATCAAACATTTTTGGGCAGAAAATTCTGGCTCCGCATCCACACTTCTCCAATGGGAGGCTTTTAAGGCCACGCTGCGAGGGGTGTTCATGACGGAGGTCCGAAGTTTTAAAAAACAACTGGCCTCAGAGGTACAATTTAAAGAGACTGAGGTGACACTGGCGGAAGCTGAATATGTTAGAGATCCCACTGCAGAAAGGTTACTGACTTTACAAACCAGTACAAGGGAGTACAAGACGATCCTCACAGATCGTACAACAAAATTAAATTTGGCACAACGCAGACGTATATTCGAATTTGGAGACAAGAATGGCAGGCTTCTGGCATACCTGGCGAGACCTGACTATATTCCGGTATATATTAGGCGGTGTATGATGATTCTAGGATTGAAATATGTGACTCAACCGCTATCCTGGATATTTTTGCTCGTTTCTATAAAAAACTATATAGTTCTTGTGCCCCCTTGGAACTGGAGAAACTGGGGAAATACATTGCTGACGTTGAACTACCTAGATTGACAAAAGAAGACAGTTCTGCTCTAGAAGCGGGTATTACGGTGGAGGAGGTAGAGAAGGCGATTGCCTCCTTTCCGCCTAGGAAGGCACCTGGACTGGATGGCCTTCCTTCGGAATGGTACAATACTTTTCGATATGGTATGGCCCCAAGCCTATTGAAAGTTTTTAATACAGCTAGATCGGATGGTAGACTCCCTCCCTCTATGAGGGAAGCCCTGATTGTATTAATACCTAAGGGGGGGTAAAGACCCTCGAGAATGTGATTCGTACCGTCCAATCTCGCTGATGAATATGGACACAAAAATCCTTGCAAAAATATTAGCTGGTAGACTGCAATCTGTTATACTAAATTTAGTGGATGCTGACCAAACTGGTTTTATACAAGGTCGTTGCGCACAGATGAATATTAGGAGACTATTTATAAACCTTCAGATAGCCCATGACAATTTGGGAACTAGGGTGGTGGCGTCTTTGGATACAAAAAAAACCTTCGACTCTGTAGAGTGGGCATATCTGTTCCACCTCCTTGAGTCATATGGTTTTGGCCCCTGTTTTATATCTTGGGTGAGGTTACTCTATACGGACCCGCTGGTAAGATTACGGGTAAATGGTATAATTTCGGACTCCTTCCCTATTTTCAGAGGTACCAGGCAGGGGTGCCCGCTTTCGCCCCTCCTGTTTGCCTTGGCGATTGAGCCTTTGGCGGTCAAGCTAAGAGCCACATCGCAATTGGTGGGACTGAGACTGGGCGATTTTGAGGAGCGAGTATCGCTGTATGCCGACGACATGTTGCTATACTTGCAGGATCCAGGGCCCTCACTATCAGAAGCTTTCCGATTGATTCAAGAATTTGGCGATTATTCTGGATTCCGGATTAATTGGAAAAAATCTTCCATTTTCCCTATTGATGGGGGGGTGGTGATCCCGAGGGAATGTCCCATCCCACTCTCCACTTCTTTTAGGTATTTAGGGGTCGAGATCCAGCTTCCCATCTCTATGTTCTTGGAAAAAAACCTGACGCCGGTCATACAAAATTTTCGGGAGAAGGTGCGGAAATGGCAGAATTTACCGATTACCCTATTGGGACGGATAAATTTATTTAAAATGATCTTTTTGCCGAAGTTTCTTTACATTCTCTCGAATTCTCCGGTTTTTATAACTCTGAAGGTCTTTAAACATATAGATTCTATTATTGTGGGTTTCCTTTGGGGTTCTAAAGCTCCCAGAGTCTCCTTGGCGATTTTAAAGCTGCCAGTTACAATGGGTGGAATGGCGTTACCAGACCTGCGGTCTTACTTTCTGGCGTCGCAACTATCCTTCTTGCACTGGCGACTCTTCCCTTTAACACCCAATGCTACTGCCCTGTTGGAGGCTGCTGTTGCCTCCTCGCAGGAAACACTTCAAAACATGCTGTATAGGAAGGGGATACCAGGAAGAGAGGTGGGATCCGTAATGGCACTACCGGGGAAAGTGTTCTATATATGCTCCAGGCGACGGAAGGATGATCCATTGTGGTTGTCACCGAACAGTCCCCTGTGGTATAATAAGACACTTGCAGAGTTTTTGAAACTAATTGACGGACATAACTCTTGGGCTAGACATGGCATAAAATACTTACATCATATATATCAGGATAATCGCTTCTGTACATTTGCACAGCTGAGAGAGAAGTTTGAAATACCGAGGAACTGGTACTTTCGGTATGTCCAACTACACCATGCTGCGCTTGCGCAGTTTGGCGCTGATGAAATTATAGTTCAGAATACTGACTTGGAGAGGATTCTGATAGATCCAGACCCAAAAAAAAGAATTTCTAGATATTATGGGGCAGTGGGCCCGGGGGTGGTGACTACAACCTCTAGATCTATGGAACGTTGGGTCACGATTATCCCGGAGCTGTCGGAGGAACTGTGGCAAGAGGTGTTGGATACATATCTAATATCCGTGGTTTCCTCCACGGATAAAATGATTCAATTCCGGTACCTACATCAACAGTATTATACACCTACTAGACTATATCGAATGCATAGACGGGAATCGGCTCTTTGTCATAAGTGTGGGAGGGCGGAGGGTACTTTCTTACACATGACTTGGGAATGTGTAAAGGTAAGACCATTATGGTCGCAGGTGACAGAATTCATTTCGGAACAGTTTGATTTGCCAAATATTTGCTCTCCCTTACGGTGTCTCCTAGGGGTGTTTGGACAAGAACAAATGAGTACACACACAAAATTATTTCTGAGAATTTTATTTTTTGGAGTACGAAAGCTTATTGCCAGAAGATGGATACATGATGAACCGCTAACACTGGGGATGTGGAAAAAAGTAATTAACTCTGATGTCTTGATGTATAAAATGACTTATGAAGCTAGGGGGGCCTCTAAAAAATTTCATAAGGTATGGTTTAGATGGGTTGACTCTGCTGATACCCTGGAAGGCGAGGGATAAATACTTTGTGGGGAGGCTGTTTGTTTTTTGTTTTTTTTCCTATTTCAGGAAAGTGAACAGGCAAATGGTAGATGATAGTGATCTCAATTTTTCTGTTTTGGGCTGATGAGGGGGTACTCTGTGGGCCGTTTCTACCAAAGACAGACTTATGGGTGGGTGAGGGAGGGATGGGAAAAAGTTACTGGTGGTAATATGCTGGTTGTTTTTAAATTCTTGTTCTGGTTTAAAAAAAAAGCACATATACTGAATGAGTGATAAGGACGGTGAACTCAGGAATCTATATGTATGAACACTGAATATGTTTATCAATGAAGGCTAAATTGTTCAATGTACGCCTCTATTCTGACTTGTATGTCATGTCATTATCAGATGTAATGTATAAATTTTGACTTTTGTGCGCAATAAAAACATTTGATAAAAAAAAAAACATACAGCCAGAGCTACAATAGAATGGTTTATATCAAAGCATATTCATGTGTTAGAATGGCCCAGTCAAAGTCCAGACCTAAATCCAATTGAGAATCTGGGGCAAGACTTGAAAATTGCTGTTCACAGACCCTCTCCATCCATTCTGACAGAGCTTGAGCTATTTTGCAAAGAAGAATGGGCAAAAATGTCCCTCTCTAGATGTGCAAAGCTGGTAGAGACATCCCCAAAAAGACTTGCAGCTGTAATTGCAGCGAAAGGAGGTTCTACAAAGTATTGACTCAGGGGGCTGAATACAAATGCACTCCACACTTCATATATTTATTTGTAAAAAAAAAAAAAAAATTGAAAACCATTTATCATTTTCCTTCTACTTCACAATTATGTGTCACTTTGTGTTGGTCTATCACATAAGATCCCAATAAAATACATTTATGTTTTTGGTTGTAACATGACAAAATGTAAAATTTCAAGGGGTATGAATACTTTTCCAAGGCACTGTATAACTTTTGCTTAACCGGCTCACGCAGAAATACTGCGGCAGAATTGCTCTCCTGGGTGAAATCCCGTAAATATACGGCTTTGCCCAGGAGAGTCACCAGAGGGAGCAGGCCGCCTGCACAGCGGGGGGCGGGATACACGTGGCCGGCGAGCGTGATCGCGTGCACAAGAGCCAGCACAAGGATGTCTGTGTTTCTGTCAGAAGAGAGGAGACAGATCGTCTGTTCCTACAAAGTAGGAACAGCGATCTGTCATCTCTCCTAGTTAGTCCCATCCCCACACAGAACACAGTGAGGGAACAAAGTTAACCCCTTCCCTGCCAGTGACATTTATATAGTAATCAGTGCATATTTAAAGCACTGATCGCTCTTTAAATATCAATGGTCCCAAAAGTCTCCGATCTGTCTGTCGCAATGTCACAATACTGCTAAAAATCGCAGATCACCGCCATACTAGTAAAAATAAATAAATAAATAATAAAAACCTCATAAATCTTTCCCAAAGTTAGTAGATGCTATAACTTTTGCGCAAACAAATCAATATACGCTTATTGCGATTTTTTATTTTTTTTTACCAAAAATATGTAGAAGAATATATATTGGCCTAAACTGATGAAGAAATTTCTTTTTGTTTTTTTTTTTAAAT
This sequence comes from Lithobates septentrionalis, assembly GCA_037952835.1. Taxonomy (NCBI): domain Eukaryota; kingdom Metazoa; phylum Chordata; class Amphibia; order Anura; family Ranidae; genus Lithobates; species Lithobates septentrionalis. The sequence goes on along the minus strand of JBBDGP010000964.1, from coordinate 1,510,926 downwards.
TGGGAGATATTTATTATAGGAAAAAGTAAAAAATATTTTTTTTCTTTTCAAAATTGTCACGCTTTTTTTGTTTATAGCACAAAAAATAAAAACCGCAGAGGTGATCAAATACCACCAAAAGAAAACTATTTGTGGGAAAAAAAGGGACGCAAATTGTTTGCGTACAGCGTCGAACGACCGCGCAATTGTCAGTTAAAGCGGCGCAGTGCCAAATTGTAAAAAGGGCTCTGGTCAGGAAAAGGGGGTAAAATTTTCTGGGGCTGAAGTGGTTAAAATATTCAATCTATATGAAGTGCATAAAGTTATAACAAAACATCCAGTCAAGTGAAGAATCAATAAAAACACATCATACAACCCCTGGCAAAAATGATGGAATCACCAGTCCCTGAGGATGTTCCTTCAGTTGTTTATTGTTGTAGAAAAAAAGCAGATCACAGACATGGCCAAAATGTAAAGGCATTTCAAATGGCAACTTTCTGGCTTTAAGAAACACTAAAAGGGGGCGTGACCGGAAGCCGAGCAAGATGGAAGCCTAATCTCCCTGCTCTCTGAGCCCGCAGCGAGAAAGGCAATCTTGGGGGCAACCATCCACAGCTTTATGGGCAAATCACGGACCACCCGCTCCTCTAAACACAGGGGATCATCACAACCCCCTCCGGGTGCATCCACGGACCTCCGCTCCTTCTTTACACAGCCGGACACATCCCGGAGCGAGGAGACCAACATGGGGCCGGTCACTTCCGCGCTTCAGCACCGGAGCTCCACTCAGGCCTCACAAACTGCTCCAGGCCTTCCCCTGCACTCAGAGGACCAAGCAATGGCAGAACCGAACCTCCAGGAGCGCAGCCTCTACACCGGAGCGGTGAGTTCTCCCCCGCAACCCGCCGTTCTGAGGGAACAGCCATACGGGCCGCCATTAGCCATGCTGCCTACCTCCGCCCCGCCATACACTCAGTGCTCAGGCGCATTCCCGAGACTTCTAAGAACAGCCTCCGACCCTCTGATCCAGAGCCAGGACCACACTTCCCCGTTGTCCCCGCTCTCCTCAGATCTCTCCCAGGACTATCCACCCTTACCCAGCCCCGCAGGCCCTGCGGCCAGAGTGCATCAGCTCCCTGAGGGAACACAAGATGGAGCTTGGGCCGTCACGGTCGCATCCCCTCCGCCTAAGGCACAGAGGCTCTCTCGCTCTAGAGACTCCAGCACCTCCAGACACCATCTGCTCCCCACACCTTCATATGCGCAGAAGGCAGGAGCTCTGCTCCCACTCCCAGCAAGGGCTAGCTCTACAAGCCCCCCTCAGCAGCAACAAGCTGAAACATGGACAGACCCATGGGACTCCCCAGCAACTGGTACACGACTATACCAGGAGAGGGGAACCGCACACCCTAATGCCACACCACCGGGCAGGTCATCACCTAACCAGCATTATGGCACCACAATGGATCCACCCTTACATCCCCAGTGGCAAGCATACTTACAAGCCATACCCACAAAGGAAGATTTCAGACAGCTTATTGAAGATGTGAAATCTACCTGCCGGACAGAAATCCAAGTACTCCAGACAGGCCTCAAACACCTGGCGGACAGGATGGAAATGGCTGAGGAAGAGATACAAGAAACCAAACTGGCAGTCCATAGAACCCAACTGCAGGGAGCAGACCACAGAGAAATGCTGAGAGACATGCAGAGACACGTGGAGGACTTGGACAACCGGGGGCGCCGTAACAACATTCGAGTGAGAGGCATACCGGAGGCGGAAGGCCCTGAAGACCTACAAACAACCCTACAATCTGTTTTCAATAATTTAATTGGGGAGCCGCCCAATAAGCACATAGACATGGACAGAGCCCATAGAGCGCTTCGCCCTAAAGGCGCCACTGCCAAACCAAGAGATATTATATGCAGAGTCAGCTCCTACCCCATCAAGGAAGAAATCATGAAGCGGGCACGTTTGGCGCGTAAAGTGACTTTTGAGGATGTCCAGATACAACTGTACCCAGACCTCTCTTGGATCACCCTGCAAAAACGCAGGCTCCTCCAGCCTCTACTACAGCTACTGCAGAAGGAGAACATCACCTACCGTTGGGGTTTTCCCTTTAGCCTTACTGCAAAACATCAGGGCAAATCCGCCGTACTGAGATATCCAGAGGACCTGCGCACTTTCTGCAACATCCTTGAAATTCCAGCACCAAAGTTACCAGACTGGGACATTGTCGCAACCCCACCACCACCGCCTACAATTTGGCAGAGAGTGTCTTCCTCCAACCGACCCCGGGAATCTGACCCGCAACGCAAGTCCGCCAAACAGAAGAATCGCTGAGATGCAAACACTGACTCTAGATAACTAAAGGACCTGAGCACTTAGGCTCAATATACAAGCCAAGTTAGACTGCAGTTTATTTTAGTTTGTCTAATGCAACTCCAGTTTAGGACCCCCGAGATTGCCCCCCTATGCTGAATTTTACCTTATCATCTAGGGCTTAAGTCAGATGAGCTCTGGAGAGATGGGTATAGCTTCCGTTCCCTATCACCCCCCCTCGATAGTTTAATAGACATCAGCACGGGGTCGCAGACTATGAGCTGTAGAATAGTTATTTTCGGTTGGCTGCGGGCTCCCCTGTGCCCCTCTCCACCCCTCTTTCTTGGGGTGGAGGGGCCCAGGGGACTCCGTCCAGTCCTAGGCCTACGGGCCTATACAGGTTTACTAGGAATGTACGTTTTCCATGTTTTTTGCACTCTAACAGTGTTCTTTTTTCTCTCTGACCTTTCTCTTCCCCTTCCTACCCAGCCATCACCAAACCTACCCAGCCATCTCCGAGCAAACTCGTGGTCTCCTCCCGGAGAGGGTCTGCCCCGAGTCCCAGTCCTGAATGCAGGTGCATCAACACCAGGTGAGCATTTTATCATCTACCACACACACTGCCATGGCTAAGATTCTCTCATTAAATGTACATGGATTAAACTCCAATAAAAAACGGCATCTGGCGCTGAGGGAATTCAGACAGTCAGGGGCAGATATCATTATGATCCAGGAGACTCATTATGACAAGGGGGGCTCCTTCGCATTCGCCTCCAGATACTACTCCCAGATCTATATGGCTTCGGGTACCCACAAAAGGGCAGGAGTGGCCATACTTGTTAAGAGGGGAGCTCCCTTCGCTTGCGTGACCCAGCACTGTGATCCTCATGGCCACTTCATAATCCTACAGGGCCTATGGCAATCACAGGAAGTTACCCTGTGTACTCTGTATGCACCGAACGCCAAACAACACAGCTTTCTATCCAAGGTGTACGCCCGCCTCTTTAAAGTCACACCAAAGGTTTTGGTAATAGGGGGCGACTTCAACCTTACCCATTCATCCTATGCTGATCGCCAGACGGTGGGCCCCCAAGCAGCATCACCCAGAGTCCTTAGAGACTCGAGACTATTCAGACAAATCTCCAGACGATATGCGCTCTTTGATGCGTGGAGGGCTCTCCGCCCAGGCGATCGGCAGTATATGTTCTACTCGGCCCCACACCGCACCCACTCCAGGATAGACTACTTTTTTGTCAACAATCACACCTTACAACTCACTCGCAAGGCTCAAATACTCCCGATTTCATGGTCTGACCATGCCCCTATCTTACTCACCATAGACCTAGATCCAGCCTTCCGTAGACCGTATAATTGGAAGCTCAACACTTTCCTCCTCCAACACCAGCCCTCTCAGGCAGAATTAACTTCCACTCTTCAGCTTTATTTTAAAGAGAATAATAATCAGGAAGTCTCGTCCGCCACGCTTTGGGAAGCCCATAAGGCGGTCCTCCGCGGTAAATGCATAGCACTCTCCACAGCACTAAAAAAAGATGCCCAAGCCGCAAAAGTGAAAGCGGAAAGAGAACTCAAAACACTAGAACACAAGCTCCAAACTAACCCCACAATACCTTTGCTTAAAAAAATAACTAACCTACGTATGACTCTTCGGGACCTGGCCCTAGGTCAGGTAGAGAAAGCCTTGACCAGACTGAAACAAATGTTTTATGACAAAGGCAAATAAGGCCCATTCTCTTCTGGCCAACAAGCTCCGTGAACGCACCCACATGCTATCCCCAAATCAGATTAAAAACAAATCAGGTCAGCTACTATCTCATCCAGTGGACATTGCCCACACCTTCGCAGATTTCTACAAAAATCTGTACAACAGCCCTGACATACCCAGTAACCCTCCCTCCCCAGACCTATCCCAAAAGATGCGACAATATTTAGAACAGAGCGGCATCCCAAAACTCCAACTATCCGACCTGCAGTTGCTTAATGCACAGATCTCGGAGGAAGAATTAGAATTGACTATCAAAACCCTACCATCCCATAAAGCCCCTGGCCCGGACGGCTTTCCCTATGAATATTATAAGACATTCCTTCATCAGTTGCTCCCCCATATGTGTAGGCTGTTTAATACCTTTCTTCGTGACACCCCTATCCCCCTAGATATGCAGCGATCATATATCACCCTAATCCCAAAACCGGACAAAGACCCATCCCTATGCGCCAATTATAGACCCATTGCCCTCCTGAACTCCGACCTAAAAATTTTCACTAAGCTGTTATCCAACCGCCTAAACACGATCCTTCCATCGCTGGTCCACAAAGATCAGGTGGGATTTGTCCCAATGCGGCAAGCAGGTGACAACACCAGAAGAGTGATTGATCTGGTGGACGTGGCGGGCAGGGGGGGACTCACCTCCATGCTACTGAGCCTTGACGCCGAGAAGGCTTTTGACCGTTTGGGGTGGCCCTTCCTGTTCGCCACGCTGACCCACATGGGCTTTCATGGACCTTTTATGCGAGCAATCGGGCACCTTTACTCCAACCCCTCCTCACAGGTCAGAACCCCCTTCGCACTCTCCACACCTTTTTCGGTGGCAAACGGCACCAGGCAGGGGTGCCCATTGTCGCCCCTGCTATTTGCACTATGTGTGGAACCCCTGGCCGCCACGATCCGGAATAACCAGGACATAAGGGGGATAATGGTTAGAGATAGGGAATTTAAGATCTCCCTATTTGCTGATGATATCATCCTTACACTGACCCAACCCCATACCACCCTACCGGTCCTACATAGGGAATTAGATAACTTTAGAGCCCTCTCAGGTTATAAAATCAATGCATCAAAATCAGAAGCTCTGCCTATACATATTCCCGCTACCGAACTTCCAACTTCCACTATAGCTGGAAAACTACAGCTCTGAAATATTTAGGGACCTTTATTACTCCGAAATACGATACCTTATACCAAGAAAACTTCCCACCCCTCTTTCGCTCCATTAGAGCGTCACTGGCACAGTGGAAAAAACACCATATCTCCCTTTTGGGCCGCATAGCCTCTATTAAGATGACCATCCTCCCGAAGCTCCTATATCTCTTTCAAACACTCCCTATCCCTATACCACTCAAACACCTGAAAAAGCTCCAGGCGGACTTATTCCAATTTGTTTGGAACTATAAAAGGCATAGGATACCGAGGACGGTAATGCTGGCGTCACGTAGCGAGGGAGGCCTGGCATTCCCTGATATTATTAAATATTACCAGGCTGCGCAATTAAAAGCAATAGCCTCATGGTTTACTCATAAATCATATAACAAATGGACTGAAATTGAAAAGCTTTGGCTAGCTCCAATACACCCGAACAACCTGCTATGGAGTGCGAGTGCGGAGGTGCCCCCCGATCGGATGCTAGGCCCCATGTCTCTGCTACGGCGGACTTGGCGAACGCTGGCCCGATCTCATAAACTATCCTCGGAGAAATCACCAATGACCTCTTTTATCTGCAATCCCAAAGTGCCAGATAGTCTAACACATCAGATGTCCTACCCCTGGTCCTCTAGGAACCTATTTCATTTTGGGAGTATAGTGGAACCCAGATCCCGTAAATTATTACCTTTTTCTGAATTACAAGCAAAACATGGTCTACCGAAACAGGCATTCTATGGATACTTACAAATCCGACACTACGCACTAACTATAACCTCGAACCTGCAGTTCTCTCCCCCAACCTCCTTTGAAACTATAATATTGGAGGGGAATGCCCAGAAGGGTATCATATCGGGAATTTACAAGATTTTAAATACCTTCTCCCTAGAAGAGCAAGGGAAGCACTCTTACATGCTTAAATGGGAGAAAATACTTGATGAGGAACTCCCTATAGCACAGTGGCAGGCGATCTGGAACCAAACAGCAAAGAGTTCATTATGCACTCTCTATAAGGAAAATGCATACAAAATTTTATTCTTCTGGTATATGACCCCAGATGTGCTCCATGCAATTTTCCCCACTAGTTCAGATCGATGCTGGCGCTGTCAGGGAGGAAAAGGCACCCTCATACACATCTATTGGGAGTGCCCGCTGATTACCCCCTTTTGGGACAAGGTTCAACTCCTACTGTCCCACCTCTTGGAAAGGTTCGAGCTTCTCCAAAATTCTTCTTGCTGGGACTATCACCACTCAAACTACGCACGCCATATAAGAAATTAGTAAGACACATACTCACAGCAGCCAGATGCCTAGTAGCCCTAAACTGGAAACGCCGTTCCCCACCCTCTCCTGAAGATCTTTACTCGAGAATTAAAGACATTGAACTGATGGAGAAAATGACGGCTAGGATGCAGGACAGACTGGAGGGAGGACCCACCATGACCAGGTATTAACCTTACTCGGATGGCCTACTGTATATCCCCCTCTCTCTCCCCCCTTACTTTTTTTTCCTCTCTCTCTCTTTCTATTCTTCCCCCTATATCACAGATTTTAAAATATCTGAGTTCTCATAGATATTATTCTACTATAATGTAACTGGATTAACATCCTCTATCTATAAAAGGAATTGCTATAAGTTAAACGATGAGATATCTTTGAAACGTAGCACGGAGTTAACACCCTTGCTTCACATATATATGTTTAATAGTGGATAAGATATGTTGGATAATAATTACAACTTTCCATGCTTCTTTACTCTGTACTGCAACTGAGAATGATAACAATAATAAAAACTGTTATTTGAAAAAAAAAAAAAAAGAAACACTAAAAGAAATCAAGAAAAATAATTGTGGTGGCCAGTAACAGTTATGCCCCGTACACACGGTCGGATTTTCCGATGGAAAATGTCCGATCGGATCGTGTTGTCGGAAATTCCGACTGTGTGTGGGCTCCATCGGACATTTTCCATCGGATTTTCCGACACACAAAGTTGGAGAGCAGGATATAAAATTTTCCGACAACAAAATCCGTTGTCGGAAATTCCGATCGTGTGTACACAAATCCGACGGACAAAGTGCCACGCATGTATATAGTAGATGGGGAAATGGCGCTACCCTATATGTGTCTCGTATAATTACCTATGTCATAAATGAACAAGGATATTGCTATCCCAATGTTTCTACCAAACTGTGCATAGTTCCATAAAAGTGCATTAGGTTAGTAAAAGTAATAATACCGAGTGATAGTGGCATCCAGTGTCTAAACAGTGACAATATGTCCCTTTGGGCAGACACCCTTAATGTGTGGTAATGTGTAACATCCAGGGACAAAATCCCTTTGAAAAGAATATCACTAGTGGTGCAAACTCAAACAAGTCTCAATGTGTACATACATTATATATACAGTACAAGGACTAATGTTTCAGGGTGGGATGTTTGTGGGGTGCCAGCACTTAATACACCTATATATTCGAAACCTGTACCATGCATGAGGTACTTGTGATCAAAGCATAGACAAGATCACATGTATCTCAAACCGTATGTGCTGGGACCTAATTAAAGTAAAATATACATATATCAGAACTGCATGTGCAACTCTATAATTGTGACAAAAAAGCTGTAAAAACTGTGAACAAAGTCCAGTTAATCAAAAATAAATAGAAAATAAGTAAATTATAAAGCGTCCCGACTGTGTACAGTCCAAACTTTTTTTAAAACAGTGGGTGAGTATATCAACGGTGACTTCTGTGCTCTTCAAAACCAAGAAGAATTGGTGACTCCAGGTGCTCCCCCCAATGTAATCCCCACTCACCAGAAGTAGTCACCCCTGCAGGGGTAGCAGGCATAGAGTGGGTTTCTGGAGTAAAGGTTCCTGTATGTTTCCTGGTTGCCTCCGTGGGTGTATCCCAATGGCTTGGTATGGGGTCTCCAGCAGGCTTTATTCAGGGATGGGTTCCTCCGTGCTTCCTTAGTAGATCAATGTAATTTCCTCCATATAGAAGAAGAAACAACAAGGGACTTGCATAGTGAAGTAAGTTCTCGTTTATTTAAAAGCGTTCGTTACAGATCAAAATAGCAAGCAACTGACCCGGTACAGCGCGGCTGTACGATACGTGAAACCAGGAAGCCAAAGACGGCGTGCGTCCCAGCTTGCGTTCCAACCACGGCTTCCGGGTGTGACGTGTGAGCGTGACTCCGCCTTACGTGTTTCGTCATAGGACGTTATCAAAGACGGTGTCACCGCCTCACGCTCCACACTTGATATAGGTCTGCGGGCTCCCTAGTGCCTCCCCCAATTGTGTAATGGACGCAACCAAAAATGCACCAAGGGGATGTTTTCATAGTGCGGGGCCGCTGCACCACGATAGAAAGTGAATGTTTATTAAAATAGAGAAATTAAAATATACGTAATAAATATTTATACAAATTATTAGATTTGATTGGAATGCATGACTTATTGCCAGGTCTGTGTGATTCCAAATAATACAGAAGGACCTACGGGCTAAGTGGTATCTCCCCTAGATGTAAACAAGGTACGTCCAGATATACAAAAGAGGGGGACATAACGAATAACCTAAAATCTGGGATCCATATATGCACATACACAGGAGTGATAATTGGTTACATAGTGATCACTACATTGGAACCATTATTTATATGGCTGGTGTTGCGAGGCCAATATGCATAAAGTGCACTGTAATCTAAAATCTGTCATTTATAAAAACATAGTTATATTGGTTAAAATTGTCCACAGGGTAAGGTAATTTTTATAACAGAGTGAAAGAAATTTATATATATATGGAAAATTGAGAAAAAATTGAGAAAAAATAATTAAAATTATTCAGCAAAAATGGGGATATGTAGCTATAAAAATAGAGAGCCGTACTACAAGATATTCCTAATAAATACCAAATTAAATAGAATAAAGCTGAAAATAAATGAATAGTAAATAAATAAAAAATATATACTAAAAAATATATATAATAAAAAATACTATAAAAATAATAAATGATAAATAATAAATAATAATGAATAATAAATAAACCATAAAAAATAAATAAAAATATATACATTTTTGGTTGCGTCCATTACACAATTGCGGGAGGCACTAGGGAGCCCGCAGACCTATATCAAGTGTGGAGCGTGAGGCGGTGACACCGTCTTTGATAACGTCCTATGACGAAACGCGTAAGGCGGAGTCACGCTCACACGTCACACCCGGAAGCCGTGGTTGGAACGCAAGCTGGGACGCACGCCGTCTTTGGCTTCCTGGTTTCACGTATCGTACAGCCGCGCTGTACCGGGTCAGTTGCTTGCTATTTTGATCTGTAACGAACACTTTTAAATAAACGAGAACTTACTTCACTATGCAAGTCCCTTGTTGTTTCTTCTTCTATATGGAGGAAATTACATTGATCTACTAAGGAAGCACGGAGGAACCCATCCCTGAATAAAGCCTGCTGGAGACCCCATACCAAGCCATTGGGATACACCCACGGAGGCAACCAGGAAACATACAGGAACCTTTACTCCAGAAACCCACTCTATGCCTGCTACCCCTGCAGGGGTGACTACTTCTGGTGAGTGGGGATTACATTGGGGGGAGCACCTGGAGTCACCAATTCTTCTTGGTTTTGAAGAGCACAGAAGTCACCGTTGATATACTCACCCACTGTTTTAAAAAAAGTTTGGACAGTACACAGTCGGGACGCTTTATAATTTACTTATTTTCTATTTATTTTTGATTAACTGGACTTTGTTCACAGTTTTTACAGCTTTTTTGTCACAATTATAGAGTTGCACATGCAGTTCTGATATATGTATATTTTACTTTAATTAGGTCCCAGCACATACGGTTTGAGATACATGTGACCTTACATAGTTACATAGTTACATAGTAGGTGAGGTTGAAAAAAGACACAAGTCCATCAAGTCCAACCTATGTGTGTGATTATGTGTCAGTATTACATTACATATCCCTGTATATATTCAGGTGATTATCTAATAGTTTCTTGAAGCTATCAATGCTCCCCGCTGAGACCACCGCCTGTGGAAGGGAATTCCACATCCTTGCCGCTCTTACAGTAAAGAACCCTCTACGTAGTTTAAGGTTAAACCTCTTTTCCTCTAATTGCAATGAGTGGCCATGCTTTGTCTATGCTTTGATCACAAGTACCTCATGCATGGTACAGGTTTCGAATATATAGGTGTATTAAGTGCTGGCACCCCACAAACATCCCACCCTGAAACATTAGTCCTTGTACTGTATATATAATGTATGTACACATTGAGACTTGTTTGAGTTTGCACCACTAGTGATATTCTTTTCAAAGGGATTTTGTCCCTGGATGTTACACATTACCACACATTAAGGGTGTCTGCCCAAAGGGACATATTGTCACTGTTTAGACACTGGATGCCACTATCACTCGGTATTATTACTTTTACTAACCTAATGCACTTTTATGGAACTATGCACAGTTTGGTAGAAACATTGGGATAGCAATATCCTTGTTCATTTATGACATAGGTAACTATACGAGACACATATAGGGTAGCGCCATTTCCCCATCTACTATATCCATTACCCGAATAGTCCCACCAGGGACTCACTAGGGGAGGCCGCAAACCCTGTCATTCCTAAGCGCAGACTAATCACATATATAAAGTGCCACGCATGCTCAGAATAAATAAAGAGATGAAAGCTATTGGCCACTGCCCCGTTTATAGTCCCGACGTACGTGTTTTACGTCACCGCGTTCAGAGCGATCGGATTTTCCGACAACTTTGTGTGACCGTGTGTATGCAAGACAAGTTTGAGCCAACATCCGTGTTAAAAAATCCTAGGATTTTGTTGTCGGAATGTCCGAACAAAGTCCGACTGTGTGTACGAGGCATTAGATTTATAGAACAAGCAAAGGGAATAAATTATGGAATCACTCAATTCTGAGGAAAAAATGATGGAATCAACCTGTAAATTTTCATTACAAACACCTTCATCAGATTAAATCTGCTTGTTAGTATGTAGGTAAAGAGGGTAAATCATCACGCAGTGTTGCACAAGATGTTGGTTGTTCACAGTCGGCTGTGTCTAAAACATGGACCAAATACAAACAACATGGGAAGGTGGTTAAAGGCAAGCCTACTGGTAGACCAAGGAAGACATCAAAGCGTCAAGACAGAAAACTTAAAGCAATATGCCTTGAAAACAGAAAATGTGCAACAAAACAAATGTGGAACAAATGGGAGGAAACTGGAGTCAACATCTGTGACCGAACTAACACCTAAACACAAAAAAACAAGGTTACAATGGGCTAAGGAAAGGCAATCGTGGACTGTGGATGATTGGATGAAAGTCATATTCAGTGATGAATCTCGAATCTGCTTTGGGCAAGGTGATGATGCTGGAACTTTTGTTCGGTGCCGTTCCAATGAGATTTATGCAGACGACTGTCTGAAGAAAACATGGAAATTTCCACAGTCAATTATGATATGGGGCTGCATGTCATGTAAAGGCACTGGGGAGATGGCTGTCATTAAATCTTCAATAAATGCACAGGTTTACATTGAAATTGTGGACACTTTTCTTATCCCATCTATTGAAAGTATGTTTGGGGATGATGAAATCATTTATCAAGATGATAATGCATCTTGCCATATAGCAAAAACTGTGAAAAAAAATCCTTGAAGAAAGACACATAAGGTCAATGTCATGGCCTGCAAACAGTCCGGATCTCAATCCAATTGAAAATCTGTGGTGGAAGTTAAAAGAAAATGGTCCATGACAAGGCTCCAACCTGCAAAAGATGATTTGGCAACAGCAATCAGAGAAGGCTGGAGCCAGATTGATGAAGAGGACTGTTTATCACTCATTAAGTCAATGCCTCAGAGACTGCAAGCAGTTATAAAAGCCAGAGGTGGTGCAACAAAGTACTAGTGATGTGTTGGAGTGTTATTTTGTTTTTCATGATTCCATAAATTTTTCCTCAGAATTGAGTGATTCCATAATTTATTCCCTGTGCTTGTTCTATAAATCTAACTGTTACTGGCCACCACAAATATTTTTCTTGATTTCTTTAATGCCGCGTACACACGGTTGTACTTTTCGTCTACAAAAGTCCAACGGACGCTGACGGACTAAAGCTGGCTGGTAATCCGATCGTGTGTGGGCTTCTCCGGACTTTCAACTGACTTTTTTAGCCTCAAATCCGACGTACTTTAGATTTGAAACATGCTTTAAAACTTTACTTCGTAACTACGACGGACCCCGAAATCCGCTCGTCTGTGTGCTAGTCCGACGGACAAAAAGCCACGCTAGGGCACCTATTGGCTACTGGCTATGAACTTCCTTATTTTAGTCCGGTGTACGTCATCACGTACGAATCCGACCGACTTTTGTGTGGTCGTGTGTAGGCAAGTCCGTTCGTTAGAAAGTAGGCCGCAAGTCCGCCGCAAGTCCACCGAAAGTCTGCCGGAAGTCTGTCGGACAGGCTGTCTGACTTTTGTAGACGAAAAGTCCGACCGTGTGTACGCGGCATTAGTGTTGCCATTTGAAATGCCTTTAGTTTTTGGCCATGTCTGTGATCTGCTTTTTTTCTACAACAATAAACAACTGAAGGAACATCCTCAGGGACTGGTGATTCCATCATTTTTGCCAGGGGTTGTATGTGCAAACGTTAATAAATTAAGAAAAAGTTCATATAGGATCCAATAAAGTCCATCAAAAGGTAGAAAAGATGCTCGGTCGTTCGACGCTGTACCCAAATGAAATTTGCGTCCTTTTTTTCCCCCCCGCAAATAGAGCTTTCTTTTGGTGGTATTTGATCACCTCTGCAGTTTTTATTTTTTGCGCTATAAAAACAAAAAAAAGCGTCATTTTTGAAAAAAAAAACATTTTTTACTTTTTGCTATAATATCCCCCAAATTTTTGTCAAAAACAAATTTCCTTTAAACTTTGTACTGTCAGGATACAAGTCCCCCTCAGGGAAATGTCATGCATCAGCTTGATGTGATTTGTATTATTTTTTTTGCTTATGTTCTTCCTTATTCTGTAAAACTAATAAACGTTTTGAAAGTAAAAAACAAATTTCTTCATCAGTTTAGGCCAATATATATTCTTGTACATATTTTTGGTAAATAAAAATAAAATAAATCGCAATAAGCGTATATTGCTTGGTTTGCGGAAAAGTTATAGCGTCTGCAAACCATGGGAAAGATTTATGGCATTTTTATTAAGTAATTGACCTGGAGTTTAGAACCCATAAAAGTCGATCTTATAATCTCTAACCTGATGTATCAAATTAACCCTCAATGCTAATGCAGTTCCCAACACACATCCCTCCACCCAACACTTTTTTTTTTTTAACTACAATGAAGTAATACTAAGATGCAATTAGAAATTGACTGAAAGCTTACCCAACAACCTAAAATTCATACTGGGATAATTTAAGACGGGGCTCCACACATCCCAGGCACCAGATCGTCATGGGAACTAGAAAATGCTTCCTGGTGCCTGGGCTTTTGTCAGCTCATTCACTGTTGGCGCCATTAAGACTCGGCCTCCCCACTGCGGCCATCCCCTGTGCAATTATCTGTCTTGTGTAACATCTGCTGCCGATGCACAATCGGCGACGGATAATGTTACACAAGACAGATAAGTGCACAGCAGTTAGGAGGGCATAATGAGGAGTTTCGCCCTAGAACAGGTTTTTATGGTCATTCTTTTTAGCCAGCCTACAACCCTGACGTAGTCGGGGGTTATTGGCTCACCACTCTGCTGTAAGTTAGGGTGCCCAAATTACTTGCCTTGTCCCAGGTGCTAACAGCCTACACTAACATACTCCTTTTTTTTTTTTTTTTTAGCTGGCCTCTAGATTCAAAGCAAATTTGGCCAGCCCCGAGTGTTACAGTTTTTCTTCAAAGTATTTATATCTCGTACTATTTAGCGTGCTGGCCGCAGCTACCCAGTCACATGAAAGACCATAGTTTTGATATGCTGGTCTTTGGTTGGTAAGTGTTTACCCAGCCACATGAAAGACCATAGTTTTGATATGCCGGTCTTTGGTTAGTAAGTGCTTACCCAGCCACATGAAAGACCATGGTTTTGATATGCTGGTCTTTGGTTGGTAAGTGTTTACCCAGCCACATGAAAGACCATGGTTTTGATATGCTGGTCTTTGGTTGGCGTTTACGGTCATGTGCACTGGTGGAGGTGATGAATTAAAGGCTTATTCCACCTGAAAATGAATAATTGCATCCATATTGGGAAAAAAAAAGTGTGCATTCATTTTTTGCATTTGAATCTGCAAAGCATTGCACCCATGACCGGTTTACCAATGTGAACACCCAGCCCTTTGAGAAAAACACTCTGTATATACACCAATTAACCATAACGGTATGTTCACTGACAGGTTGGGTGAATAACATTGATTGCTTTGTTACAATGGCATCTGAAAATTGGTGGGATATATTAGACAGCAAGTAACCATATCCTCCCTGAAAACGGATGTGTTGAAAGCAGAAAAAAATGGGCATCACAGTTTTTTTTTTTTTTCCAAAATCTTTTTGTTGGTTTTTAAAAAGAGAAACAAAAACAGATAAAGAGAACAAACAGTTAAACATACATTGGTCTAATATGATGTCTATGTGATCCTTGCAGGAATCACGCTGTCACCTTATTCATGAAAAATATATTATGAAATCAGTCATGGCGGTACAGTTTACTGGGTCATGAGGTGGTGCTATGTGCAGTTGTACATGGTAAAATAGCATATTGTAGATTATTGTGTACACCTGGCACCCGCTTGGGAGCTACTTTGTGATTGGGGTCTACTGAGAGGCCTCTGAAGCGGTGGAGGGATCTGCCAGCCACTTAGACCAGACTTTGTTATATTTGTTGGGGCAGCCTCTGTTGTCATATGTGTCTTTATACAGAGGTAAGCTATTGTTGATTAATTGTTTCCACAGGGAGAGAGGAGGGGGGGGTTGGTTTGCACCAACTAAGTGCTATAGCTTTACGGGCATAGAACAGGAGCAATCCCACCAGTGTGCGTCCCGCCACCGTAGGAATTAGTTGTTCTACCAGGTCTAGTATGCAGATTGACATTGATGGTTGTAGTGGCCAATATCTCCCTCCAGTATCCGACAATTGCCGGACAGGTTCAGAAGATGTGGGTGAAGTCCCCAGGAGTCCCACCACATCTCCAACATCCGGGAGGGGAGTCGGGGTTCATTTTGTGTAGTCTGTGAGGGGTAAAATATGCCCGATGGACTATCTTGAATTGGATCAGGCGATCTCTCAGAGAGACCAGGGAGCTAAATGGGAAATCCCATATGTCATCCCAGTCATCGTTGTCAAAATTGGGGATGTCATGGGACCATTTAGATCTTAGCTTTTCCATAGTCGGGAGGGAGGTGACAGTCAGGTGTGAATATAATTGAGAAGTGTGTTTTTTCGCACAATCTGATCTAAGAAGGTCCTCCAGTGAAGATTGGACTAGTTGAGGAGGGGAGTTGGAGAATTGGTGACTGAAGGCATGGGAAAGTTGAAGGAATCGGAAAAAATAGGACTGTGGTATATTAAAATCGGAGTTTAGTTTGGAGAGCGGGACTAGGGATTGATTGGAGATAATCTGTGCCACCGTTTTAATGTTAAATTTGGTCCAGGCATGAGGCTCAGGTAGTTTATAGATGTGCTCCAGGGTTGGGTTTATCCAAAGGGGAGCATTGGGTGAGATTGCCTGTTGAGGGTATTTTTCTAATTTGAGACCTGCCCCCCATGCACGCAGTGTAGTGCGCATGGAGGGTGTCAGTGGATAAGGGGCTCGAGGGCCTCGAAAAAGCAAAAATTTGAGCACATCTAGGGATCCCAACACTGCCGTCTCGACCTGGGTAGCTGGGTTGGAGGTGTCCGGATTGAGCCACCAAGCAGCTGTTACTAGCTGGGCGGCCAGATAGTATTTGTATAGATCCGGACACGCCAAGCCACCTTGGGAGGTTGGGCGTATCAGTGTTGACCAGCTGTATCTGGGGGATTGGGACCCCCATAGGAAAGAGGCGAGGAGGCGATGTAGTTGTTTGAAAAAGGATTTAGGAATCCACTGTGGAGAGTGGCGAAATAAGTATGTAAATTTGGGGAGTATTTTCATTTTAAACAAATTAATGCGTCCCAACAGTGAAAGAGGCAACGATTCCCACGCCTTCAGCCGTTGCCGAGTCTCCTGAACCACCGGGGACAAGTTGAGGAGTAAGAACTCAGAAGCCTGCCTGGAGACCACCACCCCTAAGTATTTAAAATTCTCGACCCATTGTAGAGGGATGTCCGTGGGAGCTGTGTCACGGGCTGCAGGATCCACGGGGAACAGGAGAGATTTTGTCCAGTTAACCCTGAGGCCCGTGACAGAGGAGAAGGAGTTGAGGACCTGTAGGGCTCCCTCGAGTGATGGACCCGCGTCGTTGAGGAAGAGTAGGAGGTCATCCGCATACAGGGCGACCCTCTCCTCCAGCCAGCCAACCCGCAATCCCCTAATGTGAGGAGAGGTGCGAAGGGCCTCAGCAAGTGGCTCCATCGCAGAGGCAAATAAGGCTGGAGAGAGAGGGCAGCCCTGCCGCGTGCCCCTGGACAGATGGAAGGACCGTGACAGGCCCCCTCCCAGCTTAATAGCCGAGGTGGGGTCACGGTAGAGGACCTTCATCCATTCAATGAAGATCAGGGGGAACCCCATCCTGCGGAGGACCTCCCAGAGAAAAGGCCACTCGACTGTGTCGAAGGCCTTCTCAATGTCCAGGGAGGCCACCACTCTAGATCCTTCATTGAGATGTTGTGCGTGTATGTTGGTGAACAGACGCCTCAAGTTAACGTCTGTCGCTCTATTGGCCATGAAACCAGTCTGGTCAGTCTCAATGATAGATGGTAGTAGGGGCTGTAGTCTCGTGGTTAGTAATTTGGTGAGGATCTTGAAGTCTGTATTAAGTAGGGCGATTGGTCTGTAGGAGGCACAGGATGTGGGGTGGGCATCACAGTTTATGTATGGGGTTGCGTAGCCACGGACAGGTCAGGGTGCCCATGATGACCCATGTCCACAGCCAAAAGTGGACACATAAGCATCAGAACTGGACAACAGAGCAATGGAAGAAGGTGGCCTGGTCTGATGAGCCACATATGGATGGCCATATGTGTATGTGTTGCTTACCTGGGGAAGAGCTGGCACCTGCATGCAGTATATGGGAAGAAAGCCAGGGGAGGTAGTGTTTTGGGTAACGTTCTGCTGGGAAACCTTGGGCATTCATGTGAATGGTACTTTGACACTTTTGTTACGTGCCACCTACCTAAACAGTGTTGCTGACCAAGTACTCCCTTTCACAGAAACTGTATTCTCTGAAGACAGTGGCCTCTTTCAGAAGAATAATGCCCTCTGCCACAAGGCAAAAATGGTTAAAGAATGGTATGAGTAACATGACGAGTTCAAAGTGCTGATTTAGCCTTCAAATTCTCCAGATCTCAATCCACAGAGCATCTGTGGGATGTGCTGGAAAAAACAAGTTCAATCCATGGCGGCCCCACCTTGCAATTTACAGGACTTAAAGGATCTGCTGCTGATGACTTGGATACCACAGTGGTCTACTGGCATGCATGCTGCGACTGGTCAGAGCTGTTTCGGTGGCAAAATGTGGACTACTCAATATTAGGTGGGTGATCATAAAGTTATGGCTGATCAGGGTATTATTCATTAGAAATAATATTTAGGTTGCTGCTAGGTCAATATAAAGAAAACCATTTAAATAAATCAACACGGGTAAAAGAAAATATAACCATATTTTTTATTTAAACGTCAAGACATTCTGAAAAGAGCAATACATTTCATAGATAATTGACAGAGTGCAAGTTCTAGGAACGGAGAAACCAACAATTTGCCAAAAAGATTTAAACTTCCTTGCAAGGCTTCTATCCTACTACACGCGCAAGAATTGAGGAATAAAAGCAATTACAATTTAAAAACAAACAAAAAAGGCATAAAATGTGCGTTGGTGTAGTGACAGCATTCTGTTGAAGAGGTAAAGGCAACAGTCTGGTCATTTTGGATATATTGTTTTTGTCCTTTCACAAATAACCTGTAGTAGACCTGTAAAGGTTTTATCTTTTTTTTTTTTTTTTTTAACATACAGTAAGTATATCACAAGAGTACACCCCTCACATTTTTTGTAAATATTTTATTATATCTTTTCATGTGACAACACTGAAGAAATGACACTTTGCTACAAAGTAAAGTAGTGAGTGTACAGCTTGTATAACAGTGTAAATTTGCTGTCCCCTCAAAATAACTCAACACCCAGCCATTAATGTCTAAACCGCAGGAAACAAAAGTGAGTACACCTCCTTAAGTGAAAATGTCCAAATTGGTCCCATTTAGCCATTTTCCGTCCCCAGTATCATGTGACTTGTTAGTGTTACAAGGTCTCAGGTGTGAATGGGAAGCAGGTGTGTTAAATTTGGTGTTTTCGCTCTCACTCTCTCATACTGGTCACTGGAAGTTCAACATGGCACCTCATGGCAAAGAACTCTCTGAGGATCTGAACAAAAGAATTGTTGCTCTACATAAAGATGGCCTAGGCTATAAGAAGATTGCCAAGACCCTGAAACTGAGCTGCAGCACGGTGGGACATCGGTTTAACAGGACAGGTTCCACCCAGAACAGGCCTCGCCATGGTCAACCAAAGAAGTTGAGTGCACGTGCTCAGCGTCATATCCAGAGGTTGTCTTTGGGAAGTAGACATATGAGTGCTGCCAGCATTGCTGCAAGGGTTGAAGGGGTGGGGGGTCAGTCTGTCAGCGATCAGACCATACACCGCACACTGTATCAAATTGGTCTGCTTGGCTGTCGGCCCAGAAGGAAGCCTCTTCTAAAGATGATGCAAGAGGAATCCCGCAAACAGTTTGCTGAAGATAAGTAGACTAAGGACATGGATTACTGGAACCAAGATAAACGTATTTAGTTCAGATGGTTTTAAGCATGTGCGGCGGCAACCAGATGAGGAGTACAAAGACAAGTGTATCTTGCCTTGCAAAAGAAGCTGAGGGTAAAGGTGATGGACTGGCCAAGCATGTCTCCAGACCTAAACCCTATTGAGCATCTGTGGGGCATCCTCAAACGGAAGGTGGAGGAGGGCAAGGTCTCTAACATCCACTCGCTCCGTGATGTCATCATAGAGTGGAAGAGGACTCCAGTAGCAACCTGTGAAGCTCTGGTGAACTCCATGCCCAAGAGGGTTAAGGCAGTGCTGGAAAATAATGGTGGCCATAGAAAATATTGACAATTTGGGCCCAATTTGGACATTTTCACTTAGGGGTGTACTCACTTTTGTTGCCAGCGGTTTAGACATTAATGGCTGTGTGTTGAGTTATTTTGGGGGGGGCAGCAAATTTACACTGTTATACAAGCTGTACACTCACTAATTTACATTGTAGAAAAGTGTCATTTCTTAAGTATTGTTACATAAAAAAAATATAATAAACTATATACAAAAATGTTAGGGGTGTACTCACTTTTGTGAGATACTGTATAAATAGCATTCATATATATATTCAGAAAAAAAACAGTTGTGAACTATAAAAACAACGGGTGCCAATGCCACCCACTCCCCTGAGAAGTCCTTCCAAAATAAAACAGATATTTGAGTTGTGGGGGAACACAAGCGTTCTCCAGTCACCAATTGCAGCTCCACCGCAAGTATTGTGCAGCCAGCCTAGGAGGTGGGGGCGTGCGTTTTCTGATGGATTCTGCATACATATAGTTAAACACATACTATACTGTAAATGCAGAGGAAAGAGTGAGACACCATCATCATAGCTGTGGCCTGTAGAACCACAAGCACCCACGCCAGATGAAATATTTGTTTTGGCAGACTTACCCGTTTGGTCAGTTCTGTTTAGTCCAATATCCTAAACCATGCAGTACCTACTGTAGGTGAGAATATTCTCTTGCAGGGGTTACTATCTCTGTTCTAGAAATACAACCGTTATGGACACACTTTGTCTGATGCATGGTTCCCCACTGCATTGATGTGGTTCCACCTCCCATAAATGCTACCCTGCCACAAGCGGCTTCCTACGGTGGCCATCTGAGAAGAGGAGCAGCCCGGAGCATCAGTGGGGGACCTGAGAAAAGGAGGATCGGGGCTGCTCTGTAACCACACACAGCAGGTAAATATGACGTTTGTTATTGTTATTTATTTTTTTATTAAACTTTATAATATGTAATCTTAAAGTGATTGTAATGTTTTATTTCTTGTAGACCGGTCAATAGAAAGCACAGCCTAGGAGTATTCCATACTGATTTGCAGCCAATCTAGTGGAGCTATAAGGTTTTGTGACAGCAAGTTTTCTGCAGTTTTCAGTGCTGTACAAACAGCATTTTGAATCCTGGCAGTTTAGCTCAGTTTAAACAACAAAAAAAAAAAGTTAAGGGGTGCATACTTAAATACATAAAGCTTTGGATGGACAGTTAATTAGAGAGAGAGAGTCCATAAGTAAGCAGCTACTACTACTAGGTTCTTATTGCTAACCACTGAAAGCTCTGCCTGAACAATGTCACAAAAGCAACCTACATTAATTGTGTCAAATAAAGATTTTTAACATGAAAGCCATAGAAAAAAAAAAAAAAAAAAAAAAGTTTATAAACATCTTAAATTAGACCAGAAACCATTATGGTTTCCCATCAAGGAATTAGCCAGCTTAACTATGGCATTCTCCAACTGATTTACTGGACAGAAAGTAAAATAAGCAATAAACTACACAGATTAATTAAATGGTTCATATAAAAAAGTTTTAATAACAGTCCTGGACAATGTGTAAAAGTTCAGGAGATTGGTCAAAAAATGTCACCCTGCCCCAAAATTAAAAAAAAAAAATTTTCTGCAACACATAATTATAGCTGCTTGGCACGTCAGAGTTTGGTTTTTAGACATAGCGACAGAAAAGTAAAAGATTCGACTTAGATATTGCCCGCCTGTGATCAGGGCATTTTAGAGCTCGACCATAAGAAGGACAGCCCGCTGTTAGTGTGGCCCTCAACATAGACAATATTGCCAAAAGTGTGGACACCATGACAGGTATTATATGGACTCCACACCAATTGAGGAAATTCAGGTGTTTCTGGTGAAGGGTACAAAGGCAATTGTGCACTTCCAACCTTGTGGTAAGAGTTTGGTGAAGGCCCTTTCCTGTTCCAGCATGACTGTATCCCTGTACACAAAGACAGCTCCATAAAGACATGGTTTGATGAGTCTGGGGTGAAGGAACTTGAGTGGCCTACACAGAGCCCTGACCTCAATCCGATAGAATACCTTTGGGGTTAAAGCGTATGTAAACCATCACCTTGAAAAACCACCAATTCAGTTTAAAATAGAAATGAAAAGGCAAAACATTTGTTTAGGGATGCACCAATAGTTTTTTTTTTTTTTTTTAGTACTCTACCGCAACTGTTTTGTTCACACTTCAGCTGTCAGCAATGGTATAAAGCATTGAAAAGTTATTTAAAAATGAAAATGAATACTTTTTTTTAAATGAGTGCACTTTTCAAATGTGAACAATTTTATTTATTAATAGTTTATAAAATAGAAGTTAACAAAAAAAAAAATCAACAGGAAAATAATTAAATGGAGGAGAATAAGGAGTGAATTAAGGCTGATTATAGTAAATAAGGGGGTTAATAAGGGATTACTGACTTCATCTGCAGATGAAGTTCATCCCTTTGAGCTGTAAAAAAACAGTAGACTACAAAAAGAAACGATGTTTATTTTTATATTTGGGCTGAGCAATGTTGTTGATAAATATTGCCAGGCTGCTTTTTTTTTTTTTTGACAGCTCCAATTGCAGGACTTCAGTTTACACCTCAGCTGTCAACAGGGGAACCCCACTGACAGCTAAACTAGTCATCGAACACGACCGCCCCGCTCCTTAACAACCGATAATTTTACATTTCAGCTGTCAGTGGGGGATTCCCGCTGACAGCTGAAAGAACCAAGCCTGAAAGTATAGGTTTCAGGTATCTGAGCATTTGCACAAACAACGATACTGTTGCAAATGCTTAGTATTGGTGCAACCCTACATTTCTGTGGGTATAAAAACAATAAACACTTTTTTCCTTTTTTGGGAACGTGATTGGGAAGTGACCACATTCCCTGTTCTCAGCTACACAAGAACCGGGAGGAGGAGAAACAGCAGCACATTGATCTTCCTAGTGAGAGGCTACACAGGTCCTGCTTAGTGTGGTCAGTTTTTAAAAAGGAAAGCAGAGGGACTGGCAGGAACACCAGGGATTTCACACAAAGGAAGCAATACAAAGAGAACAGGAATCCTTTTTCATACAAGTACATGGTACAGCAGGCACATATCAGGAATGTGAAATGTTGGGCGTACATACTCTAATAGAAATGCCGATTGTCAGCCAGGCCTTCTGGTCCAAAATCCAGTAGCTGACCCAACAAATGCTCTTTTTGGCAGAAAAGGCACAAATTCATCACAGACGCAATCCAAAAATTTGTATAGAGCCTTTACATATGAGTGAAGGCTGTTCCTAGTCACAAAAAGGAGGCAAGTCCACCTTAATGCCGATGTGTGGCTTAGGAATGGAATAATCAACAAGCTCACATTAGGTGTGATGACCAGGTAAGCCACAATACTTTTAGCCATATAGCGTACATAGCAATCATACACATCTGAAATAAGGCCAAGCTGACACACCAAAAATCATTATGTAACATCTCCAAAACAACAAGTTCTGGAGGATTGGACTTAACGGATGGACACCTGTATATCTCATATGCAAACATCACATAGATATCCGCTATAAATACGTCAGTGTGAAAGAGGCCCTAAGAGGTACAGTGACCCTTGAAGAACGTGAAATATTGCAGCTCTGCCCATGGCAACAAATCAAGTTACACATTATATTTCATAATTCTCACAAGAAATCCGGGAGGTAGCACTGATTGGTCGGGACAGACCTCTGATCCACTTTTGTTTGCTACAATGAGAACTGTAGAGTTACTGAATTTATTCCATTATACCTTTAAAACATAACTTTGTTGGTAAGCAGACAACCATCGAAAAACATCATACCGGCTTGACAGACATGGCAAACTGAAGGATATTTACAAAAGATTTAAATATACAATATAGAATGTGACAACAAACGTGAAAATATAAAAATTTAACACATCCTCTAAGGCTTTGAATAACAGATTTACACAAATGTCTAACAGTTTGTTTAAATATTGCATGGAGACGGTTAACATTAGTGCACGGGTTCTGGATGGGGGCCAAT
The DNA here is from genome assembly GCA_037952835.1 of Lithobates septentrionalis. Taxonomy (NCBI): domain Eukaryota; kingdom Metazoa; phylum Chordata; class Amphibia; order Anura; family Ranidae; genus Lithobates; species Lithobates septentrionalis. Next base: position 1,487,367 of record JBBDGP010000964.1, on the reverse strand, counting down.
ATTTCAAGGCATGATTTTATAGGACTGGTGACACGGACGTGGCATGAGGCGCGCTGTGCCACAGGATATCACTGATTCCCAAGTCCACATAATGGGTGCCTCCTCTGCATTTGGGTGACAGATTTTTAGTTTCAATGGAAATCCTTTATCGGTTTCTGGTCCCTAGCTCTTTCTCCCTTTGCTTTCAGTTAAAAGTGGTTCTAAATTGCAGAAAGTTTTATTTACCTTAATGCATTCTACGCATTAAAGTACATGTAAACCCTCTCCTACACCCAAGTGAGGTGATTGGCCTCAGATGATACACAGAGATTAAACAAATCCTCCTACATAAGTTTTACATGTATATCTGATGATTTCCGCTTTTCTACATTCTTTAGAAAGTGCAGTTCGCGTTACAAATTTTGTTTCCTCATTCAGCACTGGGAGTGAAGTCTTGGCATACACTGTGTGAGAGCTGATTGGAGGAAAGGCACACACCCCCTACTCCACATAGGCAGAGGAAGGAAGGAACTTGCAGAGCTGTGCTGTGAATAGACAAGCTCTCTGCATATATATCTCTAAGTTCTCTCCCTGACACAAATTGCCAGCTGCTTTTATCTCCTGTGTCAGAGAATTTGTCAGAAGTTATCACGCTGATAACAGAGGAACGGAGCAGCAGAAAGACACAGGACTCAGAGCTTTGGACAGAGATACGTAAACACTACAGATATATGTGCATAGGTCAGATTTCATGAACGGGGTTTACAACCACTTTAAAAAGTGAAAAAAACTTCTGCATGCAGCAGCTCCCTCTTATACATACCTGAGCCCCATCTCAAAAAAGCCTTGTGCACGTTTCTCGTCTCCCTCCCTCTTCATTGACTCTGTTGAGGGAAGAGGGGAGCCGAGCTCTGTGTATTGATGGACACACAAAGCCATTCCCTTTTCTCTCCTCATTGGCTGACTGACAACAGCGGGAGCCAATGGCGATGCTCTGCTGTCTGACCAATGAGGAGGGGAGTCCCTGGCAGCCGAGACACTCCTGCAACATAGCTGGATCTAGATGGGGCTCAGGTAAGTATTAGAGTGGCTGAAGGGGCTGCTGCACACAGAATGCGATTTATCTTAATGCACAGACTGCATTACGATAAAAGAGTTTCTGCCTTTGCAAGTCCTTTAATTTGCAGTCACATGACTGTTAAAGCTCCACAGGAGACCAGCATTGTACATATGCAATGAAGCTAGAAATGTGCTTCCTTCCTTGAACTACATGTCCCATGAGGCAATGCACATTGCCAGCTGATGGGGGTGGGCAAAGGCTGGTGTTTGTAGCGAGCCGGTTGTGAAATTTAGGATTCTGCAATTATTAACTCACCCATGGGGTGGGCCCATGACAGTCAGGCTGAGGAGGAAATAAATGGGTGATGCAAGGGGGTCATCTCGCCAATAACTACTGGGCCCCGAACAGACCCCCAAGGCAAGTTTTGAAGCTCACAGAGTGATGACAGGGATGGAATGCACAGAGAGCATTTACAACCAGGTATGTGGATTTTTTTGGAGGATGGAGTTGGGTTTTAAAATGCTTATCAAAGAGGTTCTGGAGGGGAGAGGAGGGTTTCCCCTTGCGGGTCCCAGGCAGAAAACCCACCATGGCACTGAGCTCTGGCCCCTCTCCAACCAAAGCCCTATCTGGGAGTAGGTGCCCAAAGAGGACACTGCCTTGCTGATCACAGATGAACAGAATGCTTTTTGTATTGCCGTCAAAACGGATACAGAGGAGATGTAACTAGTCATGCACTGAGTAATGATAATAACAAAGCCTTATTTTTTAACACAAATTCTCAGTCAGTGAAACATGAGGCTTGAGGAAAAAACAAAACAAAACAAAACAAAAAAAAAAACACGCTTGGATCCCTACTACTAGCTGGCATTTAATTCTGGTCCCAGATCATGGGTCATGGGTGTCTCCAGAGTCCTTTCGTTGGGGCGGAGGGGCAACTTTCGGAGGTAGCTCTAGTCGGGCCCACATCATTGGCTCTGCCTTTTTCATGAAAACTTCCACCTTTGTCGCTGTTAAATTCACATAACTTTTTTGGACATCAATGACCTGAAAAAGTAAAGATTACAATTAATAAAATATATAAATAAATAAAAAGGTTCCACAAAAAAGTTGTACATAATCCATAAAGGTGAAATGACAGCTGAATACCACCAGGTGGTTGTAAATACATTTATTGGTCAACTTCAGACAAAAAGATTTTTATTTGGTTTCTGATCAAGGATTTTGACAAAGGACATCCTGCGTCATTCAGCCATGGGTTAGAACTACGGACAATGCTTTTATAGCTCTCTGAGATCCGGTTCGAGTTCCTTGTACAGGTGTCACAGTGCAGGAACTAAGCTAATGTAACTCTTCCTCATCCTATCCAAAACGAGAGTTAAAGGAGAAGATCACTTTAAAAAAAATAATGCACTTTTTTTGCAGGGGGGGTTGGGGGGTTTGAGAACCAGGCAGCGGCTGCAGCATTGGGAACATATTACACGTTCCATCCTAAAAACAGGTGGAACATGTAACATGTTCCCAAAGGTGAACTTATCCTTTAAACTTTAAAAGTCCTGACAACTCAAAAACGCATCTATCTACTTAACTTTTGCCACAGCCAGCATTGGCTACTGTAATACATACTGCCACCGACCAGTATGGAAATTCCACGGGAGGTAAAACATTGAGGCATATGCACGTTTGCTGGAGCTTCCCACTGGCATCTTTGGCCGGGCGGCTCGCAGGTACCGATCTCCATCATTTAAATTGGCCGGGCTGAGGGGGCATCACTGCCATGCAGTACTGCCATCTCAGCATTGTGGAATTTGTGCACTGAGCTGTGCATGTGCAGCTTAGTGTACAGTGACCGACAGTATGTTGCTTCTGTGTTAAAAAAAAAAAATCTGCTTGTTCCCTATTTTTTTTTTTTTACTAAAAAGGAGTTGTAAACTCAGGTTTTTTATCTTAATGCATTTTTTGCATTAAGATAAAAAACCTTCTGTATGCAGCAGCTCCCCTCATACTTACTTGAGCCCCATCTAGATCCAGCGATGTTGCAGCAGTTTCTCATTGGCTGAGACAGCAGCGTGGCGCCATTGGCTCCAGCTGCTATCAAAGTCAGTCAGCCAATGAGGAGAGAAAGGGGGCGGGTCGGTGGTGCAGCTCCGTGTCTGAATGGACACAGGTGCTATGGCTCAGCTCGGGTGCCCCCATAGCAAACTGTTTGCTGTGGGAGCACCCAAGAGGAGGGAGGGGCCAGGGGAGCCGAAGAGGGACCTGAGAAGAGGAGGATTGGGGCCACTCTGTGCAAAACCACTGCACAGGGCAGGTAAGTATAACAGGTTTGCTATTTTTTACAAAAAAAACCCAAAACAAACAAACAAGACTTTGCAATCACTTTAACCACTTCGCGCCCGCGCTATATGCGAAAGACGGCTGCAGCGTGGACGCTAACTGCTGGGTGGACGTCCCTGGAAGTCCAGCTGTTTACTTCCGCAATGCACGCTCCCGGGGGCGCGCATCGGGGAAGTTCTGTGCTGGCCGTGTCCCTCGGACACAGCCAGTCACAGATCGCCGTAAACGGCCAATGACAGCGGCCGTTTACAGTGCGATCGGCGGTGCCAATGAGAGAGGATCTCATATGTAAACATATGAGATCCTCTCTCATTGCCGGCTCTCCCTCCTCACACAGAGACAGCGTGTGAGGAGGGAGAGTGAACCGCTGCAGCGGTGAGTGCAAAAAAAAAAAACAAAAAAAAAAAACACAGTAATAAAAGTCGTCAGTGTCATCTGTCATCCCTCCCCACTGTCCTCTGTCGCTAGTGCTATCCCTCCCCACTGCCATCCCTCCCCACTGCCATCTGTCATCAGTGCCACGTATTAGTGCCATCTGTCATCAGTGCCACGTATTAGTGCCATCTGTCATCAGTGCCACGTATTAGTGCCATCTGTCATCAGTGCCACATGTCATCAGTGCCACGTATTAGTGCCATCTGTCATCACTGCCACATATTAGTGCCATCTGTCATCAGTGTCACGTGTCATTAGTACCACATATTAGTGCCATCTGTCATCACTGCTACGTGGCATCAGTGCCATGTATTAGTGCCATCTGTCAGTGCCACGTATTAGTGCCAAATGTCATCAGTGCCACGTATTAGTGCCAAATGTCATCAGTGTCATCAGTGCCACATATTAGTGCCTTCTGTCATCAATGCCATGTCAGTGTCATCAGTGCCACGTATCAGTGCCATCTGTCATCAGTGTCACGTCAGTGTCATCAGTGCCACGTATCAGTGCCATCTGTCATCAGTGTCACATGTCATTGTCCTGGTGCTCCAGGGCCTTCAAAAGTGTAATAGGTAGTCAACAAGTTAGATGTGTAATTTATGCTCCTAGAACACCTGATGGTGCTCCCTGCATGTTGGGCCTCTCTATGTGGCTAGGCTGTGAAAAAGTCACACACATGTGGTATCGTAATACTCAGGAGGAGTAGCAGAATGTATTTTGTGGCATTATTTGTGGTATACACATGCCATGTGAGAGAAATAACCTATTACAATGACAATTTTGTGGGGGAAAAAAAAAAACAAAAAACAAACAAATCTTCATTTTGCAAAGAATTGTGGGAAAAAATGACAACATCAAAAAGCTCACCATGCATCTTACTAAATACCTTGGAATGTCTACTTTCAAAAAAGGGGTCATTTGCGGGGTATTTGTACTTTCCTGACTTGTTCGGGTTGCAAGAAATGAGATAGGCCGTCAGTAATTCAGGTGTGATCAATTTTTTATGATTTGCACCACAGCTTGTAGACTCTCTAACTTTCACAAAGACCAAAAAATATTCACTAATTTGGGTTATTTTTTACCAAAGCTATGTAGCAGTATAAATTGTGGCCAAAATTTATGAAGAAAAATTAATAATTTGCAAAATTTTATCACAGAAACTAAGAAAAATGTGTTTTTTTTTTTCAAAATTTTCGGTCTTTTTTTATTTATAGCGCAAAAAATAAAAAACCCAGAGGTGATCAAATACCACCAAATGAAAGCTCTATTTGTATGAAAAAAAAGGACAAAAAATTAATTTGGGTACAGTATTACATGACTGAGTAATTGTCATTCAAAGTGTGAGAGCACCAAAAGCTGAAAATTGGTCTGGGCAGGAGGGGGGTTTAAGTGCCCAGTAGGCAAGTGGTTAAAGTTCAACTTTAATGAGATGATCTCAAAATTTGCTGCTGATTGTTTACTATTCAATCAGATGCTGGTGCTGGAGAGGAGACCTCACAAGTTTTACCCATAGTTCTACTTTAAACTGGGAGTATACAATGGAACCTGCAACTATACAACAGCTTTATAGTACATCGGCTAGAAATAACACCCCCCCCCCCCCCTCCCCGAAAAAGAAAAACACACAACACAACTAAAAGCTAACAGCACAACAAAGCTAAAAGAACAATACTTACCCCCCATAACTGTAGATGTTGTTGGAATTCTTTCTCACCATCAAACACTATGTGAATATTGACCTGGAAGACGATAAAGGCACATACTATAAACGGGTTACATGCTGGCCCAAACTGCTTACAAGGCTATAATCTTTTCCTAAAAGTGTCTTTTTTTCTAGCACAAACAATAGTTTTTCTAATCTAATTTTGATGTGACCTGATCAAATTTAGTGAGTTCTTTGGTTTTACAACACAAGGCGAGAGAACGGACCAATCCAAGCAGTTTAACGTTAACCCTTTCTAGAACAAGAGTTTATTATTGCCCTGATGACCTGGTCAATTTAGTAGTGCCAGCACAAGTCCCTTAACTTATATATGGATACCGTTACATCTGTCCAGCCTGGTCCAATACAACTATGCATATGCCATACCTGTAGGATCCCTCTAGAACAGCCTCTTAACCCTTAAAAAAAAAAAAAAAAAAAAAAGCTAAAAAGATCGATGATGTCCATGGGAACTTATATGAGAGTTAGAAATCGATTATTGCATCGGGTGGTGTACACCCTAAAAAAACTTTAATACACAGGATCCCATCATATGTCCTCTTATCCAGGCTGCTCTTGTCACTAAATCCCAACCTTGTATCTGAAAACTAACAGGTCACTCACTATAGGAAAAAAAAAAAAACAACTTATTTTAACCGCGATTTTACCGCAATTTGAGTTTTTTTATGCTTTTTTTTGTGGCAAATTTGTTGTTGGACATATTAAAAAAGAGAAGTCCAGCCTGAGCTTTTTTGGCTGGGCTTCTCCTATGGGTCACAGGAGTGCAATTAGTTTTAGACTCCTGTGACTGGTTTTCAGCAGAGAGGTCTGAAATCCGCTCTCCGCTGACATCACACAGATCAGTCCAGGCACCGCGTCATCCCGACTTAGGAAGTCTGGATCTGCCAGCTGCGTTGACAGTAAACCGCCGCTAGTTTTAGCGGCGTCTTACTGACGCTTTAGCAGCACTTTTCGGCCGCTAGCTGGGCACTTTCAACCCCTGCTAGCGGCCGAAAAAGGGTTAAAAGCGCCCGCAAAGCGGTTTCGTAGGCAGTGGCAGTTTAGGAGCAGCGTGCACACTGCTCCCGCACCGCCACAAAGATGCTGCTTGCAGCACTTTTTTTCCTGTCCTGCGCGTGCCCTGCCCCAGTGTGAAATCCATCACATCCCTTAGTAAAAACACACAAATACTGGTTAGGCACACATTTAACCCTTTGATCTCCCTAGATCTTTAACCCCCTTCCCAGCCAGTGTCATTAGTACAGTAACAGTAAATATTTTTAGCACCGATCACTATATTAGTGTCACTGGTTCCCACAAAATGTCATGCTGTCTAGAGGTCGACCGATATGGGTTTTTCTCTGGCCGATGCCAATATTTAGAAATCGCGGTGGCCGATGGCCAATATAAGATGCCGATTTTTTTGGGCCGATATATTAGGCCGATTTTTTTTTTTCTTTTTTTTTTCCCTTCATCTCATAAAATCTAACAGTTAAACCCCTTTCACACTAGGGTGTTTTTCAGGCGCTTTTGGGCTAAAAATAGCGCCTGTAAAGTGCCTGTAAAACGGCTCCCCTGCAGTCTCAGTGTTAAAGCTCGAGTGCTTTCACACAGAGGCAATGCGCTGGCAGGATGTTTAAAAAAAGTCCTGCAAGCAGCATCTTTGGAGCGGTGTATACCACTCCTCCACCACTCCTGCCCATTGAAATTAATGCGCACCGCTGCCGAAGCGCCTGCAAAGCGTTTCGGCAGCAGCGCTTCAGGGGCGCATTTAACCCCTTCCTCAGCCGCTAGCTGGGTTATAAGTGCCCCGCTAGCAGCCGAATAGCGCCGCTAAAATGACGGTAAAGCGCCGCTAAAACTAACAGCGTTTTACCGTCAACGCATGCCTGCTCCAGTGTGAAAGCAGCCTTAAGTAATACAGAAAATTTTTTACATTTAAACATTTATTAAACAAAACAAACCTCCAATCAGTTCACTTGTATGTATAATTTAGATTAAAAAAAAAAATAACAATATCTTAAATATTAAATACACAAAAACAGCTAATCAAAACTTTTGGACGAAAAAAAATGGGCTAACTTTACTGCTTATTTTTTTTTTTTTATTTCATTAGTGTATTTTTTTTTTAAAAATTGCGTTTGAAAGACCGCTGCGCAAATACCGTGTGACATAAAATATTGCAACAACCGCTATTTTATTCCCTAGGGTCTCTGCTAAAAAAAATATATATATAATGTTTGGGGGTTCTAAGTGATTTTCTAGCAGAAAATACAGGATTTTTACTTGTAAGCAACAAATGTCAGAAAAGATTTAGTTCTTTAAATGGTTAAACTGAGAGCTTCTACACAGTTCAGCTCATTGATAAAAGAACCTGAAAAGATACAATGTATCTTCTTATCAGACTTGGCAGGCTGCCCAGGGAGGAGAGAATCCTCTCCACAGATAAGGTCAGGCAACTTGCATTGACTTCTATTACAGAAGTCATTTGCAAGTCCCGCTGAAGTTATAATCGGCTTTTTTTATCAGCACAATCGGCCGATACCGATTAAGTAAAAAAAGCCAAATATCGGCCGATATATCGGCCGACCTCTAATGCTGTCCACCGCAATATCTCAGTAACACTATAATTTGCTGAGGGATGTCGGCAGGCACACACCAGACTCCATAATAGTGGATTCCCCTTTCTTCTGAGCAGGAACAACCCACGCTCTGGGAAATCCTAAAGGCAGATAAAGCGGAGGTCCGCCCACCGCTGCAAAAATTAAAAGCCAGCAGCAACACATACTGCAGCTGCTGACTTTTAATATTAGGACACTTACCTGTCCTGGAGTGCAGCGATGTTGGCACCGCAGCAGATGTTGCCGCCGCCACCATTGCCAGTAGAGAAACATCAACGGCCACGGCAGAGACTCCCGGAAGTGGGGACAGGATACAGGATACCCCCAAAAGGTGCCAAATGTGGAGACAAATGAGTGAAAGTGCCACTTTTGGGTGGAACTCGGCTTTAAGTATACTGCATCAGTTGACAAGCTGAAACACATCTGGGCTGCCTCTTAGAGGATGTTGCTTTGATCAAGTAATTAAAGCTCCACTTTTGTCCATTTTTGACAGGTACCCGTCCTCACCTCTGAGAGAACTCGCTGCGGCCGCTCCTCCTTGCCCCCACCTCGGGGCCATTCAGAAAGCGCAGTGCGCTTCGCACATGTGCAGTAGGGAACCAGCTGTGAAGACGCAAGGCTTTACTTCCAGTTTCCCTTACAGACAATGGCAGCAGCACCCGAGAGCCAATGGAAACATTGGCTGGAGTGCCGACATCGCTGGATTCCAGAACAGGTAAGTGTCCTAATATTAAAAGTTTGCATCTATAGCTGTGCAGCTGCTGACTTATTTTTTTAGCTGGGGGGGCTGAACCTCTCTTTAACATAGCTACTGAGGGTTTACATTCAACCACAGCGAGATCACCGATACTGAAACTTACCACAGTGCTATTGGCCTCTACGTAGCTGAGCTCAGGAACAGAATTCTTTGCATAAATTGAGATGGTGACACCTCCACTTGTCTGATGCCAGTCGTGCCGACATGGAACAACCTTTGTACCCTGAAAAAAATAAAAATATTGAACACGATTTTTTTCACTTCACATAACACTGGAGGACAAGGGGGCACGCTTTATGTCTAGAGGAAAACAGATTTCATCTCCAAATACGGAAAGGTTTCTTCACAGTAAGAGCTGTGAAAATGTGGAATAGACTCCCTCAGAGATGATTCTGGCCATCTCAGTAGATTGCTTTAAGAAAGGCCTGGATACTTTCCTAAATGTACACAATATAACTGGGTACTAACATTTATAGGTAAAGTTGATCCAGGGAAAATCGGATTGCCTCTCTGGGATCAGGAAGGAATTTTCTCCCCTGCTGTAGCAAATTGGAGCATGCACTGCTGGGGTTTTTCACATTTCTCTGGATAAACTGTGGGTGAAGGATTGTATGGATTCTATGGTTGAACTGGATGGACTTGTGTCTTTTTTTCAACCTGATTAACTATTAGTCACTGCCAGAACGGTTTTTGCATTTAAAAATGATTTGAGCTCCGAAGACTACCTAAAACCTCCAACGATTATATATTTTCTGAAAGCAGATACCCTTGACGATAAAATAGTGGTAATTACACTAATATTGTGTACCACAAAAAAATTGGAACGGTTTAGGAAACTCAAAATTCCTTAATTTTTTACACTTTAACCACTTTAATACCGGGCACTTTAACCCCCTTCCTGCCCAGGCCAATTTTCAGCGTTGTCACACTTTGAATGACAATTGCGCAGTCACGCAACACTGTACCCATTTTTTTCCACACACACACACAAATAAGAGTTGTCTTTTGGTGGCATTTAATTACCAATGTTATTTTTGTTGTAAAAAAAAACATGATTGTTTTGGTTATAACATTTTGCAAATAATCTTTCTTCATAAATTTAGGCCAAAATGTATTCTGCTACATTTCTTTGGTGAAAGAGCCCTTTTTGGAAAGTAGACAGTCCAAGGTATTTAGTAAGAGGCATGGCGACTTTTTAAGTTGAATTTTTTTGTCATGTGATCTTCTGCGATTTGTCACAGTGATCACATGGTACCTGGCAGTGGCCCGATACGGTGACCTGTCATCAGCTGTGTCCGGTGACACATCGGGCTGCAGCGCGGCCCGTGGGGCACGGGCGAGGCGTATACTGGGAGGACGTCATATGACGTCCACCCAGAACGATGAATGTCTTGGTTAAAAAAAAAAATATATATATATGTTTTTTTCTAAACTATTTTTTATCATGTAAGGGACAAAAAGTAGATTTGGTGACAGGTTTTCTTAAAGCATAGGATGCATTATGGTAAAAAAAAAACGAGGGTTTACAACCCCTTTAACCACTTCCCGCCCGCCCTATAGCGGATTGACGCCCGGGAAGTGGTTCTGTTATCCTGACTGGGCGTCATTTGATGTCCAGCAGGATAACATGCCGGGGGCGCGCATCGCGGCGATCGGTGTGTCAGCCTGACACACCGCTACACCGATCTTGGTAAAGAGCCTCCGGCGGAGGCTCTTTACCACGTGATCAGCCGTGTCCAATCACGGCTGATCACGCTGTCAATGGGAAGAGCCCTTGATCGGCTCTTCCTCACTCGCGTCTGACAGACGCGAGTAGAGGAGAGCCGATCGGCGGCTCTCCTGGCAGGGGGGGGTCTGCGCTGATTGTTTATCAGCACAGCCCCCCCTCAGATCACCAAACTGGACCACCAGGGATGCCACTAGGACCACAAGGGAAGGGGCAACGTGGATGGCCAGGTATGTACCCCATGGCCATCCACATGTGCCCAATCTGTGCCAATCAGTGCCCACAAATGGGCACTGATTGGCACTATTATGTCAATTATCTGCCCAGCAATGCCCAGATCTGCCGAGCAATGCTTTATCAGTGCCACCTGTCATTGCCCATCTGTGCCACCTGTCAGTGCCCATCAGTGCCACACATAAGTACCCATCAGTGCCACCCATATATACCAATCAATGCCACCTACGAGTGCCCATCGGTGCCACCTATGAGTGCCCATCAATGCCGCATACCAGTGCCACCTATCAGTGCCCATCAGTGCCGCCTATCAGTGCCCATCAGTGCCGCCTATCAGTGCCCATCAGTGCCGCCTATCAGTGCCCATCAGTGCCGCCTATCAGTGCCCATCATCAGTGCCCGTTAGTGCCACCTCATCAGTGCCACCTCATCGGTGCCCATCAGTGCCGCCGTATCAGTGCCCATCAGTGCAGCCATATCAGTGCCCATTATTGAAGGAGAAAGCGTACTTATTTACAAAAAAATTTAACAGAAACAAAGAAAAACTTGTTTTTTTTCGAAATTTTCGGTCTTTTTTTATTTGTTGCGCAAAAAATAAAAACCGCAGAGGTGATCAAATACCACTTTCACACTGGGGCTGCCCGAGCGTTAGCAGTAAAGCGCCACTTGTTTGAGCGGCCCTTTACCGCTGTTTAAGCAGCGCTTTTTGACTGCTAGCAGGGAGCTTTAACCCCCGCTAGCGGCCAAAGGGGTTAAAAGCGCAGCGTTTCCGAAGTGCTTTTCAGGCGCTTTGGAAGCGCTGTCCATTCGCTCCCAAACTGCCCCAAAGATGCTGCTTGCAGGACTTTTCCCAACGTCCCACAAGTGCACAGCCCCAGTGTAAAAGCACACAGGCTTTCACATTCAGGCGGCATGAGAGGCAGTTTTCAGGCGCTATTTCTAGCACTAAAATGCCTGAAAGTTGCCTCAGTGCGAAATGGGGTCTTAGTTTTAATGCTCAATTCCAACTTTCTTTTCACTAGAACTGAATGATCAGTCTCAGCATAGATCCTGCCCCTGTACCATGTTGCTTTGTTTGTCTGCAGATCCTCTGATATTCTGGGTTTAGTTGTGGCTTTATGTCATGTGACACTCCGTATAGTCTAGATGTAGACTGAGGGCCTTCCAGCCACTTCCTGCTCAATCTCTAAGGAGCAGGTGAACCAAAAAGGAAGCACAGACATCCAATAGTGCAGACCATATCATATATATATATATATATATATATATATATATATATATATATATATATATATATATATATATATATATATAGATATAGATATATAGATATAGATATAGATATAGATAGAGAGAGAGAGAAATAAATATGAGAACACTAGGTAATGCACCTACATAAAATCCATAGATACAGGCATAACAAAAAAAAACTGGCAAACACTGCTCTCAAAGATGGCGTCTTGACCCCACCCAGGTTGATGACATCACTGTCCTCTGACGCGTTGTGCCCCGATCCTCAAAAGGATTAACTTTTGATTGCCACTGAAGTTCAGCATATGGTGAAATGAAGGCATTAGGATATTGTTTACAGAGCGCATTTGACGTCATATATATTTTTGGAGTCCACAGTATCAGGTGAGGGGCACTTCGGTGTTTCCACATTTGAAGACATCAAATGGATTTGAGAAAGATTTTGGATATTGGCCATTGATTGTACAGATAAGGCATGGTGTATGGGACCATTTGGATTACAGTATTTCTGCACTTTATCTTGTTGTACATATTATGTTTTTTTAATAGAATCAGCATATTATTTGACACTGTATTGATAGATATATAGATTATAGCACAGTAATGTCACTGGTCCCCAAAAAGTGTCACTTCGTGTCCAATTAGTCCACCACAACGTCGCAGTCCCGCAAAAAAAAAAAAAAAAAAAAAAAAAAAAAAAACTGTCTATTCCATAGTTTGTAGACACTAGAACTTTTGCGTAAAAATCAATCAATACACACCAATTTGGATTTTTTTTTATTTTACCAAAAATATGTAGCAGAATACATATTGACCTAAATTGCTGAAGAAATTAGATTGTTTACATGTTTTTATTGGGTATGTTTTAAAGCAGAAAGTAAAAAATCTTTTTTTTTTCAAAATTTATGCTTTTTTTTTTTTGTTTATAGCGCAAAAAATATAAAAACGGCAAAAGGTGATCAAATTACCTCCAAAAGAAAGCTCTATTTGTGGGAAAAAAAGGACAATTTTGTTTGGGAACGACGTCGCACGACCGCACAATTTTCAGTTAAAATAACACAGTGCCGTATCGCTAAAAAGGGCCTGGTCATTAAAGGGGTAAAACCCTCCGGTCCTTAAGTGGTTAAGTTATATATTCCAGGCAAATAGACAATTATCTGCATGCTCCAAAAGCCCAGCACAGAGAGCTCCCTTCTGCAGACCCATTATGGTCTTCTATAGCAGTGTTTCTCAACGCGCCCCAACAGGTCATGTTTTCAAGATTTCCCTCAGATGAAACGGCTGTGGTAATTGCTAAGGCAGTGAAACTGATTAAATCACCTGTGCAAAATAATGGAGAGCCTGAAAACATGACCTGTTGGGGCGCCTTGAGGACTGGAGTTGAGAAACACTGTTCTATATTATATGCCCAGTATGGTTCTTACTAGGGATGCAGCGATATATTGGCCGCCGAAAATGGTATCAGCATCTTGAAACATTTAGAATTTTTTTTTTTTTAAAAAGGGTGCCGATAAATGGCATGCAGTGACCCATTGACTTCAATGCAAAAAACGCCAGTTACACTGATTCAAATTTAAAAATCTGTCAGTTTCGGTTTTCGGCCAAGTGCATCCTGAATTTGTGGTTTTGGCACCGGAATTTTCACTTTGTTGCACTACTAGTTCTTGCACCCCCCCCAGCTGGATTCTCTACCCTCTTCAACCAACACTGAGAAAACATCAGGCTTGGATGGATTTGGATGTAGGCCACCACAGGCAAATGTTTATAAAAATGATGCAAGCCCCCAGATATTTATATACCTTCTGTGTAGTATAAGGTTCCTTTCACAAGATCGATCCGATCAGTCCTGTCCAGTCCTTTTTAGGCAGACCTTGACTGGACCCTCCATTCACCTCTACGGAACGGCGGAAGTAAACAGACTTGTGTCCGTCTACCTCCAAAGTGATCCGCAAAAAACAAATGAAAGGGGATCCGTTCACCTCCGTCTGGGTGGTTCGACTGGCAGTCAGATGTAAAACGTACAGCCCATACAGTAGAGCGGAGCAGACACAGACCTATCATCCTCCTCACTCAGTTGGGGGGGGGGGGGGGATTCCACTCCATATAAATGGGGCCCCAACAAGTGCAAGATTACATAAAATGGATACAGTGGCGCTTTCATAGACACTATGAATTTCTGCTGCCAATAATTACGTTTCCATTAAAGAGATTGTAAAGGCAGAAGTTTTTTTTTTCATCTTAATGCATTGTGTGCATTAGAGCTGCACGATTCTGGCCAAAATGAGAATCACAATTTTTTTGCTTAGAAGAATTCTCACAATTCTCGCGGCATAAAATCTTCCACATTAAAACAAAAAAAAAACTGGCTAACTTTACTGGTTAGTTTTTTTTTAATTCATTAAACTGTAATTTTTTCCCCAAAAAATTGCATTTGAACGACTGCTGCACAAATACAGTGTGACATAAAATATTGCAACAACCACCATTTTGTTCTCTAGGGTCTCTACAAAAAAAAAAAAAAAATTATATATATATATATATATAGCTGGGGCTTCTAAGTAATTTTCTAGCAAAAAAAAAAATTTATTTTAACTTGAAACCAACAAATGTCAGAAAAAGGTTTAGTGTTTAAGTGGTTAAAACTTCCCTCATTTACACACCAAAGTGTATTCCTTTGATCTAAAGGACAAATTGTTACAATGTTTATACTTAAGTTCCACTGCTAAAGAATGTTGTGATTCTTGGGCCTGTTTTTTTTTCTTTCCTTTCTTTTAAGGGCTGTAGGCTTTAGCAGAGCAAACTCTCTGCATAGAAAGAATTGGGAAATTTCGTGCAGCTCTAGTATGCATTAAAAGGAGAAGTCCAGCTTGAGCTCATGCGGCTGGGCTTCTCCTATGGGTCACAGGAGTGCAATTTGTTTTGCACTCCTGTGACCCGTTTTCAGCAGAGAGCAGTCTGTAGTCCGCTATCTGCTGTCATCACACAGATCAGTCCAAACACCACGTCATCCCGACTCTGGAAGTCTGGATCCGCCAGGTGCCTGGACTGATAGGCGTCTCAGCGCCTCCGCTCCCGACCCCTCCACAGCTCAGCGCTCCAATGAAGCATGGAGGAGCACAGCAGGAGAGCTTCTGATTGACAGGCAGCAGCTCTCCGCTCGGGGAGGTGAGAGAACTTAGCCATTGGCAGTGTTGGGTGGCTTGGTTCTCAGTGAAGAGGCGTAGGGGGACAGATGCAGCATTGGACCAATGCTGCATTCACCTAGGTAAGTATGATTATGGAATAATAAAAAAAAAAAATCCCATACTTCTCTTTTCTTACCTGAGCCCATCTTTATCCAGCGATGTTGCAGGAGTGTCTCAGCTGCCCGGGGCTCCCCTCCTCATGGGCTGAGACAGCAGCGTGGCAAGATTGGCTCCCACTGATGCCAATCAAAACCAGTCAGCCAATCACGAGAGAGGGGGTGGGGCTGTGTCGTGACTCCGTGTCTGAATGGACACAGGGAGTTGTGACTTGGCTCAGATGTTTTGCTGTGGGGGCACTCAGGGGCCAGGAGCACAGAAGAGGGAACCGAGAAGAGGAGGATCCAGGCCACTTTGTGCAAAACCAACTGCACAGAGCAAGTAAGTATAACACGTTTGTTGCATATAATATATATTCTATATAAAAAGAGACTTTACAATCACTTTAAACAGAGTAACATTGGAACAAATTTTCTGCAACCTTTAAAAACTTACATCGTTCTTTTTAATCCACAAATGTGAGCCCCTCGAGCACCCTTCCAGCGATAAAAACGTATTAAAATCTGATGTTTTCCTCTTGCAGCAGCTCCAATATTTCATCCTAACAAATTTCAAGAAAAAAAAATGTAACCAATCAGCAAAAAATATAATTTTCCTTCTTGCTTTCGCTCACAGAACCTAGATGATACATATAAACAGTCAGTGCACTTAAAAGCAATCATTTTAGTTAAAAAGGTGGAACCTGATAAAATCAACTGCATGTCATGTTCCTGCCCCCACCCTGATACAACTGCCAGAAAAAAAGAGAGATAAATATAAAACTAGTGAGGGTAGTACCTGCCAATAACAGCTACGACAGGTGTGACGACTGAGGAACTTGGCACAGAGGTCTCACCGATCGAGTTCTAAGCGATATAAGAAAATTGTTGGTAGTTTAACTGTCAGCATCTACCAACACATGAGAAAGGAGGGAACGCCTTTTTTCTAACCGAGAGCATGCAAATACAATTTAAGGGGCCCAAAGGACCCATTTACAAACTCACAGCAAAGAGGAGCAAGGTAACAGAAACAGTGATGGCAGAAGAAGACCAGGCTGCCTCCCGCCCCTTCTTGCATCTTTCAAAGCACCCACTTGATACTAAAGGGCTTACAGGTCAAGGCATCGTGGATCAACAGTGGGCAAGTCTTATGGGCCCCTAACCTTGGAGAAACTAGCGTCTATTCTATTGCACAAGGGTCCAAAAAAGAAGAAGAAGAAGAAAAAAAAAAAAGCACTTTGCACCTGTGGTCAGCAGGAAGAGGAATAATACCCCATCACTGTTGTCAGTTAAAAAAATAGGGCCCATTGTGTCCATGGGAGGAATGGCACCCCAAAGGCCAAAAAGGCAGGGAAAAGGCCTAGTAGCTCTTGTGGTGGAGCCTCTCTTTACCATAAAAAAAAGAAAAAGTCTAAGTACCACACTGTTACTACAAAATGACAAACTTTTAAGAAAAAAGTTGATGACATTCCAAATAATGTCATTTCAGTCATTCTAATGATTCAGTGCTCCCTTATCTGAGAATATTTAAAACTACACTGTTTTTTTTCCACGTGCACTGTTTGTTACAGCAGGTCATTGTAACATGGTCACAAAAAAAAAAGTGAACCGGTGCTGCAATCTGTGCCCACCGCCAACATACGCACCCACTCCCCCCCCCCAGCATTGCATCATTGTGCAGCTGCAATCTCACAGGGGGAGCAACAGATTATTTCCATCACTAACTGATGCAGCTGCTGTGTGGCATCAGCTACATACAGTAAAGCAGCACTGTGTTCCAGCAGCCGCATGAATGATTTTCTGACTTCTTCTGCAACTGAACCGAGTGGACCCAAATACTTCTCCATTCAGGAATAGCCTTGTTTTTTAATAAATACAAGACTTCCTTTAATTAGCGGAGGTGGAAATTGTGACATCCTCCGCCCACCTCTCCACCTTGGCCAAATCATAGAAAGCCTTGTATTCATTGATAAAAATACAAAGCTTCTCCTGATTGGTCAGGCCAGCTCAGTGCCGCTTAGGCCCCTTTTACACTTATACGACTTGTCCCACGATTTTGTACTGCAAAATCGTATGACAAGTCATTCTCCATGATTTGCAATGACTACCATTCATATTGGCACGACTTTAAGTCGTGCCGACTTGAAAGTAGTCCCTGCACTACTTTGGTCCAACTTCTATGCGAGTTGTACTCCATAGACCTCAATGTTAAACCCTGAAGTAGCATGCAAATCGTGCCTGAATAATATAGACACGACTTCAGTACGACTTTGTAAGCACAAGCCTGGCTCGCTGATCGGGAAAGGAAAACTTTTTTTTCCTTTCGCGATGAGCGACAGGCAGTGCTGACAGCTGTCTGGTATGAATCCAGAGGGGGAACGCCGCGCCAAGTTTTAAATGAAAAAAACGGCGTGGGTTCTCCCCCCAGGGGCATACCAGGCCCTTAGGTCTGGTATGGATCTAAGGGGAACCCCCAACGCCGAAAAATCAGCGTGGGGTCCCCCCAAAATCCATACCAGACCCTTATCCGAGCACGCAGCCCGGCCGGTCAGGAATGGGGGTGGGGACAAGCGAGCCCCCCCCCCCCTCCTGGACCGTACCAGGCCGCATGCCCTCAACATGGGGGGGTGGGTTCTTTAGGGCATGGGGGGCACCCTGCCGGGCCCCCCCACCCCAAAGCACCTTGTCCCCATGTTGATGAGGACAAGGGCCTATTCCCGACAACCCTGGCCGTTGGTTGTCGGGATCTGCTTTTTTCACATAGGGAAAAAAGCGTCAATAAAAAAAACACAGTACACAGGTTTTTAAAATAATTTATTAGGCAGCTCCGGGGTCTTCTTCCGACTTCGGGGGGTCCTCTTCCGACTTCGGGGGTCTCTCCGGCGTCTCCTCCCGGTGTCCTGATCTTCTGCCGGCTCCTCCGCTATCTTCTACAGCTCAATTGCTAGCGGTGGTCCGGACTTCTGCCTTCTTCTCTTCCAGAGATGTTGACACGACGCTCTCTCCAGCTGGAATGGTCTCTGAACGCTCCGCAATGGACTTATATAGGCGGTGACCCTGCCCCCTTATGAGGTCACTGTCCCGGGGCATGCTGGGACTGTGCCGTCATAAGGGGGCGTGGTCATCACCAGGTGACCACGCCTCCTAAAACGTCACAGTCCCAGCATGCCCAGGGACTGACGGCATAAGGGGGCGGGGTCACCGCCTATATAAGTCCGTTGCGGAGCGTTCAGAGACCATTGCAGCTGGAGAGAGCGTCGTGTCAACATCTCTGGAAGAGAAGAGGGAAGAAGACGATCCAAAAGTCCGGACCACCGCTGGCAAAAGAGCGGCAGAAGATAGCGGTGGAGCCGGCAGAAGATGCGGACACCGGGAGAAGACGCCGGAGAGACCCCCCGAAGTCGGAAGAGGACCCCCGAAGTTGGAAGAAGACCCCGGAGCTGCCTAATAAATTACTTTAAAACCTGTGTACTGTGTTTTTTAATGACGCTTTTTTTCCCTAGGTGAATGGGTAGGGGTACCATGTACCCCATACTCATTCACATAGGGTGGGGGGCCGGGATCTGGGGACCCCCTTATTAAAGGGGGCTCCCAGATTCCAATAAGCCCCCCGCCCGCAGACCCCGACAACCAACGGCCAGGGTTGTCGGGAAGAGGCCCTTGTCCTCATCAACATGGGGACAAGGTGCTTTGGTGTGGGGGGGGGCCGCAGGGGGCCTCCATGCCCCAAAGCACCCACCCCCCATGTTGAGGGCATGCGGTCTGGTACGGTCCAGGAGGGGGGGGGGGCGCTCGCTCGTCCCCACCCCCATTCCTGACCGGCCGGGCTGCGTGCTCGGATAAGGGTCTGGTATGGATTTTGGGGGGACCCCCACGCCGATTTTTCGGCGTAGGGGGTTCCCCTTACAATCCATACCAGACCTAAGGGCCTGGTATGCCCCTGGGGGGGAACCCACGCCAGTTTTTTTATTTAAAACTTGGCGTGGAGGTCCCCCTTATGATTCATACCAACTACTGTATGTTTTCATTTGTTAATGCCAAAAATGTGGCAAAGTCGTACAAAGTAACACTGCTCCCAAATCGCGGTAAAATCGCGCGACTTTGAAGTCGTATAAGTGTGAAAGGGGCCTTACTGTATGTAACTGATGCTGCTACAAGGCTTCTCCTAAATGACGGAGAAGCAGTCAAACCAGCTCAGTGCCCTTAATGCTACTACAGTATAGTACAGCACATATAGAGGAAATGTTAAAATGAGAACTAGTTCATTTGGGCCAGCTTGGCTACAACAGGCTTAAAAGGTAAGTTCACCTTTACAGAAAATATATAAGTTGAACTTACACTGGGGACCCCCATCCCCCCTGGTCCCGCTATACAGGAGTCCCGCGATCACCCGCTGTGAGACACCGGGGCACCCCTTTACCGGTCCGGTGATTTGAAATCCTCCTGGCTTACTGTCCTCTTCCCCAGTGCCGACAGGATGGGCTAGGCGGGTTCTGATTGGTCAGTGCCATCCATGTGACAGCACCGACCAATTAGAATGCCTCCTATCTGTACAAGCTGAGAAGTACGGATAAAAGATTAACCACTTGAGCCCCGGACCATTATGCTGCCTAAGGACCAGAGGTCTTTTTCCAATTTGGCACTGCGTCGCTTTAACTGCTAATTGCGCAGTCATGCAATGCTGTACCCAAACGAAATTTGCGTCCTTTTCTTCCCACAAATAGAGCTTTCTTTTGATGGTATTTGATCACCTCTGCGGTTTTTATTTTTTGCGCTATAAATGGAAAAAGACCGAAAATTTTGAAAAAAAATGATATTTTCTACTTTTTGTTATAAAAAAAATCCAATAAACTCAATTTTAGTCATACATTTAGGCCAAAATGTATTCGGCCACATGTTTTTGGTAAAAAAAATGTCAAGAAGCGTATATTTATTGGTTTGCGCAAAAGTTATAGCGTCTACAAACTAGGGTACATTTTCTGTAATTTACACAGCTTTTAGTTTATGACTGCCTATGTCATTTCTTGAGGTGCTAAAATGGCAGGGCAGTACAAAACCCCCCCAAATGACCCCATTGTGGAAAGTAGACAAGGAAATTGCTGAGAGGCATGTTGAACCCATTGAATATTTATTTTTTTTGTCCCAAGTGATTGAATAATGACAAAAAAAAAAAATATTTACAAAAAGTTGTCACTAAATGATATATTGCTCACACAGGCCATGGGCCTATGTGGAATTGCACCCCAAAATACATTCTGCTGCTTCTCCTGAATATGGGGATACCACATGTGTGGGACTTTTTGGGAGCCTAGCCGCGTACGGGGCCCCGAAATCCAAATCGCCGCCTTCAGGATTTCTAAGGGCGTAAATTTATGATTTCACTCTTCACTGCCTATCACAGTTTCGGAGGCCATGGAATGCCCAGGTGGCACAAAACCCCCCCAAATTACCCCATTTTGGAAAGTAGACACCCCAAGCTATTTCCAGAGAGGCATATTGAGTCCATGGAATATTTTATATTTTGACACAAGTTGCGGGAAAGTGACACATTTTTTTTTTTTTTTTTTGCACAAAGTTGTCACTAAATGATATATTGCTCACACAGGCCATGGGCATATGTGGAATTGCACCCCAAAATACATTTAGCTACTTCTCCTGAGTACGGGGATACCACATGTGTGGGGCTTTTTGGGAGCCTAGCCGTGTACGGGACCCCGAAAACCAATCACCGCCTTCAGGATTTCTAAGGGTGAAAATTTTTGATTTCACTCTTCACTGCCTATCACAGTTTTGGAGGCCATGGAATGCCCAGGTGGCACAAAACCCCCCCAAATGACCCCATTTTGGAAAGTAGACACCCCAAGCTATTTGCTGAGAGGCATGGTGAGTATTTTGCAGCTCTCATTTGTTTTTGAAAATGAAGAAAGACAAGAAAAAACTTTTTTTTTTTTCTTTTTTCAATTTTCAAAACTTTGTGACAAAAAGTGAGGTCTGTAAAATACTCACTATACCTCTCATCAAATAGCTTGGGGTGTCTACTTTCCAAAATGGGGTCATTTGGGGGGGGTTTGTGCCACCTGGGCATTCCATGGTCTCCGAAACTGTGATAAGCAGTCAAGAGAGAAATCAAAAATTCACGCCCTTAGAAAGCCTGAAGGCGGTGCTTGGTTTTCGGGGTTCCGTACGCAGCTAGGCTCCCAAAAAGTCTCACACATGTGGTATCCCCGTACTCAGGAGAAGCAGCAGAATGTATTTTGGGGTATAATTTCACATATTCCCATAGCATGTTTGAGCAATATATCATTTAGTGACAATTTTGTGCAAAAAAAAAAAAAAAAATTGTCTCTTTCCCGCAACTTGTGTCGCAATATAAAATATTCCATGGACTCGACATGCCTCTCAGCAAATAGCTTGGGGTGTCTACTTTCCAAAATGGGGTCATTTGGGGGGGTTTTGAACTGTCCTGGCATTTTATGCACAACATTTAGAAGCTTATGTCACACATCACCCACTCTTCTAACCACTTGAAGACAAAGCCCTTTCTGACACTTATTGTTTACATGAAAAAGTTTTTTTTTTTTGCAAGAAAATTACTTTGAACCCCCAAACATTATATATTTTTTTAAAGCAAATGCCCTACAGATTAAAATGGTGGGTGTTTCATTTTTTTTTTTCACACAGTATTTGCGCAGCGATTTTTCAAACGCATTTTTTGGGGAAAAAACACACTTTTTTAAATTTTAATGCACTAAAACACACTATATTGCCCAAATGTTTGATGAAATAAAAAAGATGATCTTAGGCCGAGTACATGGATACCAAACATGACATGCTTTACAATTGCGCACAAACGTGCAGTGGCAACAAAATAAATACATTTTTAAAAGCCTTTAAAAGCCTTTACAGGTTACCACTTTAGATTTACAGAGGAGGTCTACTGCAAAAATTACTGCCCTCGATCTAACCTTCGCGGTGATACCTCACATGCATGGTGCAATTGCTGTTTACATTTGACGCCAGACCGCCGCTTGCGTTCGCCTTAGTGCGAGAGCAGGGGGCGACAGGGGTGCTTTTTTTTTTTTTTTCTTTATTATTTTTTTGCTTTTTTATCTTATTTTTAAACTGTTCCTTTCATTTTTATTTTTTTTTAATCATTTTTATTGTTATCTCGGGGAATGTAAATATCCCCTATGATAGCAATAGGTAGTGACAGGTACTCTTTTTTGAAAAAATTGGTGTCTATTAGACCCTAGATCTCTCCTCTGCCCTCAAAGCATCTGACCACACCAAGATCGGTGTGATAAAATGCTTCCCCAATTTCCCAATGGCGCTATTTACATCCAGCGAAATCTAAGTCATAAAATGCTCGTAGCTTCCGGTTTCTTAGGCCATAGAGATGTTTGGAGCCACTCTGGTCTCTGATCAGCTCTATGGTCAGCTGGCTGAATCACCGGCTGCATTCTCAGGTTCCCTGTTGAGACAGGAGAGCCAGAGAAAAACACGGAAGATGGTGGGGGGGGGGGCATTCCCTCCCACGGCTTGTAAAAGCAGTCTAGAGGCTAATTAGCCGCTAGGATTGCTTTTACATGAAAGCTGACCGCTGGCTGAAAAGAATGATACCAAGATGATACCTAAACCTGCAGGCATCATTCTGGTATAACCACTCAAAGTTGTGAATGGCGTACCTGAAGACAAAAAAATGGTTAACAATAAAGCACAGTAAACGGTAAAGTATAAAAAATTGCATACCTGAAAAGCAAACATGATAAAGCATAATAACAATAAAACATTGCAGAATAGAATACAGTAAAAAAGAGCAGAACAATAGAGAGAATAGAGAGAGAGAGAACAATAAAACGACAACTATTTTTTTTTATTTTATATATATATATTTTTTTTTTTTTTTTTTTTTTACACTTTTTTTGTAACTAACTTTTATAACTGTAACCGGTTCCAGGTTCGGGTCTCTCAAAATGCGATGGCATCTTGGGAGACCCTGTGAAAGTGTGCCTAGTCTGTGCAATGCTGTACCCTACGCTAATACTCAACTAGTGAATGGTAGCGTTCAAAACATTCACCAATGCAAAGACCAGGATTGTCAGGACAGGAGGGACAATAATAGCGGGTGTCACGCCTATATCCGCGCTAGCTGCAGACACAATATCTTTTTTGGGGGCGTTCGCTGGGTAGGGGTACTCGGGAGGACATAAAGAAAATGCCTCTCATGCAGCCGACTGCATTTGGTTGGGGATGTGAATGGGGGAAGTACGGGCGCTGCAGAAGCGGTGGGTTCCCAATTAGGATTGGCGAATGCAGTAGGAAGGGCACTATGGGCACGACGGGCCTGTGTTTGTCTTTCTGGTGGCAGCGGGACACTACTTGTGCTTGCCACCTCACCAGCTTGAACTGCACTTATGGGACTCGCCACGTCACCAAGTGTTACTGCAGTGCTGGTTTGACTACGACCGGGGTGTACTAGGCCGCTGGCGCTTGCCAGTTCACCAAAACGCTACCAAAAAATCTGTTAGCGATCGCAGGGATCAGGCCTGACTCTGCGAACGCTGCAGTTATGCGTTTTAGTCTTTTGTAAGTGACAGTGATCGATCGATACTGCACTTGGGTGGGCTGGGCTGGGCCGGGCGGAGGGGCAAAACGCAGGTGCTAGCAGGTATCTGGGCTGATCCCGCTAACACTGCGTTTGTGAGAACCCTAAACTGCTGGGGATGCTAGTATAGATCTGATCGGATCAGATATTGATCCGTTCAGATACTACACCACTAAGGGTGGTGTACGGTGCGTGCGTGGGTGTTAGCGGTACTGGCGCTAACCTGACGCTGCCTGGGGCTGGTGCTTGCCAGTTCACCAAAATACTACCAAAAAAACTGTTAGCGATCGCAGGGATCAGGCCTGACTCTGCGAACGCTGCAGTTATGCATTTAGTGTTTTGTAAGTGTCAGTGATCGATCGATACTGCACTTGGGTGGGCTGGGCCGGGCGGAGGGGCAAAACGCAGGTGCTAGCAGGTATCTGGGTTGATTCCGCTAACACTGCGTTTTTGGGAACACTAGTATAGATCTGATCGGATCAGATATTGATCCGTTCAGATACTATACCACTAAGGGAGGCGTATGCTGCGTGCGTGGGTGTTAGCGGTACTGGCGCTAACCTGACCCTGCCTGGGGCTGGTGCTTGCCAGTTCACCAAAATACTACCAAAAAAACTGTTAGCGATCGCAGGGATCAGGCCTGACTCTGCGAACGCTGCAGTTATGCGTTTAGTCTTTTGTAAGTGACAGTGATCGATCGATACTGCACTTGGGTGGGCTGGGCTGGGCCGGGCGGAGGGGCAAAACGCAGGTGCTAGCAGGTATCTGGGCTGATCCCGCTAACACTGCGTTTTGGGAACCCTAAACTGCTGGGGACGCTAGTATAGATCTGATCGGATCAGATATTGATGCGTTCAGATACTATACCACTAAGGGAGGTGTATGCTGCGTGCGTCAGTGTTAGCGGTACTGGCGCTAATCTGACGCTGCCTGGGGCGACGCATATCACCGCCGGGCGATCAGGGGGCTAAACCTTTATTCGGTAATAAACGGCGGGTGCCCTGACACTATAAAAAATAAACAAACTAACCAGCGTCAACCGTAACGGTTATACGGTGATCAGTGGTGAAAGGGTTAACTAGGGGGCAATCAAGGGGTTAAAACATTTATTCGGTAGTATATGGGGGTCCCTGACGCTATAAAACGCTGACGGCGAACCTAAATATTTATGTCCCTAACTAGCGTCACCAGCGACACTAATACAGCGATCAGAAAAATGATCGCTTAGTGACACTGGGTGATCAAGGGGTTAAAACTTTATTAGGGGGGGTTAGGGGGGTACCCTAGACCTAAAGGGGGGTAATACTCACTGTCCCAACACTAACTGTCACAAACTGACACCAATGCAGTAATCAGAAAAAAAAAAAAAAAACTGCTGGTGTCAGTTTGTGACAGGGGGGGGGTGATCGGGGGGGGGGGGGGGGGGGAATCGGGGTGTTTTGTGTGCCTGGCATGTTCTACTGTGTGTGTGTAGTGTTGTGCACTCACATTGATGTCTTCTCTCCTCGGGCCGGAACGGAAATTACCGACCCGAGGGGAGATGACATCATTTCCTTTGCTGCTGTTTAGCATACAGCAGCAAAGGAATGATTCGATTGGCCGGCGGCGATCGCGAGGGGGGGGCCACGAACGGATGGTCTCCCCCTCACCACCGATCGCCGGGGCACAAAGGACGACCGCCTCGGGCACCGGGGGGGGGGTCCGATCGGACCCCCCACCCGCGGAAGGCAAATCACGTACACTGTACGTGATTTTGCCTGTCCATGCCACTTTGCCGACGTACATCGGCGTGAGGCGGTCGTCAAGTGGTTAAAGAGGGAGTCCACCTAAAAAAAAAAAAAAAAAAAAATATTAAAAGCCAGCAGCTACAAATACTGCAGCTGCTGACTTTTAATAAATATCTGTCCTGGAGTCCAGCGATGTCGGCAGCCGAAGCAGATGAATCGCTCGTCTCTCGGCTGCCGCCGCCATTCTCTGGGAGGGAATCAGGAAGTGAAGCGTTGCAGCTTCACTTCCCGGTTCCCTACTGTGCATGCGTGAATCGCGCTGCGCGTCCTAAGTGGTCCCAGCTATCTCCTGGGACCTGTGGGGGGGGGGGGGGGGGGGGGGGTGCGGGAAGGGGCGTGACTCCTGCGGGAGTCTATTTCAGGAATTGGGTGCAAATACCTATATTAGACAGGTATCTGCACCCCCCTCCCCCCTGAAAGGCACCGAGGGGGGGGGGGGGAAATCAGATGAGCAGAAGTTCCACAGAATCCCCAGGCCAACAAAGCGGCGACCCGGGGTCTCACAGCAGGTGATCGTAGGACTCCTGTATAGCGGGACCGGGGGGGAATGGGGAGGGGGGTCCAGTGTAAGTTCACCTTACAGGTTTTCTGTAAACGTGAACTTACACTTTAAATGATAAATATGTTAAAATGATAAAAGACACAATATTTACACATACCCTTCATGGAAGATAGGCACTCCAGCGTGATACTGACATACTTCTTCATTACTCTGTGGTCCATTAAACGTCTGAGGGGAGAAAATAAGATTAAAATGCTAGTAGAGACATCTTGGACATAAGCTGTGCTTGTGTGTAGCTTTCCCAATAGACAGGCTGAAGCATAAAAAGGACAGGACTGGATAGAAGCTGTACAAGGGAAGTTGAAATCATTGGATGGAAGAGGGAGATGGCAGACATATGTGGATATAACATAGTATAAAACAAGCTAAAATTAAGAAGTCTGTTTGTACCTTTGTGCAGCCACCATTTTTACAGGAAGTTCCAATTTTGATCTCTCCTGTGTCCTCATCTTAAAAAAAAAGAAAAGAAAAAAAAAAAAAAGCAAGACACATTAGTACATTTTTTAGGAAAACCATCTGGTTTTAATTAGAATAATCACTGCTCCACTAAACATGTTGTTAGGGCTCTAGGAAACATTGAGATCTGCATGCACCATGTCTTTGGATTTACTGATTATTTTGACCTGTTTGGTAGGTTAAGCATGTCAGTTTGAACCGCCCAGGTTTGTGATAGGGTTACTTTAAAGTAGTTAAATAGAGGGCGTGTCCGAGCGAGGCATTGACCCTGAGAAAGTCGATTTCACAGGGACCGCACCGCTTAACAGTGTTCTTCATGCCGCCGACCAGCACAGCGGCTCAGCATAGCTTCGGGGAGGACTCCTGCCCGCACAACCAGCTGGAGCCTCAGGCAGTGGAGGCTCAGGAAGTGCCCTCAGATATGGAGGAATCCTCTCACGAGTCCTCAGCTGCACAAGGACAGGCTGCTGACAGAGGAAAGCAGGCTGCCCTGTCCCCTATACAGTCTCCCTCAGCTAAAAAGTTAAACGGAGCTGCCATCTTAGAAATGCAGGCAGATAAAAGACACCGACAACCATGAGACACTGGCTGCTTTCCCTGCCTCAGACGCTCCTGCCTTGGAATCCACCTTAAAAGCCATCCTGCTTTCCTTGCAATTTGGGGTACAAAGAGAAATGAACTCCTCCATCTCACATCTTCCCACCAGGCTAGACTACACAGAGGAACGCACTGAGTATGTAGAGGAACAACTGGGGGATGTTGCCAAAGCCCACAATGAAATGCTGGATGCCCAAGACATCCAATGCGGAAAAGTTGCTGACTTAAAAGACTGCTCTCGGTGTAACAACATTAAATTCTGGGGAGTTCTGGAAACTGTAAAAAACAAAAGAGCTGGTATCCTATCTTCATCAACTGTTCCTCATATTGCTCCTAGAGCTTACTCCTCGAGACATCCCGATTGACAGAGCACACAGGATCATGAAGCCTAAGCACCTGCCTGACACTGTCTCCCTGGATGTGCTAGCCCGCATACACTTTCTTTATCGTACATCATGGGACACAGAGCCTTAAGTAATTACTTGGGTTATAGGCTACCTTCAGGTGTTAACACTGGTAAACCCAATCAAGGAAGTTTACTCCCTATATAACCCCTCCTCCTTCCAGGAGCACATCAGTTTTTTTGCCAGTGTCTAAAGGTGTTGGTCACGAGTGACAATGTGCTCTGAGGAGCTCCAGGAGGGATCCATGCAGGATTTAAATAGCCTCCATAGACCAGATCCATCCAAAGTGCCATTGAGGCCGAAAAGGATGGTACCTGGGGCCTCGTATCCGAAGCACGAGGTTTTGCCTGTAACGCCTCTCTTTGTAGGGCTGGACCCCAGGAACCCAGGGCTTAGGTCTTGCTACATTACCTAAAACTTCCTGATGGGGTGCTTTACAGGTCCAGGGAAGTTGGAACCCTGTTTTAGGGACACAGTCCCTGAAGGTTTGTTACGCAGCCCGCCGTGATGGGTGAAGGTTGGATTGTTTGATAATTCATCAAATCCTGCGGCGAGGATAAGGTAAGGGAAGAAACTTGGGTATTAAAAATATCTATGTATTTCTTCCATTAGGGAAAAAATGTCATGCCTTAAATCTCCACTAGAGGGAGTCTATGCACATACCTTACTCTGTTGTCTTCACTGTAAGCTCAGTCCCTGTGTGATTGCAGCAGCATGCAGAGGGAGACGCTGCAAGGTAAGAGAAAGCTGCAAAAGTGTTTTCTTCTCCCTGATGGGACCAGAGGGTTAGGAGGACAGCAGCACTGTACCCTCCCCCCCGCCACGGGGGGTGCTGGGGCCCCACTAATACCGCTTATTGTTTTAACTGTGGCTGATTTTACTATTGTTTGAGCCTGCTGCTGGGTGGGTCCCTGTCCCCCCCCCCCCCCACCCCCCCTCGTGTTGGGTCGGTGGACCTGAAAATGCCACGCAGGAACATTTTAAAAGTAAAAAGGGGCAGAATTTTTTCTCGGAGGGGGCGGAGCCTAAGCGCAATGCATGAACGTGCACGAGGACAAACGGCAGGCTAAAAACAAATACAACACAGCTGTGAGAGTCTCTCCTTGGCTGACGAGGAGAAAACAAGTAGCCTGCAACACAAGGACTCAAGAACTGTGGGACATGTGAGGGTTGCATACTGGCATTCCTGATACAGGAACGACACCCTTTTCCCAGCATTAGGCTGAATTTTATAGCGGCTTTAAATGTCATGACTATTTTCAGCGATTAAGTGCAATTTGTATAGTGCCTCTGTTTTTGTACTTAGGACTATGCCTACCAAAAAAGACACCACATAAAAAGGTTTCACCCCGAGGCACTAGGATCCTGAGTCGCATTCCCATGCTGTAATCCTCGCCTGAATTACCAGGTATGGCAAGCCAGGGTGAGCCATTTGGAACAAATTGATGGTGCAACTGCTGCTCACATCTCAGCCCCTGTATACGTAACTGGAGATGTCCTTTCCCCCTCCCTGCAGGGTCTGGAAGAAAGATTAGCGGCTTTAATCACATCCTCCATTCAAATGGATAGGAAGCGTGCTAAATCCACGAGGTGTTACTCTCAATCGATCAGGAGGAAAAACAAATCAATGATGATTTCTCTGTGGAGGAAACAACGGTAGATGAGCCTTTTTTCAGCCTCTCAAATCTGAGGAGTTGCTGATACAATCTCTTACAGAGATGGTTCTTCTACTTTCAAGCTACCCCTAACGTAGTCTCCTGAAAGTTCGGTTTCTTCCTTGGGTTCCTTAAAACCCTCCCAACCTTTGAATGCGTTTCCTGCGCATGCATTACTAGAACAGCTTATTTTTTGCTGAATGGGATCACCCGGATCCTCCTAAGAAAATTGCAATTCTCTATACCCTGGAGGAGAAATTCTCCAAAAGATGGAAAATACCAGCTGTTGACGCTGCGCTTTCCAATGTTGTCCAGTAGACAATGCACAGATGCATTCTACCGTCTCGCTTCCTGAGGTCAAGTGTTCCCAAAGATCGGGGAGCAGTACTAGAAAAAAAGACAGCTGCCCAGGGACAGTAGTTAAGAACCGAAAAGAACCTTGTCCATCAATATCCTAGAGATTCGGGCAGTACGTCTGGCTCTAAAGACCTGGACTTTCAGGTTACGGGATTGTCCTTTTAGGATTCAATCCGACAATGCCACAGCTGTGGCCTATACCAATCACCAAGGGGGCACCGAAAGTCTCTCAGCGCAGAGAGAGGTGAACCATATTCTAACTTGGACAGAAAGGAATGTTCCGTGCCTATCGGCAGTCTTCATTCCGGGAGTAGAGAATTGGCAGGCAGACTACTTGAGTCGCCAGCAGTTATTCCCAGCGGAATGGTCTCTTCACCCCGACATATTTCGGGCTGTTTACCAAAGATGGGGGACTCCGGACGTAGATCTTCTAGCGTCTAGGTTCAACATGAAGTCAGTCAACTTTGTGTCCAGAACAAGGGATCCATTCGCAAGCGGAACGGATGCATTGGTGACTCCATGGGATCAGTTCTCACTGATCTATGCATTCCCCCCATTCAGTTGCTTCCTCGACTTCTTTGCAGGATCAAGCTGGAAAGAAAGTCGGTAATTCTGGTGGCACCATCAAGGCCCAGAAGGTCATGGTATGCACAAATCGTATTGATGGCAGTGGAGGGCGCATGGTCCCTCCCACTATTGCCAAATCTGCTTTCACAGGGACCGATATCCCATCCTACCTTACGGTCTCTAAATTTAATGGCCTGGCTATTAAAACCACATTCTGAAGAAACGTAGGCTTTCCGAGTCAGTTATCTCTACCCTGATTAATGCAAGGAAGCCAACTTCCAGAACTATAGCATCTGGAGGGCTTATATTTCCTGGTGTGAATACAAGGGTTGGCACCCTTGGAGATATAGCTTAGGCAGAAATTCTTGCCTTTCTACAGATAATGGTAGAAATGAAATTGGCCTTCCGCATACCAGTCAACATTCTCCCAAACCAACTACACAATCTCCAACAGACTCGTTCATATGGGAGCGCAGACACCTCAGTATACGAAACGCTACCTTGTGCCTTGTACCCCCCCGCAGCTGGAATGGGGGCACCAGATGTACGACTTTACTATAAGGCAATCATTCTTAATCAGATCAAACAGTGGTGGAATTCTACACCCTCCTCATCCCAATCCTCATTGTACATCCACTTCAACAACTTCTAAGCGCTATCTGGCTTCACTTCCAACCCCCACACTTATTTCTTCAGTCAACTCTATTATAAGAACCTGGAGATCACTCTCCCATCAGGCAAAGGGCATCTCCAAAATCGACT
Organism: Lithobates septentrionalis; assembly: GCA_037952835.1. Taxonomy (NCBI): domain Eukaryota; kingdom Metazoa; phylum Chordata; class Amphibia; order Anura; family Ranidae; genus Lithobates; species Lithobates septentrionalis. The sequence continues at coordinate 1,456,233 of JBBDGP010000964.1, read as the reverse complement.
TTAAAGCTAATGTCCCTATCCACACTGGAACTTCTGAGTGAGGATCTAGCACTCACTGACTGGTCCTCAGCAGGCATACAGACTATTGGGACCTTGTACGAAGGCCCCTGCATAGCCTCTTTCCAAAATCTTCATCAAATCTTCCAGATCAGACACAAGGACTTTCACAATTATTTACACATTCGTCATATAGTAGCTTTCTTTACCTGGTCAGAGTCTGCCCTCACACTGGAAACCTTACACCTTATTGAAGCTACTAGAGGCACGTCGAAAGGACTCTCCTGCTTCTATAAGCTACTCACGCGACCCCAAGAATCACAGAAACGATCATTAATGGCACACTGGGAAAAAAAATCTTCATATTTCCCCAGATATTACCCAATGGCAATGTGCCCTCTGCAACCTGCTTACCTACTCGAAATGTATTAACCATTGGGAAACTGGGAAACTGGACTAGGGGGAATCCCGCTTCACATATGATGGGAATGTCCAAAATTGAAACCCTTTTGGTGGATGATGTCATCTGCTCTGTAACCGGGATGCAGGTTACTACGTCACTAGCAATTGCCATTCTGGGACTAGGACTCGACGCATTGCCTAGGTGCATGCACAACATCCTGACCCACATACTTATCGCTGCTCGCCTAGCATTAGCACGCAACTGGAAATCTACCTTTCTCCCCACCACCCCGCAACTGGCCTCAATACTCAATGAGCATCTGATTTTGGAATACAGGTTTGCTAAGGCTCACCTCACAATGTCTAGATTCTATACCCTTTGGTCCCCATGGATAAGAGACTCCAGAAGTACAGCTCCAGGGTAGTTGATCATCACTTGAAACAGCTTTCACTCAAGAAGTTCTAGTCTTCGACAGTAGTCCTCAGAAGTCAACTCTAACTCTTCCATCACTCACTTTAGATACTCTCTCTTAATCTCTGGTTAAAGGCGCAACTTGTTATTTCGCTATGGTAGTTATCTATGGACACATACTATGACTCTATACTACCTGTATACTTTTGCATGATGCAACTTTATTGAATTAGCCACAGATGCACTCAATTTCTCTTTTCCTTTTCAAGTATGTAAACATATGCACCATCGTTTACCACATTGTACCATTTGACATATTGTAACTCATAAAATTTGTTTTGAATAAAACTTAACTAAAAGAAAAAAAAAAAAAAAAAAAGTAGTTAAATAGTTAAAATACACAGACAAGCACTTTTCAACTACTTCGGCTCTGGAAGGTTTCACCCCCTTCATGACCAGGGCATTCTTTTGCTTTTCGGCACTGCGCTACTTTAAATGGTAATTGCCCGGTCATGAAATGCTTTACCCAAATTAAGTTTATATCATTTTTTTCACACTAATAGAGCTTTATTTTGGTGGTATTTGGTCACTATTGAGTTTTTTTTATGATATAAATGAAAAAAGACTGAAAAAAAAAAAAAAAAAAAGTTTTTTTCTTTGATTTTCTGCTATAAAGAAATACAAAAAAAGAAAAAATCTTCAAAAATTTAGGCCAAAATGTATTCTGCTACATGTCTTTGGTTAAAAAAAAAAAAATTAAAAAAAAATAATAATTCCAATAAGTGTATATTAAAGTGGTTGTTAAGCCACTAGGTCAGTGGTTCTCAACCCCTGTCTTCAGGATCCACCCACAGGCCAGATTTGTAGTATTACCTTGGGGAGATGCAGACTAGAATCCTGCAATCACTGAGCAGCAAATGATATCACCCGTGATGTACTTCAGTTATCTTGCAAACCTGGCCTGTTAGTGGGTCCTGAGGAGAGGAGTGCACTGTGTGATCTTTACATCATTCTCTGTTAGATAAAAACCTGTATCCTAGTGCCTGTGCTTTATAAAAAAAAAAAAAAAAAAAAAAAAAAAAAAAAAAGCAGTTTTCTACCTGTTTCCTGTTTTAACAGCGCCCCCCGGTGCTCACAGCTCTCTCCTCTCCCCATCTGAAAGCTCCAGGAATCAGAGATATCTATCTATACATAGATCTAGATCTAGATAGATATATATATATATATATATATATATATATATATATATATATATATATATATATATATGCTAAGAAACAAAAGAAGAAAACTAATGCGCAAAACCAAGACGAGCCAAAGCAGCTAAACAGGAATAAGAAGCCGCCACACATACGAGAGTGTTCCCACACAGAAAAACATATCTCTATTTACCTTATAAATAAAAGCACAGACACTATGATACAGGTTTTTATCTAACAGAGGGGATGGTATAAAGATCACAGAGTTTTGTTACAGCGGGGAGAGCACAAGAGCGACGCTAGTGAGAGCTGACAGGCGGGGGGGGGGGGGGGGGGGGGAATGGAGGAGGACAGAGGAGACACAGGAGAGCTGCAGATAGCTGCGGATGACGGAGGCACATAAACTGATCAGTTTACAATGGGGAGGGTATAGCCAGGCAGGATCAGCCAGGTTTTCTAGGGGATATGGGGGCCAAATTACACAGCACAGGCACTGTGCTTTTATTCATGCTTTAAGGGAACATGATCAATTTTTTAATTTTTTTTTTTTTTTTAAGTTAACAAACACTTTATTGGTTTGTGCGAAAGTTATAGCATCTACAAAACGATGGTACATATGCTGGATGTTTTATTTATTTATTTTTTTACTAGTAAAAGTGGTGATCAGCGACTTCTAGTGGGACGGTGATAGTGCGGCGGACAATCGGACACTGGGTAGAAACTGACTGACACAGACATCACCAGTGACACCAATACAGTGATGAGTGCTAATACTTTACACGGTCACTGTACTAATAACACTGGCTGGGAAGGGGTTAACATCTAGGTGCAATGAAAGGGTTAACTGTGTGCCTAACCAGTGTAATGTGTGCTGCTTTTACTAATAGATGAGACTGATTTTTTTTTCCCTTGCTTTGTAGTGAGGAAGAAAAAAATAAATAAAAATAAAACACACAGCCACATTGCTGCTCTCTAAACAGAGCCCTACGTTGTTAGTAAAACACAGGGCTCTGTGCTGTGATTCTCTAAGCCGATCAGCAGGTCCTGGCCATTAACCACTTCACCCACCAAGGATTTGCCCCCTTGCTGACCAGGCCATTATTTTTTGCGATATGGCACTGCGTCGTTTTAACTGACAATTGCGCGGTCGTGTGATGTTTCACCAAATAAAATTTATGTCCTTTCCCCCCCCCCCATTTGATCAACTCTGCGGTTTTTATTTTTCGTGCTAAAAAAAACCCCCAAAAAAAACACGACAATTTTGAAAAAAAACTAAAAATAATAATAATAAAAAAAAAAAAACTATATATTTTTTTTACTTTCTGCTATAATACACATTAGAGTTGCACCGATACTAGTATCAGTGCCGATACCGAGCATTTGCACGAGTACTTGTATAAACTGTGTTTATGATGCTTCAGTTTATGAATGGAGGAGCCGCTGTCTCCTGTCCATTCATCTCCAGTGCAGCTGAGACTACAGAGAAAAAAAAAAGGACTGCGGAATCTGTGTCCTCAGTCCCTTTCCCTGTCTCAAAGGGAAGATATCAGGGGTCTCTTCAGACCCTTGGTATCTCACCAAAGCCCCCCCAACAGGGCTGATAAAAATAAGAAAAAGAAAAAAAAATAATATTTCAAAATAAATTTAAAACTAAAAAAACACTGACACCGTCCACTAAATCATTCAGTGGAGGATTTCTCTACAGGTAGCTGGCATTCAGCAAAACTGGAAGAACTTTATTCTTTTACAGTGAGAAATAATGAACTCTGCTTATGCAACAAAGTCATTTTAAAAACCGGAGTTCTACTAAAGAAAACCGTTCACCGAGAACACAAACACACAGGAGCAGTAATGCAAAATAAAAGGCTGGGTTGTACCCAGACCATGTCATTCAGCTTTATTTAAATTAATAAAACAGTACATTGCTCCGTGTTGGTGTCTGTCAGCTCGGCTTGTCGCGGTCAGCCCAGTGCACCAAAAGATTAAGCTGAAGAGCGTCTGGAAAGAATGTATTTTTCCATCTCTTTTCTCAGACCAGTAATCATATCCCGTTGCTTTTTATAGGCACATAAGCAGCAAGGTCGAAGTAACAGCACCATGTTCAGCAACAAAAGACAAGGTGTCCTACTGAGCTAGCCAAGCAGTGAAGTGGACACAGAAATATGTCGGCCATAGCGGAGATAATGAACTGAAATTCTGAGGCCAAAAACCTGCTTGTCTAGAAAATACAGCATTGTAGAAATACGTTCAGGTGGCAAGCTCCAGCTTTGGTGAAGCAATGATAAGCCAAGCTGCTAAGGTTCCCCCCCCCCCCAAATAATTCAAACATCAGGACTGCATGGCAGCACTCTGACCCTGTATGTTCAGCAAAATAATAAACCACCAATCTTCTGTGTGCATTAAGGTGAGCATAATTAAAAAAATAAATAAACACCACACTAAAAAAAATTTGCAACACACACACACACACACACACACACACACACACACGGAATATAAACAATTATTCTTTTTCCCTTTTTTCACGGTTTATCTTCATTGCAATATAGTAGATTTTTTTTTTGCACTTTAATCATTAAGGTTAGACAGCGCTACACATTTTGATTTTGGTTTTAGTAGAAATTATAGACCCTTCATTTCTTTGTAAGTGGACAAACTTACAAAATCTGCAGGGGATCAAATAATTATTTTCCCCACTATAGTTGGGGGAAGCCGTTCCAAATTAGAAAATCAGTTAGAATCCACATATCTGCAGCGCTCCATGTCCTGTGACCACCCCACCAGCAGCTCTGCACTGTGGATGCCAATATCTGCACAACATTTTCACTGAAGACGTTGATGACTGACCTTATCTGCATTGCTGCTACTAATCTGGAGAACCTTGACCCCCCCAAATAGAGCACCAGCAGACCTTCAATTTTCAAGTATGGGATTTTTCTTTTTACATCAACCCTGCCTCTCCAATGGCTCAGTAGTTTTCTGTAGCAGACCAAATCAGAGTATTTCGTTACTTTTTAAAAGCATGCAGGTTTTCTTTTTTATGGCAAGTCTGCTATAAAGTGGTACTGAAAAGGTGACAGTCCCTTGCCAGTGTTCCATCGATATGTGCCCTCCGTCAAAAAGTGCCCACGCATGTGCAGGACAGAGCTGCACTCCAGCTGATTTGGCGATCAGCTGGAGTGAAGTGACCATGGCGCATGCGCACATCAGGAGGCGGCATTTGTCGACGGCAGAGAGAATGTCACGGACACTATTAAAAGCTATTCACAGAGCGGAGGGACACCGTTAGGGGTGCAACGGATCGTTGCCGATCCGTGATCCGTACGGATCACCCTCCGCGGATCGGCACACCCGCGATCCGCGGGGGAAACTTTTCGGCCTCAGCCATAGGAAAGGCCGCGGCTTCGGCCTAGCTCTGGAGCGGCGGCCATCTTGGTACACCCGGAAGTGGCCGCTGTCTCGACAGGAAGTGACGTTTCGTCGCCGCCATCTTGCTACACCCCACACTCCTGCACAGTACAATAATGATAGAGTGAGAAGGGGGCAAGCGGACATCTTGTTACACCCACCGGAGTTTTAGATTTAAAAGCCATTTTCAACACAAAACTGAGCTTATATGCACAAATACTGTATTTATGCATATAAGCTCGGTTTTGTGTTGAAAATAGCTTTTAAATCTAAAACTCCGGTGGGTGTAACAAGATTTGCATGTTTTTTTTGTTTTTTTTCGCTGATCCGAAAATGATCCGATCCGTGACTCTGATCCGAGGATCGATCCGATCCGTGAGATTTTTGATCCGTTGCACCCCTAGACACCGTAGTTCTCATATTGTGCCTTGCTGTTGCAGGGCAGGGTTTTAGTGTGCCCAAGGTTGCCTTTTGTCAGTGTTGCACGGCGGCTTTAGTGTCTTGATCAGAGCCTGTTGCCTGTGTCTAAGGGCAGGTTGCAACACAGACAAAACCCGCGAGGCACAATATAACAACCACGGTATCCCCCATCCGCTCTGTAAATAGCTTTCAATTGTGTCCATGAAATTTCCTCTCCCGTCGAAAAATGCCTCCTCTGATGTGCGCATGCACCATGGTCACGTCACTCCAGCTGATCGGGAAATCAGCTGGAGTGTGGCTCCGTCCTGTGCGGGCACTTTTCGACGGAGGGCACATGTCGATAGAACACCGGCATCTGCTTCTGAGTGGTGTTCTTTGTGTCTCTTCATTGGTGGCAGGGGAGGGTGGCATCAATCCCGCACATAGGCACTAGTCATCCCAGGACTGTAAGCTGCACAGCGTCTCCGGAGAGGACAGTGAGCAGGCAGGTAGTGACATTTTATTGCAGAATAAACAAGTGCATGTCTCTTCTGCATTATAAGCCTGCCCGCTAACCGTTTGTTACAGTTCTGCTTTAAAGCAAAAGTTCCTGCTGTAAATATAACTTGATACCCTTTAATTTCAATGGAAAAGCCTTTTCACAATACGTCATTTTGAAATGCATTCACTGAACCAGCAGATTGTACCAGAAGGGGGCATTAAAAATAGTAACCAGGTATTGCAGCTAGCAATCTTAATACAATTGAAGGGGCTGATTTAGATGGGAATCTGATCTAAGCCCAAATACAAAAAAAGGTTATCCAGATGATAAAAGCTCCTTCAAAATCAATTTTCAGCCTTTTAAGACTATCGAGGTCTTTAGAAACTGCATACCTGCTTCAGTATTACTGTCGTTGGAGCAAAGTTTCAGTTTATCCAGTGCTTGCTTCAAAGACGCTGATACCTTCAGCTCCAACCGCGTCAAAGGCTCGTCTGGGCTGTAAAGACATTACATAATAAGAGGAGTGGACCAAGGGAGGCAGTAACAGAAAACGGATTACCACGTTCAACATTAGACAGAAGTAGTCAGCGACTTACACACACAGGGTTATGTACTCCATAGATAGGCAAACTTATGACGGTGAGAAATTTCCCAGGAACATTGATGGACTATTGTCTTTATTCGACCTTACCTACTATGAACATAAAGCAATATGCAGATATACCTTCTAAAAAAGACGCGACAGTGTGCATAGCACAACACACTCCATACATCTTTAGAGGTGCACCGAATGGGAATTTTGTTGCCGAAATCGAAAATGCAGGAAGCACTTGGTTGAAAACCGAAGACGACAGTTTTTAAAGTGGGACTAAATTCCCATGCATGAATTTTACCTATAGATAAGTCTATAATAAAGGCTTACCTAGAGGTACCGCAAATATCTCCTAGACGTACTGTACGCCTTTTAGGAGAGATTTACTGTAGAAGCAGTCAGTGACTTCACCGTCACATACACTCTGAAGAAATAGTCACCCGTCCTGTGCCGTAAACTACCACACCCATGTGCGGGAGTGACATCACGTCTTTGGACACTCACAAAGCCAGTCCGTGCATCCGGATGGAAGACCGGGTAAAGGTGGGAGCACCTTAGGCGGTGACAGTGAGCCAATGGAAGGCTTCGTTTTAAGGCAAGTTTCACATAATGTGCTAGTATGTGATGCATACTACTAGCACTTTATGACATTGCCTTTTATGTTTAAAAAAAAAAAAAAAAACAGCAGTTTATTACCACTTAAAAGAACAATTATATAATAATGATTTTATAATTACCTATATAATTTTTTTTTTAATATAGATTTATTATTATACAGGATATATAGCGCCAACAGTTTACGCAGCGCTTTACAACTTGAGGGTAGACAATTTGTTGGCTGAGTATAATTGTATTATATTCAAATTTTTAATATCATGAATTTAAATGAATAGGAATTTATTGTCGGTCATTATGGGCACCTTTAGCTCAAGAAAAATGCATCCCTTTAAATTCTATGTATGCCTTCACACTGGTCCTTTGCGCTTTCATTGTGGCGTTAAAGATCCGGCATGCTGCATTTTTGGTCAGAAAAAAAAAAAAAAAAAAAACTAACCAAAAATGCACCTCCCTATTGAAATGCATTGAAAACACAGCAAGAACGGATCAATAACATACCCGTATTACATTTTTGATGCGGTTTTTGAGTCACATGACCTATGAAAAAACACCACGAGCACAGAAAAATCGATGCGCGTTTTAGGTGCCATTATCGGTGCCTTTTTCTTTATCGGCAAAATGCTGAAAAATCAATCTTCAGCCGATATGTTTGGGCCATCGAAATTTCGGTGTATCTCTAATCTTTACCAGGGCTAAAACAAAAATCCATAAGCGCTATAGCTATGAGTCGCTTGTAAAATGTCATAATCCAACAATGTTTGATGAACTAAACCCAGTGCAGCCATCAACCACTGGAACAACGGATATACAGAAAAAGAGACAACCTGAAGATGGCGCTCTATGGGTCAATTCCAGAAAGTATATATAAAACCATAAATAGAATGGTTACCTGGGGATTCCTGTTACCAGCCCAGGAATCCCCAGCTGTCGGCGGTGTTGTCCCTGCCTTTTGGACACAGGTCCAGCTTCAGCTCACTCTGCTGATAGAGGGCTGCAATCTCTCCCCCTTGTTTTTTTAAGGCTCCACATGGCCAATATTACCAGCAAGCCGTTCAGATCATTTTAAACCCTCTCCACCCACAAGCCTTCAAGTGGTATCATTTGCTTTTAATACAACTCTTCTCATTGTGTCATATACCTTGACTATTACAGTTTCCAAGTTTCATAAACTTTTATCAGTCTCTACTTGATTGATTTCAAGTGCAATAAGCATTTTATTCTATTTATGGTTTTATAAATACTTTCTGAAATTGACCCATAGAGCGCCATCTTCAAGTTGTCTAATCTTTATCAGAGCAAGTCCCTGTGCTCTGCCTAGCCGAGGCTTTTTCAACCAGGGTGCCTTTAGAACTCTTCAGGGGTGCATTGGCAACACTGCCTAAAATTTCCCCAAGAAATGTATTAGGGTTGTCCCGATACTAGTATCGGTACCGATACCAAGCATTTGCCCGAGTACTTGTACTCAGGCAAATGCTCCCGATACTTCACCCGATACCTGTACAGTCAGCGGTGATCGGTGAGTGGGGGAGTTACAAGCTTCTCCCCCCCCCCCCTTTTCAGCTGCTTTAGTGAAATGATCTATACAGCGGTGATCGGTGCTTGTAACTCCCCCACACATGATCACCGCTGTCACCGCATCCCTCCAGTCCCCCTCCATCCCCCCTCTGTTCTGTTGTCCCCCTCCTTTCTTCCTCCGTTCTGCTGTCCCCCTCCTTTCTTCCTCCGTTCTGCTGTCCCCCTCCTTTCTTCTTCCGTGTCCCCCTCCGTTCTGCTGCTGTCCCCCTCCTTTCTTCCTCCGTGTCCCCCTCCGTTCTGCTGTCCCCCTCCTTTCTTCCTCCATGTCCCCCCCCGTTCTGCTGCTGTCCCCCTCCGTTCTGCTGCTGTCCCCCTCCTTTCTTCCTCCGTGTCCCCCTCCGTTCTGCTGTCCCCCTCCTTTCTTCCCCTGTGTCCCCCTCCTTTCTTCCTCATGTCCCCTGTCGTTCTGCTGCTCCATGTCCTCCTCCTTCCTTTGATGCATGAACAGAGTCAGTGATCACTGACTCTGTCCATTCACATAACTGAAACATTGTAACCTCCCGTGATTACGATGTCTCAGTTTATGAATGGAGAGGAGCCGCTGTCTTCTCTCCATTCATTCTTCAGTGCGGCTGAGGCTGCAGAGAAAGGAACTGGGGAATCTCTATCCTTGGTCTCTTTCTCTGTTTTAAGGGGGAGATTTCAGGGGTCTATTAAGACCCCTGATATCTCACAAAGCCCCCCAACAGGGCCGATTAAAAAAAAAAAAAAAAAGAAGAAGAAGTATTGCAATAAATAATAAAAACAAAATTATTGTAAAAAATAATAAAAATTAAAATAAAAAACACACAGACACCATCCATCCCCTCCCTCCCTAAAAATAGAAAGCATTGTAAAAAAAATAAAAAAATAAAAAAATAAAAAATTGTAAAAACCCCCCCAAAAAACGCTGTCATGGGATATTAAAAAAAAAATATCAGTATCAGTGAGTACTTGAAAAAAAAGTACTCGGTTTTAAAAAAGTGGTATCGAGACAACCCTAAAATGTATACAGGCCAGGATGAAGCCTGCCTTTTAGTTACACCAAGCCACAGGTTTTCATTGGGCATTAAAATCTTCCAGCCTCCAGAGTCCTAACAACCAAATGATGTCATTGGTATATTTATTTTAAAAAGGGAGCTCATTGATAAGGACGACGTCAGGCGCCTGCACAGCATCCTTGTTTGCCGATTCTCTGACCCTCTCCGTCAGCACTAGCATCACATTAGCTGAGTGAGGAAGAGAAACACTGGAATACTAGTCAGTACCAGTGTGCAAAGATGTATTTACTTTATAAGAATAATTCACCTCTACCATTGGGAATTCTATGTATGTGGATGTTGCAACCATTTGTTTATTTTTTTTACATTTAAGAACGGGGGGCCATGAGATCGTCTATAATTTTAAAAGAGTGTCTTGACTGAAAAAAAGGTTGAGAAACCCTGGCCTAGCCTATACAGTACCCCACTGAGCCCATTTACAAACGCATGTGGCAAGTGCCACAATTCAGTGCAATCATTAATTGTTCATTGTTAATCAGACTGTAAGAGATTGAAATCAGATTGGTTAACATAAATTCGTGCATGTAAAAGGAAATTCAAAGCATGTTGTTCTCAAACAAATGCTTTATATGTACTATCGCTCTCCAGCCCTTCTCTCCCTCCACCCACAAACCTGAAACAGGACTTTTTGCATACAGGAAACCTATTTGCACCAATCATTACCGTGCTGAAACCTTCCTTTGCTGCTACCATTCATATCTGCCCTTGCGAAACATTTTCTGTCAGAGGTTCAAGATTTGCCGAAAAATCATGGGTGACCTTTTTATTTATTCCCAAGGTTGGACCCAACAATGGCGTCTGCACATCGGAGTGTCCTTAGTCTCTATGGGCAGCCTTTCACTGGTCCACACCAGGTGTACATTTAATCATGGTGACCACAGCTTGTATCTGGTCACCTATAGGGCACCATAAAAAGACAACTGTACAAGCGGGGGAGAAACTGTCATTTTCTAGAACATTAGACACAGCACTTCGTAATGCCTGGGTTTTTAGTTCTGACTGTAAGAGCGCACTTCAAGCGACACTAAACCCTCTTATCCTTTACAGCAAAGGAAGATGCCATCTTAGACTTGGTTAATGTAGTTGCCATGTGATCAGGTATGACATCAGTCATATGATGGCTTGACAGCTTGCTAGAAAGCACAAGCAACTGTGACTTATCAGTGTGCCTTGAATGCGTTTTGGGAAATAATTAAAGTGGTTGTTAATCCTAAACATTTTTTTACCTTAAAGTGGTTGTAAACCCTTTACAACCACTTTTGCCTACAGGTAAGTGTATAATAAGGCTTACCTTTAGCTACCGTGAATTTCTCCTAAACAGTTTAGGAGATATTCACTGTATACTCATGTGCCGATGTCATCAGCACATGCGCACCTAAGAGACGGCTCTTCGATGCCGTTTCTTCAGCTTGTGTACAATTACCAGCGGCTCCCACGTGCATGAGTGACGTCAATGCGGCTGGGGCCAATCACAGAGCCGGAGCCCGCAATACCCGGAAGTAGCTTCGGTAGACACATCGTCAGCCAAAGCGGTGTGCCGGGACCGCTGCGGGGGCTTCGATCTAAGGTAAGTATATCATAATGAGCCAGTATACTATATCTAAGGTAAGTATATTATAATGAGCTATGCATCCTAGCTCATTGTGTCTTTGTCTTGCAGATTTTTTTATTTGTCCCCGTGGGTTTACAACCACTTTAATGCATTCCTTGCATTAAGGTAAAAAAAATGTTTAGGTGTCAGCATGCCCCCCCTTTTACTTACCTGAGCCCTCATTCAATCCAGCGTGGTGCACGTCTGCAGCTCTTCTCTCCCCTCACTTCCGGGTCTCGCTGGCTTTGCTGGGGCACCAGGAGCCATTGGCTTCCAGTGCTGCCAATCAAAGCGGTGATGAGGGCGCGGGGGGGGACAAATGAGGGGCCAAGAGCGCTGGCGGGGGGGGGGGGGGGGGTTCGCGGCCGCTCTGTGCAATTCCATTGCACAAAACAGGAAGGTATGACATGTTTGCTTGTTATTTGATTTTTATTTACCTTTACAATTACTTTAAATCAATGGGTTTAGTCAAAACGTTTTCCTTAAAAGCAGAGCTCCACCCAAAAGGGTAAGCAACGCTTGTTCCCACCCTCCGCCCCTCCACTGCCACATTTTGGAGGGGAGCGAGTACATGGCTTTGACATGTACCCGCTCTCATTTCCGGGTAAGATCGTCATGGCGATCTCTGAGCATTTCCAGCCCCTCCTCCTTCCCCTGCTGCCTTCTGGGAAACACAGGTCCCAGAAGACGGCGAGACCATTCTAAAAGCACAGAGCGACTCGCACATGCACAACAGGAAACCGGTTGTTAAGCCTGAAGGCTTCACTGCCAGTTTCCCTTACTTACAATGCCGACGCCTGCACCCGAAGCTGTTTGACGAATCGGCTTGGGGTGCCGACATTGTGGGATCCCTGGACAGGCATTACATTTTTTTTCCCCCCAGACTGGAGCTCCTCTAAGCTTTGATGGGACACTGACAAGACTTCCATGTTTGCAACTAACACCTCTGTTTTTAAATACAACAGAGTGTTGGCGATTCCTTCGATTTTGGATTCACACGGCACCACTGTTGGCTGAGCACCCTTCTATACTATGAGTAACAGTACAGGACAGGACAGGACAGGAAATGTATGTGTTCGGTTCCCATTGCTGTCTGTTTCCCCACTGGTGAGGGTTACCACTGTCAATGAAACAAAAAGGGAGGGGGAAACCAAAAATGTTTAAAATGGAATGCCAGCCCCCCGCCCCCCCCTCCCCCTCCACCAAAAAATTAAAAAGGAAGCAGCTAAAAATACTGTAGCTGCTGACTTTTACTATTGGGGCACTTGCCTGTCCAGGGATCCCGCAGTGTCTTCACCCAAGCCGATTCTTGAATCGGCTCTCGGGTGCTGGTGCCACTATTTTGGGTAAGGGAAACCAGCAGCTTCACAGCTGGCTTTCTACAATGAATGTACTACTCGTGCTGCACTTTCTCAATGGGCCATCTGTGGCGAGGGCTGAAACTCTGGTCAAGTTTGTCACGGTGAACTCATCAGAAAGTGGGAGCGGGTACCTGTCAAAACCAGGTACCCCCCCCCCCCCCCCCCACAAGGTGCCAATTGTGGCCCTGGAGGGGGGGGTCTGAGAAGTAGACAAACTGAGCTTAACCTTTTAGGTGGAACTCCGCTTTAAGTAGTCACCAGACCCAAAGGTGGTGCGTAAGCTTTCCAACAGGGACACATGTTCTGGTGGAACTGCCAGATGGGAATTTCCCTCACTCATGGAAACTTTCCCCTCATTTCCTATTGCGTCTACAGGACAGGTTTTAAAGAGAAATCTCCCCAGCGAAAGCAAAAACAACCAGAGAGTGGTTTTAACCCTTCCCTACTCTATCCAAGATGAACTACATACACTTCAATTTTTACGGCAAGTTTCCACTTACCTGGGCCTCTTAATGGATTCTATGGGCTTTGGTGCTTGTATGATGTGTTCATTGAACTTTGGCTTCAGGTCTGTCAAGTCTTTCTTCTCGGATGTCTTCACCTCTGGTTTTACAGGTTCTGGGGGTTTCTCATTACTGTGGAGGCCCTTAGTACAGCCCTGCAATTATCCACAAAAGATTCATTAAAATGATCATGGCAGAACTAAACTATATCTGAGCACCATAAACTAAAATTGCTATTTAAAGTGGTTGTAAAGGCAGCTTCTTTTTGCACCTTAAAAGGTGTTGTGAAGTCTCCTGGTTTTTCACAATGCATGAAGGTGAAAAACGTTCTGTGCTGCAGCTGCCCCCAGACCCCCCCCTTTCTTTCCTGAGCCGTCCGTTCCAGCGATGTGCACGAGCCCAGCGACTCCAGCCGCTGTCTCTGTCCTCATGGGATAGATTGATAGCAACAGGAGCCATTGGCACCTGCTGCTGTCAATCGAATCTAGTGACATGGGGGCGGGGCCGAGTCCTGCTGTCTGTCAATGGACGCAGCAGCTGGACTCGTAAATGCGCCCGCATGGGTGCCCCCAGGGAAAGCGGCTCTATGTGGGGGACCAACTGATGAGGAGGAGCAGCCAGGAGCGCATCAGGGCACCCCAAAAGAGGATCGGGGCTGCTCTGTGCAAAACCATTGCACAGAGCAGGTAACTGACATGTTTTTTATATAAAAAAACAAACAAAAAAAATTTTAAAAAAAACAACTAACCTTTAGAATCACTTTAACTCATTTTAAATATTCAAAGCAAACTAGCCAATGTCTTCATGCTTTATTGTTTTCAGCAAACACTTCGAAAAACATCCCCCTAGCATTTCTAGTAGCAACCCTCTTGAGTAAGGGCAGATGATTCATGTAGTTGTATTATTATTACTATTATTCAGGATTTATATAGTGCAGGAAATGATTTCCTATATGCCATCTGCCCTTAGCTCAGGCATGCAGACAGGAGGGTGTTGCTTAGCTGAGAAAGCTCCTCCCCCCCTCGTCCCAATGAAAAAAAAACAGGAAGCAACAGAAAAAATGTACAAAAAGTTTAAACACAAGTAAATAGTATATCCCTTTTTATCTATTTACTAAAAGCTAGCAGCAAAGGGATTAAAAACCATTGTTTATTAAGAGTAAAGTTCTGCTTTAACTTAAAAACTTAGCAACCTCCAACCTCCTGCAAACGATCGGCCGCTGTAGGCAAACTGACGTACCCATACATCACTGCCTACTTCTGGGTTTAGGCAGCGCACATACGAACACCCCGCCTGGCTCCCGCTGTGATTGTACACAGCAGGAGCCTGTCAGCAAGTCCCAGCCAATGATTCACAGCCCGCACCTGCTGATCAGCTGTGTACAATCACAGCCCAGAGCTCTGTGTTGACATTCAACACAGAGCTCTGTACACAGGGAATGATCTCTGTGTTTCTCATCCTTGCAAAGCCGGGGTGTGAAACTTGGAGACCAACTTGTAAAAAGCAGCACACTTTACACAAAGTAAGGCACATATATCGCCCTAGAAGTTAACCCCTTCCCAGCCAGTGTCATTAGTACAGTAACAATGTATAGCACTATCACTGTATTAATGTCACTGGTGAGGTCGGTGGCAGTTAAGTCAGTTCCCCACCGCACTATCACAGTCCCGTTATAAGTTCATGATTGCCGCCATTAAAAAAAAGAAAAAAAAATCCAGTATATAGCCCATAGTTTGTAGGCGCTGCCACTTCACGCAAACCAATCAATATACACCCAATGGGATTTTTTTTTTCCCCCATCAAAAACATGTAGCAGCATACATTTTGGCCAAAATTTATAAAGAAATTCAATTTCTTTTTCTATTCGATATGTTTTATAGCAAAAGTAAAAAATATTGTTTTCTTTTCCCCAAATTTTTGATCTTTTTTCGTTTATATCGCAAAATAAAAAACCCAGTGGTGATCAAATACCACCAAAAGAAAGCTCCAATTCCGGGGAAAAAATATTATATACATTTCATTTGGGTACAGCGTTGCATGACTGCGCAATTGCCAGTTAACCACTTCGATACCTGGCCTATTTTGGCACTCCACCTACATGTAAAAAGCATCATTTTTTTGCTAGAAATTTACTCAGAACCCCCAAACATTATATATGTTTTTTTTAGCAGACACCGCTCCTAAAGCGCCTCAAAGATGCTGCTTGCAGGACTTTTTTTTTTTAGCGCCCTGCAAGTGCACCGCTTGGCTTTCACACAGGAGAGGCTCTTTACAGGCACTATTTTAAATGCTATAGCGTCTCAGTGTGAAAGTAGCCTTAAGACCCCTTTCACACTGGGGTGTTTTTCAGGCGCTTTAGCGTTAAAAAAAAAAGCGCCTGAAAGAAGCCTCATCTGCAATCCCAATGTGAAAGCCCGAGCCCTTTCACACTGCCAGCGCCCGAAAAACGCTGGTAAAGCGCCGCTTGAGACTCCTTTCACACTGGGGCGTTTTTCGGGCGCTGGGAGTGTGTAAGGGCTCGGTCCATCGGCACACCCAGCCCGGTGGCAAAAACGCGAAAGCGCTGCAAAGAAGCTGCTTGCGGGGCTTTTTTTGCCGCCCTGCCAGTGCAGCGCCCCAGTGTGAAAGCACTCGGGCTTTCACATTGGGATTGCAGATGAGGCTTCTTTCAGGCGCTAAAGCGCCTGAAAAACGCACCAGTGTGAAAGGGGTCTAAAGATCCTACATGAGTGGGACAAATATGTGCATACAAGAAAAGGTGGGATATTTTCAAAAGACAGCAAAAACCACTGTGCACTTACCACAATACTGAGGAAATCTGAGAAATCTGTTGTTCTCCTCTTACAGCACGACCAGCCCTGTGTACAGGAAGACAGAAACAAGTCACACAACAGTCCCATCCCATCATCACTATGGATGGAACACCTTCTAATACACCTACCTTCAGAGCATCATGAAACACCGGCACACCGGGGTGGTAAGTACAGCAGTCTGCAACACACAACAATAAAGACACGTCATCAGCACAGAGCAGGGAGGACACATGGAGGGGCTGCCCCAATAAAACAAGATTCTGTCACTCAATGTATCGGACTGCTGCTTGGGTGCATCACAACCCAACACAAACATGCAAAAAAAAAACCTACATATCCAAAACCGCTATTTTACAGAAACAATTGTGCAGTCGTTTTACTAGTAATGGAGTCAGTGTCCTGTACAGTACAGGAGGGGGGAGGAGTCAGTGTCCTGTACAGTACAGGAGGGGGGAGGAGTCAGTGTCCTGTATGGTACAGGAGGGGGGGAAGAGTCAGTGTCCTGTACGGTACAGGAGGGGGGAGGAGTCAGTGTCCGGTATGGTACAGGAGGGGGAGGAGTCAGTGTCCTGTATGGTACAGGAGGGGGAGGAGTCAGTGTCCTGTACGGTACAGGAGGGGGAGGAGTCAGTGTCCTGTACAGTACAGGAGGGGGAGGAGTCAGTGTCCTGTACAGTACAGGAGGGGTGAGGAGTCAGTGTCCTGTACAGTACAGGAGGGGTGAGGAGTCAGTGTCCTGTACAGTACAGGAGGGGGGAGGAGTCAGTGTCCTGTATAGTACAGGAGGGGGGAGGAGTCAGTGTCCTGTATAGTACAGGAGGGGGGGGAGGAGTCAGTGTCCTGTATAGTACAGGAGGGGGGAGGAGTCAGTGTCCTGTATAGTACAGGAGGGGGGGAGGAGTCAGTGTCCTGTATAGTACAGGAGGGGGGGGGGGGTCAGTGTCCTGTACAGTACAGGAGGGGGGGGAGGAGTCAGTGTCCTGTATAGTACAGGAGGGGGGAGGAGTCAGTGTCCTGTATAGTACAGGAGGGGGGAGGTGTCAGTGTCCTGTATAGTACAGGAGGGGGGAGGAGTCAGTGTCCTGTATAGTACAGGAGGGGGGAGGAGTCAGTGTCCTGTATAGTACAGGAGGGGGAGGAGTCAGTGTCCTGTATAGTACAGGAGGGGGAGGAGTCAGTGTCCTGTATAGTACAGGAGGGGGGAGGAGTCAGTGTCCTGTATAGTACAGGAGGGGGGAGGAGTCAGTGTCCTGTATAGTACAGGAGGGGGGAGGAGTCAGTGTCCTGTATGGTACAGGAGGGGGGAGGAGTCAGTGTCCTGTATAGTACAGGAGGGGGGAGGAGTCAGTGTCCTGTATAGTACAGGAGGGGGGGGAGGAGTCAGTGTCCTGTATGGTACAGGAGGGGGAGGAGTCAGTGTCCTGTATGGTACAGGAGGGGGGGAGGAGTCAGTGTCCTGTACGGTACAGGAGGGGGAGGAGTCAGTGTCCTGTATGGTACAGGAGGGGGAGGAGTCAGTGTCCTGTATGGTACAGGAGGGGGAGGAGTCAGTGTCCTGTATGGTACAGGAGGGGGAGGAGTCAGTGTCCTGTATGGTACAGGAGGGGGAGGAGTCAGTGTCCTGTATGGTACAGGAGGGGGAGGAGTCAGTGTCCTGTATGGTACAGGAGGGGGAGGAGTCAGTGTCCTGTATGGTACAGGAGGGGGAGGAGTCAGTGTCCTGTATGGTACAGGAGGGGGAGGAGTCAGTGTCCTGTATGGTACAGGAGGGGGAGGAGTCAGTGTCCTGTATGGTACAGGAGGGGGAGGAGTCAGTGTCCTGTATGGTACAGGAGGGGGAGGAGTCAGTGTCCTGTATGGTACAGGAGGGGGAGGAGTCAGTGTCCTGTATGGTACAGGAGGGGGAGGAGTCAGTGTCCTGTATGGTACAGGAGGGGGAGGAGTCAGTGTCCTGTATGGTACAGGAGGGGGAGGAGTCAGTGTCCTGTATGGTACAGGAGGGGGAGGAGTCAGTGTCCTGTATAGTACAGGAGGGGGGAGGAGTCAGTGTCCTGTATAGTACAGGAGGGGGGGGGGGAGTCAGTGTCCTGTATAGTACAGGAGGGGGGAGGAGTCAGTGTCCTGTATAGTACAGGAGGGGGGAGGAGTCAGTGTCCTGTATAGTACAGGAGGGGGAGGAGTCAGTGTCCTGTATGGTACAGGAGGGGGAGGAGTCAGTGTCCTGTACGGTACAGGAGGGGGGAGGAGTCAGTGTCCTGTACAGTACAGGAGGGGGGAGGAGTCAGTGTCCTGTACGGTACAGGAGGGGGGAGGAGTCAGTGTCCTGTACAGTACAGGAGGGGGGGGAGGAGTCAGTGTCCTGTACAGTACAGGGAGGGGGGGGAGGAGTCAGTGTCCTGTACAGTACAGGAGGGGGGGAGGAGTCAGTGTCCTGTACAGTACAGGAGGGGGGGAGGAGTCAGTGTCCTGTACAGTACAGGAGGGGGGGGAGGAGTCAGTGTCCTGTATAGTACAGGAGGGGGGGAGGAGTCAGTGTCCTGTATAGTACAGGAGGGGGGAGGAGTCAGTGTCCTGTATAGTACAGGAGGGGGAGGAGTCAGTGTCCTGTATAGTACAGGAGGGGAGGAGTCAGTGTCCTGTATGGTACAGGAGGGGGAGGAGTCAGTGTCCTGTATGGTACAGGAGGGGGAGGAGTCAGTGTCCTGTATGGTACAGGAGGGGGAGGAGTCAGTGTCCTGTATGGTACAGGAGGGGGAGGAGTCAGTGTCCTGTATGGTACAGGAGGGGGAGGAGTCAGTGTCCTGTATGGTACAGGAGGGGGAGGAGTCAGTGTCCTGTATGGTACAGGAGGGGGAGGAGTCAGTGTCCTGTATGGTACAGGAGGGGGAGGAGTCAGTGTCCTGTATGGTACAGGAGGGGGAGGAGTCAGTGTCCTGTATGGTACAGGAGGGGGAGGAGTCAGTGTCCTGTATGGTACAGGAGGGGGAGGAGTCAGTGTCCTGTATGGTACAGGAGGGGGAGGAGTCAGTGTCCTGTATAGTACAGGAGGGGGAGGAGTCAGTGTCCTGTATAGTACAGATAGTCGTGAGGGGGGGGGGGAGTCAGTGTCCTGTATAGTACAGATACTCGCCGGGAGGAGTCAGTGAGTATAGTACAAGGAGGAGTCAGTTCCTGTATAGTACAGGAGGGGGGGGGGGAGTCAGTGTCCTGTATAGTACAGGAGTCAGTGTCCTGTATAGTACAGGAGGGGGGGGGGGAGTCAGTGTCCTGTATAGTACAGGAGGGGGGAGGAGTCAGTGTCCTGTATAGTACAGGAGGGGGGAGGAGTCAGTGTCCTGTATAGTACAGGAGGGGGAGGAGTCAGTGTCCTGTATGGTACAGGAGGGGAGAGTCAGTGTCCTGTACGTACAGGGGGGGAGGAGTCAGTGTCCTGTACAGTACAGGAGGGGGAGGAGTCAGTGTCCTGTACGGTACAGGAGGGGGGGAGGAGTCAGTGTCCTGTACAGTACAGGAGGGGGGGGAGGAGTCAGTGTCCTGTACAGTACAGGAGGGGGGGGAGGAGTCAGTGTCCTGTACAGTACAGGAGGGGGGAGGAGTCAGTGTCCTGTACAGTACAGGAGGGGGGAGGAGTCAGTGTCCTGTACAGTACAGGAGGGGGGGAGGAGTCAGTGTCCTGTATAGTACAGGAGGGGGAGGAGTCAGTGTCCTGTATAGTACAGGAAGGGAGGAGAGTCAGTGTCCTGTATAGTACAGGAGGGGGAGGAGTCAGTGTCCTGTATGGTGTATAGGACAGGAAGTGTCACACACACAGGACTGTATAGAAGAGATCCCATATATGCCAAATAGATGAGGCCCCATCCGGGTATTAGAATGTCTGACTCTGACTCACACACAGGCCCTATAGATATAATGTACTGTATGAGTCCAGCCTCCTCCCTCCCCTTGGTGTCCAGGCACCGGTCTCTCACCCTCGGTGTTGGTCTCGGAGTCGTAACGCTGCCCGCAGCCCCGGTTGTAGCACAGCATGGACATGGTGTCACGCGGCCACACGCTGTGCTGAGGACGAACACCCGGCGAGGAGGAGAAGCAGCTTCGTTTCCTTCCGGAAACCGCCGACTACTACTCGGGAACTTTCCCGAACCTTCCGCGCATGCGTACGTCCCCGAGAGACGCAACCTTGCGTTCTTTGCGCATGCGCGTTTCTGGCCCCGCCCCCCACGACTTCGGCAGGAGGCGAGAATCTAACATCGCGCGTGCGTACTACGGGAGCGCCAGAGCCGCAGTTGAAAGATCAGTGCGCATGCGTATCGCTTCCCTATGCATGGCAACGCGAGCACAGGCTTGTTGTAGATAGTTGCCAGGACAACCAGAGACTGTAGAGGGGGCGCATTCATCCAAAATAGAGGGACACTTCATACATTGGTTTGAGGACGTGTAAGTGACATAAGTGGGCGTGGTCATTATGAACTGCAAAATGCATACTTACATTAGTCCAAGTTGGAACAAAGTAATTATACAAAATAAAAAAAATATAGAACTAGAATTTAAGGATGCAAAAAATACCTCAAAATTATCTTTGCAGAATTCCCAACATTCCATACATATAGCTGTTCCTGTGAAAGCAGAGACGTGCCTCTGAATTTATTTTCTTCTGAAGCTTGATCCGCACCTTGATCGCACTTCAGAGGCTCCTTACAGGCGGTGAGAACGCAATGTGACGCTTCTTCACCGCCTGATTTAATCCCAGTAGTAATTTAGTTAATTTGTTTGAAAGAAGACCAGTCCATCCAATTCAACCCATAGAAAAATTGACTGGGATACAACATCTCTTAGACCCCTTTCACACTGGGGCGGTGCGGGCGACAGCGGTAAAGCGCCGCTAGTTTTAGTGGTGCTTTACCGCTGTTATAGCGGCACTTTTCGGCCCGCTAGCGGGAGGCTTTTAACGCCGCTAGCGGCTGAAGAAAGGGTTAATAGCACCCGTGTAGCGCCACTGCCGAAGTGCTTTGCAGGGCTCTGGCAGCGCTGCCCATTCATTTCAATGGGCAGAGGCGGTGCGGGAGCGCTGTATACATCGCTCCCACACCGCACCAAAGATGCGGCTTGCAAGACTTTTTTTTCCTGTCCTGCAAGCGCACCTCCCCAGTGTAAAAGCACTCGGGATTTCACACTGGGGTGGCTTGAGAGGCGCTTTTAAGGCTTTTTTCAGACGCTATTTTTAGCGCTAAAATGCCCGAAAAGCACCCCAGTGTGAAAGGGGTCTAAAAGTACAACTATGGGCAAAACTTTTTTTTTTTTCATTTTGGATAGAATAAGGAAAGGTTAGAACCCCTGTCAGCTTATTATTTTGCCATCTGTGTCCCATTGGGGAGATTTTCCTTCACTTCCAGCGCCAGCATTGTAAGTGTGGACGCCTGGCTGTGACAGCTTGCGGGCTTCACAGCCGGGCGTGCACTGCGCACATGCGCGAGTTGCGCTGCGCTCTGTCAAGGGTCAGGCAATCTTCTGGAACCTGTGACATGTCCCAGAAGATTGCAGGGAGGGAGGGGCCGCCTAGGCGGCCAGGGGACCAGACCAGGAAGTGGGAGCTGGGTGCGTATCAAAACTACCCTGTTTCCCCGAAAATAAGACCTAGCGTGAGTGTCAGTGATGGCTGCAATATAAGCCCTACCCCCCAAATAAGCCCTACCCTGAAAATAAGACCTACAAGGACTTTAACTAGGGATAATTTGGGGGGTAGGGCTTATATTGCAGCCATCACCGACAATCACGCTAGGTCTTATTTTCGGGGAAACAGGGTAGGTACCCACCCCCTCCCCCCCCAAAAAAATGACATGCCAATTGTGGCATGTCAGGGAGCGAGGGGTACTTAAAGCGGAAGTTCCACTTCCGGGTGGAACTCCGCTTTAAAACAAAGTTTTGCCTTTAGTTGTACTTTAAAGCAGAGTTCCAGGCTTTTTATGTTTATTAAAAGTCAGCAGCTACAAAAAAGTGTAGTTGCTGACTTTTAATAAACAGACACTTACCTGTTCCACTGTCCAGCGATGCGGCCGAACGGAGCGTTACTCCTCTCCGCTGGCGCCTCCATTGCCACTCTGCGCACCTGGCCGTGACAGCTTTCGGCTTCACGGCCGGGCACGCACGGCGCATGCGCGATTTGCGCTGCGCTCCCGGAGTGGACAGGCGATCTGGAAGGCTGAAAGGATCTGGACAGCCGCACACCGGGATAAATAGATAAAATTCTTCTTTTATTCGTAAAACAGGATCATAGGGTACATAAGACACCACTGGAGTGGTACAGCACAACAGCTGACGTGTTTCACACTTACATAAAGTGCTTACTCATAGCTCACGTGTCCCAGGAGATCGCCTAGAGGGAGGGGCCGCCTAAGGCAAAAGGAGGAGTCGTCTTGGCGGTCCCTGGGCGGAAGAAGGAAGTGGGACAGGAAGTCCCCCTCCTAACGAAGCCCTCACTCCCCCCCCCCCAAAAAAAAATTACATGCCAAATGTGGCATGTAAGGGGGCGAGGAGTGCTTACAGCGGAAGTTCCATTTTTGGGTGGAACTCAGCTTTATGAGGTACAGCTTTAAAGAAACAAATAAAAACGGACAAGGCCCCAGGACGGCAACTGTTATGCCCTGTACATACGATCGGACATTCCGACAACAAAATCCATGGATTTTTTCCGACGGATGTTGGCTCATATTTGTCTTACATACACACGGTCACACAAATGTTGTCGTAAAATCCGATCGTTCTGAACGCGGTGACGTAAAACACGTACGTCAGGACTATAAATGGGGCAGTAGCCAATAGCTTTCGTCTCTTTATTTATTCTGAGCATGCGTGGCACTTTGTGCGTCGGATTTGTGTACACACGATCGGATTTTCCGACAACGGATTTTGTTGTCGGAAAATTTTATATCCTGCTCTCAAACTTTGTGTGTCGGAAATTCCGATGGAAAATGTGTGATGGAGCCTACACACGGTCGGAATTTCCGACAACAAGGTCCTATCACACATTTTCCATCGGAAAATCCGACCGTGTGTACGGGGCATTAGGACATTACATACCTGACGTTGAAGTCCGAGATGACAAGGGTGGCCTCTTGCGAAATTCCCTTCCAAGCACCCCTGATAGCATACCTCCCAACTTTTTGAGATGGGAATGAGGGACACCTATCAGCAAAAGTATGCAGGCATAGGACACACCCCTTCCCACGCCCCCTTAAAAAGGAGAATTGTGCAAAAAAAAAAGATTGGTTAAACTCACAAGTGCTTTTTTTGCCACTACTATTCTGTTATATTGGCTTTTGGAATTTACAAATACAGCAATTTAGAAATCAGATGAAAGGTTTAGCGCTGGAAAACACTTTTTGATAGATAAAAAGTGCATTTTATATACATCTATATAGATCAGACCAAAATGAGGGACAAATGAGGAGGAACGAGGGACAGAGGGACATTGCTTCAAATCAGGGACAGTCCCTCGAAATCAGGGACAGTCCCTCGAAATCAGGGACAGTTGGGAGCTATGCTGGTAGTGGAGACAGGGACTGCTAGGGCAGTGGAAGGGTGCAGGTGCCTGGCAGCTGTAGTAGTGAGCTGTAGCTTGGAGACACAGGAGTCCTTCCAGTGGTGGTGTGGGGTCTGATCACAAGCCTTGTTCAGCGGCAGACAGGCAGACAGGTTCAGGATCAGATTCATGGTCGGGAAAAGGCAGAAGTCGGTAACATTCTGGCGGTAGGGTACCAAATCAGGAAGCAGAGACGTAGTCAGAAATCCAAGCCAAGAGCGATAACATAAGTGAGCAGCAGATATAAAAGGCAGGGGTGATCCAAGAGAGGTGTCAGACGTAGCTGGGTCAGGAACAAGGTTAGCAGAATTGGATTAGAATCAGGAACCAGAGCTGATAACAATCCAGCACTCAGGCCAGGCAGACTACTTACTTAACCACTTGCCGACCAGCCACCGCAGTTTTTCTCCGGCAGAATGGCACGGCTGGGCGAAACAACGTTATGTAACGTGCTTCGCCCTGTGGCCACTAGTTGCCCGCTGCCCGCCCCCGGAGCCCATGCGTGACACACCGAGAACCGGGATCTGTGTGTGTAAACCCACAGTTTACCGTTCTCTGAGGGGAGAAGAGACTGATCGTCTGTTCATTCAAAGTATGAACAGCGATCTGTCATTTCCCCAAGACAGTCCCCTCCCCCCTTCAGTTAGAACACAGAGAGGGAACACAATTAACCCCTTGATCGCCCCCTAGAGTTAACCCCCTTCCCTGCTAATGTCGTTTACACAGTAATCAGTGCATTTTTATAGCATTGATCACTGTATAAATGCCAATGGTTCTAAAAAGGTGTCAAAAGTGTCCGATGTGTCCGCCATAATGTCGCAGTCCCGGTAAAAATCGCAGATCGCCGTCATTACTGGTAAAAAAAAAAATAATAATAATAAAAATGCTATAAATCTATCCCCTATTTTGTAGACGCTATAACTTTTGCGCAAACCAATCAATATATGCTTATTGTGATTTTTTTTACCAAAAATATGTAAAAGAATACATATCGGCCTAAACTGAGAAAAAATTAGCTTTTTTAAAAAAAAATTTGAATATTTATTATAGCAAAAAGTATTTTTTCAAATTTGTCGCTCTTTTTTTGTTTATAGCGCAAAAAATAAAAACCGCAGAGGTGATCAAATACCACCAAAAGAAAGCTCTATTTTGTTAAAAATAACCTCTCATACCTACCTGCTCTGTATAGCGGTCTTGCACAGAGCAGCCCTGATCCTCCTCTTCTCGGGTCCCCCTTCAGCACTCCTGGCTCCTCCCTCCGGTTGAGTGTCCCCACAGCAAGTAGCTTGCTATGGAGGCACCCAAGCCGAGCCGCAGCTCCCTGTGTCCATTTAGACACGGACCTGCAGTCTGGCCCCGCCTCCTCTCTCTTCTCATTGGCTCACTGACTTTGATTGACAGCAGCAGGTGCCAATGGCGCTTTGCTGCAGTCACAGCCAATCAGGAGAGAGAGTCCTGGACAGTCGAGTCTCTCGTGCAACATCACTGGATTGAGAGGGGCCTCAGGCAAGTATTAGGGGGCTGAGGGGGGCTGCTGCACAGGAGGTTTTTTATCTTAATGCAAAGAATGCATTAAGATAAAAAAAACCTTCTACCTTTAGAACCACTTTAACCATTTGCCGACTGGCTCACGCCGATATATGTCAGCAGAATGGCTCTCCTGCGCAAACTGACATACCTGTACATCAGTCCGTAAAAGCAGAATAGTGGGTGCTCGCGCCCGCCGCGGGAGCGTGCCCGCGGGTACTGCGGACTCGATGAGGAGAAGCAGAACGAGAAACTGCCTATGTAAACAAGGCGTTTCTCCGTTCTGCCTTGTGACATGACAGAGATCTACTGTTTCCAGTGATCAGGAACAGTGATCTCTGTCATGTTTCAGTAAGCCCACCCCCCCTACAGTTAGAACACGCTGAGGGAACACACCTAACCCCCTTGATCGCCCCCTAGTGTTAACCCTTCCCTGCCAGTGTCATTTGTACATTTTTCAGTGCATTTTTATAGCACTGAGCAACTGAATAATGTCACTGGTCCCAAAAAGTGTAATTTGGGGTCAGATTTGTCCACCACAATGTCGCAGTCCTGCTAAAAATCGCAGATCGCTGCCATTAATAGTAAAAACAATAAAAAAAAATTGCCCCAATGGTACAAGTGCAAGTGTATGTCCCCTGGCTGAATATTCACATATGATGCACTTCTGGGTGTATTGGATGCCTGATCACCCGATCCTGTGTGTCGGGATGACTAGTTTCTGTGCATGCGTAGGAGTGACTTCATCCCGCACCGGCCAATGAAGAGGCCCAAAAACTGGCACACAGGAGAAGATGCTGCTGCATCCCAATGGGACAGCCTGCTGGAGGATGTGCGGAACACCTGTCAGTTCAAGCAAACCTGAAAGGATTGGGCCCCGTTCACCCTGGTGCGATTTCTGACGTGTCATCTGTCACGCCACAATGCACGGCAACGGAAATCACACTATGGTGTTTGTTCGCATCCATGCAAAATGGTGCAGTGCGATTTCTGAAAAGGTGTAGGTGCTTCTTTTGTTGCAGCGTATAGGTTTTTGGTCAATAGACATCAATGGGAGCTCATGAAAAGCGCATAAAAAATGCACCTGCATGCATTTTTGATGTGCTTCAGGCAGGGGTTCTGTTGGCTCCATTCACCCCTGAGTGTTTCCTAAATGTGCATAAAAATAAGTGTATTTGCATTAGTTTACGAATGAAAATGTGTTGCATTTACGGTGCAATTCATTTTTAATAGCACCCCAAAAGCAGCAAGCAGACGTGCATTTTTCTTAACAAAAGCATCAAAACGCATGCTTAAAAACACGTGAAACTCGATGTGACAAAAAGCTACATGAGCTCTTTTGCTGGGTTTGTCATGCATAGGGAGGCCCTTTGAAATTAATGGGCTGCCCTATGCATGTAGTGAAAGAACGCACTTAAATGAGGCATGATTTTGCACACATTCTCAACAACATGCCTAGGTGTGAACACAACCTAACAACCAGTCTCCTCCTACAAAAAACACATCAAAAATAAAAAATGCATCAAAAATGCAAAACATGAAAATGCATGTAAAAACGCACGCAAATAGCATGATCGTACAGCGGCAATAGTGTGAACCTATTTTTTTTTTTAGTTTCCTTTTTTTTTAAACGCTGTTAAAGTGGTTGTAAACCCTTATGCCGCGTACACACGAGCGGACTTTACGGCGGACTTTGCCCGGCGGACTGGATTTCGTCGGACAATTCGATGTGTGTGGGCTCCAGCGGACTTTGTTTTCTCAAAAGTTGGACGGACTTAGATTTGAAACTTGTTTAAAATTTATCCGTTGAACTCGAGTCCGGTCGAAAAGTCCGCCGTCTGTATGCTAGTTCGACGGACAAAAAGCCACGCTAGGGCAGCTATTGGCTACTGGCTATGAACTTCCTTGTTTTAGTCCGGTCGTACGTCATCACGTACGAATTCGGCGGACTTTGGTGGATTGTGTGTAGGCAAGTCCGTTCATTCAGAAAGTCCGTCGGAAAGTACGTCGAAAAGTCCGCCGGGCAAAGTCCGCCGTAAAGTCCGCTCGTGTGTACGCGGCATTACAATCCACTTTTTGCTACAGGTAAGCCTATAATAAGGCTTACCTGTAGCTACCCCCGGTAGCTCCTAAACCTGCACGGTTTAGGAGATATCCCCTGTATCTGCATGTGCCGACGTCATCGGCACATGCGCACTGAAGCAACGGCACATATGTGATTTTCGGGGAACACACACAGTTCCCAGAAGGCAACTGGGCCGCTCACCGAGGAACAGGACACGCTGCGGAATAGGAAGAGGCGGATTAGGAAGACTGCCTAGCAACAAGGGTTCAGGTAAGTTTTAAAAAAAAAAATTTCAAATGTTTTTTTTTTAGGACTTTTGGTGCAATTTTTTTTTCAGGGTGGCCCTCCGCTTTAAGTTGATGTTATCTCCTGGAGACTGCATGGAGAGGGTTTCTCCAGAATGATCTGTCTTCTCAACATGCTCGGAACAAATATAGATCTATACCCAGATGAAAAAGGTAATAAAAAACATGAAAAAAACCCCACAAAAAAGAAACATGGATTAAAAAAACAAAAACGGGCAGACTCAATGGACTACTACTAGTCTTTTTTCTGCCATCACTTTTCTATGTTTCTGTTATTAATATTATTTTTTTTATATAATATTATCTTTTTATTATTATTATACAAGATTTGCATAGCATAGCGTCAACAGGTTTGCACTTTATCATGTTAAATTATATATTTTTTTTATGTAACCTCTTACTAACCCCTCCTCCACCTTGCTATCTTTATGCCACTTTTATCACATTTATTTAAACCAATTGGTTTTTGTATGTTTTGCTTATTTTCATAGTATTAAATTAAACAAGTGCACAAATCTTAATGCCTAAGCACAATTTTGCAACTTTGACATGTGTTAGTAAAACCGTACATATCAGTACAACTACTTTGTACATCCAGGTGGAGTATACCATGTGTTTTTCAGGACAAATTGGGCTTTCATTTGGTGGTAAATGGTAATGGATATCTCCTGATTTTTTTTTTATTATCAAAGACAAACTGGCCCATAATAGTAAAAAAAAAAATGTAAAAAATAGTAAAATAGTAAAAAAAAAATATATATATATATATATATATATATATATATATATATATATATATATATATATATATATATATATATATATATATATATATATATATATATATTTTTATTTATTTTTTTTGAATGTAGCTGTATATTTCTTGTTACTAACATAACCTAGCATCAAAGAACAACCCAAAATAAATGATCCTGCTCCTGATGATCGCTGCGGTACTAAATATGTGTATATTATTTGTACCTGTAGTACAGCCCAAAAACAATAGCGTGCATGTTACTTTTACTATTGACACTGATACTAATTTAAAAAAAAAAATAAAAAATCCTTCCCAAAATGTACGAACCCTGACCTTTGAGGCTTACTTGACCCAAACCCCAACCCTGGCACAAAGATACACCGTATCTTTCCTCTCCATTCACAGAGAGAGAGACATGGGGGCGGGCTTCACAGTGACTGATCACTGTGTTAGCCAATCAGAGGCTATCACAGCAGTCAAGTGACTGTGAATCGGGAGCCCCGGGTCCTGATCGTTAGTACAATGAGACCCCGATCTCGGTGCTGGGTAGCGGGCTGTGCGGCGTCCTCCCAGCACAAAGGGAGATAAGGAAATATGCGACCCCCGCGGTCAAAATCCCAGTGCAGTGGGATTGCATATTTGCATAGCTCCCAACTGTCCCTGATTTGGAGCAATGGACAAAATAGAAAAAAAGGGACACTCCTATAGCCACATCCGAATAAATAAAAAGAAAAAAAGAGGGGTCAACAAGGACACCCTGGGCAGACTTAAGAGGCACAACAAACCTGAGAAAGTATAGTCAGAATAGCAATATAATCAATTTTATTAAATATAAATACATACAGTACAAAGACATTGACTAAAAGTAATACAAATCATCTATATAGAAATATACATGATACAAGCCCAGATGTGTCTACGCGTTTCGTATAGAACTTCTTCAGGACACATTCAGGTTTAAGTTAATAGACAAAGGGGTTTCACTTGTACAGAGGCTTTCGCAAGCTCAAGAACAGTAATTCAAATTCATTCATGTATAGACGTCAAGGTCTTAGCAATAGATGTGGATAACCATCAACTGTTTCCATTTACAACCAATTTCGGGGTTCAGTCCCAACAAGGAAAAAGCCAATAAATAGCCAGTGATAAATAGTCGCACTGCAGCAACCATGGGAGGGCAACAAGGGGCCCATAGACCGTATCTGCTCAATGGTCCATATGGAGCCATGCAAAAATGCATCGGGGGAGCCTATTTCCAGTTATAACCAATTTCAGGGTTTGGTTTCAACAAAGAAAGAGCCAATGAATAGCCAGAGATAAATAGTCCCACTGCAGCAACCATCAGAGGGCATCAAAGAGCTCATGGACCGTATCTGGTCAATGGTCCATATGGAGCCGTGCAAAATGCACTGGGGGTGCTTGAAGTAAAATTGGATGTAAGTCCCCAGGAGGATACAGAGATGTTCCTAAAACAAAGATGTTCCGGAACATCTCTGTAGTCTATACATGAATGAATTTTAATTATTGTTCTTGAGCTTGCGAAAGCATCTGTACAAGTGAAACCCCTTTGTGTATTAACTGAAACCTGAATGTGTCCTGAAGAAGTTCTATACGAAACGCGTAGACACATCTGGGCTTGCATCATGTATATTTCTATATAGATGATTTTTATTACTTTTTGTCAATGTCTTTGTACTGTGTGTATTTATATTTAATAAAATTGATTATATTGCTATTCTGACTATACTTTCTCAGGTTTGTTGTGCCTCTAAAGTCCGCCCAGGGTGTCCTTGTTGACCCCCCTTTTTTTCTTTTTATGATTTGGAGCAATGTCCCTCTGTCCCTCTGCCCCTCATTCCTCCTCATTTGTCCCTCATTTTGGTCTGATCTATATAGATGTATATATTTTTTATCTATCAAAAAGTGTTTTCCAGTACTTAACCTTTCATCTGATCTCTAAATTGCTGAATTTGTAAATTCCAAAAGCCAATATAAAGGAATAGTAGGGGTAAAAAAAGCACTTGAGGGTTTAACCAATCTTGTTTTTTTGTACAATTCTCCTTTAAGGAGGCGTGGCATGGTGTGTGTCTTATGCCTGCATACTTTTGCTGATAGGTGTCCCTCATTCCCATCTCAAAAAGTTGGAAGGTATACATATTTGTGTCACAACGGCGTCAAGGGGTTAAAGAAACCCCTATGTTCCAAAAAGATTTTGTATCTAAGTTTATCATAAATGTAAAATTTCTGTAAACCATAACTGAATGACCATTCGTTTTCTAAAACACTGTGTAGTATAAGCAATTGCCTTTTTTTTTCTTTTTTTTTTCATCCTTTGTTGCATCTTGATGCTGCAGACTTCCTGCTGCCTCCTTGCAGCCACTTCATGTCTGAATACATGAATAAAGTTGTGGAGAAGTTTACAGCAGGGTAAGGTTATAAAAAAATATCCCAAGCTTTGAACATCTCATGGTGGTTTGGTGGATTGGATTAACGTGTCTTTCCTACCTGTGTGGATTAAGTACCGCGGTATGTTCCAGACACGCATTGGAAATGTGGCTTAGAAAAAGTCTTCAACATTACAAGCAGTGGCGGCCCATCCTTTAGGGGCGCACGGCCGCCGCCCCCCCATCCATGCATCCAGCCCCCTGATCTACATGCAGAGATGCCGGATCATGGATTCCAATGGGGGGGGGGGGTTGAAGCATCTGATAAGAGCTAAAGGGTCTAATAGGTTTCAAAATAGGGTGGGCCACGGGCGCAGAGCACTGCGCTACGAGCCCACCCAATTGTGTGACAATAGCGAATGAATATTCACTATTTTCACACTGAATCTCCTCCCTGCCAATCAGGACCCGTTTCCCGATTGGCCAAACGCCAGGCCAGTGGCGTCGAGTGGGGGGACTGGAGCCCCGAATGGGCCCCCGAAAAGCCATGAGTCTCGGCCATTTATTAAACAATTATTAGTCCTGAGTCATCCGAGATGACTGACGCATGAGCGGGGATCGATCCGAGCAGCGAGCACAAAGTCCGGTCATGTGGGCGGTGGCACCTAACTCCCAAGTCTATTGGATGTCACACGATCCCGCCCCCAATACCGGAATTGGACCAGTAAGACGTCCATCTTAGGCGCTGCCATGTCCAGGAGGCGCTGCCATGTCCAGGAGGCGCCGCCTCCTGGACCCAACAGCGCCTATGATGGACATCACACACATAGCTCCCAACTGTCCCTGATTTCGAGGGACTGTCCCTGATTTGGAGCAATGTCCCTCTGTCCCTCTTTCCTCCTCATTTGTCCCTCATTTTGGTCTGATCTATATAGATGTATATAAAATGCACTTTTTATCTATCAAAAAGTGTTTCCCAGCGCTAAACCTTTCATCCAATTTCTAAATTGCTGCATTTGTAAATTCCAAATGCCAATATAAAGGAATAGTAGTGGTAAAAAAAACATTTGTGGGTTTATGAATACGAATTTTTCCGAAGTTACGAATTATCCAAAATAACGAATGCCGTAGCTAAACAAATGGAATGTAAACAAATTAATTATAATAAATAACAATAAAAATAATAAAAATGTATTATTATTATTTATTCGTTCCATTCCATTTGTTTAGATACGGCATTCGTTATTTCGGATAATTCGTAACTTCGGATAAATTCGTATTCGTTACGTTCACTAACAGCCAAATTTAAAAGGAATTTCCAATACCTATAATTTAATAGTTAGTTAATATTAATTAGTTAGTCATTCTTTCAAATTTTCAGATTTTCTTTCTTACTTTCAGATTTTCGAATTGACAAATTTATTAATTGACGAATTTACGAATTGCGATCATAACGAATGACCTGAAAAACGAAAAAAAAAAAAAAAAAGAATGAAATGAAAACGAATGAATTTTTCGGTAGTGCACAGGTCTACCCTTTATATTAGCACCCCCTTTAGAGACCTCCAATTAGATCAGAGTCTCCTTATTTCAGCGACCAACCGTTGGACTCTAAGGGGGGTTCACTGATATAAGGGGACTTTGATCGAAAAAAAATAAAAATAAATTGCTGTGCAACGCCAAAGTGTTCAGGTTTGGCTCGAAGAAAGGGTGGCAACCCTAGGCACCAGGTGTGTAATTCATCAATTGCCTCTGTAGAGGCTCATTGAGTTAACAACAAACATTACAAGATGGTAGATCTCGTGCTTTTGAATTGATTAAAATGTATGAGCTCATATTCTGCTTTAAAAAAACATGACTTATTTATTTTTTCTTTTATTTTATTTTTACCATTATTATTATTATGTGTCTTGTGTGAGAAGGAAATGCAAAGTCAGAAAAACAAACAGTTTCCATTCATTAATTAAACCAAGATGAGGATACAGAAGGCCATGGAAGCAATTTTCTCTGAGTCCTGAAGATGTCAGCAAAGTTCTTCCAGTTCTCAAGAAAGAACCTCAGGAAAGATTTAACTTTTATTGGCAATGAAAACTTGGAGATTTTATCTCTCCTGCCACCACAGGTGCTATCTCATAATTCAGAGCCTGCAGTGATGAAGTAGACTACTGTTTGATATATACATTATCGTTTTAAAGTTTACTACATGAAATACTTGAAGACCATTTAATAGGAAACTTTCACTGTAAACATTTGAGTAGTGGCTTAGGGTGAAACTGTGGAGGATAAAAACGATGGCCATGAGGTCGGGGTGCCCAACCACAAGAGCCAGTCCCGTATGCGTGAGTTACATTTCTCAGAAGCTCCGGTATGGAAAGAAAACAAGAAGCTTGACCCATTTTACTGAATACCAACTGTAGCGCTGTCAGAATCCATGAAATCAGGCCGAGACAAAAGTACAGTTAAATCACACTTGTTTAATAATAAAAGTAAAAAGAACAAACGTAGTCAAAACATAGCCAAAGTTTAGTAACCGTAACGGATAGTCAGCCAAGCCAGAAGTCAGGGATCAAAGTAGTGGAACAGCAAGCAGGATCTGGAGCCAGAAGGGATGTTGGCAAAAACAAGTCTTGAACAGGATCGCAGCAGTTTCTGTGATGTTGACCAAGGCGAAGGCAGAGATCCTCTGGACTGGACCGCTTAAGTAGGCAGGACTGACGAGCAGGATATCACCAACAGCTGAGTAACCGTGGAGAGATAGGATCTGGCAATTAGCAGACAGCTGAGCGACCAGCTCAGAGAAGGAAGGGCTGAGCCCAGCCCTGACAAGCGCTACCTCCACAGGATATAGATATACACAGGTCCTTTCTATAATCGGTGCAGGGCAGCCAGGCAAATAGCTGTCATCCATTCATTCTGGCTCAGTAAACAGTATTGGGGTGTCTTTTTTTTGTAAATGTATTGCTGGTAAAAATTTGGAGGGGGGGATCTGGGAGACAGGCTAGGTACTCCAAAACGGAATAGGTTGCTAGTGGACGACCAATTTTGGACTTGATTGCTAGTTTTTTTTATACTACTTTTTAACTATTTACTTCCCAATTTTTTGATATTTGTAAATATATATATACATATTTAATAAATTCTTGTTTATACTTTTGAATTATTTTGAATTTTCTGGTCTGATCAATACTTGTTGCCAAAGTAACCCCTTACTCAGGCTCCTTTACAGCGGGTACCCTTTTTCTTTTTTATGCTAGTGGAGGACACCTCTATCCTGAGGAACCAATGTTGCCAACCTCTCAAAGGGAAATTTGCTGACAGGATGCTAAACATGTACTGACAGCACCTATTTTTTACTGACAAAACTCATGACATTTACTGACGGAGCCAATTTTTTTACAGACGCTTCAACGAAGTGCATAAAATGACAGATTTCAGTGCAAAACGGTGCAGCTTTCTGGTTCCGTTACATTGTGTAAAGTCATCCCGCCACAGGGGTCACTGTGACTTGCAGAGCTCTTGTTGTAGACTGACCACTTCAACTTTGCCCTTGCTAGAGACTTTCCACACACATTTACCGTATATACTCGAGTATAATCCGACCTGAATATAAGCCGAGGCACCTAATATTACCACAATGAACTGGGAAAACTTATTGACTCGAGTATAAGCCTAGGGTGAGAAATGCGCAACTACTGTAAGTGGAAAAGAGGGTCAACAATGCCCATTTGCAGCCTCACTGTGCCCATTTGCAGCCTCACTGTGCCCATTTGCAGCCATAGGTCCCCCGAACTTCAAACTCGGTAGTTAAGGGTTCCTAGATGCCCCCTAGCTGCAGCCAAAATTTGGGGTCTCTGTATCTCAGGGCTACTTGGTGCTAGGAACCCCAAATTTGGTGTGCAAACCCAGTGGAACTAGCACCACAACATATTTAAAGCTGGGGTTCCTAGCACCAATTGGCCCAGAGATACTGGGCCCCAAAGTCGGTTCGGAAAATGTCAAGCACTTTTCTGCAGGAGAGAATGACATTTTCCGAACCGACTTTGGGGCCCCATATCTCAGGGCCACTTGGTGCTAGGAACCCCAGGTTGGATATGTTGTAGTGCTAGTTCCACTGGGTTTGCACACCAAATTTGGGGTTCCTAGCACCAAGTGGTCTTGAGATACGGGGCCCCAAAGTCGGTTCAGAAAATGCCATTCTTTG
Organism: Lithobates septentrionalis; assembly: GCA_037952835.1. Classification (NCBI taxonomy): domain Eukaryota; kingdom Metazoa; phylum Chordata; class Amphibia; order Anura; family Ranidae; genus Lithobates; species Lithobates septentrionalis. The sequence goes on along the minus strand of JBBDGP010000964.1, from coordinate 1,421,006 downwards.
CACCAGAAAAGTTCTTGACTCGAGTATAAGCCGAGGGGGGCACGTTTGGCACAAAAAAATGTGCTGAAAAACCCGGCTTATACTCGAGTATATACGGTACTACTAATTGGAAAAGTGTCAACAGTATAACTTGTGCTTCAAGTGCTCTGTAAGTGTACAACTTGCCAGTGAAAATGTGCAGCAAGTTAAAGTGGTTGTAAACCCTTACAGATCACTTTTTACTACAGGTAAGCCTATAATAAGGCTTACCCGTAGCTACCCAGGTTATCTCCTAAACCTGCACGGTTTAGGAGTTATCCCCTGTATCAGCATGTGCCGACATCATCGGCACATGCGCACGTGTTGCTTCAGCTAGTGTGCCGTTACCGGCGGGAGTGACGTCATCGCGGCTCCGGCCAATCACAGCGCCGGAGCCCACAATACCCGGAAGTAACTCCGGCAGTGATGTCGCCAGCCAGGGCCGTATACAGGGACCGCTGCGGGGGCTTTGAGCTAAGGTGAGTATTTCATAATGAGCTAATATGCTATGCATACTAGCTCATTATGCCTTTGTCTTGCAGGTTTTTATTTTTTTATTGTGGGTTTACAACCACATTAACAGACTTACAATTCAACACTGCCACAAATTTGGGGCAAGTTATCCCTGCTATCCAGCATGGGGCCACGTCACAATAACACTGCATCAATATGCAATGCATGTGGTTGTGGCATGGTGCTGCAGCATTTTTAGGGTTAAAACAGGCAGTGAGGGGGTGACATATTGCCTCCCAGCCACCTGTGAAGCACTTAAGATTGGCTTTCAATGTTAAAGTGGTTGTAAAGCCACTTTTTAGTATTCCTGCCAGCCCCTCTGTAATACTAAGTTATACTGTCTGTGTTTTTAGAAGATCCGGCAGATGCACACCTTTTTTTCACATTGCAAATGTGCAGTCAGGAGCTGACAGGCAGGGAGAGAGGGGGAGATGGGAGAGGGGAGAAGGGAGAGCAGCGGGATGACAGAGGCACGTAACCTGACCATGGTGTCATGGTTCAGCAGCCATGATTACCGTGGTTAGTTTACAGAGGAGGACACAGGAACTGGCAGGATCTACAAGGGCTTTTAAAGCATACAAGGAGACCAATACCACCGCACAAGCACTGTGTTTTTTTTCAGGGTTACAACAAGTGGCTTTTAGAGGGTTAAAATTTTAACTCAGAGGTGCTTACAATGGTCAGCTTTCATTTTTATGGTTAAAACCTTCATCCCAGGAGACAAATCTGTTAGTGTTAGATGGAGTCAGGCTTTCATTTCTTAGTCACTTATTTATAGTCCATATCGATCCACTAGTCCATCTAACACTATCTCCCTTCACAGGTTGACAATAACGCCCTCAAATGGTGGCTGAACTGCTCCCTCATACTATAGATACAATGGGGTGTAGCCACACCAAGATAGAAGGTGCGTTACTGGCTGGATCACCAGGCGAGAATAAGAAAAAAACTCAAGACTAAAAAAGAAAACCTAATGCAGTCACCACATCTAATGATTGGTAAGTTGCAATATTACAGTAAAACCTTGGATTGCGAGCATAATTTGTTCCAGAAACAGGTTTGTAATCCAGAGCACTTGTATATCAAAGCAAATTTCCCCATAAGAAATAATGTAAACTCAGTTGATTCGTACCACAACCATTTATTCATAGATCCTTCAGTTTATAGTCCATATAGAAAGATTATAGCAATGTGATAGGTTATGTAATTATAAAATGTCCATCCACAAATGGAAGCCTCCACAAGGGGATTAGAAGCAAAATCTAGCAGGAGCTACAAAGTATAAAAGAGAAGAGAGGCGCCTCTAAGTGTAGCAATATGGTTACATTTAATGAAGGTACAACATTTAGCAACCCACACGGTTGATGAATAAAAGATGCACATCTAAGTATGCAAGCATCCGGGGTAAAGCTGTCCACATAGACCATCCTCCGCACCACCGGCTCTCACCGATGTCAGTCTGCAATCGTGATCAGGAAGACTACCCTGCAGTACAGCGATCTGAAAGCGAGGCTTGAAGCACTCGTGGAGCGCAGCGTGGAAGGAATGACATCGATGGCAGTGTGGAGGATAGTCTATGTGGATGCCTTTATACTTAGATGTGCCTCTTTTATTCATCAACCATGTGAGTTGTACCTTCATTAAAACGGAGTTTCACCCAAAAATGGAACTTCTGCTTTAGGGGAAGGTGAACCCTGACATGCCACATTTGGCATGTCATTTTTTTTTGGGGGGGGGGGGGGGGGGGGAAGCGGTACCCTCTTTTTAGAGGGTTCCAGCTTCCACTTCCTCCTGGTGCACTGCAGCACCGGAAGGGAGATCACATCTCCCCCTCCCTCTCGACAATCATCTGGGACACGTCACAGGTCCCAGATGATTGCCCGGCTAGTCCCAGCATGCCGCGCGGCTTGCACTTATGCAGTTCACAGCCGGGCGCCCACAACGCCAATGCAGGTGCCGCAGAGAGGAGGATGTGACGAGCGGGGCTTTGTTCGCCGCATCCCTGGACCCTGAGACAGGTAAGTGTCCGATTATCAAAAATCAGCAGCTGCAGTATTTGTAGCTGCTGACTTTTAATTTTTTTTTAAGCGGAACTCCGCTTTAAGGGCCAGTTCACACCATAGAAACGTCGTCCGGCATGCAAGTTTTTTTACGCATTTGTGATGCGTTCCAGTGAATTTTCGATGCAGTCCAGTGCATTTTTTCCCCCCTCTTTTTTCTTAACCTTAAATAAGGACATGTGTGTCCCAGTGCATTTTTGGTGAGTTTAGGTGCGTCCCAGTGTGTTTTTGATGCGTTTTGCAGTGCTCCAGTGCAGGAAAAATGCTGCATGTTCTACTTTTTTTTCCTGGAACTGGAACGCCCTGGAACTGACCACACTGATGTGACCTATGCCGCTGAAAACCATATAACCTACTTTCCATGCGTTTTTGATGCACAAAAAAAAATGCACTGAACTGGCCCTAAATGTAACCATATTGCTACACTGAGCCTCGATTCACACAGGGGCAACACGACTTCAGCGCGACTTTGCAAGGCGACTTCAACGCGACTTCAGTGCGACTTTAAGCAGCTTACAACGCGACTTCAAGTCGCCTCCAGGACAGGCGACTTTGGCTGTGGCCAATCACAGAATAATCAGCTCTCTGGGAGGGAGGGGTTTGCCTGGGTAAACTAATTTCTTTTCCTGTAAAGTCGCTTCAATATACATGGAGATCCGACTTGGAGGCGACTTCCATTGAATTCTATGAGTACAGGTCGCCTAGAAGTCGGATTGAAGTAGTACAGGAACCTTTTCTGAAGTCGGAGCGACTTCAGTAGTGTAAATTAAGACGCTCTCATTCACTGTAATGCAAATCTCTTCTTGGGGCGACTTGGGGCGACTTGAGGGCTTACAAGTCGGATCCCAAGTCGTCCTAGTGTGAACCGACCCAGAGGCGCCTCTCTTCTCTTTTCTACTCAGCTATAACATGACGCTACTTGTATATCAAGTCAAAATTTAATAAAATTTGCTTGTCTTGCTAAACACTTTCAGACCAAGGTACTCTCAATCCAAGGTTTGTATTCATTTTTTTGCCCTTTATATTTCAGTTTTCTTACCAAGTATGAGATCTCCTGCAATATCTTCTTCTCTGTCACCTTCAACAAACTTGTATTTAAAATGCCACTCTCTTGCAGCTGCATCTCTTGCCATTTGTTTATTGTACATTATAAAGAATTTATCTTGGAAATGGGATTCTGACTTTTGGCTTTGCAGCTGCAGTTGGGTGGGGATGGGAGTTCGATTGGAGATCTCACGATTGTAATTCCCTGAGCAATAAAAAAAAAAAAGGATGAGCACTTCAACCTGTCATCAACCACACAAAATCAGGTGGTGAGAGTGACGCCATCATTAGGGGTTGTAGTGCCTGTCGTAGTCATGTGGAAATGGGGGTTCTGATGTAGATCACTGAACACCACACAAGATATATGAGTTCATCCATATCATTCATGTCGCTAGCAACAAAATAAAGGGTGGAATATTCAGACACATAAAGATGTGGAATAACAGTCAACCATTTTTGGATGAAATAAGTACCAATTGCGCAGCTTTAATACAGCCGTCAACTACTGAGCTACAGTAAATCATAATTAGATAAGTTTTTTAAAAAAAAATATTTTTTTTAATTTATTTTTTTATAAGCTTGTGCCACATATTTCCTGACAGACTCCATGGCAGCCTACGTGTGGGTTAACCCCGCCTCCTCTCCAATGCTATAGGACCCCATTCCCATAAATGAGTGCTCACCACTAGCTACTGCGTTCCTTTTTTGTCCTCCTCTATGGACCTACACATGCTGTTCGCATCAAGATTGATTGAATCCAAGATTGATTGAATCCAAGATTGGCATACCTGTGCGGTGCAGCTCAAAAGCCCAGCTATGAGCGGGCGAGTAGCTTGAAGAGGCTTGAATGTTCCCCCTTGGTGGATGGGTGGTCGCCTCTGTATGCCCGGCGGACAGTTCTCATCAACGGCTGGCAAGGTCTGTGGCTGTTTTCTCATACTCCATGGCAGTATTTCTATGTATTGTCTGTATTTTCCCTGGTGGTCCAGTGTGTCCTATCCCCCTCATGGCGGCTGGTTCGCGTGCGTTCCAGCCCGCCACGGCACTTCCGGGTTGCGGCAGTCTCCGCCGCTGGCACCTGCGCTGTAGCCACCCTGAGAGCGAGGTTTGGCTCGCGCATGCGCAGTACGGTGGCTCGTTCGTCGTCCGCGCAGGCGCCGTGCGGTGGTTCCCCTTTGCGCGTGCGCAGTAGGGGATAATGATGTCACGGGCGGGGAATTTAAATTCCGCCCTCCTGTCCTGCTGAGTTGGGATCTCCCTTGGTAGGGAAAGGAGGAGCGGATCCCTGCTGGTCTCCAGGTGAGTGGTGGAAACCTCTGCAAAAAAAAAAAAAAAAAAAAAAAGAGCAAAATAATGGAATATGTTCTTTTATCATTATATATGTTTATCTAAATATATATACTTATGCGGCTGGAAGTTGTTTTTCCTTTGCCTTGAATATACGTTGATACGTGCTTTGTGCATATTATAAAAAAAAAAAAAAAAAGAGGCAAGCAGAGTTTTTTCTTTTCTCTAAAACCTTCTCATATTTGATGCCTAGGTTTTCTTAGACCATTATCCCTGCAGACTATTAAAGTGACATTTCGCGTCCCAGGTTATGGACAATTCACCGCCTTTAAGTGGCCAGCCCTCACGCACAAGGTACACTACCGTTCAAAAGTTTGGGGTCACATTGAAATGTCCTTATTTTTGAAGGAAAAGCACTGTACTTTTAAATGAAGCTAACTTTAAACTAGTCCTAACTTTAAACAAATATACTCTATACATTGCTAATGTGGTAAATGACTATTCTAACTGCAAATGTCTAGTTTTTGGTGCAATATCTACATAGGTGTATAGAGGCCCATTTCCAGCAACTATCACTCCAGTGTTCTAATGGTACAATGTGTTTGCTCATTGGCTCAGAAGGCTAATTGATGATTAGCAAACCCTTGTGCAATCATGTTCACACATCTAAAAACAGTCTAGCTCCTTCCAGAAGCTACAAAACTGACCTTCCTGTGAGCAGATTGAGTTTCTGGAGCATCACATTTGTGGGGTCAATTAAACGCTCAAAATGGCCAGAAAAAGAGAACTTTCATCTGAAACTCGACAGTCTATTCTTGTTCTTAGAAATGAAGGCTATTCCAATGCGAGAAATTGCAAAGAAATTAAAGATTTCCTACAACGGTGTGTACTACTCCCTTCAGAGGACAGCACAAACAGGCTCTAACCAGAGTAGAAAAAGAAGTGGGAGGCCGCGTTGCACAACTAAGCAAGAAGATAAGCACATTAGAGTCTCTAGTTTGAGAAACAGACGCCTCACAGGTCCCCAACTGGCATCTTCATTAAATAGTACCCGCAAAACACCAGTGTCAACATCTACAGTGAAGAGGCGGCTGCGGGATTTTGGGCTTCAGGGCAGAGTGGCAAAGAAAAAGCCATATCTGAGACTGGCCAATAAAAGAAAAAGATTAAGATGGGCAAAAGAACACAGACATTGGACAGAGGAAGACTGGAAAAAAGTGTTGTGGACGGATGAATCCAAGTTTGAGGTGTTTGGATCACAAAGAAGAACGTTTGTGAGACGCAGAACAAATGAAAAGATGCTGGAAGAATGCCTGACGCCATCTGTTAAGCATGGTGGAGGTAATGTGATGGTCTGGGGTTGCTTTGGTGCTGGTAAGGTGGGAGCTTTGTACAGGGTAAAAGGGATTCTGAATAAGGAAGGCTATCACTCCATTTTGCAACGCCATGCCATACCCAGTGGACAGCGCTTGATTGGAGCCAATTTCATCCTACAACAGGACAATGACCCTAAACACACCTCCAAATTGTGCAAGAACTATTTACAGCAGAAGCAGGCAGCTGGTATTCTATCGGTAATGGAGTGGCCAGCACAGTCACCAGATCTGAACCCCATTGAGCTGTTGTGGGAGCAGCTTGACCATATGGTACGCCAGAAGTGCCCATCCAACCAATCCAACTTGTGGGAGCTGCTTCTAGAAGCGTGGGGTGCAATTTCTCCAGCTTACCTCAATAAATTAACAGCTAGAATGCCAAAGGTGTGCAATGCTGTAATTGCTGCAAAAGGAGGATTCTTTGATGAAAGCAAAGTTTGATGTAAAAACAATGTTATTTCAAATACAAATCATTATTTCTAACCTTGTCAATGTCTTGACTCTATTTTCTATTCATTTCACAACGTATGGTGGTGAATAAGTGTGACTTTTCATGGAAAACACAAAATTGTTTGGGTGACCCCAAACTTTTGAACGGTAGTGTATGTGCTTGTGAGGGGAGGGGATGAGATTTATGCACATTATTGTCGTGCTGATACCATGTTCTGCCTTTCTTCTCTCCCCTTCCCCTATTTTTTCTCTTCCCAGCCCTTCTAGGTCGGACCCGCTAAATGCGGTCCAGAATGCCAATGACCTTGCCAAGCCACAATACAATTCATCTTCATCCAGACGAGACTCACAGTCCGGATCCCACCAGAGGAGACGCTCTCGTTCCTCCTCAAGACACCGCTCCCACCGCCATGACAGCCGCTCAGACCACAGAGCCTGCTGGGGATGTAGGACACGAGTTCCGGAGGGCAAGTCCTTATGTGACCGTTGTTTTGCCCGTGCGGTTGGGGAAAAAGAGACGGAAAACCAGCGTTTAGAGTCTCTTGTGAAACGAGTGGTACAGCAATCCCTAATGGAGAGGGAAGCACCTCGCACATTGAGCCAGTCTACCACCGCGTCTGGCCCGCCGGCGGAAGAGGCCCGCGATGATCCGGGTACTTCGCAGCCCTATATTACCTCTCCTGACTCCTCAGAGGATGAGTCTATTAATGAGGAGGTCATTGGAGGGTTCGACTTCGCGATGGTTTCCCCTTTAATCAAAGCAATCAAGGAAGCCTTGAAGTGGGAAGACCCTTCCACTCCCCCAGCCAAGCAGAAAAAATTTTTCAAGCACCTGGGGAGAGAACGCGCAAACTTTCCGCTCCTTCCAGAGCTAAAGGAAATCATTGAGGAAGAATGGAGTAAAACAGAGAAAAAATCCTCCATGTCTAATAAAACCTCCAGATTGTACCCCTTCAAGTCAGAAGAAGTAAAGAATTTGGAGAATACTCCCCTTGTGGACGCAGCTCTTATGCGTCTGGCCAAACATGTGACTCTTCCTCTAGAAGACGCAGTATCTTTTAAAGATGGGCTCGAGAGGAAGATAGACCTAGATCTAAAAAGAATCTATGGGCTCGCGGGTATGGCCTGTAAACCAGCCCTGGCATTAGCGGCCATGTCTAAGGCCATGGAGGCCTGGACGGAGAACGTGGAATCCTTCCTTAAAGGCGTGTCAGAAGAGCTGGCCGGAAGTTCAGCAGCCGCAGAGCTGAAGCTTGCAGCGGTCTTCCTGGGGGAGGCGTCCATCGACCTGATCCGCCTTCTGGCTCGTATTATGCTGTCCTCAGTTACGGCCAAGAGAGCCCTCTGGTTGCGTCCCTGGCTTGCGGACCCTGGTTCTAAGCAAGCGTGGTGTAAAATCCCGTTTGAGGGGTCCTCACTGTTTGGCAATAAGCTTGACGATGCCATTACGCGAGCCACAGGTGGCAAATCGGGTTTTCTTCCCCAGGACAGGCGCATGCTGGGTCGAAAGAAGCCCCAGTTCAGAAGACGAAGTCCGGAGCGCTCCAGGGAAGCACGCTCCTACAAGCCTGGCCGGGACTTTAGGAAGAATTGGAGCAGAGGGCAGTCATCCTTCCGCAAACCCGTTAAAAATCAAACGTCCAGTGCTCGTGATCAGGCTAAATCTTTTTGAGATTACGCCCGCCCAGGCGGGCTGGGTGGGGGCTCGTCTGCTCCTCTTCCGGCACGTCTGGGTGGCCTCGATCTCAGACTTCTGGGTCATAAGGACGGTCTCGTCAGGCCACAGATGGGCCTTTTCCAGGACTCCGCACCCAAGGTTCGTCTCCACTCTTCTCCCTCGGGCAGAGGATCAGAAACAAATTTTACTGTCCTATGTGGACCTCCTGAAAATTCAAGGAGCAGTAGTACATGTACCACAGGACGAATGGTTCCAGGGGATATATTCCCCTCTCTTCCTAGTTCAAAAAAAGGGGGGCTCTTGGCGCCCAGTCATAGACCTCACATATCTCAACGGATTCATAGAGAATGGAAGGTTCAAGATGAAAACCTTGGTGTCCATTCAGAGAGCCATACAACCAGGCGACTGGATGATATCAATCGACCTGAAGGACGCTTATTTCCACGTTCCAGTGGAAAAAGAATTTCACAAATACCTCCGCTTTCACATTGGGTCAGATCATCTTCAATTTATTTGCCTCCCCTTCGGGCTGACAACGTCCCCCCCGGGTCTTTTCAAAAGTCCTCCTAGCTACGGTGGCACTAATAAGATCCAAAGGGGTACGTCTTTACCACTACCTGGACGACCTGCTGGTGCTGTCCCAAAGCAGGGAGCAGTTGCTGGTCCACCGGGATCAAGTAATCTCCACTCTGTCCAACTTCGGGTGGCTCCTAAACATAGAAAAGAGTCAACTGAGCCCAACTCAGCGTCTAATATATCTGGGAGCCCAGTTCGATACAGTGGCAAACACTATCTCCCTTCCACTACAGAAAATTCCTACAGTTCGAGACAGAGTCTCCCGGGCTCTACATGCACGGCAAATGAAAGCCTCTCAGTGCCTGAAAGTCGTTGGCACGATGGTTTCTACGACTCCCATGGTCAAATGGGCCTTATGGAGATTGCGTCCCTTCCAGTCAGGCCTCCTACGGCAATGGAAGTCAGGGGACAAGAATCAGGTCATCCGCATAACATCTACAATGAGAAACAGCCTCTTCTGGTGGCTTCAGCGCAAGAACCTCCTGACTTGCCACTCCATCGCTCCCATCTCCTGGGTGACGGTCATGACCGATGCCAGCGGTACCGGTTGGGGAGCCCTTTGTGGGTCGAACCTGGCCCAAGGCAAGTGGGAAACATGTCTCCCCAACCCAGGGTCGAATGTCCTGGAACTTCGTGCGGCCTGGTGTGCCCTACAGTTCTTCTCTCATCTCCTGATGGGGGAGTCAGTGCTGTTGAGAATGGACAACACCACAGCAGTATCGTATGTGAAGAGGCAAGGGGGTACTCGGAGTCCCACACTCCTTCGGGAAGTCGAGCCCATCCTATCGTGGGCGCAGAAATACCTTGCCAACATCTCGGCAGTCTTTGTCCCAGGCGTCCAAAACACTCAAGCAGACTTCCTGTCACGGACCGAGTTGGACAACAACGAGTGGTCTCTCCACATAGAGACGTTCAGGTGGATCTTGTCACTAAAGACCGATCCCGAAGTAGATCTGTTTGCTTCCCCCTGCAATCGCAAGCTGAAGAAGTTCTACACCCGGGGGCTCTGCAGTCAAGCCATCGGGACAGATGCCCTGACGGATCAGTGGAGGTTCAAGCGGGCATACGCCTTTACGCCACTGCCAGTTATACTGAGATTCCTGCAGAGGCTCCGAGCGGAGCCAGTGGAGGTGGTGACAATAGCTCCCTACTGGCCGAACAGGCCTTGGTTCCCTCTCCTGGTCCAGCTCAGCTGTCGGGACCCAGTGCCTCTCCCTCTCAGACCGGACCTTCTTTCTCAAGGGTCAGTCCTGCACCCTTGTCCTGCGGTGCTGAGACTGATGGTCTGGTTCTTGAGAGGGAGAGGCTGGAATCCCTAGGTTGTGCCTCAGAAGTAATATCCACTCTCATGAGCTCGAGAAGATCCAGTACAAATAAAGTCTATGGAAGGATCTGGTCCAAATTCGTGGAGTTCTGCTCTCCTCAGGGCAGGTCTTTTAGACATCCAAAAGTCCAGGACGTTCTCAGTTTCCTCCAAACGGGCCTAGATTTACATCTATCTGTCAGCTCTCTGAGAGTCCAAGTTTCTGCACTTTCGGCCTTCTCCGGCACTTCATGGGCAGTTCATCCTCTGGTTAGACAATTTTTCCGAGGCGCATCGAGACTCAAGCCCCAGAGAAAGCCTAGGTTCCCCAAATGGGACCTTCCATTAGTCCTTGACTCGATCTCTGGACTCAGTACTTCGGGGCCCTCCCCGCTCCCTATCAAGGTCTTTTCAGCAAAGGTGGCCTTCTTAGTGGCCATTACCTCAGCCAAAAGGGTCTCTGAAATTGCATCACTTGGTCACGAAGAACCCTTCCTAACGTTTTTCCCGGACCGGGTAGTCCTCATTCCTATGCTGGGTTCCAACCCAAAAGTGTCTTCAGTATTCCACGTCAATCAAGAGATCGTTTTACCTACATTTAGGACCCCAGGGTCCACTGAGAATCACCCTCTAGATGTGGGCGAAGCTATTAAGGAATATCTCAAAGTTACTTCTCCCTTTAGACGTTCTAGTCATCTCTTCGTGCTTCACTCAGGCAGCAATATAGGGAAAAAAGCCTCAACCAGGACTATCGCGTCCTGGATCGTACAGGCCATACAACAGGCATATAGGGCTAAGGGCTTGGCTCCTCCAAAGGCGGTGACAGCCCATTCCACCAGAGGAATGGCAGCCTCGTGGGCAGCGGCTCGACATGTGGCTCCAGATATCATCTGCAAGGCAGCTTCATGGGCTTCTATTAATACCTTCATGTTGCATTATTGTATAGAGCCTGCCTCACTATCCTCTGTAAACTTTGGGTTACAAATCCTATCGACCGATAGGACAAATTAAAATTTATGTTTTTGATCATGCATACCCACCCGTGTGGTTGGCTAGTTATTTCCCACACGTAGGCTGCCATGGAGTCTGTCAGGAAAAAGGAAAATTTATTATCAAATACTTACCGTAATTTTCCTTTCCTGATGGACTCCATGGCAGACGGAGTTCCCACCCATTGGTCAACGAGTAGGCTAGTTACGGAACGCAGTAGCTAGTGGTGAGCACTCATTTATGGGAATGGGGTCCTATAGCATTGGAGAGGAGGCGGGGTTAACCCACACGTAGGCTGCCATGGAGTCCATCAGGAAAGGAAAATTACGGTAAGTATTTGATAATAAATTTTCCTTTTTTCTGCATTCTTCCCTCAGCACATGAGCCGGACACTGGTGTTTAAGGCTACTTTTACACTGAGGCGTTGCAAAACCGCGGTAAAAATGATGAGCGTTATAAGATTAGTCCTAACGCCCATGCGTTTTAATCGCGTTTTTTAAGTGTTAGCGTCAGCAAATCTGACCATGTGACCATGCGGTCATGTGATCTTCCCCACAGTTTCTGGGCGTTTTTAAAGCGGTTTTACCGCGGTTTTACTAGTTTCCCATTCATTTCCATTGGGATAGACGTTTTTACAGCGCTAATTTATGCGCCCCAAAGATGCTCCAAAAAAGCTGTTTGCAGGATTTTTTTCCAACGCACAGCCAGCACAACGCCTCAGTGTGAAAGGTTAGACTGAGATACATGGGGGGCGTTTTTCATGCGGTATTTAGGCGGTAATTTTAGCGCTAAAACGCCTGAAAAACGCCTCAGTGTGAAAGGGGCCTAAGGATGCACCAGCCAACACAGGTGTCTGTGAGGGATCAGATATTGGAAGAAATTCTGTACCCATGGGCACCTTAAGGCCCCTTTCACACCAAGGCGCTTCAAAAACGCCCTAAAACACTTTAGTGTTATTACCGCGTTTTTACAGCGCTTTAGGGGCTTAAGCGGTAAAATTAACGCAACACTGCAGGCGTTTTAACAGCGTTTTTCAAGCGTTATTGAAGCATGTGTTATTGATGCTATCTTTCTGCTTGCATGTTTATCCTTTGTGATATCATGTAAAACAAGCAGTGTCTTGTAAAGTAACAAGCAGTGTGGGATGAATTCTTTTTTTTGGCACTTTGATGGTCTGTTTAATCATTCTGACCTTCCCACAGGTTCAGTCCTGTTGTAGATGCTCTCTTTTCTGCTTGCATGTTTACCTTTTTGTGAGATCATGTGAATTTTCTACAGCTCAGGGCGGATTATAGGGGCTATTCAGGCGTTTTTACAGCGTTTTCAATTCATTTCAATGGACAGGGGCGTTTTTGAAGCGCTTTTTTCAACGCCCAAAAGCGATGTATTCACCGCTCCTTCACCGCTTCTGCCCATTGAAATCAACGTACGGGTGGTTTTAACCCTTTTTCGGCCGCCAGCGGGGGGTTAAAACCGCACCGCTAGCAGCCGAATACCGCGGTAAAACAGCGCTAAAAATAGCGCTGTTTTACCGCCGACGCCCCCTACTGCCCCAGTGTGAAAGAGGCCTTAGTTCTTGGCAGGGGTGTTGCTAGGTGGCAAAAAAAACGGGGGTTTCAGCCCGAAGTCCGAGCCCAGCACCGGGGGGGGGGGGGTAGTACCTACCTGACGCCCGCTGACCTACTTGACACTGGCCCACACTGACCTACCAGACATACACTGACCCACACTGACCTACTTGACACTGGCCTACACTTACCTAACTGACATACACTGACCTACCTGACATACACTGACCTACACTGACCTACTTGACACTGACCCACACTGACCTACCTGATATACACTGACCTACCTGACATACACTGCCATACACTGACCTACCTGACATACACTGACCCACACTGATGTACTGACATACACTGACCTACCTGACATACAGTGACCTACCTGACACGCACTGACCTACTTGACACTGACCTACCTGACATACACTGACCTACCGGACATACACTGACCCACACTGACCTACCTGACATACACTGACCCACACTGACCTACCTGACATACACTGACCCACACTGACCTACCTGACATACACTGACCCACACTGACCTACCTGACACACACTGACCTACCTGACATACGCTGACCTACCTGACCAGACTTCAGGTGTCCTCCTGCAGCTCAGCGACGCGCCCATCACACAGTAGAGTAGACTCCAGGCAGCCAGAGCCATGATGAGGATAGGAGAGCCGCCCGCCTGAGCACCGAGTGGGGTCGGGATCTTCTCACAGTGGCGCAGAGGCCGCATTGTAATTCCCGCCTTCTGGAGCTAGGCTCCAGAAGGCGGGACCTGCTATTACACTTGGCCGCGCTCGGGTCAGATCGGTCCCCGCTCGGCGGCGGTGCTTGGGGCTAATAATAGAACCGTGCCCATCCGAGAACCAGGGCTTTTTGGGTACCCACTTAGGGGTTCAGCCACCGTCAGCCCCCCCCCTGCCGACAACACTGGTTCTTGGTGTTTTTTCTGCTAAAGGTGAACCTCTGCTTTGCCAGTACTGGCAAAGCCACAGGTTTGCTTTACACCTTCACCTCCCCATGTGCACATTCTCTCCTTTCCTTCGCTCTCCCTTCACTAGGTTTGCTCAGCTCTAGTTAAAAAAAAAAAAAACTTTCCCTACTTACTCCACCTACCCCTAGCTAATTACTTTTTTTTTTTTTTTAAATGTACACCAAAAGCCCCAAATACTTATCTAATCCATGATCACAGAATAGACTGGTCCCAATTGTTCTTCCCTCTAGTCTGTAGTCAGGAGGGTCCTTCTGGTAGTGACCAATCTGTAGATGGCCACTAGGTAATCCTCATAGCTGAATCTCTGAGCTAGTGCCCTTCAGGAATATGGGGCTATCCTGGGCCATCTTCTGTGTACTGTAGCCACCCAAGCTCTTGAAGGCCTCTATGTCTGCACACGCATGCAGAACAGATCTTTTTTTTTTTTTCCCTAGAGCTGGGCTTATCTGTTTTCATCACACTGCTGCGATGCGGGAACCCTGCAAATCCACTGCAGGTTCCCGCATCGCATGTCTCCGGGCGGCAGTTCGCACTGCCCTATGCGAACTGCTGGGAGTTAATGACACCCCCAAATCAGTTTGGATATCTCAGTGCGATCTGCAAACTCAGACAGGAACTGGATCACATGGGTGTGAACACCCATGCGATCCATTTCTGCTACGGACCAAAAAAAGGGTCCTGTGCGAGTTTGGTCCGAATTCGATGCAAATTCAGCCATACTATCTGTATGGCTGAAATCGCGTCGCACAGAGATCGTATGTGATCTGCACTGCAGTGCGGTGCGAATCACGTCCGATTGCGGACTTCGCACCAGTGTAAACTGGCCCTTAAGCTAAAAAACTACAGGCAGATAGCTAAATACACAGGTGAAATACATATAGCTATCACCTCACTGATAATGACTTTCTTGACCCCTTCCAGTCTGGATTTCGCCTGCAACACTCCACAGAATCTGCTCTTGTAAAACTCACTAACAACTTACTAACTGCTAAAGCCAATGGTCACTCTTTTATAATCTTATGCCGCGTACACACGAGCGGACTTTACGGCAGACTTTGCCCGGCGGACTGGATTTCGTCGGACAATTCGATCGTGTGTGGGCTCCAGCGGACTTTGTTTGCTCAAAAGTTGGACGGACTTAGATTTGAAACATGTTTTAAATCTATCCGTCGAACTCGAGTCCGGTTGAAAAGTCTGCTCGTCTGTATGCTAGTTCAACGGACAAAAAGCCACGCTAGGGCAGCTATTGGCTACTGGCTATGAACTTCCTTATTTTAGTCCGGTCGTACATCATCACGTACGAATTCAACAGACTTTGGTGGATTGTGTGTAGGCAAGTCCGTTCATTCAGAAAGTCCGTCGTAAAGTACGTCGAAAAGTCCGCTGGGCAAAGTCTGCCGTAAAGTCCGACCGTGTGTACGCGGCATTAGATCCCATACACCCCCTCCTCCCCAAAAGACTTCATTCCGTTGGCTTCCAAGCCATTGTTCTTTGTTGGTTCTCCTCTTACCTATTTTACCTCATCTTCAGTGTCACTTCCAATGCTACCTCCTCCTTCTTCCACTTTCCTTTGAGGTCCCCCAAGGTTCTGTTATTGGAGCTCTTCTATGCTCTATTTACACCTCCTATCACTGTTCAAATCATGCTGCCTCAACCTTCATAACATCTTCATATTACGCCTCTTCTTAACCAGTGACGCCACAATGTCAGGAGTCTGTGGTAGTGAGCTCTTGTAGATCGCCAACCCATGGTTTCCCAGGGCGCGGAGTCTAAGCCCCAGCCTGCTTCTTCACCAGGGCCCCTGATGGTGGGGATGGATTTGCAGCAAGCTGGAACCAGGTTGTGGCCCCCAGGTATGTCTAGCCGAGGATGCGGAGACCACTCGCGTGTGCAGAGTACAAGCAGTAGGCAAAAGGGAATCCAGAAGACAAGCCGAGATCAGGGCGGGCAGCGAACGAGCACAGCCGGTAAATGAAGCCGGGGTCAGTACACAGGTAGTCAGCCACAGTATGGACAAGCATTATGCAAATGGGAGCTCAGAGAACTATGAAGTTGCTCAGGCAAAGCGGGTTACACTGAGCATGTCTTATATAGACAAGAAAACTAGGAAGCGGCCAGGAAGTGATGGAAGAGAAGGAAATAAAGGCCCACAGAATAGCAGAAGACGCCCATAGGTGAGCACAGCCAAACCACACATGTGAAGGAATAGGGTGGAGAAACACTGCAGCAAGGAAGTAAGAGTACACAAGCAGGAAACTGCAGACTAACTTGAGAACACACAAAGCTACTAATTCACTCTCTGGTTATCGCTCACCTCAACTATTGTAATTCCCTCCTTATTCACCTACCTTTACATAAGATATCAGTCCACCATGAATGGCTATTGCTTGACTCGTCCACCTTACCAATCGGTTCGGTGTCTGCTACCCCTCTTTTTGAATCCCTCCTTTAGCTTCCGCTCACCCAACTACTAAAATTAAAAATGCTAACAACAACTTACAAAGCCTTCCACAACTCTGCACCCAGCTACATCACCAACTGCGTCTCAAAATACCAGTCTAACCGTCCTCTTTGTTCCTTCCAAGAATTCATTCCTCTCCATCATCCTTGTCACGGTGATCCTCCTCCCATGCTGTCACCTCCTCCCATGCTCGCCTTCAGGACTTCTCCAAAGCCTCTCCTATCCTCTGGAACTCTTTACTCCAATCTGCCCGGCTATCTCCTACTTTATCCACATTTGGGTGAACGCTGAAAACCCATCTCTTCAGCGAGGACTATCCTGCCTCTAACTAATAAACTGAATTTTTACTTTGGTAGAAAAGGAGTCTAATGTGAATGGGACTTTAAAGGTACTACAAGAATAATCAAAAAAGTGGTAATAAAAATGTAAATCGTTTATTTAAATACAAACAAATACATTGAATAGCATAAAAAATGCAGCTACAGTTGCAATCCTGGTCCTAGAAGTGCAAACCTGACTAAACACTGACCAAATGATAGGAACTGGAGCTGCATGTACAAAAGGTTCTACGTCCTACAAAAATGCAGCTACAGTTGCAATCCTGGTCCTAGAAGTGCACACCTGACTAAACACTGACCAAATGATAGGAACTGGAGCTGCATGTACAAAAGGTTCTACGTCCTACAATATCGACATGTTTCGCCGAATTGGCTTCATCAGGAATAGGACGAAGATATTCAAACATGACGTGTTAAAACCAATAATTTTGTATGGAGCCTTAGGTGTATAAGAAAAAAAACTGAATTATAATGAAAAAACAGCAAAATAGACACAAAGCTTCGTAATGATGAATACAATATTGGTGTTATAAATGCATGGTTTGATTGACATACACAACCACGCAAAAATCCCCCCTCCATACCTTGATGGATCCCACGGATGCACACTCGGGGAAGGAGGGGGGGAGAGAAGGGAAAGGAACAAATGCATGACCCAAGCGCCCGGACCCCAAGCCAGCTCCTATAGTGTCAGACTTCCTGTAGAGGAGGAAGTCTGACACTATAGGATCTGGCTTGGGGTCCGGGCGCTTGGGGCATGCATTTGTTCCTTTCCCTTCTCTCCCTCCCTCCTCCCCCTCCTCAGGTGTGCGTTCCTTTCCCTTCTCTCCCTCCCTCCTCCCCCGAGTGTGCATCCGTGGGATCCATCAAGGTACGGAGGGGGGATTTTTGGGTGGTTGTGTATGTCAATCAAACCATACATTTATAACACCAATATTGTATTCATCATTACGAAGCTTTGTGTCTATTTTGCTGTTTTTTCATTATAATTCTGTTTTTTTTCTTATACACCTAAGGCTCCATACAAAATTATTGGTTTTAACACGTTGTGTTTGAATATCTTCGTCCTATTCCTGATGAAGCCAATTCGGCGAAACATGTCGATATTGTAGGACGTAGAACCTTTTGTACATGCAGCTCCAGTTCCTATCATTTGGTCAGTGTTTAGTCAGGTGTGCACTACCAGGACTAGGATTGCAACTGTAGCTGCATTTTTTATGCTATTCAATGTACTTGTTTGTATTAAAAATAAACGATTTACATTTTTATTACCACTTTTTTGATTATTCTTGTAGTACCTTTAAAGTCCCATTCACATTAGACTCCTTTTCTACCATTTTTGAGGGATGTTGGTACATTTTTTATTGTGTATCCTTCGCTTGCTGCCGTTCTCTTCCCATACGTACCTGAACTTTTACTTTGTCCATTAACTCATCCCTTACATTTATTACCTTTTGTATCATTGGACCCTCTTCTTTAGACTGTAAGCTCTAACGAGCAGGACCCTCTTATCCCTTTTGTAATGAATTGTATTGTAACTGTAATGTCTCCCTCCACTTTGTAAAGTGCAAACTGTTTGCTCTATATAAATCCTGTATAATAATAACAACAATAATAATATATGAGAGCTATTTTACCTGCCTGTCCATGAAGTCCTGAGATTTACACAGCTCTGCCACACAGTCCTGTCTAGCAGGGAAGGTGACTGGATTTTTCTATTCTGCAATTAAAGTATATGTAAACTCAACATTTCATATTCCCGATATGTGTCTGCTGTACCATGTATTTGTATGAAAAAGTATCCTGTTCTCTTTGTATTGCTTCCGTGGTGTGAAATCCCTGTTGTTCCTGAAAGTCACTTTGCTTTCCTATTAAAAACTGGCCACACTATGCAAGAGAGCACAGCGTGGTCACTTCTCTATCTGTGCTGGGAACTCAGTGTACTCTCCTCCAATGATCAGACTTGTCTTTACACGCTGTCAGAAACCATGAAATCAGACAGAGACAGAAGTACAGTTAAATCACACTTGTTTAACCACCTCAATACAGGGCACTTACACCCCCTTCCTGCCCAGACCAATTTTCAGGTTTCAGCGCTCTCACAGTTTGAATGACAATTACTCAGTCATGCAACACTGTACCCATATGAAACTTGCGTCCTTTTTTTCACACAAATAGAGCTTTATTTTTTTTTAAATTTTGCTAATTAGTAATCTTTCTTCAGAAATTTTGGCCAAAATTTATACTGCTACATATCTTTGGTAAAAATAGCCCAAATTAGTGTATATTATTTGGTCTTTGTGAAAGTTTAAACCAGCCGCGAAAGGGTTAAAACCACCCGCAAAGTGCTGCAGCAGTTCCTTGCCGGCGGTATAGCCATGCTGCCCATTGATTTCAATGGGCAGGAGCGGTGGAGGAGCGGTATACACACATGCTCCTTCACCGCTCCAAAGATGCTGCTAGCAGGACTTTTTTAGCATTCTGCCAGCGCACCGCTCCAGTGTGAAAGCCCTCGGGCTTTCACATTGGAGAGACAGGAGCAGCTCCTTCAGGGCGCTTTGCAGGCGCTATTTTTAGTGCTGTAGCGCCTGCAAAGTGCCCCAGTGTGAAAGAGGTCTAACAAGTCAGGAAAGTACAAATACCCCACAAATGACCCCTTTTTAGAAAGTAGACATTTCAAGGTATTAAGTAAGTTGCATGGTGAGTTTTTTTAAGTTGTCATTTTTTCCCACAATTCTTTGCACAATTAAGATTTTTTTTTGTCATATTATCAGGTTATTTCTCACACACAGCATATGCATACAACAAATTACACCCCAAAATACATTCTGCTACTCTTCCCGAGTATGGCGATACCACATGTGTGAGACTTTTACACAGCCTGGCCACATACAAAGGACCAACATTGAAGTAGCACCTTCAAGCGTTCTACGAGCATAAATGACACATCTCATTTCTCAACCACCTATTACACTTTTGAAGTCCCTGGAGCACCAAGACAATGGAATTGCTCACAAATGATCCCATTTTGGAAAGCAAACACCCCAACGTATAATCTATGAGGCATAATGAGTCTTTTGAACGGTTCATTTTTTTCCAGAAGTTTTAGGAAAATGTGGAAAAAAATGAAAACGCATTTTTTTTTAACACAAAGTTGTCAATTTATAAGATATTTCTAACACATAGCATGTATATAGCAAAAATTACACCACAAAATACATTCTGCTACTCTTCCCGAGTATGGCGATACCACATGTGTGAGACTTTTACACAGCCTGGCCACATACAGAGGCCCAACATTGAAGTAGTACCTTCAGGCGTTCTAGGAGCATAAATTACACATCTCATTTCATTCCTACCTATAACACTTTTGAAGGTCCTTGTGCACCAGCCCAGTGGAATTACCCACAAAATGACCTCATTTTTGAAAGCAAACACCCCAACGTATTTTCTATGAGGCATGGGCTGCAAATAGGTACTCGGATACTCTGATGGGCTGTACATAGGTACTTGGGTACTCTGATGGGCTGGAGACAGGTACTCAGGTAACTTGATGAGCTGCAGATAGGTACTCGGGTACTCTGATGGGCTGGCGACAGGTACTCGGTTACTCTGATGGGCTGGTGACAGGTGCTCGAGTACTTTGATGGCCTGGTGACAGGTATTCGGGTACTCTGATGGCCTGGTGACAGGTACTCGGGTACTCTGATGGGCTACAGATAGCTACTCAGGTACTCTGATGGGCTGGTGACTGGTATTCGGGTACTTTGAAGGGCGGTGACAGGTACTCAAGCACTCTGTACTCATATGAACTGTGACAGGTACTCATATGGACTGTGACAGGTACTCAGGTACTCGGGTACTCATATGAACTGTGACAGGTACTCAGGTACTCGGGTACTCATATGGACTGTGACAGGTACTCAGGTACTCATATGGGCTGTGACAAGTACTCAGGTACTTGGGTACTCAGATGAACTGTGACAGGTACTCAGGTACTCATATGGACTGTGACAGGTACTCACTGTGACAGGTACTCGGGTACTCAGATGGACTGTGACAGGTACTCGGCTACTCAGATGGACTGTGACAGGTACTTGGGTAGTCTGATGGACTCTGACAGGTACTCAGGTACTCTGATGGACTGTGACAGGTACTCGGCTACTCAGATGGACTGTGACAGGTACTTGGGTAGTCTGATGGACTCTGACAGGTACTCAGGTACTCTGATGGACTGTGACAGGTACTCATATGGACTGACAGGTACTCAGATGAACTGTGACAGTTACTTTGATGGGTGGTGACAGGTCCTCTTTATTGGGGGGGAAATCAGTGTGATTGGTGTACACTGTAAGTGGTAACAAAATGTTACCGCAATCTCCTTCTTACACACCGATCGTAACATCTCGTTACCGCGGTTTGTTGACATTTACTGATTGGCTGTGGATAGGATCACAGCCAATCACGTGGTAAACAGCTGCCGGCCAAAGGCTGTTTACCAGCGTCAGTGACGAGCAGTGTTGCCGGGAACACGCCCCCACCGACGTGCACGCACAGTGCGCTCGCGATCGTGCTTATGCGTCATGCAAAGTGGGGCGGTACCACCTGTGATCGGCCGTGACTTCATCACGGCTGATCACGTGGTAAACAGCCATGCCCAATGGCTGTTCACCCCCCTCGGTGGCGAGCGGTGTCTCCGTGACATGCCGCCACCGAAGGTACAGGGATGCGTGCACACGATCACTCGCATTCCCTGTTTAAATAGACGGATGTCATATGACGCCCGCCCAGAATGAGAGCCGCGCCGCCTGGCCGTCATATGATGGCCGGCGGGCGGCAAGCGGTTAATAATAAAAGTAAACAGAACATAACGTAGTCAAAACATAGCCAGAGTTCAGGAACCGGAATGGATAGTCAGACAAGCCAGACGTAAGGGAGCTGGAGATGAGAGTAGTAAAACAGCAAGCAGGATCTGGAGCCAGAAGGAATGTCAGCCAAGCAAGTCTTTTAACAGAATGCAGGAGAGCGTTTCTGTGATGTTGACTAAGGCAAAGGCAGAGATCATCTGGGCTGGAAGGCTTAAATAGGCAGGACTGATGAGCAGGATATCATCAACAGCTGAGTAACTGTGGAGAGATAGGAGCTGGCAATTAGACGACAGCTGAGCGGCCAGCTCAGAGAAGGAAGGGCTGAGCCCAGCCCTGACACACGGCCCTCCTGCACAGCAATTCACTGGGAAGATCAGTGTAACGTTGCTTCTCTACCCCCAACTCTTATGCAACTTAGTACTCTCCTCCAATGACCAGATATTTCCTGATACGCCCCCCTGCGCAGCCATTCACTGGGAAGGTCAGTGTACTGTTGCTTCTCCACATCCCAGCTCTTATGCAGCTGAGAACAAAGGGAATGTGATCACTTATAACTGGATAGTAAAAGAGAAAAGAGAACATCTCTCTGTCACTCTATTTTCTGTTTCCTGTCCCTTGCTTGCACATGAGCACTGCTGCACAATTGACTATTGGCAATTGGCTCCTTGTGCTGCTCCACCCCTCCAATCTCAGCTCTTCTGTACAGAGACTGCAAGCAGCTATTAGCAAGTTACATTCAGGTACTTACTGGTTGTATTAAAAAGTACACTGAATGATGTATTAATGAATACAGAGATGTATTAATTTGTGTCATTTACATCTGCAAGGAGTTCAACTTTAATAACTCATTACCAGTTTCTATCAGAAAAAAAACAATAGAACATTGAGATTTAACTTTCGTATTAATAAAAAGTTTGGAAACATCTGCCTTGTCCAATGATCAAACTACCTTTTTAAGTCTAATTAGGCTATCAAATATCTTGCAAAACAAAAAATGATGAGCCAATTAAAAGTGATCCATGCAGTAAAAAGGCGATAGAAACGGCGTCATTTGTATTCAGATTTCATGCAGAATACGTGACACGGTTTGTCCTTTAATCCACCTCCCCCACAACCAAATGAAGATGCGACATTCCATTATTGTAATAACCTCTAATTATGCATCTCAAATACCTGATTGTAATGGATGTGAGAGGTTTTCAAAGGCTTTTTATAAACACATAACTATTCATGACTGGGTCTGTTTAATCTATTAAAAAACATTTAAAGTGCAACTCTAATCAGGAAGGAGAAACTATTTACAAGAAGCTAGATTGGCGGCTGACTACTTTCTAATGTACTTTTTTTTCTTTGCTGCTACTTCTATTAGGACTCATGCACAACGGTGGTTTGCCCCATGCAGTGTAAAAAAAAAAATGGGCATTTCTGGATGCAAAGGAGGCACAGGGGCAATTTACAGCCCACTGGCAGCAACCTGAGTGGTACTCGTGTTTAGGGACCCTACGCATTCAGGGATGTATGCCCCAAACATATAATTCCTGTATCTGGGGCATACATCATGTATTCGCTAGCAAACTTGCTGACCAGGCCTTTTCTGGTAGAAAATTACTTAGAACCCCCAAACATTATACAGTAAAAGCTTGGATTGCGAGCATAATTCATTCCAGAAACATGCTTGTAATCCAAAGCACTTGTATATCAAAGCGAATTTCCCCATAAGAAATAATGGAAACTCAAATGATTCATTCCACAATTATTTATTCATAGGTCCTTCAGTTTATAGTCCATAATGATAGCCACGTGATTGTTTTGTAACCATAAAATGTCCATCCACAAATAGAAGCCTCCGCAAGAGGATTAGAAGCAAATTCCAGCAGGAGCTACAGAGTATAAAAGAGAAAAGAGGCGCCTCTAAGGCCGCGTACACACGGGCGGACTTTTCGACCAGACTGGTCCGACAGACTTTCCAGCGGACTTTTGACGGACTTCCGACTGACTTTTTAACGACCGGACTTGCCTACACACGATCACACCAAAGTCCGACGGATTCGTACGTGATGACGTACACCGGACTAAAATAAGGAAGTTGATAGCCAGTAGCCAATAGCTGCCCTAGCGTGGGTTTTTGTCCGTCGGACTAGCATACAGACGAGCGGATTTCTGGGTCCGGCGTAGTTACGACGTAAAGATTTGAAGCATGTTCCAAATCTAAAGTCCGTCAGATTTGCGACTAGAAAAGTCCGCTGAAGGTCCGGTGAAGGCCACACATGATCAGATTGTCCGCCGGATTTGGTCCGTCGGACAAGTCCGGTCGAAAAGTCCGACTGTGTGTACGCTGCATAAGTGTAGCAATATGTTGCTAAATGTTGTACCTTCATTAAATGTAACCATATTGCTACACTTAGAGGAACCTCTCTTCTCATACTGTGACATGACGCAACTTGTATATCAAAAGAGCGCTTGTATATCAAGTCAAAATGTATTTAAAAATTTTGCTTGTCTTGCAAAACGCCCTCACACCAAATTACTCTCAAACCAAGGCTTTGCTGTACTTGGACCAATATGTATATACCATACCTGGCCAATGCCCCTGAAAGCTGGAAATCACTAAAGTAGGCATTGCTACTCCAATGATTGCCACTCGCTTTCCAACTCCTGTGCTGAGTGGCTGGCCTGGTGCATTTTTAACACAGGTGGCTGGGTGTTCGGCACAGGTGCTATTCAGGGAATGCTTTGCATTTTCTGAAATAAATGCCCCAATATACCATTGGACCAACTATGCATACACCATGCTTGGCCAATGCTCCTAGAAGCTGGAAATCACTAAAGTAGACACAGTTTCTCCAGTGATCTACATTCGCTTTCAATTCCCTCGCTAAGCGGCCGGCCTGATGCATTTTGAACCAGGAGTTTGGCAGCTCTGCACGGGTGCCATTCAGAGAATGCTTGTGAATGAATGCAAAGCATTTTCTGATTAGATGAGGTGGAGAGTGTGATGTCACCGCCCTGTATCCCCATCTGTCCTCTGACTTGATGACCATCCACACAGCTTAATTCAAACACCACAGCTTAATGCAGTCTGTGGGATAGACTCCCTTCGGCTTTGTAATGACCTTCCTATACTCCGATATTGATCTAAACCTATATTAAATGGATTGTCATGAATGATATTCACATATAAAGATACACAGGGGATGTAAAATATACATAAATATAGTGATATATATATATATATATATATAGTGTGATATATATATATATATATATATATATATATATATATATATATATATATATATATATATATATATATATATATATGTGTGTCACAAAAAACGTCACTTCATGATCTCTGGTGACTATGCATTGCATTTAAGAGCTGTTGGTGATGCATGGACTCCCTTGCTTTAGCACAAATCTCCACTAGTCTATGGTAAATGACCAGGAGAAACCTTTTTGACACACTGTTCAGGCACTGGTCCAGACGCCCACTGTTAATGCTGGAGGACAATTGCAACTAATATTTTAATTTGGGTGCTTCATTCAAGATGTACTCATAGCATATCAGGAAAGTAATTTCCTTTCTATGTGTATGCACCCCTGAAGAAAAAAATCTAATTTGAAACGTGTTGGATTTTCAGCAATTGCCATTCTTTGTTCTCTGTTTATTCCATCCTAAGTACAGTTAGGAACCTGTTTTCCATCATTTGAATTAATAGAGTTTCTCAACTTTTATACTACCTGGAAATACTGTTCTTTCAGTTGACACTATAATGACCCAGTACCGTTACCCATTTTGAGGGTTTTTCTCTATACATATATAATTCAGGCATGTTGGTACTCCATTTGCTACTATTTCCATATTGTATCTTCATTTCGTCCAATTAGAGAAGGCTTTACCTCTATTCAGAAGATGCAAAGCGTTGTTTGAATGATGCCAGTCCTAAACAGCCGACCTCCTGGAGTTAGAGAACAGTCATCAGTAACGCAAAATAAAAGAAAACGAAAACTATACAAACTGCAAATAAAACTATAAATTATCCTTAAGCACTTAACTTCTGGGAGATTCCCCCCCCCCCCTTCATGACCAGGCCATTTAATAGCGCTACAGTACTGCTTTACTTTAACTGACAATTGTGCGGTCATGCAACGCTGTACCCAAAAAAATGTATGTCCTTTTTTCCCACAAATAGAGATTTCTTTTGGTGGTATTTGATCACCACTGGGTTTTTTATTTTTTGCGTTATAAACAAAAAATACCAACAATTTTGAAAATAGAAATCAATGTTTTCTACTTTCTGCTATAAAACAATATCCAATAACAAAAAATTGAATTTCTTCATAAATTTAGGCCAATATGTATTCTGCTACATATTTTTGGTAAAAACAAAATCCCAATAAGCGTATGTTGATTAATTTGCCCAAAAGTTATAGCGTCGGAATGGTCTGGTGTGAAAAGTGGGGTCCCCCATGGTTCTGTGCTGGGACCAATCCTATTTAATTTGTTTATAAATGACCTGGAGGATGGGATAAACAGTTCAATCTCTGCATTTGCAGACGATACTAAGCTAATCAGGGCAATAACTTCTCCGCAGGATGTGGAAATCTTGCAAAAAGATCTGAACAAATGAATGGTGTGGGCAAGTACATGGCAAATGAGGTTTAATGTAGAAAAATGTAAAATAATGCATTTGGGTGGCAAAAATATGAATGCAATCTATACACTGGGGGGAGAACCTCTGGGGGAATCTAGGATGGAAAAGGACCTGGGGGTCCTAGTGGATGATAGGCTCAGCAATGGCATGCAGTGCCAATCTGCTGCTAACAAAGCAAACAGAATATTGGCATGCATTAAAAAGGGGAATAACTCCAGAGATAAAACGATAATTCTCCCACTCTACAAGACTCTGGTCCAGCCGCACCTGGAGTATGCTGTCCAGTTCTGGGCACCAGTCCTCAGGAAGGATGTACTGGAAATGGAGCGAGTACAAAGAAGGGCAACAAAGCTAATAAAGGGTCTGGAGGACATTAGTTATGATGAGAAAAGGTTGCGAGCACTGAACTTGTTCTCTCTGGAGAAGAGACGCTTGAGAGGGGATATGAGTTGAGAATTTTGACACTTTTTTGGGAACCAGTGACAATTAATGCAATGATCAGTGCTAAAAAATATGCACTGTCACTGTACTAATGACACTGCCTGTGAAGGGATTAAACCTCTAGGGCAATCAAAGGGTTAAATGTGTGCCTAACCAGTGTTTATGTACTATGTGGTGCTTTTACTAAGGGCTATGATGGATTTTCTTTCCCTGGATGAAAGAAAATCCATCAGATCCCTGCTGACAGAACAGAGCTCTGCCTTGTTTACATAGGCAGAGCTTTGTTCTGTGTCTCTCCTCGTCGATCAGCAGGTGCCGGCGGACATCCATTGGCTGACACCTGCTGATCGACTTGTGTTCCGTCTAATCACAGCACGGCGGTGGCGCGCGCGTGCCTTCTGCCCTAAAGTGCTGGATCACATACTAGGTACGTGACATCTAAGTGATGCGGTTGCAAGTGTTTAAAGTGCATGTAAACCCTAATAATACATTTCTCTTAGCACCGGAGCGCACACTGGTAGACCGCCCAGTCTCAACGTATAACAAATCAGCTTTAGCTTGTTTCCTCCGAAAAGCCACGCCCCTCTAACGTATTTTATCCTCTACGAGTAAGCCCATAGGAGGATGAAAAGCATTAGAAGGGCGTGGCTTTGAGAAGAGACAAACTAAAGCCAATTTGTTATACCCTGAGTCTGGGCGGTCTACCGGTGTGCTCTCTAATGCTTTCTTCTGACAGATATTTCCACAGGGCCGGTCGGATCCCTTGGATGCTGGCACCTGGTGGTGGCATATTGGTTATGGTGTCTGGAGCAGTGCTTCTGTTTGTTAGGGTCACAACAAAGTTCTCTTATGTGCTACCTTATGGTTTGGTAAATATACAAATAAAAGCACTTTGTTATATTTGTTTGACTAAGAATGTTGTGAGCTGATGACTTCCTGTGCTCTCTTCTTCTGTGGATTGTTACCAGTTAGCATTAGTTAGCATCCCAGCTATCTGTGTTACAAAATGCCTCCCCCTATGCTATATAGAGAGGGAGGTGTTATACACACTGTATTGTCAAAAGTATTGTGACACCTCCCTTTACACAATATTGAGTTGGCCCACACTTTGCAGCTATAACAGCTTCATCTCTTCTGGGAAGGCTGTTCACAAGGTTTAGGAGTGTGTCTATGGGAATGTTTGATCATTCTTCCAGAGGCGCATTTGTGAGGTCAGGCACTCATGTGGATGGGAAGGCCTGGCTCGAAGTCTCTGCACTAATTCCCAAAGGTGTTTTATTGGGTTGAGGTCAGGACTCTGTGCAGACCAGTCAGGTTCCTCCACCCCAAACTCGCTCATCCATATCTTTATGGACCTTGCTTTGTGCACCGGTGCGCAGTCATGTTGGAACAGGAAGGAGCCATCCCCAAACTGTTCCCACAAAGTTGGGAGTATGAAATTGTCCAAAATATCTTGGTATGCTGATACCTTAATGCCGCGTACACACGGTCCTACTTTTCGTCTACAAAAGTCCAACAGACGCTGATGGACTAAAGCTGGCTGGTAATCCGATCGTGTGTGGGCTTCTCCGGACTTTCAACTGACTTTTTTAGCCTCAAATCCGACGTACTTTAGATTTGAAACATGCTTTAAAACTTTACTTCGTAACTACGACGGACCCCGAAATCCGCTCGTCTGTGTGCTAGTCCGACGGACAAAAAGCCACGCTAGGGCACCTATTGGCTACTGGCTATGAACTTCCTTATTTTAGTCCGGTGTACGTCATCACGTACGAATCCGTTAGACTTTTGTGTGGTCGTGTGTAGGCAAGTCCGTTCGTTAGAAAGTAGGCCGCAAGTCCGCCGCAAGTCCACCGAAAGTCTGCCGGAAGTCTGTCGGACAGGCTGTCCGACTTTTGTAGACGAAAAGTACGACCGTGTGTACGCGGCATAAGAGTTCCCTTCACTGGAACTAAGAGGCCAAGCCCAATGTCCAAAAAACAACCCCACACCCTTAACCCCTCCTCCAACCAAATGATTTGGACCAGTGCACAAAGCAAGGTCCATAAAGACATGAATGAGCGAGTTTGGGGTGGAGGAAATTGTCTGGCCAGCAGAGAGTCCTGACCTCAACCCAATAAAACACCTTTGGGATGAATGAAAGCGGAGACTGTGAGCCAGACCTTCTCTTCAACATCAGTGCCTGACCTCACAAATGCGCTTCTGGAAGAATGGTCAAACATTCCCATAGACACACTCCTAAACCTTGTGGACAGCCTTCCCAGAAGAGTTGAAGCTGTTATAGCTGCAAAGGATGGGCCAACTAAATATTGAACCCTACAGACTAAGACTGGGATGCCATTAAAGTTCATGTGCGTGTAAAGGCAGGCTTCCTAATACTTTTGACAATATAGTGTAGTTCTAACACACTTTCTTCCTATGGTGACAACACTGCTCCTAGATATAGTACAGTTGTCACCGACAAGAAGTGTGTTCCTGGCAGGATCACCAGGTTAAACTAAAGAAGAAAATAGTGTGACAAAAAAAACGATTTTAGCCAATACATCTGAGGGAAGGTGAGCTGCAGTACATTGAATTTTTGTTCCTGAGTTTAGATACGCTTTAAATCTCCAAACCTGATATACTTATATCCACCACCTTCTGTGCTAGTAGCCAGCTCTGACAAGCTTCGTCCTCATTTTGTGTCTCATTGCTGGTTAGTGAGATCACTTATCACAGGGAAGCTCCAACAGCAATTGAGGAAGATTTTGAAAATCAAAATGATAAATTCTAATGAACGAAAAAAATTTATATTTGCCTTGAGTTCCTCTTTGAAATTCTTTGGCTGCATAATTTAAACACATGCAGGATTTATGCAGATAGATTGAAACTATGACCTCAATTCCATTTCACGCTGCTTGGTAATTCAGCCACTGCTGAAAATGAATACTAAATCCTGCCTTTCTGTGCAAAAAACATGCATTTTCTTCAAGAGCAGCACTTTGTTTTTGCATTATAATGAGTCGAAAAAGCATTTGCTGACAAAGGACGTGCCCCGGAGGAGGACAAACCTGCCTCTTGTTTTGTGTAAACGAGGCAAATGCTGACAATTGTACGGATAGGGGACTTCCCATAAATGTTAAAGTGTACCTGTTACAGAAGAAATGCCAGTTGCATGGTGGGGTCTGGCTTAGGGTTGCCACCTTTTCTTCAAGTCAAACCCAGCGCACAGCTATTTTTTTTTTTTTTTGTAGTATAAACTATACATATATTTTGCTATTAAATAACATTTCTAATCTTAAGAAGATCTTGTTAAGAACAAGAGTCCCCCTTTACATCAGAGTCCACAGAGTTCCCCTTTTACATCCATCTGAACTTGCAGAATTCCCTTTCACTGTAAGGGGGGACTCTGCAGACTCTGATGTAAGGGAGAACTCTAATATAAGGGATCCTCTGGGAACCTGGATTTAAGGGGGAACACTGAGAACTCTGATGTACGGAGAAGACTCTGATGTAAGGGGGAACACTGTGGCCTCTGGTGTAAAGGGGAAATCTGATGTAAGGGGTGCTCTGAGAACCCTGATTTACCTTAGTGTACTCACTCACGGCAGGAGAGAGAAGGGGGGGGGACTTCAGTCACAGACAGGGATGGATGGTGAGTTCACTCACCCCTTGGCAGTCAGCACCTCTCATCCAGATGTATCTGAGGCTGCAGGACTTCAAATTTCCAACTTACTTTCCTATTCTGAGGTACTGCACCGGGGATTGGAGTGTGGGCAGACACAGAGGGGTAGGGGTGGAGGATCGTGCCCTCTCTCCTCTCCTGTCTGTGTGTGTGTTGGGGGGGTTGTTAGTGTTGGCTTTGGGCAGTGTTAAAGAGTGTAACAGACACTCTCAACTTAGACAACTGCAGCCTGCAACCCTGCTGGGAAGCCATAGTTCAGTCTAAATAATGTGTTCGGGTTTCGGGCAGTCTGAAACCTGGATGCATGATTCCAAATCCGAACTGTCCGGATGAATCCTGGACAGGTGGCAACCCTAGTCTGGCTTCGGGACTTCTGAGTAACAGACCTGGAACAGGCATTAATCACATGATCTCTGCTGAAGCTTGAAGACCAGGCCTTTTTCTGACACTTGTTGCTTACAAGTTAAAATCAGTATTTTTTTGCTAGATAATTACTTAGAACCCCAAAACATCATATATATATATATATGTATATATATTTTTTTTTAGCATAGACCCTGGAGAACAAAATGTCAGTTGTTGCAATATTTTATGTCACACTGTATTTGCACAGCGTTCTTTCAAATGCAATTTTTTGGGAAAAATACACTTTCATGAATAAAAAAAAAAAACAAAGCAGTAAAGTTAGCCCAATTTTTTTATCTAATGTGAAAGATGATTTTATGCCAAGTAAATAAATACCTAACATGTCACGCTTTAAAATTGTGCACATTCGTGGAATTGCGAGTTACTTCGTTACTTAAAAATCTCCATAGGTGACGCTTTAAAAATTTTTAATGGTTACCAGTTTAGAGTTACAGAAAATGTCCAGTGCTACAATTATTGCTCTTACTCTAGCAATTGTAGTGATACCTCACATGTGTGGTTTGAACACTGTTTACATTTGGGGCCACGACTTATGTATGCATTCGCTCCTGCACGTGAACACGGAGGGATAGGGCGCTTTACTTTTTTTTTTCTTATTTATTTAATTTAATGTTTTTTTTGTTGTTGTTTTATACTGTCCCTTTATTTTTATTTTTTGATCACTTTTATTGCTGTTACAAGGAATATAAACATCCCTTGTGTGAGGAATATTTACGGGTCAGGAATTTTTTTGGAGGGATCTGGGGTCTATAAGACCCCAAACGCCTCCTTTGCACTTCCAAGCCTTCAAAACGGCAAGTCTGGCTGTTTTGAACACTGACATTTTTTAAAATCTGGCGCCTTTAAGGATCCAGTAAACCGTAAGTGACGTTGTGACGTCACTTCCAGGTCATTCTACAGCCGAGACCCAATCATAGCCAATTCCGGCTTTGTTCGGGCCTCCGGCCAGCCCACGGATCCTCCAGCCATCTACTGGATACACCTCCCTAGGAATTGGCTAGACCCCAGAAAAATAGTGCTGCCTCTCTGACCTTCCTCTGACTGTGATCCTAGAACCCCCTAGAGCGCAGGGGAGAATAATCAGACAAGCAGCTTGTAAAACATTGAACAGGCTAAGGTAATTAACCACTGCTCCACTGGCTACAGAGATGCCAAACTAAATTTGCCTGGCAACCTATACCCTAAATTAGAATGAGCAATGGTGGTAACCTGGGGAAGGAAGTGCTATCCCCCCCCCCAATCATGTTACAGTGCCTAGTGATTTTCTGCAGGACTGGAGAACTATTACAAGGTAGGAGGTTACATGCTACTCCATACATGGTTCTGCCGGGTATTGTGATGGTATTGGGACAACTGTGAAGGAGAAAGTAACAGCACTCCATTAGGCCTTTAGTCTGGTTTAAAGAGAATGTTTACACTCCACTTCCCTTCAACTGATACTAACTTTTCCGCTCTCCCCACCATTCCATTTGTTGGAATCCTCAGAAATACCCACTGTTTCTGGAGGACCATGCGATCTTCTTCCCTTTTCAGGATGCAGTGCCAATGGCCAAACCCGAGCACTGTCATGAGAAGGAGGTAAGAAGGTCTTTAACCCTGTGTAAGCTTTGACACTGACCAACACAAGATACACAAGGATATGTTCCTGGGCTCCAACAACTGGAGTCATTGGGGGGGGCAGGCATGGAAAAGGTAAGTATCAGCAGGTGAGCCTTCAAGAAACCCTTTCCTTGAATGGCAAAGCGATAGATTCCCTTTAATTATAAAATGTTTATGCCTGGTTGGAGTTTACCTCCATGGAAGCCCAACTCCACTGCTAAACTTTACATAACACAGCATTGATGAAGACAAGTCCATGCTTCCCGACAGGTCATTACAGCTTACTGAAACATTTTGGTATTTTGTAGGTTTTATTAAATGTACTTTCAAGTGACAATTACTTGTTAACCTTACTAGAATTGATTCACATTTAACAGCCGAAATTACCAGCACTAAAAGATTGTGTTATATTGGATCATTGCCGTGTCTAAGGAACGTCAGTTTCAGACCTTTACGAGATGCGCAGAGACACATCCAGGCTCATCCTCTGACATGTTCTCCATAATTAATATTTACAGAGCACTCCTGCAAGAGATGGCACAGTCTGCTGGTTTAGCCACTACGTTTGTGACATTCTTTCTTCATCCTTAATAAAAGTGCCCGTTTATTCATTCTGTAGCAAGTACAGCACCCTGTAAAATTGAGTTGCTGTGATATGTAAAGTAATAAGTAAACAAATCCATGATTCTTTGGGCACCCCAGAGCTAAACTGGAACTGAACGTGCATGCAAATTTATAGCAATAAATGTTTATTTAAGTTTTACAGATGTAGCACCCTCCTAAATACAGTAGGTGCTAGGATTAGTTAGATTTATTGCTGGCTCACTATGTTCTGTGGAGCTGGGTGTGTTTTGTTTGGTTACAGTGAGGCAAGCTAAATTTACCTATTTAGCTGTAATTGTTGTGTTAGGTACATTTAGTTGAGCTCACTGTAGCCAGTGTAGCTGATTTATTAGGTCAGTTAAAGCCGTGTACACACGAGTGGAATGTCCGACAGAAAAAGTCAGACGGAAGCTTTTCATCGTCTATTCCGATCGTGTGTGTTCCTCATCGGACTTTCTTTTTCGAAAATTCTGACGGACCTAATAATAGAACATGTTCTAAATATTTCCGACGGAACCAATTCCTATAGGGATAACCACTCGTCTGTATGCTGTTCCGAAGGACCAAAAACGACGCATGCTCTGAAGCAAGTACGAGACGGAAGCTATTGGTTACTGGCTATTGAACTTTCTTTTTCTAGTCCCGTCGTTCGTGCTTTACATCACCGCGTTCTGGACGGTCGGACTTTGGTGTGACCGTGTGTAGGCAAGACCGCTTGAATGGAATTCCGTCTGAGTTCCGTTGGAGAAATCTTCGGAGTTTATTCCGATGGCAAAACTGGTCATGTGTACGCGGCATAAGTGTTCCCAGCCACTTCCTTCTGATAGCTCTCTTCTTTCCAGAGAACTGTGAGAATTCTCTGGAACGTATATGTGGAGTTTTGCAGATGACAGTGTGAATATTTATGCAGGGTGCTGAAAGCTGCTGGGAAACTGCATAAATACTCTGAGAGGCTGAGCTTCTGGTTAGGGTTGCCACCTGTCCGCTTTTGACCTGGACAGTTCGGGTTTTGACAAATGCATCTGGGTTTCAGTCCACCTGAAACCCGAACACAAATACCTCCAGCCCAATTGATCTAATGGGGGTTTTTATGGGGAGCCCTTGTATTACAGAGGGGGGATGACACTGACCCCTGTATTATGAAGAAGGGGGCGACACTGACCTCTGTAATATGAAGAGGGGGGCTACACTGACCTCTGTAATATGAAGAAGGAGGGTGACACTGACCCCTGTAATATGAAGAAGGGTGGTGACACTGACCTCTGTATTACGAAGAAGTGGGGTGACACTGACCTCAGAAATATGAAGAAGGGGGTGAAACTGTGACCTCTGTATTATGAAGAAGGGCGTGACACTGACCTCTGTAATATGGAGAAGGGGGTGAAACTGACCTCTGCAATATGAAGAAGGGGGGTGACACTGACCTCTGTATTATGAAGAAGGGGGGTGACACTGACCTCTGTATTATGAAGAAGGGTGTGACACTGACCTCTGTAATATGGAGAAGGGGGGTGACACTGACCTCTGTAATATGGAGAAGGGGGGTGAAACTGACCTCTGTATTATGAAGAAGGGGGTGACACTAACCTCTGTAATATGAAGACGGGGGGTGACACTGACCTCTGTAAAATGAAGAAGGGGGTGAAACTGACCTCCGTAATATGAAGAAGGGTGTGACACTGACCTCTATATTATGAGGAGGGGAATGACATCTAGGGTTGCCATCTGACCTGGATTCACCTGGACAGTCCGGGTTTTGAGTCATATGT
Source organism: Lithobates septentrionalis (assembly GCA_037952835.1). NCBI lineage: Eukaryota > Metazoa > Chordata > Amphibia > Anura > Ranidae > Lithobates > Lithobates septentrionalis. The sequence continues at coordinate 1,386,315 of JBBDGP010000964.1, read as the reverse complement.
CTGGGTTTTAGTCTTCCTGAAACCCAGACACCTTATTCAGACCAGACTGTGGCTCCCTTAATAACCGAGATAGTCGCACACAAATCTGTGAACATCTGATACCGCAGTTTGACCACACCCACTGTATGCTGCGCCACATTACTACTCCTCATGGTGTACCCAAAGGTGTCCCAAGCCTTTTATAATCCTACTACAACAAAGTGTTCGGGTTTGGCTTGAAGAAAAGATGGCAACCCTACTTTTGGGTCTTTTCCTGGAGAGGATCAGCCCAGCCTGGAGGGCTGCTGCCCTACAGAGCAACACTGTTATGTGCTTGCTGTTCGTCAGGCCTCAGGTGGGCGACCCAAGGACCTGGATGCTGAAGCTACAGAGAGCTGACTGAGGGGCTGCCTGCTGAAGATCTAGTCTGGTATCACTGGAGAAAGGTGTCGCTTGGAAGTTGGAAGGAGGCAACCAACTATCCCTGGACATTTTGTGAGTACAAACTGCTGTGAGAGATCTTAGAGACTGTTGGGCTTCTGCCACCCCTCTTGTGCCAAAGAGTCATCTCTGTGATTGTTTAAAGGGGACATCGGCTAAGGGGAGATCGGCTGGTGACCTAAAGAGCTTAGTCTATCTGATTGTATGTGAAGAGACTCGACTCTTAGTGCTCTATAACGAAGTCTGCATTTACCTGTTTCCACTACAAAGTTCACAGTTTGCTACAAGCAAGGACTTCTGCTTCAACTTTTCAGAAAGGAGTTTATTGTCCTCAAATCTGTACATAGTTCTGTTTTTGGAGTATCCCACTCGTTTCCCTCAATCCTATCCAACGAAAAGGAGGAATGGTGGGACTTTGAATGAGGTGAGTAAGTGGGGCCAAGGGATCAGTCAACATGGAAGAATAAATCCTATCCAAGTTCTCCAAAAATAAAAACAACAAAAACAACACCGCTAGACTGGTCATTGTGGCTGAGATTGTGTGCCTGGCTGTGGCGCAATGCACTGGGAAAGAACCTGGGCAAATTTCCAGAGGCTCCTACGGGAATAATCGCTACACAGAAAAAAAATGAACAGATAACAATAAATAAAATGTTTGCCTAGGGCTATGAACAGAAACAAAAGATAAACTGATTTCATACAAGCAATGCAGGGTTTCCAAGATCGGTCGAAAGCTGGGAACTTATTCAAACTAAAAGACAAAGACTTCTCATAATCATAGTACATCTTAATTAGGGGCTACAGTTTCAGACGGATTAGGTCACATCTGTGTTTTCCATTGTCTTACTTAAGTAATTTTTTGCTGCTAGTAGGATGTGGGTAACTATGGTGTGATACTTACGCTCACCACCAACTTTATTAGGTACACCTGTTCAATTGCTCGATAACACAAATTGCTAATCAGCCAACCACATGGCAGCAACTCAATGCATTTAGGCATCTAGACGTGTTGAAGTCAACTTGCTGAAGTTCAAACCGAGCATCAGAATGGGGAAGAAAGAGGATCGGTCTGATGCTGCATCTGTCCCCTGGTGCCTCTGCACTGAGAACCGAGCCATTGAACACCGCCGATGGCTCGGTTCTCACAGCTCCACGGGCAGAGCTGCTGCCTGTCAGTCAGCAGCTCTCCGCTCTGCTCCCCCACACTCACCGGAGAGCTGAGCTGTGGAGAGGCGGGGAGAAGCTGTCTCAGGCTCTCAGTGGCTTGCTGAGAGCCTGAGACGGGTATCAGTCCAAGCACCTGGTGGATCTAGACTTTATTGTTATGAGGATGCAATGCCTGGATTGATTCCTGTGAAGTCGGCAGAGAGCGGACTTCAGCCCACTCTATGCTGAAAACAGGTCACAGGAGTGCAAAATGAATTGCACTCCTGTGACCCATAAGAGAAGCCCAACAAAACGAGCTCAGGCTGGACTTCTTCTTTAACCACTTCCATACAGGGCATTTTCACCCCCTTCCAGCCCAAGCCAATTTTCAGCTTTCAGCGCTGTCGCACTTTGAATAACAATTGCGCGGTCATACAACACTGTACTCAAATGAAATTTTTATCATTTTTTCCCCACTAATAGAGATTTCTTTTGGTGGTATTTGATCACCTCTGCGGTTTTTATTTCTTGTGCTATAAACAAAACAAGAGTGACAAGTTTGAAAAAAACACAATATTTTTTACTTTTTGCTATAATAAATATCCAAATTTTTTTTTTTAAACAACTTTTTTCCTCAGTTTAGGCCGATACATATTCTTCTACATATTTTTGGTAAAAAATATCGCAATAAGTATATATTTATTGGTTTGCGCAAAAGTTATAGCGTCTACAAAATAAGGGGATAGATGTATACCATTTTTATTATTATTATTTTTTTTACTAGTAATGGCGGCGATCTGCGATTTTTATCGTGACTGTGATATTGTGGCGGACATATCGGTCAATTTTGACACATTTTTGGGACCATTCACATTTATACAGCGATCCGTGCTATAAAAATGCATTGATTACTGTATAAATGTGACTGGCAATGAAGGGGTTAATCAGGAGGGGGCGCTGTAGGGTTAAATATGTTGCTAGGGAGTGATTCTAACTGTGGGGGGAGGGGACTCACAAGGGGAGGAGACCGATCGGTGTTCCTCTGTACAAGGAACACACCATCAGTCTCCTCCCATCTGACAAGACGTGGATCTGTGTGTTTACACACACAGATCCACGGTCCTGCTCGGTTACCGGGCAATCGAGGCCGCCGGGCACGCGCACTGGGACCCGAGCGATGCAGCGGGCGCGCCCCCTGGGCTGCCTGGAAGGCTGCGCCGTCATATGACGGCAGCCCAGAACAACAGCTGCACTGTCCCGCCGTTATATGCAAGTGGTTAAAGAGGAACTGCAGTCTGCTCATGTAATTTGTAATAAAAACATCTTTGCCATTCTGAAGCTTCCCTCCAACCACTTTGCATAATATTTTATATATACTGTGATTCTGTACTTGCCAAACATGCTGTCTAAATCTCCCTCCTCTGAGTCTGGCTGCAAACATTTTAACTGTGGGCAGCTGAAGCTGTTGCCTGTTCACTTCCTGGATTTACACAGACACACCTCCAGCTCTGCAGCTCTCAATGACCCTCTTATGACTCATCCCTCCTCCCTTTCTGGCAAACTCTCTCGAGTGTGAAAGAGAGAGCTGTGCATGAGGTCATAAGCCTAGGTTTTTTTTACCAGACCAGAACCAGAAAGTGGGCTGTATAAGGTATTTACTGGCAGAAAAAAAAATGTTTTACTATCCAAAGTTAAAATAACAAGGGCAGAAAATTTAATAGATGTAAAGAAGAAAAAATGACTGATGTTCTGCTTTAAGTGACTTCTATCGTGGCATAGTTGTTGGCGCCAGATGGGCTGGTCTGAGTATTTCAAAAACTGCTAATCTACTGGGATTTTCATGCACAACCATCTCTAGGCAGTGGCGGAAGTATAGGGGTCGCTAAATTCGACATGGTGACCGAGCCCCATGCCTGCATACCTCGATAGGAGGAGCGGCAATGGTAGCTGAGATCCTCAGCCGAACTGTAATTGGCACTGTGCGGGGAGCTCGTCACATTGATAGACCTAAAGTGAAAGCACAGTGTGTGATGTGCTCTTTGTCTCCCCCTACAGTGCAGTACCCAGCAGGAAGCGGTAAGTTAAAGCACTGCCGATTTTTAAAAGGCTTTCTGTATGTATGTATGTATGTGTGTGTGTTTATATGTATGTGTGTGTATGTGTGTGTGTTTGCATGTATATACAGTGGGGACGGAAAGTACTCAGTCCCCCTTAAATTTTTCACTCTTTGTTATATTGCAGCCATTTGCTAAAATCATTTAAAGTGGAGGTTTGCTGAAAAAAAAAAGTATTAATATTAAGCCGTGTGGCTTCACTTCCTGGTTCCCTACTGCGCATGCGCGAGTCGCGCTGCGCGTCCTCTTAGGTCCCTGCTGTATTCTGTGTCTCATTCTGTCTGTATTCTGGGTAGGCGGCGGAAGTGGCGTAGGTCGCCGCAATCACCGCGGTGATCTATGCCAGGAAGTGGGAGCAAATACCTGTATTAGACAGGTATCTGCTCCCTCCTCCCCCCTGAAAGGTGCCAAATGTGACACCGGAGGGTGGGGGGGGAATCCAAAAAGTGGAAGTTCCATTTTTGGGTGGAACTCCACTTTAAAGTGGTGTTCTGGCCGAAATTATTCTTTTTAAATAAAAATACCCCTATAATACACAAGCTTAATGTATTCTAGTAAAGTTAGTCTGTAAACTAAGGTCTGTTTTGTTAGTTTATAGCAGTAGTTTGTTATTTTATAAACTTACAGCAGGCCGTGGCCATCTTAAGTGTGGGCATCTGAAGCCGGACTGTATTTCTTCCTGGATCTCATCCTTGCAGATCTCGCACATGCTCAGTGCAGCACAAGCAGTGTAATAGGTTTCTGGTCAGGTTTCCATAGCAACAGCAGTGTCAGAGGAAGTTGCCGCCCCTTTCCAGAAGGCATTGCAAACAGGAAATGATGCGATGGGCTACATTAAGGTGAAAAACCTTCCGTGCTGCAGCAGCCCCCCAGAGCCCCCCTTTTACTTACCTGAAGCTGATCGTTCCGGCAACGGGGATGAGCGTAGCACCTCCAACCAATGTCTCGGGTCCTCATTGGATAGATTGATAGCAACAGCAGCCGCCATTGGCTCCCGGTGCTGTTAATCAAATCCAGTGACACGGGAGTCGGGGACGGGGCCGAGTCCTGCTGTCTGTGACAATGGACGCAGCAGCAGGACTCGTGAGCGCGCCCGCACGACTGCCCCCTTGGAATGCGGGTTTCTGAGGGGGCACTTGAGAAGAGGAGGACCCAGGAGCGCTGTTGAGGGACCCCAGAAGAGGAGGATCGGGACTGCTCTGTGCAAGACTGTTGCACAGAGGAGGTACATGTGACATGTTTGTTATTTAAAAAAAACAAAAACAAACCTTTAGTATCACTTTAAGGCAGTTCTGAAGGCAAAAGGTGGTCCAACCCGGTACTAGCAAAGCGTACCTAATAAAGTGGCGGTGGAGTGTATATACATGAAGGTAATCCAATATATTGCAACTTACTAGCCCTTACATACACGGGTGCATATTTTCTTTTTTCAAGCTTTTTTCCCTTTATTTTTAGTTGGCAATGTTCCAAATAACACACTTCTTGTGCCTTTGTGGCTACGTTAACTCTCTATCGTAAACGTGGGAGCAGCTGTAGTTGGCAAACATGTCATCTTTTTCACAAAATTGATTGACACTATTAGTTGTTTAAACAAAAAATTTTTTTTTTTTTTTTTTTTTTTACTTTTTGTTTTTATTGTATTCCCACTCAGTCTTGCAAACAGCGGTCACTGTTTATAGCAGTGAACGTTCTTTTAAAATGTCGTACTTTATTTCACTTTTCACTTGGAGTTTATCGGATAACGCTATTACTTGCTCATAATGTTCTGGTTAAGTACCGGATTGAGGCTAGAATTAAAGATATACATATAAATAATTATTTGTACATCATTCCTCTTCGGATTTCGGAATAAGCCTTGCATTGTGACAGTTCCGTAATTATGCTTGTACCAGGAGCAATTTTAAGGGCCGATGCTTAGGCAGCCGATTCTATTAGCAGACACTAATGACATTCTCTAAACCTGTACGGGACTAGATAGGGCGATTTACCTTGTTGTAGCAGTTGTACACGACGTTGCTTCTTAATGTCTCGCATTAATGTTCAGGAGCCAGCGGAGCCGGATCAGAACCTTTTTTTTCAATTTACTCCAGATTGTTTTTCTATTACAAACATAATGTTCGATTCCAAGCTAGAATGTGAAGAGGTCAGGTAGACAGAAACGGCAATCTACAGCTCGTCAGTTTACCTAAAACTCATACGCCATCGGGGATAATGCTGAGTTTCACCTTGTTTGTGTCCGTCGTCAATGCAAGGCTGGTCGGAGGTCCTGTAGCCTAAAGCTGAAGGCTGGTAACAGCTATATTCTGTCAATGTATGCACAAAACTCCTAGAAAGTGTTCCAGATGGTCATCTGGACTGAAGCTGTAAAATACTGTATTTATTGGCGTATAACACTCACTTTTTCACCATGAAAATCCGGTGCAAATAGCGTGTGCGTGTTATACGCCAATACTTCAATTTTAGCTGCCTCGGAGGGGACAGGGAGGGGGGCGGGGCGAGCGCCGTCAGATTACATACAGTGAGAATCTCCTGTTTATTTGGCGGCCTCTGTAATAGGAAGTCCCATCTCCTGGGCCGCCATTGGACCACTGTTCTGTCTGTCATAGGAGATTCTCACTGTATGTAATCTGTCGGCGCTCGTCCCGCCCCCTCCCTGTCCCCCTAGGCTGCAGATGGGCATCGATCAGGCTGCATTGAAGGCAATGGTGAGGCTGCTGCATTGATAGCAATGGTGAGGCTGCATTGATGTGGACTGATGAGGCTACATTGATGGCACTTGTAAGGTGCAGATGGGCATTGATCAGGCTGCATTGATGGCAATGGTGAGGCTACAGATGGGCACTGACCTTTATTTTGCTTCAAAGTTCCTAAATTAAAATTTAAGTTTTTTTTCCCTGAAACTTCCGTCTTAAAATTAAAGTGGTGTTCCACCCTAAAAAAAAAAAAAGTCATGATTGTGCCTAAAAAAAAATAAAAAAACCCATTTGTATATGTTTCTTTTTTTTTACTTACCTCTAAATGCCTGTTGCTAGGGGTCCCTCATAGTCTGCCTCTTCCAGTGCCTGGGCTGGTGACATCACTTCCCCCTCGGCACAGGAAGGGCTCAGCTCTGCTCCCTCCCTCCCGTCAATCATCTGGGACATACTACAGGTCCCAGGTGACTGAGCGGCCAATCACGGCACGCGGCGCCGCTCGCGCATGCGCAGTGGGTGCCAGGCTGTGAAGCCACAGCCCGGCGCCCACAGTTGCAATGCCGGCGCCACTGAACGGAGGGGGGGACGAGCGGGGCTTCGATCCCCCGCATCGCTGGACCCTGGGACAGGTAAGTGTCCAATTAAAAGTCAGCAGCCGCAGTATTTGTAGCTGCTGACTTTTAATTATTTTTTTTTTGACTGGCCCTCCTCTTTAATGTGCGTTTTATACGCCGATAAATACGGTAACCACTTCCTGCAAAAATCACGTACCTCTACGTGATTTTGCTGAAGTGGTTTTACCATTTTTTTAGAGCCGGCAGTTGCCTTTCTTGTAATAAGCGATGCGGCTAAGCAGCCGCCTGGCTGTTATTACAAGGAGCAGGAGGGGACGTCCTCCCCCTCCCGCCGCCTTCCGCTGCTCCGCCCGAGTCTTCCGTTCCACCGGGAAACCCTAGACACGAGCTGGCACTTCCGCCGGCTGGCTGGAGACCCGAACAAAGCTGGATTCGGCTTTGATCGGGTCTCCGATGTAGAAACCCGCAAGCGACGTCACAACGTCACTTCGGGTTTACTCGCCAGCCAATGGCGCCACTTAAAAAAAAAATTCAGTATTCAAAAAAAGCCAAACTTGGCGTTTTGAATATTTTCAAGTGCAGAGGAGGGGTTTGGGGTCTTTAAGACTCAGATCCCTCCATAAAGAGTACCTGTCACTGCCTATTATTGTCACAATTGATGTTTACATTCCCTGTGACAGCAACAACAGTGATCAGAATTTTAATTTTTTTATAAAGGGACAGTGTAAAAATATTAAAATAAATAAATAAGAATTTTTTTTTTTTAAAGAAAATGCATACGTACGTCGCGGCGGCAAATGTAAACAGTGTTTAAATCACACATATGAGGTATCGCCGTGATTGTTCTCCTCTGTAAACTGATAACCGTTAACTGGTAAAGCGGCGTCTATAGAGATTTTTAAGTACCGTAGTTTGTCGCCATTCCACGAGCGTGCGCAATTTTAAAGCGTGACATGTTAGGTATCTATTTACTTGGTGTAACATCATCTTTCACATTATACTAACCATTTGGGCTACCTTTACTGTTTCGTTTTTTCATTGAAGTGTAATTTTTCCCCCCAAATTTTTCGCTTGAAAGACAAATACAGTGTGACATAAAATATTGCAACGACTGCCATTTTATGCTATAGGGTCTCTGCTAAAAAAAAATATATATTGTTTGGGGGTTCTAAGTAATTTTCTAGCAAAAAAATAAATACAGTATGACATAAAATATTGCAACAACTGCCATTTTATTCTCTAGGGTCTCTGCTAAAAAAAAATATATAATGTTTGGGGGTTCAGTTCTAGCAAAAAATACTGATTTTAACTTATAAACACACTTGTAAACAACAAATGTCAGAAATAGGCCTGGTCTTGAAGTGGATAATATATGGGAAAACCCAACTCAAATTTAAGGGGTGTATTTATACAAAAAAAAAAGCATAGCAATTCAATCAGTGAAAGTGCATGTACATTCGTTCTGTGCAAATAGGGCAAAAAAATTAACATTATTAGGCTATTGCATGTGCTGGACGAATGACAAAGATTTTTTCACCCTTTCACCCAGGCCATTTTTTTTGCTATTTGGCACTGCACTACTTTACCTGGTAATTGCGCAGTCATACAACACTGTACGCAGGCAAAATTTAATTATAATAATATGATTTAATAAAACTTTTTTTTCACACAAATAGAGCATTCTTTTTTTTTTTTATGTATTTTTTATTATTTTCCAAGAATTTACAAAGTAATATAAGCAAACAGAAAATAAAATATAATAAAATTACAAATAAGAAGCTATTACAAGCAATCTGATGTTACAAGAGCATTCTTTTGGTGGTATTTTAACACCACTGGGTTTTTTATTTTTTATTATACAAATGAAAAAAGACTGAAACATTTGAAAAAAAAAAAAAAATTACCTTCTGCTATAAAACATATCCAATAAAAATTCTTCATAAATTTAGACCAAAATTAATTCTGCTACATGTCTTTGATAAAAAAAAAATCCCAATAAGTGTATATTGATTGATTTGCATGAAAGTTATAGCGCCTACAAACTATGTTATATATACTGGATTTTTTTTCATTCATACCAGTAATGGCGGTGATCAGGGACTTAGAGTGGGACTGCGTGAAATCTGACACTAACTGACACTGGGTGGGAACTGAGTAACTGATACTAACGTCACCAGTGACACTAATACAGGGATCAGTGATAATACTATACACCAGGGGTAGGCAACCTGGGCCCTCCAGCTGTTGCAGAACTACAAGTCCCATCATGCCTCTGGGAGGATTCATAACTGCCAGCCTTGCAATACCTCATGAGAAATGTAGTTCCACAACAGCTGGAGGGCCCAGGTTGCCTAACCCTGCTATACACAGTACTAATGACACTGGCTGGGAAGGAGATAACAACATCTCGGGGTAATTAAGGGGTTAAGTGTGTGCCTAACACGTGTAAAGTGTGTAATGCGTGCTGCTTTTTACTAAAAATCTCTTTGTTCCTGCTTTGCAGGGAGAAAAAACAAAGGGATTGTTCCCTCTGCAGAGAGCCCTGTGTTGTTTCTCAACACAGGGCTCTTGTCTGTGATTGGATGCAGCTGATCAGCAGGTCCCAGCCATGAATCATTGGCCGGGACCTGCTGACAAAATTCTGCTGTGTCTAATCACAGCAGAAGTTGACAGATGGGGCGTACACACACGCCCTGTACCAGGAAGAAGCCAGCGACGTACATTCAATATGGGCTGGCATTAAAAGCAAAAATACCGCATTTGACAGCTGGATGGTGCTAAGTAGCTTAGAAATTTTTATGGCACTTAGCGCCATCTAGTGGCCAAATTAGGTATTCTCTGGTTTAAATCAATGAAACAGGAAACAGACTAATAACATTATTTTTGCCCTATTTACACGGAACGAATGGACATGCACGTTCTCAGGGTGAAATGCTAGAAGTATTTTTTTTTTTTAATATAAATACATTCCTGTAGGATAAATCTTCTTGAGAGAGAGAGAAACGGGCTTGCTCATATCTGCAAATGCACCAGTCACAATTACTGAGTGATATGACATTTGTAACATGAAAACTAATTGCTTGCTATAGGCTACTGCAATTTTGCCTTCAGCCTGATTATGATCACTTACATCCTTTTCATAAGAAACGTTTCCTTTAATCTGTGCTCCTCGGTGCTCCTCCTGTCAGAAAAGGAAGTCTTTTCAGCCCCGGATAAATTGATGTACTTTTAAAAACCAAGATATGTATTCATAATAGTCAGAGGACTTTTAGCTCACTTTGGCTGCTTTAAAGTATATGTTAACCACATTTCTAAAAGTGTTAAAATGTTAAATTCATTTCAGAAGTTATTTTCAATATGTTTAAACTGGCAAGCTAAACAAGAATGGCAGCCATCCCAATTTATAACTAGATTTTGAAGTCAGGTGCATGTGGAAAGGCATTGCACAGCACAAAAACAAAAAGATTTCCCATCACACTTACCAGCTAGGCAGTATGGAAGAGCCCTGGGGCCATCATAAAAAAAAAAACTGAATTCTGACTTTGAAACTCAGAATTCTGAGATTGAAATTCAGAATTGTAACTTTAAAAAAAAAACAGAATTCTGAGATTCAAAGTCAGAATTCTGAGTTTGAAAGTCAGAATTCTGAGATTAAAAGTCAGAATTCTGAGTTTAAAAGTCAGAATTCTGAGATTAAAAGTCAGAATTCTGAGATTTAAAGTCAGAATTCTGAGATTTAAAGTCAGAATTCTGAGATTTAAAGTCAGAATTCCAATTCTGACTTTTAATCTCAGAATTCTGTTTTTTTTTTTAAACTTACAATTCTGAATTTCAATCTCAGAATTCTGAGTTTAAAAGTCAGAATTCAGTTTTTTTTTTTATGATGGCCCCAGGGCTCTTCCATAAGGCAGCAATCAAACCAAACCAGCCCTGTATACAAATTCACATTAAAAACTGAGCTTTTAATTACACATATTCGCAAATATATAGTTGTGTGAAAAAGTATTTGCCCCCTTTCTGATTTTTTCTTTTTTTTTGCATATTTGTCACACTTAAATGACTCAGATCATCAAACAAATTTTATTATTGCACAAAGATAACCCGAGTAAATACAAAATGCAGTTTTTAAATGATGGTTTCATATATTAGGGCAAAAAAAAAAGCTGTCCAAACCTGCCTGGCTTTATGTGAAAAAGTAATTGCCCCCTAAACCTAATAACTGGTTGTGCCACCTTTGGTGGCAACAACTGCAATCAAGTGTTTGCGATAACTGGCAGTGAGTCTTTCACATTGCTGTGGAGCAATTTTGGCCCACTCTTCTTTGCAGAATTGTTTTAATTCAGCCACATTGGAGGGTTTTCCAGCATGAACGGCCTGTGTAAGGTCACAATGCAATTCCACTTATACCCATGGCATGTTTGAGCAATATATAAGTTATAATATAATATATAATAGCGCCTGCAAACCGACCCGAAAGTGCCGCTACTGTCATTCCAGTGTGAAAGCCCCGAGGGCTTTCACACTGGAGCGATGCGCTGGCAGGATGGTAAAAAAAGTCCTGCTAGCAGCATCTTCGGAGCGGTGAAGGAGCGGAGTGTATACCGCTCCTTCACCGCTCCTGCCCATTGAAATCAATGGGACAGCGCGGCTATACCGCCGGCAAAGCGCCTCTGCAGAGGCACTTTGCGGTGGTATTTAACCCTTTCTCGGCCGCTAGCGGGGGGGTAAAACCGCCCTGCTAGCGGCCGCATACCGACGGTAAAATGCCGCTAATAATATCGGCGTTTTACCGCCGACGCCGCCCCCCGTCCCAGTGTGAAAGGGCTCTTAGTGACAACTTTGTGTGAAAAGAATTTTTTTTTTAATTTTCTCAAAACCTGTGGCAAAATATCAAATATTCCATAGACTCACCATGCCTCTTAACAAATACCTAGTGAAATCAACAATTTACGCCCTATGAAATCCTGAAGGCGGTGATTGGTTTTCGGGGTCCTGTATGCGGCTAGACTGCCTCAAAGTCTCACACATGTGGTATCTCTGTACTCAGGAGAAGCAGCAGAATGTATTTTGGGGTGTAATTTCACATATACCAATGGCATTTTTGAGCAATATATCATTTAAGTGACAACTTTGTGTAAAAAAATAAAATAAAACTTGTGGCAAAATATAAAATATTCCATGGACTCAACTTAAGTTTGTTGGAAGAAAAGGGGCTTTTCATACTCACATCCAGCATGGGTTGATGATATGAGCTCCACTGGCTGAATGTGGAAAGGGAGGGATCTCTATATGTATGCGTTGTATTGTAATCTGCATAAGGGGGGAATGTGGCCTTTAATTTTTTTTTTATATTATTTATTTTGCTTTTTTATTTTATTTTTTACACTGTCCCTTTCTTTATTTTAATATTTTTGTTATCATTTTCATTGTTTTCACAGGGAATGTAAATATCCCCTATAATAGCAATAGGTAGTGAAAAATTTGGGGTCTATTAGACCATAGATCTCTCCTCAGCCCTTAAAGCATCGGACCACACCAAGGTTGGTGTGATAAAATGCTTTCCCGGAGGCGCATGCGTGGCACTCTGTGAAATGCACGCCTGATCACAGAGCTCTGTCCCGTTCCGTTTGTCCGGCGCTCCCAGCAGCAGGTGACATCACCCCAGAGAAGTCAGCTTGGGGAACACCCAGGAAGCCTGCGGGTAACGTTTTATGCTGGTGGGTCGGCTAAACGTGGCTTACAGGCTCAATTTGAAGCACTTCCAGGGGGGGCCACAGAATCTAAGATGGCAGCGGAATGGCCACACGAGGCAGCTCACAAAGGGATCCCTGTCTCATCTCCCTGGCTGGACTCATTGCAAGAGGAGGTATGTGGAGGGACCCCTATTCTTACAATCAATCAGGGGCTTGACATCACCAGCTACCATGGTGTCTCTCCTGAACCAGACCCTGGATGACATTCTCATGTCCCCCTCAGTTGCAGCCTCACCGAGGCCCAATGTGACTTAACAGGAGATGGGGCAGCGCACCTCACAGCCCCACTATATCTCCCTCATGTTCACTAGATTTGCAGAGATGCTGGACAGGGACCTAGCTCAGACTGCAGCCAGAATTACTTCTGACATTAAATCGGATCTCCAACTTTTGGGCTCTCGCATTAAGACCTTTGAAAATAGAGTAGACCCCAAAATAGACCGGGTTATCCAGGACACTGATCGCTTCCAAGATTTGCATAACCAATTAGAGGGGGCCATGGCCAAAATTGACGACTTTGAAAATAGGTCAAGAAAGCTTAACTTTAGAATCAGAGGACTGCCCGAGACCGTTACGGATATACCAGAAGCAGTACACTCCCTCATTAAAAGCCTCATTCCAGACATCCGAGCCCACAAACTGGAGCTTGATCAGGCCCACAGGGCCCTGGGACCCCCCCAACCTAATGGACCGCCTCGTGACATTGTGGTCAAGCCACACTACTATAACAGTAAAGAGGAAGTTATTAATAATATGCAGATTATAGGACATCCAATCAAAAATGTTGCTGCTATTTCCCTTTTCACCATTCAGAGAAGGCGAGCACTCAAACCCCTTCTGACAGTGCTGACGTAGAAGAACATCAAATATTGGTGGCTTTTCCCCCTCAGCCAGAAGTTCGAGTTTAATAGCAAGCCCTTTAGATTTTCTACATTTCCGGAAGGAGAGAACCTTCTGCAGAAACTGGGCATAATTCCTAGAGATCCACCTTCTCCAATGCAGTTCTCCACCTCCAGCCTGACCAAACGACCACCCCCGTCTAGCCCACTCACCTCTCTGTGGCATTTAAAAATAAAAAAGCCAAAGAAGGAATACCCCCCTGATCTGGAGAACTTCTTCCTTAACCCTCTATCATCCCCCTTTTTGGGTCTGGGGATTTTTTATTCTTCTTCTTCTTCATTCCATTCGTTTAGATGCGGCATTCGTTATTTCGGATAATTCGTAACTTCGGATAAATTTGTATTCGTTAGGTTTACTAACAGCCAAATTTGAAAGGAAATTCCAATACCTATAATTTAATAGTCAGTTATTGTTAGTTAGTTATTATTTCAGATTTTTGTTCTTATTTTTGGATTTTCGTTCTTATTTTCAGATTATTGTTCTTTCGAATTTTCTGATTTTCGTTCTTATTTTTGGATTTTTGAATTATCGAATTTTGGATTTTTATGAATTATCGAAATAACAAATACCGCATCTAAACGAATGTAACGTAATGAATTCAAATTTTTTCGAAGTTATGAATTTATTTGAAATAAGGAATTTCGATCATAATAAATGAGCCAAAAAAAAAACGAAAAGGAAAACTAACACATTTTTCAGGGGTGCACACATCTAATAAATGGTAATTTCTTTGCTAAAGTCAGGAAAGGACTGCAAATCATATAGGCCTATCTCACTAATAAATTTAAAGGATAAATTCTTAGCTGAAATACAGGATTGTGACTGAGCAAGATCATTAAAGCCATTATTTAAAGTAATCAAACAGCCTTCACACTTGGGAGGATAACCAGTATTACTATAAGAACTAGACATATCAGTTACCTGCAAAAGCTTTGATTTGGTAAAATAGCTATTGAAAATGCAAGTATTAACTAGATTTGACTTTGGTACTCACATTATAAGGTGGGTTAAGTTTTTACACACCCATAGACTCACTCCTATGAGTAGCTGTGTGTCACGTACCAGGCTTGAAGGTGTACCCTCTTTGTCTCCTGAAGATAGTATGGCCTTACCTGGAAACTCAAGAACCAAAGAAAGTTAATGGGTGTTGTTGGACTTGTTCAGTGGAATCCTCCAAATCCCAGACTAACCCTGCTGGCAATGGCTTGTTGCATATACAAGCTGAAGCTTGAGCTCCATATCTCCAGGTAGATGCAGAGAGAGGGACAGACAGAAGGTCAGGGCTAACAGAAGATGTCGTTGGTAATCACGAAGTGGGATTGAAACAAGCACATTGGTTAGCTAGACCAGTGTTTTTTAACCTTTTTCAGTCAAGGCACACTTTACAATTCCGCACAGTCTCAAGGCACCCCATTCTAAATTAATAGTTTTATATAATGCATCAACACCCATGTGTGTAGGACACCCAACATTAGCAATGATTTATTCTTATAAGAAAACACCTTTGCACACTGGTGCTGACTAGTATTCCAATGTTTCTCTTCTCCCTCGGTTTTTCTCCCTCACTTGGCTACTGTGACCCCAGTGCTGATGGAGAGTGGCAGGGCAGGGGCAAGCAAGGGTGCTGTGCAGTTTCCCAACATCCTCCTTATCAACCGATGATGTCCTTGGTTGTTAGGACACTGGCAGCTAGAAGGTTGTAATGGTGCACAATGAAAACCTGTGGCTTTATGTAACTAATAGACAAGCTTGATCCACCTGCTGGCTTGTTTACAATTTTTGGGCAGTTCCTAGGCATTTTGCCAAGGCACCCCTGAAGACCCCTGCAGGCACCCTGGTTAAAAAAGGCTGAGCTAGGTAGCAGGAATCTCGGGTGAGGGTGTCAGGAACAGCATATAGGACACATATTGCAAGAACAAGGCACTGAAAGCAGGAATAGGGAAAAGGTTACAGAGTAAACAGCAAGACAGAGATTTTTAGGGCTACGGACATCCTTATATACTGTAGTATTAGGAGTAGTATAACCCAAACTACTAGATGGCGTAGGCACACACATGTGGAGCACTCGGAAGCCTATGAGGAGGAACAGTCAGAAAGGGGAAGTAGCCAAGGCTGCCATCTCATTGTTCTTTTATGTGGTTCAAGAAAGGAAGGGTGACCCCTGAAAGTCACAAATCTTTGCTGCAATGAATGGAGTGGCAACCTCAGCTTGAACTCCGACCAGGCCATGCCCCCAACACATTTTGCTCTAACCACCGCAGCTTAGTCAGCTTGTTCTGTTATGTGATTGCCATTCAACTCCTTCATATTTCTCCTAATACAAAAAGTTTCAAGATAGAGAATCTGGAGGAGAGGTTCCCCTTTATGCTGATGACACCTTTGCATACTTGGCACATTTTGGAAGGTCCCTTCCTGCATTACTGTCAGTTTTGGTAAGTGTGGTTCCTAGTCAGGATTTTGAGTAAATTGGGTTAAAGCGGGGTTCCAGCCTGAGTGAAAAAAAATGTATCAAAAGTCAGCAGCTACTTGGTATCCTGTTTTGTTGTCTATGACTCTATGTCTTGGGTCTTCCCTGTATTTACCTGTCTGTCTCCCTAGCTCTGCACACGGATAATCATCTCCGAAACCGTAATGTTCTTTCATGACTGATGGGGGGTAAAGATGTTCTAGGAGCAAGTGAACCCTCGTCTGAAATATCCTGACTAGAGTGTTCCTTCAAACCCAATCAGGCCTGGAGATCATTCCGATAAGAAAATAATGACACAACAGTCAATACATTCGGGATGTTCTGCTTTTACTTCCGTAATCGGTCACTTATATAACCAAAATGACATCACAAAAAAATCCAACCCTTTCATTAATATATGCTAAAATTACAGACATACAGGCGTACAAGATGTTTTGAAACTAACAAAAATAGAACATGATTTCTTCATACAGAAACTGTCAACAAGAAAAAACTTCATGCGTCATTTCGGTGAAATCATACCATTTACAAGAATTTTGAAACTTATGGGGCGTACACACGGTCAGACTTTTTGTCTACAAAAGTCCGACAGCCTGTCCGACAGACTTCCGGCGGACTTTCGGCGGACTTGCGGCGGACTTGCGGCAGACTTTCTAATGAACGGACTTGCCTACACACGACCACACAAAAGTCCGACGGATTCGTACGTGATGACGTACACCGGACTAAAATAAGGAAGTTGATAGCCAGTAGCCAATAGCTGCCCTAGCGTGGGTTTTTGTCTGTCGGACTAGCACACAGACGAGCGGATTTCGGGGTCCGTCGTAGTTACGACGTAAAGATTTGAAGCATGTTTCAAATCTAAAGTCCATCGGATTTGAGGCTGAAAAAGTCTGCTGAAAGTCCGGGGAAGCCCACACACGATCGGATTGTCAGCCAGCTTTAGTCCGTCGGCGTCCGTCGGACTTTTGTAGCTGAAAAGTCCGACCGTGTGTACGCCCCATAACTTTTGATAGACGTCACATATAAATATTATTCTAAAATGGATACACATTTTTATAGATTTTTATAGCTAAAATAAAGGACAGCAAGCTAAAATATCCCTACAATCCCCTCTTTGATCATAAATGTATGATCTCACTTCCTTATCATGGTGGTATTCTCAGCCTGCTTCTGATGATACATACTGAGATAAGTTTTATTGGGAGATGAGGGATCTGAAATGCGAGTGGCTCTATTAATAAGGCACATAATAAGCTTGTACACAAGATAAAGGAAACGGAAAAAGAACACAATAATGATTAAAATTATGGCAATATCCCTTATCCAAGAGAATATCCCTCCAAATCCAAAATCAACATTTCCAAAAGGACTCCAGGTCTGGGCTATGTTACGAGCCTCTTTTTGCAGCTTGGCCACCTCTTTTCTATGCTGAGCTATCACATCATAATAATCTGGTACCTCTATACTGGTATTGTGTACCCAAGTACAACATTCATAATCCTCAGTCATTTCACATAATCCTGTAAGGGCTGAACTCATGCTTTCAATGGCTAAGTCATGCAATTCTAGTTGTTTTCTAATAGCCCTAGTTTCAACATTAAGTTTAGAAATGTCATCAGAATTCTTTTCCATCATCTCATCAATAATTCCTGAGTAATTATTTAACCTTTTCATCAAATCTATTCCCCATCCTGTCCAGTTAGGGAACCATGCCCAGGCCATATCCTTCTCAAGGAATAACTCTCTCTTATTACGATGTTTTAATGGATACCTTGGATGTATACTAGCTTCAAGCAAATGACTCCCATCACTATCACCTATCACCCCCATTATGGGCACCAGTGAGGTCAGATAACACCAGCCCTGGACCTCTTGTGGAATCCAGGGATAACAAGTCTTTCCACAACAAACATAAGTGTGGTTACCAAACGAGAAGGGCATATTCACAGCAGTTTCTTGATAGAACCTGAAACAAATGCTGTACAGGTTTACTACTATCACCTTCAGAGGCAAGAATCTTTTTAAAATCAGCCCGTACTCTGACCTCATCGTGGTGTGTTTGATATAAAGAACAAGACTTCCCACTAGGGGCATAGCAATTAGAAATGTTCAAAACCGACTGACTACAGGTATGAGCATTTCTAGTAGAATTCCCTAAATTGAAACACCAGGTAGGATTATGACTTCTATTGATGATGTGAAAGGAAATGGTGTCATTAGTTCTTCTGCTGACATTCAAAAGGTCAAAGAGAATCTCTCCTCTCAAAAGGGGAGTAAAATTTAAAGGTATAGCCATTAAGGGTATCCTAACAGTGCTAGGGTGCAGTTTACTACAGATCCAACACTTTTGAAATCCTGATTTCCGAGCATAAGCATATTTAAATTTTAGCAAAAGCATTTTATTAACAAAATTATCTTCAATGTCTCTCTTATTTCTAACTTGTATCACTGTAACGTTCTCCTGTGTATGTATGTTCCCACAAATACTTTTAATGGCACCCAAATCTTCAGGGTGGTAGATACAGTTAGTGATGATCCAAATGGGCGGGAACACCATCAGGGTGATCAGGAACAGGAGGCAGAATGCCTTGCCAGAAGTTTGTGGTGGAATAAGCGAGGTCATCTTCTCTGGCCGGACCTGCTTTTCCAGGAACTCCTCCTTCATCTGCTTAGACTTCTGCTTGAGGGCCTCCTGTGTTTAAGATCTCCTTCCTGCTCTTGGGGCTTTGGGCAACCTTTTTCACCCGGCTGGCATGGACCCAGGATTGGCAATTCTCCACCAGGATAGCCGTTCTGGTCACTGCAATCACCGTAGTAGGAGGTCCAAAAGGATATTCCCGCTTCTTGCTTCTGTTCAACTGCTTGACCACCTCCGTGTCTCCTACTTTAAAAGGGTGGGTAGGTTCCTGTGAAGAAAAAGGAGAGGTGCGAGCAACATTTCTCTCAACCTGTAATGTGCAGAGCTAGGCTTGTTGTTTTATAACTTGGACTGTGTGACCCTTTTTTGCTACTTGATTTTGTTATCTGTCACTAGTGCATACCTTGACTGTTAAACGCAGATTTCTTTGGAAAATAAAGAAATTACAAAAAAGAAAGTCAGCAGCTACAGATACTGTAGCTGCTGATTTTTATTATAAGGACACTTACCTGTCCAGGGAGACCTCTATATCGGCACCCGAAGCCGACCCGTCCATCGGCTCTGGTTGCTGGCGCTGTTATCCTTACTATGGGGAACAGGAAGTGAAGCCTTGCGGTTTCAAAGCCTGTTTCCTACTGCGCATGCGTGAGTCACACGGTGCTTTCTGAATGGTCCCGTTATCCTCTGGGACACACACATGTCCCAGAAAGTGACGGGGGAAGGAGGAGGGTACAAAAAAACTGCGGAATTGATGTACCTTGCCACGGCGCCGTGGGACGGAAGTCCCGAAGAAAACATACCAAAAAGGTATGAAAAAATAAAATATCCAAAATCAGGGGGGGGGGGGGGGTGTATGTTGGTTTCAAACGGAGTTCAATTTTTCTCTGGAACTCCACTTTAGGCCCCATATTCCTCTGTTTTACCCAGTTGTTTATGCCTTCCCCAAGTTCTTAAAGTGGTTTAAATGTATAAATATCTTGGTGCTGGGATATAGATCCTGATAAATTCCTTCTTTAATTATATGGTAATTTTATTATAGATGATTTGAATTTAAAGTGATTGTAAAGTTTTGTTTTAAAAAATAAATAACAAACATGTTATACTTACCTGCTCTGTGCAAGGGTTTTGCACAGAGTGGCCCCGATCCAGATTTTCTGGGGTCCCCCTGCATCGCTCCTGGCTCCTCCTCTTCTCGAGTGCCCCCACGGAGAGATGCTTTCCAATGGGGCATTTGATGTGATGCCAGTATTTGTTTATTTATTTATATCACGTGTTTCTGATTAAAAACATTTAGAAAGCTGTTCTGTGCTCGCTGCATGCTTGAGGGTTGGCCCACACATTGGGTCCAGTTCTCCAGAAGTTTGATGTGCCCCCTGCACAATATTCCAATTATAGCACTACCTGGATAGGATGGGTCCTCTGTTCTTTGCCTTGACCTTCTCAAGAACCTCAGCCCCTCTGACACTCCAGGTTGAGTGTTCAAACATACAATATCACAGAAAAATACTGAAAGTAATACTCAGTGCCCAATAGTAGTTCTATATAAAAAAAAGAGGCACCAAACCAAGTAGTAAGGGCAAACTCAACAGATTGTCACCCAATATAGTTGGTAACTATCTAAGCATAAACTGGTTTAACAAAGATAACATAACAACAACTAACGGGAGACATATGTAAGGAGACCAAAAAAGCTGCACACCCCGAAATTAGTTTAACTAAAAGATTTGTGGATTCCCCAGTGGGGCTTTAAAACAGCAAAGTACAATGTTACAAAGATCATTGATATTGATGTTGTAAAGACAATTTATTGACAAAATGTCCAATAATGTCATGTACTTATATAAAGTCTGATCCAATGATGAATACAAGTTACATAAAATGGTAAAAATGCAGTTATAATCCATAAGGCGGTAAAAGTGCATTGACACATCATTACATTACATGGTACAGTAAAATACCGAAGCCCCGACGCGTTTCGACCTGTATGCGGTCTCTTCAGGGGGCACATTTGAATCTATAAAAAATATAGTACAAATATTCAGAATTATAAAGATTTTGTTAGAAAAATATTGCATTAAATAAATCAAGGTGATGAATTTTACCGTTGTGGATGAAGTAGGTGTTTCTAATAGAAATATTAAGAGCCATAGAGGAGTCCAAGTGGTACGCAGGTGATCCCCACCTCCCGAGCGGGGGTAGAGAGCGAGCCCCTAGGGGCTTACAAGGAGCCACACAAATCCACGCCCTCCCAGGGGGTGAAGGAGTGCACACCTGCAACAGACATCCATAGTTGGCCATTAATAAAGTGGTAAACTAGTATTTACGTCATCATTGTAAATGTTTGTTTTTAGTTATATATATAGACTGAAGGTGTGTACATATTTTAGAATGTTGATTGTGTCACATGGAGTAGGTGTAAGGATGAACATGAAAATATAACAAAGAGAAGTGAATGATCCAAATAGATTGGTGTTACTACCAAACACAATATGGTACACAGAAAGTGCCCAGTCTGTGTGTGAAAATGTGTGCAGTGAATAGGGTTATAAATCCCTAAGAAAGTGCATGTTGTGATGAAAGCATGGTGTAATAGCTGAGTGTTGGCAAAGGGTGAAAAGTGAGGAACAAAAACAAACACAAGCAAAAATGTGAGGAGTAAAAACGTGAAATGAGTGAAGAGCCAATCAAATATGACAATGTATGATAGTGTGGTGTGTGAGATGAGATGATATGATACAAAAGGAGTGATAGTATTACCTTGTGCTGTGGCATGACCCTTGTAGGTTGTATGACATGTATGGAGCATATTGGTTGACAGAAACCATGCTGCAGTTGTTTGAAAAGAAAGTGCCGTCTGTCCCGGCCTGCATAGAAGTTTTGTTTGATTTGTGACCATAGGTCTCATATATAACTGGGCTGAGGCTATTAGGATGATCATATGCAGGTGTAAGACTCCCCCACCCACCCAGGATCCAGGCGTATGGGCCGCCATTGGCAGCCCACGTGTGGCTCCCTCGGCGTCCCGGAAGGCCAATAGGTCCCGACCACCGTCGTCATCCCTGTCGCAATACGCGTGACGTCATGACGCCACGCGCGCGCCGGGCCCTCGCGCACGCGCACCTCATCACATACATTCCGGAGGTGAACACGGGACGCCGCTGGCAGGGTGAAGCTCGCCCCCGCGGCTGGTATAGACGCAGAGTAGAGCAAGCATAGGGGCGTACGGATATGTCCACACGCCCCACCCTGCCGGGAAGTCCCAAGGAAGCCAGGCTTAACCCCAAGGGGGGGGAGCTGAAACTGCACCCACCGGAGCTTACAAAAATACCCTCAAAGGCTCAAAAAATACACTTGGACAAACATTTTAAGTGGTCATAAAATGTACCAAAAAGAACAATAAATGTTGTATTTGTACATAGGAGCAGGGGGCCAAAACCATAACCCCAGACTCCTGCATAAAATCCATAGGGGGCTAATCACAAACTACCGTGTAGGTATTTGGAACATCATGCAATACAGGGGTCAATTCCTCCTGGTGCATGGAAAGGGAAGGGATTGGATCTCAATCCGGTTCCCCAAAGGAGAATGGGTATGTCATCCAAACCTTGGATTTCACCCATTAACAGCCTTTGTAAGAAAATTGGAGTATATTCAAAGGTTAAGTATGTACAAAAGTTGGAAAATGCAGGAATCTGAAGGTGGCAAGGAACACTGCTCCTGTTGGGATCTCTAATATGTCTAGGCGGGGAAGGGGTGTTTAACCACCCAAAAAGAACTACAACTAACGGGAGACATATGTAAGGAGACCAAAAAAGCTGCACACCCCGAAATTAGTTTAACTAAAAGATTTGTGGATTCCCCAGTGGGGCTTTAAAACAGCAAAGTACAATGTTACAAAGATCATTGATATTGATGTTGTAAAGACAATTTATTGACAAAATGTCCAATAATGTCATGTACTTATACAAAGTCTGATCCAATGATGAATACAAGTTACATAAAACTGTAAAAATGCAGTTATAATCCATAAGGCGGTAAAAGTGCATTGACACATCATTACATTACATGGTACAGTAAAATACCGAAGCCCCGACGCGTTTCGACCTGTATGCGTTCTCTTCAGGGGGCACATTTGAATCTATAAAAAATATAGTACAAATATTCAGGATTATAAAGATTTTGTTAGAAAAATATCGCATTAAATAAATCAAGGTGATGAATTTTACCGTTGTGGATGAAGTAGGTGTTTCTAATAGAAATATTAAGAGCCATAGAGGAGTCCAAGTGGTACGCAGGTGATCCCCACCTCCCCGAGCGGGGGTAGAGAGTGAGCCCCTAGGGGCTTACAAGGAGCCACACAAATCCACGCCCCCCCAGGGGGTGTTAGAATATCAGAATTTATGAATGGTTGAGTTCTTGTGATAATTGAATTATATATATAAATATATATATATATATATATATATATATATATATATATATATATATATATATATATATATATATATATATAAATATATGTATATCTTCTATGTTGGGAAAAGGTGAAATTATATAGGTTTTTATACTCATATAAGTTTATGCTGGTATAGGCTTTGTATGCATTGCTTGGGAGAGATATCACATATGGATACAATTTAGTGTAGACCATTTCACCTCCCCCATCGTAAGGGATAAGATTACAGTCTTTCCAAAGACACAAAGTTTCAGTATGTTAAGAATATAAGCTGTTTCTTTACATTACTATATTTCTTGATTAGGATATTAATAAGAACACTGCATTTTACATATATGTATACTGATATGTAGGATTTTATATGTTTAAAGGAAATGTATATATTGTAAGTTAAATGATTCTTAAACGATAGCTTTTCTCACATAGTTCATAGCCCCACCCTTAGGAATGTTGGAAGGAGTAATTCAAATCTCCCGGTCTTTTCTATGGGACTATAACGAACCTTTTTTAAGCCAGCCTCTATGGAAAAAGGTGGGGGGGTTAATTGAAGGAGTACAGACAGACTGTGGGGGAAGACTCACTTACACTGCAGCTCTCCATCAAGACACACACACACAGATCTCAAGATATACACACAGACATATCTGATTTAAACTTTATTTTAAGAATAATCTATTTTTGTATTCTACATTTTGACATTGTTTTTGTAACATTTTGCTAATTGATCATTAAATCAATTTTGGAGGTTTTACACAAGAACTTAACAGATTTTTCTTGGAACTTTTCTCATCAATATGAATTATTGAAATATAGTTATTAATACAGTAATAACTCGATTTCTACAGGGGGTGAAGGAGTGCACACCTGCAACAGACATCCATAGTTGGCCATTAATAAAGTGGTAAACTAGTATTTACGTCATCATTGTAAATGTTTGTTTTTAGTTATATATATAGACTGAAGGTGTGTACATATTTTAGAATGTTGATTGTGTCACATGGAGTAGGTGTAAGGATGAACATGAAAATATAACAAAGAGAAGTGAATGATCCAAATAGATTGGTGTTACTACCAAACACAATATGGTACACAGAAAGTGCCCAGTCTGTGTGTGAAAATGTGTGCAGTGAATAGGGTTATAAATCCCTAAGAAAGTGCATGTTGAATTGTACTCGGCCAATTTTGACCCATTACTTTTACGCCTTAAAACTGACCTACTACACTGGCATTCCCTGACGCTGACGTGGTTCGGCAGATGCAGTGCCCTGAAGATGACTCTGCTACCAAGGGTGCTATACCTGCTTCAGGCACTCCCCATCCGACTGCCTCCAGCGTTCTTCAAACTAATTGACTCCATGTTCCGGGCATTTGTCTGGTCCCACCGCAAACCACGAGTCCGACTCCAACTTCTTCATTTGGCGAAAAGTAGGGGTGGGGTGGGGTGGGCTTGCCGGACATTAAGGCTTACTACAGAGCAGTCCACCTAACTAGGCTGGTGGATTGGCACTGCCATGCAGAGGCGAAACACTGGGTCGCAATGGAGGAGGAGGACTCCGGGGGTTTGGCCAGGAGTTGGCCCTGGATTACAACACCACTACCCAAGGGTATCATTGAACACCCCACTCTTGGCAGTACTTTAACGGTGGCCAGAGATGCTTTTCGGCGCTCATCTGTATCCCCGCAGCCGTCCCCCATGGTGCCGATTCTTGGTAATCCGGAATTCCCACCTGGATTGCAGAGCTCTCAATTTAAGCGACTCGCAATGAGCACCAGGCTGTGCCTACATGATTTCATGGAACCCAATGGCCAACTTTCCCTAAATGTCGGGACGTTGGTGACAGACCCCCCCCTAGATTTCTGGAGCAGCTTACAGCTGCGGAATTTTCTACACAGCTATCTACGGAAACCAGGCATTACCCGCAAACTAACTGAACTGGAGCTCATTTGCCATCGTGGGGAACCGATACGACACTGCCTTTCACTGATATACTCATCCCTAACCCAACCAGAGGAAGGATACGTACCCCCGTTTCTCACTAAATGGGAGGAGGAACTGGGAATCCAATTCATCGATGTACAGAGACAAAAAATTCTTTATTTTGCCCAGAAATCCTCAATTGCGACTAGGGTGCAAGAAACTTGTTACAAAATCACGACACGCTGGTACAGGGTCCCTGCCATTCTACGTCGCTTCTTCCCTCAAGTACCCAGCCTCTGCTGGCGCTGTGGTGCTGAGGAGGGGACGATGTTGCACATCTTCTGGTCATGTTCCAAACTTGCCCCTTTCTGGCTAGGGGTGGCCCGCACAATCGGACACCTCACAGGTGTCTCCCTGGAGGGGAACCCTGCAGCCTGTCTGCTCCATCTGTCAGAACGACCCATTAAAAAATATAAGACCTCTCTCACCATCCAACTTCTGAATGCCGCAAAGGCATGCATTCCCTTGTGCTGGAAATCGGAGAGACCACCGGTGAAATACTTGTGGTTTACTAAAGTAAATGAATTAAGGGACATGGAAGATCTTATGGCTACCCTACACAATAGGGAGGAGACCTTCAGGGAAACCTGGAGAACCTGGCAGCACTTTATATACACGGAAGCATATCTTCAGGAAATGGCGCAATCCAGCTAACTGAATGAACCGGTTCTACACCTCAGGCAGGGGTCAATGCACCTCATATCTCATATTTCATATTCTCATATCTTCTGTATTCTTTCTCTCTAATATCTTAACCTCTCGCTTCTACTCCCCTTTCTGTTCCCTCTCCCTTCCTTGCCTCCCCCCCCCCCCTTATCCTGGTCACATTCCTCACTTCCCCCCGGGGGTATTAGTCTCTATATAATGCATTCTCAAGCATGGGTTTCTCTATGGCCAGATACAAAGAAAATCCTAGAATCATCTACCTTCTCATGTGGTCCCATGTCTGGGCTTCATAGCCATTCAGCTCCCTACCCTATTATTTTTATTATTTTTAAGAGAAAACATCATCTATCACTGAGTGATGCAATCTAACACTTAAGGGAGTCAGTATTGAATAAAGCAACTAAGATCCCAGAGCACCTCCAAGGTCCCATACTTAGGCAGTAGTGTTATGCCGGGGTATAACCCCCACAAACTGTGACTGTGGTGCTAATTTCAGTTATCATATATTTTGACCCTATTGTTTCTGATATCTTGGGTTATAAACTTACTCTTGTATTTTGTACGCTTGGTTCTGACACTGTTATATAAATGAATATGTAACTGGTTGTACCCACTCAGTGTGAAAATAAAGGAATTAAAAAAAAAAGAAAGAAAGTGCATGTTGTGATGAAAGCATGGTGTAATAGCTGAGTGTTGGCAAAGGGTGAAAAGTGAGGAACAAAAACAAACACAAGCAAAAATGTGAGGAGTAAAAACGTGAAATGAGTGAAGAGCCAGTCAAATATGACAATGTATGATAGTGTGGTGTGTGAGATGAGATGATATGATACAAAAGGAGTGATAGTATTACCTTGTGCTGTGGCATGACCCTTGTAGGTTGTATGACATGTATGGAGCAAATTGGTTGACAGAAACCAGGCTGCAGTTGTTTGAAAAGAAAGTGCCGTCTGTCCCGGCCTGCATAGAAGTTTTGTTTGATTTGTGACCATAGGTCTCATATATAACTGGGCTGAGGCTATTAGGATGATCATATGCAGGTGTAAGACTCCCCCACCCACCCAGGATCCAGGCATATGGGCCGCCATTGGCAGCCCACGTGTGGCTCCCTCGGCGTCCCGGAAGGCCAATAGGTCCCGACCACAGTCGTCATCTCCGTCGCAATACGCGTGACGTCATGACGCCGTGCGCGCGCCGGGCCCTCGCGCACGCGCACCTCGTCACATACATTCCGGAGGTGAACACGGGACGCCGCCGGCAGGGTGAAGCTCGCCCCCGCGGCTGGTATAGATGCAGAGTAGAGCAAGCATAGGGGCGTACGGATGTGTCCACACACCCCCACCCTGCCGGAAAGTCCCAAGGAAGCCAGGCTCAACCCCGAGGGGGGGGAAAGCTGAAACTGCACCCACCGGAGCTTACATAAATACCCTCAAAGGCTCAAAAAATACACTTAGACAAACATTTTATGTGGTCATAAAATGTACCAAAAAGAACAATAAATGTTGTATTTGTACATAGGAGCAGGGGGCCAAAACCATAACCCCAGACTCCTGCATAAAATCCATAGGGGTAATCATAAACTACCGTGTAGGTATTTGGAACATCATGCAATACAGGGGTTAATTCCTCCTGGTGCATGGAAAGAGAAGGGATTGGATCTCAATCCGGTTCCCCAAAGGAGAATGGGTATGTCATCCAAACCTTGGATTTCACCCATTAACAGCCTTTGTAAGAAAATTGGAGTATATTCAAAGGTTAAGTATGTACAAAAGTTGGAAAATGCAGGAATCTGAAGGTGGCAAGGAACACTGCTCCTGTTGGGATCTCTAATATGTCTAGGCGGGGAAGGTGTGTTTAACCACCCAAAAAGAACTACAACTAACGGGAGACATATGTAAGGAGACCAAAAAAGCTGCACACCCCGAAATTAGTTTAACTAAAAGATTTGTGGATTTAGCATACAACATGAACATTAGTAAGGACTAGGCATAAGATGACATTTGGCGTCCAGATCAGCATCAATCGTAGCAATAATCTATCGAGTACTGGAAATATACTGCCAGAGCACATTTATGCCAGAGCTAGTCCTAGGCCAACTGGGTGTGCACTGTAGAAAAGAAACGGAGGATGGTAGAGGTAGGGGCAGGGGAACAAAGGGGGCTTGCAGAATAATTATTATGGGAGGGTCAGTTGTTTCAGATGTTCTTCTGACGGCTATCATTGGGGCCCTTTAAGTGTGTCTTTGTACGTTTTGTTGCCAGCGGTTTAGACATTAATGGCTGTGTGTTGAGTTATTTTGAGGAGAGAGCAAATTTACACTGTTATACAAGCTGTACACTCACTACTTTACATAGTAGCAACGTGTCATTTCTTCAGTGTTGTCACATGAAAAGATATAATAAAATATTTACAAAAATGTGAGAGGTGTACTCACTTTTGTGAGGTACTGTAGTTTAATATATTTCAGCCTTGGTTGCATTTATTTCAGTGGCGGCTGGTGTCTTTTATTTTGGGGGGGGGCAGCAAACAATCCACCCAACGGCACAAAAGCCCCTCGCCCCGGTCGGCTGGCCGGGTTGCGGGGGTCACGGGCGGCACTCCTCCCCCCATCCCATCAGTCAGTCAGGGCCCTGCACTTACCACGGCGGCGGTTTCTCTCGGGGCTGCGGGCGGCTGCAGTCTCAATTCCCCAGCAGCTCCTCCCTCCTCCTCCTGGCGACCAATCCGATTGGATCTCCTTTTTGCCAATCAGGTGACAGGTCTCATGACCCGCTTCCTGATTGGTAGGCAGGAAAATCAGTATTACAGTAACGAATGTTCATTCGCTAATGCCACACAACTGGATGGGCTTCAGGCGCAGTGCTCTGCGCACCGAGCCCACACTCTTTTTGAAGCCTATTAGAGCCTCTGGCTCTAATCACATGCTTAAAAAAAAACACCCCCCCCATTGGAATCCATGCCACCGATACCCTGCATGTAGATCAGGGGGGCGGCCGCATGGACCGGTGCCCGTGCGCCCCAATGGACGGGCTGCCACTGGTCTATATGCATTTCGCAATGGCTGCATGGCCTCTCAGGAAGGGTTTCCTGATGTTGACAACAGTGGACCTGTGCACTGAAACAGCCACTTTTAGTCTCAATTGGAACCCCCTATGACAGTGATGGCGAACCCTAGGCACCCCAGATGTTTTGGAACTACATTTCCCACATAGGCGTGCGCAAGGGGTGTGCCTGGGCACACCCTAATCCTGGAGTTGGCAACCCATCAATTGTGGGCAGGTGACAGGTAAGACGCCTTCCTTACTTGCCGACCCCCAGAACCTGGACAGGCTAGGCGGCTGGAGTGGAAATTAAGGGTCCGATCTGTATTTTCTTCTGCAGCAGCGGAAAGTAAGCTTCTCCTCCTTTTCCTCTCGCCAATATTCAGCTGCCACAGGAGGAAAATACAGGGGATTGGTACCACTGTATGCCACCCCTCTTGTCCCAGTTCCTTTTCTTTCTGCTGCCCAGGTCCCCCTGTGTGCTGCACCTGCTCCCCCCTATTGTTTTAGGATGACGAGTGGGGAAGAGGCCGGTTAATATGTCACAAAGGCATATGTGTTGGAGCTCTGAGGTGCACACCCTAATACAATAGGCTGCGCACACCTATGATTTCCCATGATGCTCAACTTCACTGCAGAGTGGATGAGCATCATGGGAAATGTAGTTCCAAAACATCTGGGGTTCCAAGGGTTTGCAATCACTGTCTTATAACAATCTGACAATGAAGGAGCACAACTGGGACACAGGGACACAGCGTTATTCCCCCATAACAAGTCAAAAAAACTGCTTATTTAAAAAATATAAATATTTTAATTTAAAATAGATTTTAGTATTTGAATTTAAATATACTTTAAATTACAAAGTGGCTTCTATGTCAGTTTCATTTGCAAAAGTGCAGCTCTCATTAAAATACAACCGATAAAATGAAAAATTGACAGCCTATATGTTATAGGTTGGATATATGTAAATCCAGCTTGCTGGCAACTCATAAAAACTCCCGCAGAGCCTATACGAATGTTGTTCACATATTGACAGCTAAAGACATCAATATCTATTTGTCATAAACATATGAATACATTGCACTTTCTAGAATGTATAAATCCCAAAATGTAATAACATTTTTTGTAAAAGGCTTTAAAATAAATTTACTCTTTATTGTTCATTTTTCTCCAGGGCTCTGTAAACTTTTTTTTCTCCTCCTCACTAAAGTCCACACTTTCCAGCTACAGCTGTTATTTTTTTTTTAAACTCCATGCTGAGTTTAATATCCTGCTAAATAAAACATCCTTGCCCAATCCAGCTCCAGTTTTTTTTGAAGATAAAAATCTCATTCATCGTGGAGCCCCACTGGCCGTTGGAGGTTTATAGCGTTTTCTTTTAAATGTCACTTTTGACAAATGAAAAGGCGTTTAAATAGATTTTTCCAAACAAAAATGATTGGGCTTTATTGAAATGTTTCTAGGCTTGCTTTGGCTTTCCTTGGCCCTGCCTAACCTTAGTTCTTGCCCAAGATTAGCTCAGCCGCTGATGCCAATTTCCCCCCTCTGACTCTTTGTCGCTCTTTTTTTCTCGCCTCCCAGCCACAAGAGCTTGCAATATCCTTTGCCATCCAGTTATATTCCTTCAGGCGTCTGTTCTTTAATGGTACATCATAAAACTTAAATTAACAGTGTTTCTCCACCGAGTCTGACAAATACAGGGAAGAAGGACTTTAAAAATGTTTCACTGCGTTGGTGGTGTAGAAACACTAAATAAAAACGATTAAAACTAGTTGAGCCGAAGAACGAGGCTACAAATAAAATGGCAGGGCTTTGAAAGTGGAAGGAAAACACTTGCAGAATCCAAGTTATAGATGGGAAAATATTGTTAAAGAAAAGGATAACATAAGACTGTTGGTTGTTATATTTGTCTAATACTCTTATTTGATTTTATTAATCATATTTCTGTAAAGAAAATGGTAGAGAAGGTAAATACTATATATTGGGTTCTTCCAATTATGGAAACTTTGGAGTAGTTTAGGAGCAAGGTTGCTATTAGGGCAGTAAAGGCATTGCTTCTGTAGGAGGACAGGCATAAATCTGTCAGGACTGTAGCCAGTAGTCCAGAATTTACATCACCCATCGTGCAGTTAAGTGCTACTGCTAGGACTGAGAAATAACTTTTTTTTGGAAAAGAAAACAGTGTTCGTCTAGACTGACTAAACTCAACAGTATAAATGAAAAAAAAAGTATATAGCTCAGATTTTATGCCTGAGCATTAAGGAAACCTAAAACAAATCTCAGCTTGAACTGGGAAGTTCTAATTCTGCCCCGGCCCATGTGGAACCCTCCTCCAGTAGTGAATAAATGTTACATGCAGTCTCCCAAACCAGTCAGAAGTGATTAAGAAAAGAGACTTTGTTGCTGTGCTCATTCGTGGAGAGTCTTGGTCTTGCCTTTCAAAGTGGTCTTGGCCTTGGTCCTGGTCTGACCAGACTTCTTGAAGGCAACCCCAGCAAATCAAATTGGATAACCACGAAAATATATGCATGCTTGGAGTATTGAAGGCAGTCAAATGAGGCACACTTATTTGCAATATGATTTGTATCAGTTACAGTATAGCCAGTGTTCCCAGGTCTAATTACAAAGCTTACAATCCCTAGTTAGTAATTGCAAAGAAGAAATATTCATACCCAAGTTCATTCAGTGTTATTTAGTCTCCGATTCCACTAGTGCAATTTGCCATGCGACTTTGGACACAAAGTCGCATTACAAGTCGCAGCCCATTGATTTCAATAGCACCCGTTCCAATCTATGCGACTCAAAGCTGCAGGGACTCTGAAAAGGTACCTGCACCACTCTGATGCGACTTTGGAATGCGACTCTGACCCAGAGTGTAAATTTGGATCAAAGTCGCATTCAAAGCCACACCACCGCCGCACCAAAGTCACACCTCACAGTCACACTCTCTATGGAGTAGCACCAGTGGA
Organism: Lithobates septentrionalis; assembly: GCA_037952835.1. Taxonomy (NCBI): domain Eukaryota; kingdom Metazoa; phylum Chordata; class Amphibia; order Anura; family Ranidae; genus Lithobates; species Lithobates septentrionalis. The sequence continues at coordinate 1,354,499 of JBBDGP010000964.1, read as the reverse complement.
AACGTAGCTCTATGCCCACAGATGCGTTTCAATCACAAAGATTGGCTTAATCTCATTCAAAAGATCAACTGAAATAGCTGATTGGCAGAGAGGCACATATCCTTTTCCACTGCCTCCAAGATTCCAAATGGAGCCCTCATCATTTGCACTTACAAATTCATTTTATATATACACATTATTCAAAATCAGTCTCATCAAAGTATTAGTTTAGACAAAAGGTAAAAAGGAAAGTTCTGAGAAGTTTGTTAGTCTGGGTATTCAGACGGGAGACAGGTAAACACAAAAGACATAAGAAAAAAACGCTTAGCGTTTCTGGAGTTGGGACTGTATAGACCCGCTCAGTCTTCCATACAAGAAATCACATTGACCCAAATGTTAAACTTCCTCACACGTAGCACCATCTGTAATGGCAATGTTTGTACCTCACTTAAATGAATAATGATACATAAAATAAGTGATTAAAACCTTTTGTCTATATAGGAATCAACCAATATGGTTGCAGCTAATACGATAGAATTAGGAACGAATGAGAACTGTGCGAAAAGAATAACAATCAAATTTATTTATACAGAAAAGAAACATTAGAATAATCAGATATTACCTAACATAATGTAGTGATGTTACAAATACACTGTTGCCAGTCTACAAAGATAATTAATGCAAAAAGGATATATGATTACAATGTACATACAAATGCTATTAATGCATTAAGGCAAATCCTAGGACAGAAAAAGTTAGGGACAAGAAATGAGAAATAAGATAATATGGATACTTTACACAGACAGATCTTACGTGACCATGCCTTGTCTTCCATGAGGCTAAGAGAGAGCGCATCAATGGGAGCTTTGATTTTTATGTTCCCTCTCTACCCATTAGCCATGTCTAGGTACTTGCATGTGATTTTACTATTAATATAAAGAGTGCTACTAATCAGTGGTGGAACTACCAGGGTCCCGGCACCATGGCAGGGCCCCAAGACAACTGCGGGACCATAAGACTACATTCACACTGCTTGCTTGCGACCTGCTTGCAATTTCTTTGCGACTTGATAGAGACTTTTGTGATTTAACATTTCAGTATAGGCACTCAAATCCAGACCAAAGAAAAGGTTCTAGTTATGCCTCTGTTACTAATATAGATAGTTCCCAGGCATCTAATAAAATATAAGGCTTACTCCTTAAACTGATATTTCCTTAACCACTTCAGCCCCGGAAGGATTTACCCCCTTCCTGACCAGAGCACTTTTTACAATTTGGCACTGCGTCGCTTTAACTGCTAATTGCGCGGTCATGCAATGCTGTACCCAAACGAAATTTGCGTCCTTTTCTTCCCACAAATAGAGCTTTCTTTTGATGGTATTTGATCACCTCTGCCGTTTTTATTTATTGCGCTATACACGGAAAAAGACCGAAAATTTTGAAAAAAAATGATATTTTCTACTTTTTGTTCTAAAAAAAATCCAATAAACTCAATTTTAGTCATACATTTAGGCCAAAATGTATTCAGCCACATGTCTTTGGTAAAAAAAATGTCAATAAGTGTATATTTATTGGTTTGCGCAAAAGTTATAGCGCCTACAAACTAGGGTACATTTTCTGGAATTTACACAGCCTTTAATTTATGACTGCCTATGTCATTTCTTGAGGTGCTAAAATGGCAGGGCAGTACAAAACCCCCACAAATGACCCCATTTTGGAAAGTAGACACCCCAAGGAAATTGCTGAGAGGCATGTTGAGCCCATTGAATATTCATTTTTTTTGTCCCAAGTGATTGAATAATGACAAAAAAAAAAAAAAAAATTACAAAAAGTCGTCACTAAATGATATATTGCTCACACAGGCCATGGGCATATGTGGAATTGCACCCCAAAATACATTTAGCTGCTTCTCCTGAGTATGGGGATACCACATGTGTGGGACTTTTTTGGAGCCTAGCCGCGTACGGGGCCCCGAAAACCAATCACTGCCTTCGGGATTTCTAAGGGCGTACATTTTTGATTTTACTCCTCACTACTTATCACAGTTTTGAAGGCCATAAAATGCCCAGATGGCATAAAACCCCCCCCAAATGACCCCATTTTGGAAAGTAGACACCCCAAGCTAATTGCTGAGAGGCATGGTGAGTATTTTGCAGCTCTCATTTGTTTTTGAAAATAAAGAAAGACGAGAAAAAAATTTTTTTTTTCTTTTTTCAATTTTCAAAACTTTGTGACAAAAAGTGAGGTCTGCAACATACTCACTATACCTCTCAGCAAATAGCTTGGGGTGTCTACTTTCCAAAATGGGGTCATTTGGGTTTTTTTTTTGCCACCTGGGCATTCCATGGCCTCCGAAACTGTGATAGGCAGTGAAGAGTGAAATCAAAAATTTACGGCCTTAGAAAGCCTGAAGGCGGTGCTTGGTTTTCGGGGGCCCGTACGTGGGTAGGCTCCCAAAAAGTCCCACACATGTGGTATCCCCGTACTCAGGAGAAGCAACAGAATGTATTTTGGGGTGTAATTTCACATATTCCCATGGCATGTTTGAGCAATATATCATTTAGTGACAACTTTGCGCAAAAAAAAATATAAAAAAAATAAAAAATTGTCTCTTTCCCGCAACTTGTGTCACAATATAAAATATTCCATGGACTCGACATGCCTCTCAGCAAATAGCTTGGGGTGTCTACTTTCCAAAATGGGGTCATTTGGGGGGGTTTGAACTGTCCTGGCATTTTATGCACAACATTTAGAAGCTTATGTCACACATCACCCACTCTTCTAACCACTTGAAGACAAAGCCCTTTCTGACACTTTTTGATTACATAAAAAAAAATTTTTTTTTGCAAGAAAATTACTTTGAACCCCCAAACATTATATATTTTTTTAAAGCAAATGCCCTACAGATTAAAATGGTGGGTGTTTCATTTTTTTTTTCACACAGTATTTGCGCAGCGATTTTTCAAACGCATTTTTTGGGGAAAAAACACACTTTTTTAAATTTTAATGCACTAAAACACACTATATTGCCCAAATGTTTGATGAAATAAAAAAGATGATCTTAGGCCGAGTACATGGATACCAAACATGACATGCTTTAAAATTGCGCACAAACGTGCAGTGGCGACAAACTAAATACATTTTTAAAAGCCTTTAAAAGCCTTTACTGGTTACCACTTTAGATTTACAGAGGAGGTCTACTGCTAAAATTACTGCCCTCGATCTGACGTTCGCGGTGATACCTCACATGCATGGTGCAATTGCTGTTTACATTTGACGCCAGACCGACGCTTGCGTTCGCCTTAGCGCGAGAGCAGGGGGGACAGGGGTGCTTTTTTTTTTTTTTTTCTTTATTATTATTATTTTTTTTTATCTTATTTTTAAACTGTTCCTTTCATTTTTTTTTTTTTTTAAATCATTTTTATTGTTATCTCAGGGAATGTAAATATCCCCTATCATAGCAATAGGTAGTGACAGGTACTCTTTTTTGAAAAAATTGGGGTCTATTAGACCCTAGATTTCTCCTCTGCCCTAAAAGCATATGACCACACCAAGATCGGTGTGATAAAATGCTTTCCCAATTTCCCAATGGCGCTGTTTACATCCGGCAAAATCTAAGTCATAAAATGCTCGTAGCTTCCGGTTTCATAGGCCATAGAGATGTTTGGAGCCACTCTGGTCTCTGATCAGCTCTATGGTCAGCTGGCTGAATCACCGGCTGCATTTTCAGGTTCCCTGTTGAGACAGGAGAGCCAGAGAAAAACACGGAAGACGTTGGGGGGGGGCATTCCCTCCCACGGCTTGTAAAAGCAGTGTAGAGGCTAATTAGCCTCTAGGATTGCTTTTACATGAAAGCCGACCGCTGGCTGAAAAGAATGATACCAAGATGATACCTAAACCTGCAGGCATCATTCTGGTATAACCACTCAAAGTCGTGAATGGCGTACCTGAAGACAAAAAAATGGTTAACAATAAAGCACAGTAAACGGTAAAGTATAAAAAATTGCATACCTGAAAAGCAAACATGATAAAACATAATAACAATAAAACATTGCAGAATAGAATACAGTAAAAAAGAGCAGAACAATAGAGAGAGAATAGAGAGAGAGAGAACAATAAAACGACAACTATTTTTTTTTATTTTATATTTTTGTATGTGTTTTTTTTTTTTACACTTTTTTTTGTAACTGTAACTTTTATAACTGTAACCGGTTCCAGGTTCGGGTCTCTCAAAATGCGATGGCATCTTGGGAGACCCTGTGAAAGTGTGTCCTAGTCTGTGCAATGCTGTACCCTACGCTAATACTCAACTAGTGAATGGTAGCGTTCAAAACATTCACCAATGCAAAGACCAGGATTGTCAGGACAGGAGGGACAATAATAGCGGGTGTCACGCCTATATCCGCGCTTGCTGCAGACACGACATCTTTTTTGGGGGGGTTCGTTGGGTAGGGGTACTCGGGAGGACATAAAGAAAATGCCTCTCATGCAGCCGACTGCATTTGGTTGGGGATGTGAATGGGGGAAGTACGGGCGCTGCAGAAGTGGTGGGTTCCCAATTAGGATTGGCGAATGCAGCAGGAAGGGCATTATGGACACGACGGGCCTGTGTTTGTCTTTTTGGTGGCAGCGGGACACTACTTGTGCTTGCCACCTCACCAGCTTGAACTGCACTTATGGGACTCGCCACGTCACCAAGTGTTACTGCAGTGCTGGTTTGACTACGACCGGGTGTACTAGGCCGCTGGCGCTTGCCAGTTCACCAAAACGCTACCAAAAAAACTGTTAGTGATCACAGGGATCAGGCCTGACTCTGCGAACGCTGCAGTTATGCATTTAGTGTTTTGTAAGTGTCAGTGATCGATCGATACTGCACTTGGGTGGGCTGGGCTGGGCCGGGCGGAGGGGCAAAACGCAGGTGCTAGCAGGTATCTGGGCTGATCCCGCTAACACTGCGTTTTTGGGAACCCTAAACTACTGGGGACGCCAGTATAGATCTGATCGGATCAGATATTGATCCGTTCAGATACTATACCACTAAGGGAGGTGTACGGTGCGTGCGTGGGTGTTAGCGGTACTGGCGCTAACCTGACGCTGCCTGGGGCTGGTGCTTGCCAGTTCACCAAAACGCTACCAAGAAAACTGTTAGCGATCGCAGGGATCAGGCCTGACTCTGCGAACGCTGCAGTTATGCGTTTAGTGTTTTGTAAGTGACAGTGATCGATCGATACTGCACTTGGGTGGGCTGGGCTGGGCCGGGCGGAGGGGCAAAACGCAGGTGCTAGCAGGTATCTGGGCTGATCCCGCTAACACTGCGTTTTTGGGAACCCTAAACTGCTGGGGACGCTAGTATAGATCTGATCGGATCAGATATTGATCCGATCAGATACTATACCACTAAGGGAGGCGCATGCTGCGTGCGTGGGTGTTAGCGGTACTGGCTCTAATCTGACGTGGCCTGGGGCGACGCATATCATCGCCGGGCGATCAGGGGGCTAAACCTTTATTCGGTAATAAACGGCGGGTGCCCTGACACTATAAAAAATAAACAAACTAACCAGCGTCACCCGTAATGGTTATACGGTGATCAGTGGTGAAAGGGTTAACTAGGGGGCAATCAAGGGGTTAAAACATTTATTAGATAGTATATGGGGGTCCCTGACGCTATAAAACGCTGACGGCGAACCTAAATATTTACATCCCTAACTAGCGTCACCAGTGACACTAATACAGCGATCAGAAAAATGATCGCTTAGCGACACTGGTGACGGGGGGTGATCAAGGGGTTAAAACTTTATTAGGGGGGGTTAGGGGGGTACCCTAGACCTACAGGGGGCTAATACTCACTGCCCTAACACAGTAACTGTCACAAACTGACACGGTGCAGTAATCAGAAAAAAAAAACAAAAAAAAACCTGCTTGGTGTCAGTTTGTGACAGGGGGGGGGGGGGGGGGGGGGGGTGATTGGGGGGGGGATCGGGGGGCGATCGGGGGGGGATCGAGGTGTTTTGTATGCCTGGCATGTTCTACTGTGTGTGTGTGTGTTTTGCACTCACATTACAGTCTTCTCTCCTCGGCCCGGAACGGAAAATACCGAGCCGAGGAGAGATGACATCATTTCCTCTGCCTCTGTGTACAATACAGAGGCAGGGAAATGATACCATTTGCTGGGAGCGATCGCGAGGGGGGGGGGCCACGAATGGATGGCCTCCCCCTCACCACCGATCGCCGGGGGAGATTTGCCGACCGCCGCAGGCACCGGGGGGGGGGGACCCCCCACCCGCGGGCAGGCAAGGACGTACAGGTAAGCCCTTTTGCCTGCCCCTGCCGCTCTGCCGACGTACATCGGCGTGCGGCGGTCGGCAACTGGTTAAAGTGGTTGTAAAGTAAGGTTTTTGTGCAGCAGTCTTCTTTGTGCAGCAGCCCCCCTAATACCTACCTGAGCCCCATCTCTGTCCACCGATGTCCACAAGTGTCTCGGCTGTCCGAGACTCTCCCTCCTGTTTGGCTGAGACACAGCAGTGGTGTTATTGGCTCCCGCTGCTGTCAATCAAAATCAGTTAGCCAAACAGGAGAGAGAGGGGCGGGGCCGAACCACAGCTCTGTGTCTGAATGGACACACGGAGCTACAGCTCGGCTCGGGTGCCCCCATAACAAGCTGCTTGCTGTGAGGGCACTCAACAGCAGGGAGGGAGAGGCCAGGAGCAGAGAAGAGAGACCCGAGAAGAGGAGGATCCGGGCTGCTCTGTGCAAATTTACTGCAACAGAGCAGGTAAGTATAACATGTTTGTTATTTTTTACAGAAAAAAAAACCTAGACTTTACAATCACTTTAAGGTAAAGAGGGAGACACAGTTTAACCCAGCTTTTTTCAACCAGGGTGCCTTCAGGTTTCTTCAGGGGTGCCTAGGCAAAATGACCCAAAAATTGTATACAAGCCAGCAGGTAAATCAAGCCTTAAATTTTACTTACACAAAGGCATAGGTTTTCATTGTGCATCACTAAAACCTTCTAGCCACCGGCACCCTAACAACCAATGATATCATCAGTTAATATGGAGCAGTGGCGGCCCATTCATACAGGGCTCCCTGATCTACATATCAGTGGCGCCGGACCATGGATTCCAATGTGGGGGGGGGTCTTTGAAGCACCTGATTATAGCCAGAGGCTCTAATAGGGTTAAAAAAAGGGTCGGCTCGGAGCACAGAGCATTGCGCCCACCCAGTTGAGTGATGATAAGCAAATTCATTTTCACTATTATCACACTAAGGTTCCTCCCTGCCGATCAGGAGGCAGGTCTTTGGCCAAAGTTTCAGGCGATCCTATTATATGTATAGCGCTTTGACGGAAGAGGAGAGACGTGGCGGAGGAAGCTGGAGGAGGGAACACCAAAGTCAACATGGCCGCTGCCTGCACTCCAGGAGAGGACACCACAGTCCCGCAACATGAGCGTGTAAGTGCCGGACTGCCTGCGCGTGCGGGGGGGTACTTCTGTTTCATTGCCGCCGGGGGGGTTTGTTTGTTTGCCGGCACTGATATGGAGGAAATTGTTTGCTAACCCCCGCCCCTCTCCGTCAACCCCAGGGTCACATTAACTGAATGAGGGAGAGAAACCGAGGAAGAAGAGAAAAATTGGAATACTTGCCAGTACCAGTGTGCAAAGGTGTGTTTGCCTTGTAAGAATACATCACCTGTAATTTTGGGTGTTCTACATGTGTGGATGTTGCTGCATTATAAAAAAAAAAAGATAAGTTTAGCTTTTAATATTTTAAAATGGGGTTCCTTGAGATCGCAGTGAATTTTACAGGGTGCATTGACTAAAAAAAAGGTTGAGAAACACTGGTTTAAACCCGACAAAAAGTTTTTGCAGCAGAACTCCAGTCCACAATAAAATAGAAATGAATAGCCCATTAAAATATAAAATTACTTATACAGCTTGTGACATTAGCGAATCAATATTCGCTATTGTCTTCTGGCTTTTCCTCCCGGCCAATCAGGACAGGAGGCAGATCTTAAGACCGGATTAGCGGGGAGGAGAAGCCGGGGAAGCCGCGACTGTGAATGGGGTGAGTGCGGACCTGGCAGGGTGTTTGTTTGCTGCCCCTCCCAAAAATTGAACACCAGCCGCCACTGCACAGGGCGTTAGCAAATTATATATGTAATGTTTCATATTCCCATCGCACACGTTCCTGGTATAAGCTCTAAAGGTTGGGTGCTGCAGCAAAAACCAGCGGGACATTGGTTCAAATCACTATGTAGATACTTGCCAGCACACCAAGGATCAGCACAGGGTGGCGTCCAAACGGTTTAATTTATTGCATGATCACAACACAAAAAGGTGCAACGTTTCGGAGTCACGCAGGACTCCCTGTCATCGGGAGCAGGGATCTCAGTCATGTTCTAGTGAGCCCATCCCTTCCCACAGTTAGAACACACTGAGGGAACACACTTAACCCCTTGATCGCCCCCTAGTGTTCAACCCCTTCCCTGCCAGTGACATTTATACAGTAATCAGTGGCTATTTTTAGCTCTGATCACTGTATAAATGTCAATGGTCCCAAAATAGTGTCAAAAGTGTCAGCTCTGTCCACTGCAATGTCGCAGTCATGATAAAAATCGCAGATCACCGCCATTACTAGTAAAAAAAAAAAAAATAATAAAAATGCCATAAATCTATCCCCTTTTTTGTAGATGATAAAACTTTTGCGTAAACCAATCAATATACACTTATTGTGATTTTTTTATAGCAAAAAGTAAAAAATATTGCTTTTTTTTTTCAAAATTGTCGCTCTATTTTTGTTTATAGCGCAAAAAATAAAAACGGCAGAGGTGATCAAATACCACCAAAAGAAAGCTCTATTTGTGGGGAAAAAAAAAGGACATAAATTTTGTTCAGGTACAATGTCGCATGACCGCGCAATTGTCAGCTAAAGAGACGCAGTGCCGAATCACAAAAAATGCTCTGGTCAGGAAGGGGGTAAATCCTTCCGGGGGGGGGGGGGGGGGTGAAGTGGTTAAGGTTTAGGTCTGTTTAGGTCTGTTTTAAGTAAGGAAGAGCAAGTCTTTGACTGTTCTTATAGGGAAACTAATTTACCAACATGAAAACATTCTAAAATCACATACAGTATAAGAGACTGTGGGGCCCATAGGTAAATACTTCAGGTCTTGCTTCCACAAATTATTCAAGAGATAGATAATAAGGTGTGAGAGATGTGACACTTGCCATTGACTTAGTCATAAAGAATCACTATAATTACTATACTCTGGTTTATCATCAGATGAAATAAATCTTTCACTATAATCACAATATTCTATTGCGGAGTAATTAAATCAGCCTTATTACAGCTGTCAATATGTGTCTACTGGTTAGTGATATATGTTGACTAAATTGAGGCATAATGTAATGGTTTTTAATTGACTGACAGGAACAGATTGCAAGACATATGTGATATTTGGGAGAAGCCGCTTTCTTTTTTTGTATTGACATATCAATAAAACTATTTGAATAAAAAAAGTATTGGTCTCCAAATGTTTCAAACAAAGGGCCAGTTTACATTCCTTCAGACTTTAGGGGAGCCAGATAGTGGCCAGTAAGAGCAGAAAATGTCCTGAGGCCCGCATCAGTAAGAATAAATATGGCCTCAAGTCAGTTGAAGAAGGAATAGTGTCCCCCCATCGGTATCATCAGTGGGGGGAATAGTGTCCCATCATCGGTATCAGTGTGGGGAATAGTGTCCCATCATCGGTATCAGTGGGAGGAATAGTGTCCCCATCATCGGTATCAGTGGGGGGAATAGTGTCCCATTATCGGTATCAGTGGGGGGAGTAGTGTCCCCATCATCGGTATCAGTGGGAGGAATAGTGTCCCCATCATCGGTATCAGTGGGGGGAATAGTGTCCCATCATTGGTATCAGTGGGGGGGAATAGTGTCCCATCATCGGTATCAGTGGGAGGAATAGTGTCCTCATCATCGGTATCAGTGGGAGGAATAGTGTCCCCTTATCGGTATCATTGGGGGGAATAGCACCCCTTCAATTATATTAGTGGGAGGAATAGTGCCCCATCATTGGTGTCAGTGGGAGGAATAGTGCCCCGTCATTCAAGTTAGAAAAAGTGGTTGGTATTTTGGGGCTGGGTGTGTAGAACTGCCAACATCCTGAAAAATAGTACATGTATGGTGCACAGAAAGTGCAGCAGAATATGACCCCTTGGACTTTTTAGGCAGAGAAAAAATAGGGTAAAAGCATAAATGCGTTAAAAGGCAACAAAAGTTAAAATAAGAAAGACGTAAGGGCAAAAAAAGCCCAAAAACAATAGACATGACCAATGTAGATATAATTAATGAGAACAGTGCATAGAACTTGATCCATGTACATAACAAGTAGTCAACATCAATGAAATGCACCCTGGGTACTGCCAAAGAGAAACGGTGGCCAGTCCACATGAGTTGCTAGATTGATTCCCAACATGTTTCGGAATTATATTCCTTCTTCAGGGATGACTTGAGTACTAGATCCTTTCTAAAATGCGAATACAATTGTACATCAATAAGTAAAACATGAAAAATGACATAAAGGCATATTATATACAGTATGCAGTAGTGTATCAAGTATTTAGAAAACAAGTCAATCTGTAAGTGAATACTTACACATAACAAGGAAACACAACAAACACAGAACAGCATGGATCGGTGGAGGGATCCTAGAGAGATGGAGCTGACAGGTGCATCACCCCCCCCCCCCCCCAAGGCCAGGCAGACGGACACCAGACTAGACCGCCATGTAACCACAAGGACCATCCAGTCAAAGACGACCAGCATAGGATATGTAAAGAGCAGTATCTAGAGTAAATATAATATAGTCAAGAATATAAATATAATTATAAGGATGCGGTAGCACTACGAAAAGTCTAATCCATACTTGAAAACTAGTCATGTTTAGACCATTAATTTAACAATATAATTAGGGAGATTCGCCCTTTCTATTTGTCCTGTTTACCATTATCATTGAAAGTGAAAGTAAAAGAAAATCCCAAATTGTGGGTTGTCTCTAGAAAATGAATAGAGGGGAAATCTTCCTATGGGGACACTAGTCCTGGTGACCTGGTGGTCCCCAAAGAATTGCCTTAATTTGCAGGGATTTCCTCACACTTCCTGTTTGGTTATGGGACAGGAAGTGAAGGGAAATCTCTGCAATGGGACACAGATGGTGAAAAAAAAAATCCAACAGTGGTTATAACCCTCCCTTACTGTATCCGAATGAAAAAAAACAAGTTTTGACTATAGTTCTACTCTAAGAAGGACATCACTGGCTGAAAGTTATAGAGTCTTACAAGTCAAAAAGAAAAAGGTCTAATATCACCCGCAAACCACCTCCATCCCAATATATGCAATAAAAAAACAGGAAATCGCCCCGGGACTTTAAATGAGGTGAATGCGGTTAGCCAAAAATAGACAGAGCAAATGCAGTCTGAAAATGTATTACAATTGTCATGCAAACATAACCAACGTGAATCATAGCCAAGCCACTAAAATGATACATACAAAAATAAAATGTACATTGCAAAGTACTAGGGGTGCAATGGATCGTCATAGATCCGTGATCCAAACGGTCAACCTGTACGGATCCGCGGAGCGCTTCGCTGCCTCTGCCATAGGAACACCATTCGTCAACACCATCTTGCTACACCTGTAGAACGGTAATCAATACAGAGCCTAATATAATGCAGCAAAGGGTGCAGAACCAAATATTATAAAGCAGAATGGTTAAAATCATAGAAAGTAGCACAAGATCAGAGTCAACCAGATGTAATGTAACAGGGTTATGTACCAATATAAAACATACCACAGTGACAGAATTCGATGAAAGGATGTAGAATGCACCAAGGAGGATCATCTATATACAATCATGTAGAATTTATGTACTGATGTGCACCCAGGGAGGATCATCTATATACAATCATGTAGAATTTATATACTGATGTGCAACCAGGGAGGATCATCTATATACAATCATGTAGAATTTATATACTGATGAGCACACAGGAGGGTCATCTATATACAATCATGTAGAATTTATATACTGATGTGCACCCAGAGCAGCACAGTGGTGTAGTGGTTAGCACTTTCACCTAGCAGCAATAGGGTCGCTGGTTCAAATCCCGATCACGACACCATCTGCCTGGAGTTTGCATGTTCTCCCTGTGCCTGTGTGGGTTTCCTCCGGGTACTCCGGTTTCCTCCCACACTCCAAAGACATGCTGGTAGGTTAATTAGATCCTGTCGAAAAAATTGGCCAAATATGTGTATGTGTTTGTAAGCGTGTCAGGACCCCATGGGGCAAAGGACTGCGCTATACTGCAGATGGACACCGGCAGCAAAAAGCACCCTGAGGCGATTCAGTTCGCATAGGTAGCGCTATACAAGTCACTCATTCATTCATTCAGGGAGGATCATCTATATACAATCATGTAGAATTCATATAATGATGAGCACACAGGAGGGTCATCTATATACAATCATGTAGAATTCATATACTGATGTGCACCCAGGAGGGTCATCTATATACAATCATGTAGAATTTATATACTGATATTCACCCAGGAGGTGCACATCAGTATATTTAACACATTTAGTACATTTAACACATTTAGTTAAATGTGAAAATCTGAGGTGTTCTGTCACATTAGTAACCATGTAAGGTCAGCAGGTTTTCTGCTGCTTCTAAAATTTAACATCTAAACAGTCCGTCGGATTTATAAATACTGTATTTAAGCATATAAGCTCAGTTTTGTGTTGAACATAACTGTGAAATCTAAAACTCTGGTAGGTGTAACAAGATTTGTCTTGTCTTTTTTTTTTTTTTTTTGCTGATCCGAAAAATGATCAGATCCGTGACTCTGGTCCGAGGAAAGATCCGATCCGTGAGTTTTTTGATCCGTTGCACCCCTACAAAGTACACAGGCATGAAAGGTATCCCAACGCGTTTCGCAAGACCATACTCGCTTCATCAGGGGGTAGATGCGTGTGTAGTCTGTAGGGGGTATAATGAACCAAATAAGTATCAACACAGAGATGGTTTAGTGACAATTAGTCAAGAGTGTCTAAAACGCATGGCTCTATACTCACCATAGGCTGGATCAGTCTACCAAATGCTTTATACCCAGAGGCGGCAGTAATGAGCGTCCAGGTCGGGAGCTGAAGAGGCAGAGGAAAAAACAAACCAACAGAGCACAAACGGGGGGCAGACATGGCCAGGATGGGGGAATGTGTCACCAAAGATCTCCCAATATCCATTAATAATTTCAACTGAAACATAAATGCATATGTATCAATATATGCTGTCATAACAGCATAGAAGTAAAGTAGTATATGATATAAGTATGTATATGCATGAACCAATCTGGTTCAATAAGGGTATAGGCTTAGAATCTAGGGGACAACAGAGAAAAAATAAATAAAAATAATAATAAATAAAATGTGTAAATAAAAAAATATGACAAAAACAGTGTGATAGACTGTGTGTCCCGCATAGCATGTTTTTTGTTAGAGTCTTACCAGTATACATACTGGCCGTCTTTGACTGGGCGGTCCTTGTGGTTACATGGCAGTCTAGTCTGGTGTACGTCTGCCTGGCCTTGGGGGGGGGGGGGGGTGATGCACCTGTCAGCTCCATTCCTCTAGGATCCCTCCACCGATCAATGATGTTCTCTATTTGTTTGTGTTTACTTGATATGTATTCACTTACAGATTGACTTTCTGGCTAAATACTAGATACACTACTGCATACCGTATATTATATGCCTTTATGTCATTTTTCATGTTTTTAGGGATAGTGCCTCATCATTGGTATCAGTGGGAGGAATAGTGCCCCATAATTGATATTAGTGGGAGGAATAGTGCCCCATCATTGGTATCAGTGGAAGGAATAGTGCCCCATCATTGATATCAGTGGGAGGAATAGTGCCCCATCATTGATATTAGTGGGAGGAATAGTGCCCCATCATTTGTATCAGTGAGATGAATAATGCCCCTTCACTGATATTAGTGGGAATAAAAGTGCCCCATCATTAGTGTCAGTGGCAGGAATTATGCCCCGCTGTTGGTGTCAGTAGGAAGAATGGTGCCTCATGTCATTGATAGGAATAGTGCCCCAAGGGCTGGATAAAGGCCAGCAAAGGGCCACAGTTTGGAGACCACTGGCCTTGACAGAATAAGTTCAATTGCATAAATAAAAAGGAAGCATCTAGCTGAGGATAAAAACTAAGCTCAGTTTGAAGTAGAAAAGTCTAGCTCTGGGGGCGTGGCCTGGACGGCGATGTGAGAGGACGTGATCGACCGGAGCTCCGCTAGTGGTAATCCTTATTCCCCCATCCTGCACCAAATACGGGCTAGATTTCTGCCCAAATTGTGGGTACCAGCAGCGCAGACAAGCCGGATCATGTCCCCCCCTAAAAAAGGCGCAGCTGCCTCCTCGTCCTTAGAAAAATACCGGAGGACGGAGCGAGGCACAGAGCAGCAAGATGGCGCCGCGCCAGCAGCACACGAGGCCCCTCACACAGACCCAGCAGCAGACGGCACGGCCCAGGTGCTTGAAGCCATCTCGCTGTGCCAATCCACCCTGACGACCAAAATAGAGGAAGTAAAGGTGGACATATCTTTAATCAGGCACGACATGACTAAACTGAGGGAGAGAGTTACTGAGGCCGAGACCAGGATTGGACGTGCGGAGGACACACTATACCCCTTGCAACATTCCCATGATGATCTGCAGCGGCAGATGCAGCAACTTGCACAGAAGCATGATGACCTCGAGAACCGCTCCCGCAGATCAAACCTGCGCTTCATTGGACTGCCTGAGGGCTCGGAGGGCACAGATCCTGCCACCTTTCTTGAGCAGCTTCTGATTACAACATACGGCAGAGAAGCCTTCTCTACAACTTTCGTGGTGGAACGGGCCCACCGTATGCCTGCACGCCGCCCGCCTGAAGGAGCACCACCCCGCACCTTCATAGCCAAGCTGCTAAACTTCAGAGACCGAGATGCGGTGCTTCGATTGGTAAGAATTAAAGGCAACATTCCCTTCCAGGCAGGCTTCATCTCAGCATTCCCAGATTTTTCTGCTGAGGTGCAGAAGCAACGAGCGCGGTTCACAGAAGTCAAACGCCGCCTAAGAGCTCACCACATCAAGTACGCAATGCTCTTCCCAGCGCGTCTCCGCGTGGCAGGCGAAGACAGGGTGCACTTCTTTGAGGACCCCACCTTGGCTTCGGAGTGGCTAGACCAGCAAGACGCCGCAAGAAATTGCCCAGCCTGACCACGTCCTAGTCCTACTAACATTGTAAGTGCCTTTTCTTCTTAACCTACTAAGTTAACTTTTTACCTGAACCCACTTCCCTTGATCCTCCGTTGCCAAACATGGCCTACCACTTGAACCTAGACACCTACGTTTTGTGCCCACAACGTATTTGGTCCTCAGCACTCGTGCTATGTGCTCCCCTTCTCCTTATACTCAAACTTGCCGGGACCTGGAACCCACCACCACTACGGTTCCTCCAAAGTACTGAGTACTTGCAAACCCACATTCCCGCTCACGCGGTGCGTTTAACGGTTTGGTCTCAAGGGGACCCTCTTAATCTCAGGGACATGCCATTACCAAGCACAAGGAACTATCCGATCCCTATTGCACCCCCCGAACACCGGTGCCGGACGCACCCCCCCATTGCTATCATAGTACTTTGGACTCCAACCTTCTTGGTGCCAATATGATAAGAGTCTATACCACAAAGGAGCATAGGCCCAGGCTTATGCAATTTACCTCCGGTTTGAACCGCAGAGATTTCACGTTCTCCATCGTTGATTTAACATCCAGAACTTATTCGCACCCAAAGAGGGTTTTTGTTTACTCTGCTGCCGGCGCTGCCAAAAAGGGTTTCGCCGACAGTGGAATGTTTAAAAGTGCAGCAGTTTCTGATTGATTGATAATGCAATGTAGCTGCACTAAGTTTGGGCTGGATGCCCCAGTCAAGTTCGGGAGACTGAGGGCAGGGAGGGGGGTTGTGGGAAATGTTCGGTTTAGGAACAAGTTTGATGTTGTTACATGCCTTTATATACCAGTACGCAATCAATGTCATATGGGAAAGGTGACAGAACTTAAAATTAATGTGCGTCTTCCCTTCATCCATGCGGAGTGTGGTGGCATGGGAGCCCATAAAATGATCCACGTCTATCCTATCATCATCTGTACTACACTGATATGGCCAACATAAAATTCCTCTCCTGGAATATTCGGGGGATCCGGGATAAAATTAAACGCACTGCGATATTCAATAATCTTAAATCATACAGAGCTGACATCATAGTCCTGGTGGAAACCCATGTCACGGGTCACCTTCAACATGCACTTAAACGTCCCTGGATTGGTTGGGCGTTCCATGCCACCCACACTCCGTATTCACGTGGAATTTCGATCTTAATAGCCAAAACAACCCCATTTGCAGTCATTTCAGTGTGTACTGACCCCCAGGGGAGGTATATATTCTTGCACTGCACACTAAATGGTACGCAGTATTTAATAATGGCATTTTACATTCCTCCTCCATATAACTCCACTTTAATTACTGAGGGATTGCTATACATGGCACAACACCCCAATATCCAATGTATTTGGCTAGGCGATTTTAATATGGTCCTAGAACCCCGTAAGGATAGGTTACAGTCACAACAAAGTACTCCTCATCCTGAAACCACTAGACTCGCACGCACGTTAGCAGAATTTTCATTAACCGATACCTGGAGATACAAACACCCAGACACCAAGGCCTACTCCTGCTTTTCGGCGACACACTCCACCATGTCCCGAATTGATCTCATCTTAATATCAAACAATTTAATCCCAAAGTTATCTGACTCAGGTTACCACACGAGATCCCTCTCGGATCATGCTCCATGTTGGGCCACACTACAACTAGTCCCCAATACAGGACCCCACAGCTGGCGCCTACACCCTTTTTGGCTTACAACACTGAAAGACCAGGAGGACATACATGGGGAGTGGCAGTACTTCTTCAAGACTAATAGGAACACTGCCCCTAAGGGTATGATATGGGAAACATTCAAACTCCATGCGCGCGCAGTTCTATCTTCTCGCATAAACAGAATCAAAAAAACTTCCAAAGCCCTTATGCTTCAAGCCTCTGACAAGCTAAACTTGCTTACTGGAGAGTTCCAAAACGACCCAACACAGCAAAAGGCATCTGCACTCAGAATGCAGACCCGCCTCGTAGACCAGTTGCAGTTTGAAAAAGCTAAGCAAAAACTCTTCTTTTTGCGACAACGGATATTTGAACAAGGGGAACGCGCGGGAAAATTACTGGCGTATCTTGCCCGCCAAGATACAAACCCACCGGTAGTAGTCACACTCTCGGGCCCCAATAATATCACATACTCAGACCCCCCCATGGTTGCGAAAGCTTTTCAAGCATACTTCGCTGATCTATACTCGTCTAAGGTTCAGACCAACGCACAAGAAACGCAGGCCTTTCTCCAGGATATCCCTTTTCCCCAACTATCAGAATCCCAACTCACTGACTTGGAGGCTCCCCTAATGTCGGATGAAGTGGCGCTCGCCATAGCATCCCTCGCGCCTGCTAAAGCACCAGGTGGAGATGGGTTGCCCCTCGACTTTTACGCAGCCTACTCAGAAATTCTCATCCCCGAATTGTTGGCGCTTTACAACCATATATTTGAGTCTGGGTCTCTTCCTGAATCCCTACGCCAGGCAGTTATTATAGTGATTCCCAAACCAGGTAAGGACCCCCACCACATAGAATCCTATCGCCCTATCTCGCTCCTGCAAGCAGATATTAAAATTCTGGCCAAAATACTGGCCACGCGCCTTAATCAAAGTATTCTTTCCTTAATTCACCCGGATCAGACGGGGTTCATGCCCGGCAAAAATACGGACATGAACCTACGGCGCCTATACATGAATATCGAGGCAGAGCATGAGAACGCGGGAGAGAGGGCAGTTGTGGCGCTGGACGCCGCAAAAGCCTTCGATTCAGTGGAATGGGGGTACCTTTGGGAATGTCTCGGGGGATTCGGGTTTGGACCCAACTTCATAAAATGGGTAAAACTGCTATATTTCTCCCCCTCGGCCAGGGTGGTGGTGAATGGGCACATGTCTGACTCATTCCCTTTGGGTCGGGGAACCCGGCAGGGATGCCCACTATCTCCCCTGCTATACGCCCTTGCGGTGGAACCCCTTGCCATCTCCCTTAGGTTAAACCCCAATGTACGAGGGCTAAACAAGGGCCCTGTGTCAGAAAAAGTAAGCTTATACGCAGATGATATGCTGCTATACCTAGAGGACACCGGCCCTTCCCTCCAAAAAGTTCTTGAGATCATTGGCAAGTTTGGGAAACATTCGGGATTGAGTATGAACTGGTCCAAATCACAAACTCTCCCCCTCGACCTTTCGCCCCCATCATCTGTTGCAGCGTCCCTCCCGTTACAAAGAGTCGCCTCCATTAAATACCTGGGTGTAACAATTACGAAAGACCCCTCTGAATACTTAGCTAACAACATTGAACCATTATTCCCTTATCTGAAATCCCGCACACAATCATGGGCGAGACTCCCCCTAGGAGTAATGGGGAGAATTAACCTATTTAAAATGATACTCCTCCCAAAATTTCTTTATATGTTCTGGAACTCCCCAGTACTGATCCCGCTAACACTATTTAAAAAAATGGACAAAATTATCAACTCTTTCATATGGGGGTCTAGTAGACACAAATTGGCTTGGAACACGATTAAAAACCCCACCTCGTCGGGAGGTGCGGCCACACCAGATTTATACACCTACTATATAGCTGCACAACTCTCGCACTTTTACCACATCCATAAGACTGACGAAACCAGATACCAAGCGCTAGTATGCAAAAGGCCAAACAATGCCATGTACTCTCCACTACAAGTTTTATTTAGAAAGGGGAACAAACAGCAGACAAAAACAGACCAACACTCAATGTTACTCCAACATCGCCACATATGGGAAAAGGCGATTAAAATGCTGGGTGATGATTTCTTCCATTCACACACACCCCTCTGGCACAACCCCCTCCTGGGAGAACTGAGGTCCTTACCCGGAGCCACCAGATGGGCAGCTAAGGGGATAGTATTTCTTTATCAGGTTGTCACCCTATTTGGTGTACGTCATTTTCAAACAATCAGCGAAGAATTTGACCTCCCCTCTAACATGCACTTCAGTTACTTGCAATTGAAGCATGCACTACAGACGCAGTTCGCAAGTGGCTTTCCTAACTCCCAAATGGTCTCAGTAGTAGATGTAATCACAGGACCCAATCCAGAAAAACTCATATCTACCCTATACACCACACTAAGAAATAGAGAAACCGCCAGAATAATAGACAAGGCAAGATTCAAATGGGAAATAGACCTGGGCCAAATAGACATTAATGACTGGGAAGATATCCTAGAGAGCGTACGGAAATCCTCACCTAAGATATCTGAACGCCTGACCCAACTATACATCATTCATAGATCTTACCTCACGCCTGCCAGAATGGCCAAATTCTCCCCAAACCAAAACCTAAATTGTCCACGATGTCTGGGTACCCCATGCTCTTTCTTTCATCTGATCTGGTCTTGCCCAGTGATACAAGACTACTGGTCACAGATTGTGAAGTTCCTCCACGATCTTATGGGTTCACCTATACAACTGGACCCCAAACCGTGCCTCCTGGGCCTACTTCCAGACACTATGGCCAGGCCCACGGCTACACTTCTTAGTGAAACCCTTTTTAGCGCCAGGAAACTAATAGCCAAACACTGGCTGAGAGCTACCTCCCCCACCGTCCAGGACTGGCTGAGGGATGTGAACACATCCCTACCATATAAAAAAGTGTTATATAACCACAGAGGATGCCCAAAAAAATACTATAAAGTGTGGGGTAAATGGCTTGAAAACACAAACACATGCTCCACGTGACCAATAGGTAACAGCTGTACACCGGGAGTGGAGGTTGCTTTCATAGATACCTGAATCTAACATCAAAGAATGTCTAGCCTGATGGAATGCTATAGCTTAATTGAATGCTCTAGATAAAGAATCACAACCGCATATACGCCTACATCTTCCTAAAGGTATAAATGCAATATCAGAAATGTATGTTTGAATATAAACAATGTCTGTTGCTTACATGACTATGCCACATATGATAATTGTATGATGTGATTGACAACAATAAACTTGTTGTTTTTTTGGGAAAGAAAAGTCTAGCTCTGGCTCAGCCCATGAGGATCCCCCTTCCTCATCTCCACTGGTCCATCAATGTTATATGCAGCCTCACACACCAAACAGGGGATAGAAGCACTTAAAGGGGTTATAAACGTACATGTTTTTCACCTTGATGCATTCTATGCATTAAGGTGAAAAAACATCCGACGATTAGTGGCCCCCCAGCCCCCCTGAGCGCTCGAAAGTCCCGCACCGTGAAGGCGTTGGCTTCTCGACCGGGCTTCTCGGCTCTTCTCGGCTCATTCATTGGATGATTGATAGCAGTGCAGCCATTGGCTCCCGCTGCTGTCAATCAAATCAATGACGCAGCACGCCGGGGGCGGGGCCGAGTGATACAGTCGGCGGCTATACAGCCGAGTGATTCAGTCGGGAGCGAACCTGCAAGCTAACCCCCTTGGGAGAGCGCTTCCCAGAACGGGGGTTAACTGATGATGGAAGGAGCCGAGATAGCCGCCGAGGGACCCCAGAAGACGAGGATCGGGGCCACTCTGTGCAAAACGAGCTGCACAGTGCAGATAAGTATGACATGTTTGTTATTTTAAAAAAAAAGGAACCTTTACAACCTCTTTAATAAAAAACACTTTCACAGTTCTCATTGTGTGTCTTGGTTGTGCAATTGAAAGTGGTCTTGGTCTTGGTCAACCCTGACCAGACTTCACGGAGCAACCTCACATACCAATCAGAAGTAGATACATGCATTTATTAATTATTAAAAAAACCCCGCTCACTGTGCTCATTCATGGCAAAGTAACGGTGTCTGCTAGCTCACCCCCCAGTAAGGCATACACATCAATTTGCGATTCTTCACAACCCCCCTGCTGGAAGAGTCCACTCTGGGTAAGCTCTAGTGTCCAAGTAGATGATGTCACTGTGCCCCCACACATGTGACAGTGTTCAGGCCTGGTGATTGGCTGCTTAATATGCAGGCCCATCTAAGTACTTGCATTTCATCTGCACCGTTAATATAAACAGTGCTTCGAATACAGACAGTGTAGACAAATAACGCGTTTGCTTTAAATTTGTCTTCTTGCTATTTTAGGATTGAAACTGCTTAGTAACTCTGTATTTGTGTCCTGACCCTAGTGACCCTTAATGATTTTTATACGTAATTAAATCAAACTCCTATAATTATATTTGCAGTATAATGGGCTCATCATCTGGGAGACTGATGTAAACAGTGACATTTTATGAAAGTGCACCAAGTCCTATTACACAGCGAAGTCAATAACTTGCTAATAAAAGGTCAAAAAACTTTGTGTTAACTCGAAATGGGCAGGAAATGAAAACGTGCAGGTACTGTACAGAAAGAGGTATTTTTACTAAGGCCGTGGTCTACCATTTGCACCATGAATTCAAAAGAAAGAGAAAAATGCCATTTAATTATACAATCTGGGCCTAATCTAATAGATTCCTCCCTGGACACCATACAGCATGGATGGGTGAATCTCCCACCATAGCTATTGTGTTCTAACAGTAACCAGTGCCACTGTGCTGGGCAACAGATGTGATGCTGAGCCTCCATTATTTAAAAAAGAACTGAAATCCAATGAATGAAAGGGGCATTCAGGCCAGGGTGGAAAGAGCTAGATGATGAGGCAAGCTCTATCTGTTTTACCGCATGTTCTAATGCATACTGTGAGAAGCTCAAAGTGTGCAATGAAATCAAATTAAGACATTTCAATACAGGAGATGAGGCTGTTCAACTGTGCAAGACTGTAGGCTGGAGCCCCTCTGTGGAACGGGAGGTCGTGAAAAGTAATGTTGATTAAAAAAAATCTCTCTTTATTCATTTCCATTGTACATTCCATATTCCCTGTATTCACTTAGCACACTTTTCCTACTCTAGCATCTGATTTACAGCCAAGATATTGAAAGAACCCAGCATAAGTAGGTGAGAAAAAAATCTCACTTCTGTAGCACCCCCCTGGATAGGCAGCTAGTAGGTATTAGGCAAATTTAGCTCTTGTGGCTTCGCTGTACTCAGTAGAGCAGCACATGATTGCTTTGGTCTGCTTTGGGCTCTGCAGGCTGCAAGTTTGATTGTTCCCCCTGCCTTCTGCAGACTTCCAGAATATAGTGGGTGGGGGAATCAGATGACTAGTTTAAATATTTAAGCAACTCCAGTCAATCCCCAGAGGAAGGTGCCCAGATGGTGGCTGGGAGTGTGTATAAATAGTCTGGAGCCTGAGAAAGCAGCGCTATTCTCCATGAGGAGAGGTTCCCAGCCAGAGGGGCTGATGCCCCTCCTGGCAGTCCAGCTGACGATTCTGCTAGCCTCATCAAGGTCCATCCTGTGCATAGCTGAGGTGAAGTGGGGGTGGGGGGGGTCTATTCTTTTGCAAGTTCCTATAGAATTAAAAAAGGTGTTTCACAAATGATCCAGCCTGGAGGCTCACTTAGGAGACTGCCAGCTGAGCCTGGAGGGAGGCATCCAAATCCCAGGGACACTGTGAGTAGAGACCTGAGAGGGGGATCCTAGTGACTGTTGCCGCTGTTAACCCATGGTGCACTAGTATTGAGGCTTGCCTGGCCTGGAAGATTGATTATGGTGTCCCAGTGCTATCTACATCATGTCCTGCTGCTCAAGGGTTCTGAAAAGTAGATAGAGTGTCCTCTATTTACTGTTCAGTGTTCTGGAGTATTTCTCAGCCCCCTAAAGCCCAAATAAGTTACTATGCAATAAACTTGAAAGAGGGCACCCCTAGACAGCTTATTTGACCCAAAAGAGTGAATGTCGCTGTTTGCCTGGCTGTTGCTAGGCAGAAGGAAAATAACCTGGGACACAATCAGCAGGCATTGCGTGGGTGAGTGCTACCCCCATTTGGATTTGCCTGCATATTTGTAGATTGATGAGCCTAAAATGCATATAAGCTTATCTTGAATTATGATTTGAAGTTTAACATAGTGGAACAGGGACTGCTGCACAGTGGCAAGACAAGGTCATCTAGAGCCCAGGGTGAAAATGCCAAACTGCGCCGCCTCCAAGATGTATGAGCATTATGTGTCAGCAAAAATCCCACCACAAAAAAATGAGCACTAATCTGCATGCTTACCCCCTAAGCATAAATTCTTCCTCCTCCAAGGAAAAAATCTGCCCCCCTGCTGAAATCCCCCCTTCCAGCACAAATCTGTGCCCCTATCCCCTAAATGCCCCCCATCACAAATGCCCCCTCCCAGATAAAATCATTCCCCCTAGCACTAATCTACCCCTAAAATCTCCCCTCCAAGTAAGCATCTTCCCCCCCCCACTCCAAATCCCCCCTCCCAGCACAAATTCTCTCCAATAACCCCTTCCTAGTACACATCTTCTTCCCTCATCCCCTCTCCCAACACAAATCCCCCTAAATCATCACTCTTAGCATACCCCCCCCAATGTTCCCTCCTTGAACAAAACGTACCCCCTGCCACCCCCGAAATGTCCCCTGCCAACACAAATCTGCTTCCCTCTATCTCTTTGCAGTGCCCCCCCACCCCCCCACCACCTCACAGGATACCACAATGCCCAGGGCAGCCATCCCTCCTGCTCACCCCTTGTCCCAGCCCTGCTGCTGCAAATGGGTGTTTGCACTTGGGTTCTGCCCTCTCTTCCCCCCTAGGCCATAGTGAACCACATTTACCAATGTGCAGAGGGTATGAGCTGAGTGGTGCTAGAACAAGTACATGGAGAGAAGTGCTTGGTTGTGTGAAATCCCATACCATGACCAACTGTAGCAGACTCACGGAGAAGAATAAGCATATGGAGGCCTTGCTCAAAAGTAATTGGGGTTGTGGCCTATATCGCTAAACCACTTGTTCAGCCTAACTAGGGTGTGCCTGCAGATTTGTAGCTCCACTACCCTAGACACAGCTTTGTAAGGTCTTATGAGAAGAAGAATCACATATGGAGGTAGTTAAATCTTGTTTACCTATAACAGCTTTTTTCAGCCTTTTGAAAACTTGAATTAACTTCAGGGAAACCCTGCCAATGATTACTATATCCACAGCTTGCAGTACATTGGCGTGATTGTAACTGGGAAGAATGTTCTCTATAATTGTGGTGGCCAATGGAAAGAATACCCACCTTACAGATAACTAAAAGGCAGAAGTTACTCATTGCTCTATAAACCCCTAGAAACCTTGTAAGGAGCCCTGTGGTTCCTTGGAACCCTGGCTGAGAAAGGCTAATCTGTATAATGACTAATCTCTGGTTGTGCAGCCGGTGGCCTGCTAATCTGAAGGAGAGAACTCTGTGCTCTGGTTCCTGCTCTCTTCTTCTCTATTCCCAGCAGCATCAGCGGTGATACACAAAGGAGGATGGATGATGCTGCTACAATGGAGCCTGGAATATATAGTCCTTAAAGGGTGCTGCACAATAAAAGTGAATGGGAGGTGGACTACAAAGAACACAAATCCCTGCTAACAGAGGAGGAGAGCACAAGTCTTTTCCCAGGAAATTCTTCAAAGATCTAGGCAGTGCCATGCGAGGAATGAGTGAGTGCAGGCTTGTTGCTGTTTGGGTCTGCAATCCCAATGGGAGAGAGAGAGAGTCAGCATGGATTCATGAAAAATCGTTCTTGTCATACCAATCTATTAACCTTCTATGAGGAGGTGAGTTGCCATCTAGATAAAGGAAGGCCCGTAGACGTGGTGTATCTGGATTTTGCAAAAGCATTTGACACAGTTCCCCATAAACGTTTACTGTACAAAATAGGGTCCGTTGGCATGGACCATAGGGTGAGTACATGGATTGAAAACTGGCTACAAGGGCGAGTTCAGAGGGTGGTGATAAATGGGGAATACTCAGAATGGTCAGGGGTGGGTAGTGGGGTTTCCCAGGGTTCTGTGCTGGGACCAATCCTATTTAATTTGTTTATAAACGATCTGGAGGATGGGATAAACAGTTCAATCTCTGTATTTGCGGACTATTCTAAGCTAAGCAGGGCAATAACTTCTCCGCAGGATGTGGAAACCTTGCAAAAAGATCTGAACAAATTAATGGGGTGGGCAACTACATGGCAAATGAGGTTAAATATAGAAAAATGTAAAATAATGCATTTGGGTGGCAAAAATATGAATGCAATCTATACACTGGGGGGAGAACCTCTGGGGGAATCTAGGATGGAAAATGACCTGGGTGTCCTAGTAGGTGATAGGCTCAGCAATGGCATGCAATGCCAAGCTGCTGCTAACAAAGCAAACAGAATATTGGCATGCATTAAAAAGGGGATCAACTCCAGAGATAAAACGATAATTCTCCCGCTCTACAAGACTCTGGTCCGGCCGCACCTAGAGTATGCTGTCCAGTTCTGGGCACCAGTCCTCAGGAAGGATGTGCTGGAAATGGAGTGAGTACAAAGAAGGGCAACTAAGCTAATAAAGGGTCTGGAGGATATTAGTTATGAGGAAAGGTTGCAATCACTGAACTTATTCTCTCTGGAGAAGAGACGCTTAAGAGGGGATATGGTTTCAATTTATAAATACCGTACTGGTGACCCTACAATAGGGATAAAACTTTTTGGCAGAAGGGAGTTTAACAAGACTCGCGGCCACTCATTAAAATTAGAAGAAAAGAGGTTTAACCTTAAACTACATAGAGGGTTCTTTACTGTAATGCCCCGTACACACGGTCGGATTTTCCGACACACAAAGTTGGAGAGCAGGAGATAAAATTTTCCGACAACAAAATCCGTTGTCGGAAATTCCGATCGTGTGTACACAAATCCGACGGACAAAGTGCCACGCATGCTCAGAATAAATAAAGAGATGAAAGCTATTGGCCACTGCCCCGTTTATAGTCCCGACGTACGTGTTTTACGTCACCGCGTTTAGAACGATCGGATTTTCCGACAACTTTGTGCGACCGTGTGTAGACAAAACAAGTTTGAGCCAACATCCGTCGGAAAAAATCCTAGGATTTTGTTGTCGGAATGTCCGAACAAAGTCCGACCGTGTGTACGCCCTATAAGGATGTAAAGATCTGGAATTCCCATCCACAGGTGGTGGTCTCAGCGGGGAGCATCAATAGTTTCAAAAACCTATTAGATAGGCACCTGAACGACCGCAACATACAGGGATATACAATGTAATACTGACATATGATCACACACATAGGTTGGAGTTGATGGACTTGTGTCTTTTTTCAACCTCACCTACTATGTAACTTCTGAGAGCTGAGCCAGAGCCACTGAAGACCTGTATGGGGACTGAATTTTTGAGTACTGGGCCACAGCTGTGCAGACTGTGGAGCTGTATGTGCTTACAACAGAGCTGAGAGACTGACTCACAGAGAGTAGCTGTGTCCTGAGACCAGAGCTGGGAGACCTGTTGCCATGTGTTTCTACAGGCAGTGAGGACGTGATCGTGAGGAGTGAGCCTTCTGGGACAACCAAACACCAAGCATATGGAACTGAATTTGTTGCATGCCAGGAGTGGTGATCGGAACAACACAGCCTGATCCCTTATTGCCCACAGTTAACGCCAACACACAGACTGCCCCTTACTTAACAGCCCATCAGCCATCGCTTGTGTTCAGTGTTAAAGGGACAACTTCATTGGTACCTTACAGACGGGCCCCAACGTTAGCCAGCCTAAATCTGCTAGTTACAGTGCTAGGTACTTTACAGCCATTTCCAAGGGTACACCTTTCAGGAACATGTACACTCACCCACTCTTAGGGGTGTATGCCTTAAATGCACTCTATTAATAGCTATTGCCAAGTGAGGCTTTTTTTTCTTCCACTGTTAATGCTGTTCTTACCAAGGCTGCGTATACTAGTTTAATGAGGTTTAGCCTTATTACAGTGTAAGGCTATGGCCATAGGTGAGGCTAATATTCCCATCAGTTATTCTAATGTATTTATTGCCTTGTTTATTGTTCCATGCGTTGCATTTTGCTTGTCTTTAATTAATACATTTAAAAGTATTTTAATAATGATATATGCCAGTAATTCTAGAAACGGCAACGTTCACCGAAATACTCACCTCCTATCTAACACTATTGCCCCACAGAAAGTGCACTTTGTTTTGTTACAACCAATGCACTTCTGAGCCCAGGACATCTTATTATGGTACTGTACAGTCACAGGAAAATGCTACAGATATTGATGCTTTTATTTTAGTGCAGCCCTATTCATTACTGAATAATGCCCATTGTTGGACAAGAAAATAGTTGAGAGCCCTGTGCACAGTGGCATCAGGAGGGGGGGCTGAGGGGGGCTGGAGCCCCGAGTGGTCCTCCAAAAAGCCCCGGGTCTCAGGCATTCATAATTGCATTGTTAGCCCCCAGCCCGAGCGGCCGTATACAAAGAGTCAGAGTCAGACTGTCACATGACTCAGCGCAGCCAGCTGGTCCAATGTCTGTGATTTTAACAGAAGACCTGTACCGCGGAAAGTGTGACATCCATCATAGGCGCCGCCGGGTCCAGGAGGTGGGAGTGACACTGTGGCCGTGCCGAGCACTGAGATCCCCGCTCGCTCTGTGTAAATGGGCAGAGTGGCTCTCCTATCCTGGCTCTCTCTCCCTGATGCGTGCAGCCTGCTGTCTCGAAGTGGTCATGAATGAGATGGGCTACACTACACAGGTAAGACTGAGCTGCAGGAGTGTCAAGAGGTCACCTGTCACAGGGGGGGGGGGGGTCAATGTATGTGTCAGGGGTATCAGTGTAGGTGTCAGAGCGATCAATGTAGGTGTAAGGGGGATCAATGTATATGTCAGGGGGAGGTCAATGTATGTGTCAGGGGGGTCAGTGTATGTTTCCGGGTGGCGTCAGTGTGGGTGTCAGGGGGCATCAGTGTGGGTGTCAGGGGGCGTCAGTGTGGGTGTCAGGGGGCGTCAGTGTGGGTGTCAGGGGGTGTCAGTGTAGGTGTCAGGGGGATCAATGTAGGTGTCAGGGGGATCAATGTATGTGTCAGGGGGGTCAATGTAGGTGTCAGGGGGGTCAATGTAGGTGTGAAGGTGGGTCAGTGTATGTGTCAGGGGGGGTCAGTGTAGGTGTCAGGGGGGTCAGTGTAGGTGTCAGGGGGGGTCAGTGTAGGTGTCGGGGGGGGTCAGTGTAGGTGTTGGGGGATCAATGTATGTGTCGGGGGGGTCAGTGTATGTGTCAGGGGGGTCAGTGTAGGTGTCAGGGGGATCAATTTAGGTGTCAGGGGGTCAGTGTATGTGTCAGGGGGGCCAGTGTAGGTGTCAGGGGGTCAGTGTAGGTGTCAGGGGGATCAATGTAGGTGTCAGGGGGTCAGTGTAGGGGTCTGGTAGGTCAGTGTAGGGGTCTGGTAGGTCAGTGTAATGGTCAGGTAGGTCAGTTTAGTGGTCAGCATGGATGGGCACTGGTGAGCCAGGCAGCAACCAGCAAGTGAGCCTAAACCCCCCCCCGCGCGCGCTGACGCCACCGGCGATTGGACTTCGGGCTGCAGCCCCTGGTATTTTTCCCACCTAGCACGCCCCTGCCTGTGCATCTTGCAACTGACCAATTCACCTCATAGAAAATAAGGTATGGTGTGTATACATTTTTTTTTAAATAATAATTGTGGGGGTAGGGCTAAATACTGCAAGAGGGGCCACCCATCCCAAGTTGGATTAGAGCTTTAAATTATAAACTTTGGGATAAAGTCTGTAAGTAAAAAAGAAAATGCTAGGACATGGAGTTTAAAAATTTACAGTACCAGCACCTCTGCCAGGACTTGAATCCCTGTCAGTACTTCCAATAGTGCTTGCAAATGTCCTGCAGGGTTTACAGAACTCCTTGAAATGATGTGTCCTCTGCCTAAAAGGGCAGCACAGTGGCTAAGTGGTTAGCACTTCCGCCTAGCAGCATTAGGGGTTTAAATTCCAACCACAACACTACCTGCCTGGAGTGTGAATGTTCTCCCTGTGCCTGCATGGGTTTCCTCCCACACTGCAAAGACATGCTGGTAGCAGTGGCTGCTGGTGGGTATTTCTTTTTGGGGGGGCTGCAAACACGCACCCCCCTCTGGGAGGCCCGTGGCGCGGCACTGACACCACCCCCCCGGGAGGCTGGCGGCGCAGCACCGACAATCCGGTCAGGCACCTACCCGATCTAGGGTTGGTGGGCTGTGGTGTCCTCTCCTCCTCTCCCAGGGTGCGGGCAGCGGCTCCAATGTCCACTCCTCCCGTGTCTCCTCTCTGTTCCTCCTAAGCGCTAGGCATTCAATAGGATCGCCTGACGCTTTGGCCAATTGGGAAACAGGTCTCATGACCAGCCTCCTGATTGGCTCACGACCTGCCTCCTGATTGGCGGGGAGGAACATCAGTGTGCAAATAGCAAAAATTCACTGTGAGCAAGACACGAGCAGAAACATGTTACATGTTACACCCTATATATGGGTGTAACATGTAGAATGTTTCAAAGGTGAACGTACCCTTTAAAGTATCAGCCCAGGAAGTGGCTGGTGCTGTGTCTTCTCACCAGCTACCTCTTGTTACACAGAGCTATAAAACGTACCTACGAGATAGCCTAATTGTTGCTGACTTGGATTGACCTGAGTGATCTCTTGTTTGCCACCTGTCTTGACCCTTGCCTGGACCTGACTGCTCTCTTTACTGCCGTCTGCCTCGACCCTGACCTTGACCTGTCTATTCTCTTTCCAATCTCCTAGTGTACAGTCTCCACACAGTACCATTCCTGCCCTCTCTCACACCTAGGTGGGGTGATCCTGAGGGCTGTGATGCCATACCTCCCAACATTTTGAGATGGGAATGCAGGACACCTACTAACAAACATATGTAGGCATAGGACACGCCCCCTGTCACACCTCCTTAGAGGAGAATTAACAAAAAAAAGGTTAATTAAATCCACAAGGACTTTTTTTTTACCACTACTATTGCTTTATATTGGCTTTTAAAATGCACAAATGCAGCAATTTAGAAATTGGATGAAAGGTTTAGCACTGGGAAACACTTTTAGAAAGATAAAAAATTGAATTTTATATACATCTATATGGATCAGACCAAAATGAGGGACAAATGAGGGGAAAGAGGGACAGAGGGACATTGCTCCAAATCAGGGACAGTACCTCGAATTCAGGGACAGTTGGGAGCTATGCGATACTCCTGTTCTGGGGGCCATTAGGGTTTCCAGCCCATCTCCATCATCAGGAGCTCTGGTGAGGGCCAACTGGTGTTTAGACTCCATGCCTTGGGTGAGCCCACGCAACTTGGCATAGTGTAACAGTGTTGAAGATGGCACACATAACTAAATATTATGGTAATAGCCCCCTCATCCAGCAGACAGTAAAGTTCCTCTTTAACAAAAAAAATTGTGATAGTAATCTAGTAATCACAGGTGTTAAAGAATCTAAATATTCGTTTGAATTTGTTAGACTTGTGTAGGTTTACTGGTTAATGATGTATATTTGCCCACGTATTTGAGGAGCTAATGATATTCTGGAAAATATGTGAAATGAAAGGAAATGCTGAAAAGCATGTGAAATGGAGCCTACAGCTCCATCTGCTGGCTGGACATAGAATAAAAAAATACTCATATACGGAAAAAATAAACAGACACTTTAATAAAGTGGAAAATCACTAGTTTAGAAGCCCAATAACTGCACTTTTGTTTTACATCTCTGGTAAATTAACTTACGAAGGTCTACAAAATGAGGCCTTGCTCAGGTAAAAGAATAGGACCCTCACACAGAGTTTTTCCTAACATTTTACAGAAGTTAAAGCATATCAACACCATTGCATGTTGGATAATGTAAATATGCACACCTCTAAATTATTCTCACTCAGCAAAACACAGTTCTCACCATGAATTACATTTCCTGTGCATGAGTTATCGCTCTGTAGCTCTGTATTAGCTCAAGTCACTTACCAAAGTTATAAGCAACACGATTCTTACACAAGAAAATGACCAACAGTGTTCATCTGAATGTGGAAAGCAGAAGAACTAATTCCTTTTATTTTAAAAGCCAAGAAAAATATTGATATTTTTATCGGAACAAACATTTTATTCTAAATGGTGGTAAAATGTAAAGTGCATCTATAGCCCACCATTTTTTTTAGTTTTGAAAATAATCGAGAAGGATTAACAACCCTGTCTGCTTTTATTACTGCCCAGGGCAATATTAGACATATTTCCCCTCACCTTCTGATCAGCAACATAGGCAACAAAAACATACTTGTATAGTGGTAAAGGTGAGGAACGCTGGACTACTTGGTATATTGTAAGTTGTGATGGAAGGTATATGTAGATTAGTAATCAGCCCTTTGGTGTGGTCCCTGTAAAATTTTAAAGGAAGATTAATGCCCCGTACACACGGTCAGATTTTCCGATGGAAAATGTCCGATCGGAGCGTGTTGTCGGAAATTCCGACCGTGTGTGGGCTACATCGGACATTTTCCATCGGATTTTCCGACACACAAAGTTGGAGAGCAGGAGATAAAATTTTCCGACAACAAAATCCGTTGTCGGAAATTCCGATCGTGTGTACACAAATCCGACGGACAAAGTGCCACGCATGCTCAGAATAAATAAAGAGATGAAAGCTATTGGCCACTGCCCCGTTTATAGTCCCGACGTACGTGTTTTACGTCACCGCGTTTAGAACGATCGGATTTTCCGACAACTTTGTGCGACCGTGTGTAGACAAAACAAGTTTGAGCCAACATCCGTCGGAAAAAATCCTAGGATTTTGTTGTCGGAATGTCCGAACAAAGTCCGACCGTGTGTACGCCCTATTAAGGAGAGAAGTGCAACTCCATTGGTATAAGTCCAGAATAAATTTTACTTGTATTCAGGTAGGTAGGTCAAAGAGTTTCAGGACTATAGAACTCCCCCTTAAAAAGGGGATATGGTTTGTACTGAAATAAGTGAAACAAAGGAACTTTTGAGGGTGTGTTTCTTCATGAATGTTTGGTGGTCCACAAAGAGTTCAAAGAGGTTGAATCTTGAGGAGGGGTCGTAGTTAAGTCGTTTTATCAAAACAGATTCTTCCTCTATAGAGAGTCGATGGGATGAATGAAACTATTTTATTGTCTCTTTGGTTCCCATTATGTTTGGTTTGGTTCTTTATCAATGTTTAGCTTCTTTATATCATCTTCTATATTTTCTAGGAACTGTCCTTTTGTTAGTCTTATAGTAGAAAGCATCCTATATGTGCACTGCCCAACACCCTTCTGACCCTAATATCATGGTAATTGTACTCTCACTGGTTAGTTATCTATCAAATGGTTGAGTAAAATTACCATGATGTCAGATTTAAAGGAACTTTTCCAACCAGATGCAGACACTGTTCGGATATTCTGAAAGCCCGCTTTCAAAATAAAATAGGCTGGCACTGCAGATTCATCCCTCTGAGTGATTCAGTGATTTCTCTGGTTCATGCCCTCTTCTAACATGTTTGGGCAACTTAACTGGTTATCCTTTCTCTGCTAGGAAAGACAACTGAAGGAAGTGCTCTAATCATTCACTCACAGGAAGTTATCTGTTGGAGCCAATTTCATTATTTGGCAGTAATTGGCCAAGTAACAGTTGTATAGCCACCTTATTCTCCTTCTGCCCTGCTCTGTCAATCAAATGAGAGGAAGGAATGCAGGGCACTATGAGACACATTGTTCTGTCCAGTGATGACCTTCACTTCTTAGGAGCATGATGACATAAGTCAGCAATTCTTAACCAGGGTTCCTCCAGAGGTTGCTAGGGGTTCTTTGAGCTGTGGGAAAATTACCTCTTATCTGATGGTGCCTGCATAGTTCTGAGTTCAACACCACATGGCAGAGCCAGCAGCATTAACCCAATGATCTTTTTAGGCTGATACCACCACTTAGAGGGGACATTTCCATTGACTACCAATGTAAGGGGCATTCTTTGCACTTGTAAGGGGGGGGGGGGTGTAGGGTCCTGTGGTGGTAGTCACGTCTTCCATGACGTGACTACACCCCTTTTAGTAACTTCAAACCCGGCAGGATTAAGGTTTCAAAACTTTACTTGGAAAAGTGCAAAAGTTGTTACAAAGGCCAACATTCAGAGACATAATTATTTTCTACATACCTAGCCCTAGCTCAGACTTTGTGCTGCCCTGGCATACCTGCAAAGGTAGAGTCCATTTAATACAGGGTTCATCATAGGCATTCAACAGCAGCTGGTGTCTTCAGGGTGAACCCCAAGTTCTGATGACTTTACATCCATGTAGTAATGAACTACATTCTCCTGCTCCTCACAGGTGCTGTTCTCCATCTCTCTCTCCCTTACAGGCACCAGGTTTCTCTCTCTCTAACCCCCCAACTCCTGAGGGCTCTCTGCCAGGGGAACTCTTATCAGATCACTGTCCCTCTTTTATATCAAAAGATCAGTGGGTCGAACCAAGAGCAAAAACCCGCCAAAAGACCAAAGAACTGGGAAAGCTCATACCCTCCCGTGGCTATGTTCAACCAGCTTGCACACTGACCTCTGAAGAATTCTTTTTAGCAGGGGTTCTCTGAGACTTGAAAGTTATTTTGAGGGTTCTTCTGGAGTAAACATGTTGAGAAAGGCTGACATAAGCTGTGTAGCTTAAAGAGCTAAAACCAAGTAGTCATAGAGAATCCCAAGTTCTGCAGCTATGCCTGCATAGTAGGTGGGAAACCTTTTGAGAGCAACACCGATTTGCAAGTATGCATGCATGTACTATTTTTGCCATAACAGTTATAGAGTGTTTGTATAAAAAAAAGAAAACTTCAGTTTTCCTTTAAATACTCTTACATAAACCACACTAAATTAAAAAAGAAAAAAACTGTCACTTTACCTATTATGGGCAAAGTGACCTTTAAATTGAGGCAGAGGATGAAGTCCTTATTGCTATGTAAGTAGTCTATCTAATGGCGGCCCGTCCAATAGGGGAGCACGGGCGCCGCCCCCCCATCCAAGCCTCCTGCCCCCTGATCTACATACAGGGAGCTAGACGCATGGATTACAATGGGAGGAGGGGTTTGAAGCACGTGATTAGAGCCAGGCTCTGATAGGCTTCAAAAAAGGGTGGGCTCGGGGCACAGAGCACTGCCAGTTGTGTGACAATAGCAAATTAATATTCGCTATTGTAACACTGATTCTCCTACCAGCCAATCAGGAAGCGGGTCGTGAGACCCGTCACCCGATTGGCCGGAAGGAAATCTGATCGGATTGGCCACCAGGAGGAGGAGGGAAACGAGGAAGCCGCCAGGGAGAACAGCCCGGAAAGAAGCCAACGCTTTCTGCTGCCCGGAGAGCTGGCTGCTTGATGGGGTAGGTGCGGGGCCCTTACTGACTGACTTACCCGTGGGGAGGTGCTGTCTGTGACCCCCATGACCTGATCGACTTGGGGGGGCAGGTGAATTGTTTCCCGCCCCCCCTCCAAAAAAAACACCAGCCGCCACTGGCTCCAACACAGGAAGCTATAGTGTAAGTGAAGCTCCGACGTGCATGCAGATGCACAGCCACAGGCGCAGGCCTGCGGGTGCTCGTTTTGCGGTGCACAGGTGCACCCATATGCACATGTGCAGGCGTGCACACATTCACCACCGATACTGGCGTCAAATGGCCTATATAAGTGCAGCAGCTGCGCTAGTTGGTGGCGATCTGATCTGCAGCTCTTCCTGTGTTCCTGTGTCTGTTGCTGTTCTTCATTCCTGTGATTGACCCGGCTCGCCCTAACCTCAGCCTTTCTTTGAATTCTGCTCGCTTTTTGCTCATCTGCCTGCTCCAGTGTTGCTGACCTCTACCTATACTCTGACCATTCCCCTGCCTGCTGTCCTGCATGCCTGTACCTGACCGTCCGTTACTGACCTGGCTTATCGGACTACCCATCCTGTTACCCGTCTGCTTGGCCCCATATGCTACTTACCTGGTCCTTTCTGGTTATCCACCCTGTCACGTGTTACCAGTCTGTCCTGCACCTATGATCGGTCACCTGTCTGCCAAGCAACTGCCAGCCTGCTGTCTGCCAAGTCCTGAGTCTGGTGCTCCTGCTGCCATCCGATGTGTTGACCATCTGATCCATCCCAACGAAGCACCTGCTCTTCATCCGTGCGCTCTGCTGGACAATCTACAGGCACTCGTACCTCACTGTGCTCTCGTGGCCACTATCTCACTACCAGTGGTCCCTGAGTTGGAGCTGTAAGAGAGGCCTTTCTCTGTACATCAGGCTCTACCATCAGGAACGTGAAGCTAACAGAGAGCTTTTTAGTCAATGCTGCAGTGAGTAAATAGGACGGCGGGGGAGCGCATGGATGGGTAAAGTGACAGGTCCACTTTAATGCTTGCTGACCCCTCGCCACAAAACCTGGTGTTAAATTACAGTTTCTGTTTGCTTAATATTTGTTTAACTTCTCAGGTGACAAAGAAATTGGTATACAGAAAGGAGACACCAAATTCTGCATTTAAATTTGAGTTCTAAAGTCATTTCAAATCTTACAGCCTAATCATATGTAAATAGAAGCACAACAAAGAATACTAAAATGTTGGAATAATTCATGAACACTGTATCCATAATTCATCAAAACAGGACAATTTCTGAAAATGAGTGCACCGCAATTCCCAATGCTATAATCAGGACAATTTCTTTAATGAAAACTCATTTCTATTTCTCCTTGTAACGTAGGTTCCGCAACAGGAAAAAAATAGTCATACCACCTCCTGACACCGCTACATGCCTATTACTTCTAAATAATATAATGTGGGCTTTATCTAGAGTCAATCCTTTATATTTTTTAGTTGTAACACCAGACAATATGCAGTAATGAGCTTGCTTGTTTGAACCAGCTCACCATGTACTTCTGAATCTGAAATTTGGATTACATTTGTGCCATTGTTAATAAGTACAAAGCACAGTGATATTTCTGCTTTGTTAAACTGATTAATCATTTTCAGGCTTTTTTGCCAGGTTCAGTTAAGGCTTGAGAAGTAGTAGTAGTAGTGAGTAGTCAAGAGTCATGTCTTACGATGCGAGGAAAGAGGGGAAAATGGCTTCTATGAATACGCCCTAATTTGAAAATAGGTCCTACAAAATGTAAAGCAAATCATCAGAAGCAGTTCTCAGACAAATGATCAGCACATCACAAAGTATACATCTGTTAAAGCGCTAGTAAACTCTTATTATAATTTGTGCACCTATTGTAGCCCCCTCAGTGTTACTAGGTATGATATAAATTTAGCTGTAGGCAGAGGAGTGGGGGTAAAGTTTTGTTTTGACTGTGCAGTGCCCAACAATCCCTGGGGAGGCGAGGTCCAGAAGGAGGGGGGACAACCCATAAATACTCAGAAGCCTGGTAGTCTGACAGCAGAGTCCAGGGTCCAGTTACCTGGAGGAGACCCCTGTGCCGGGCAGGGTTGTCTTAATGAGTGGGCACACCTGGGCACTGCCCGATGGCCTCAGCTGCATGGGGGCACCCCGCACTTTCCCCAAAGCAGCTGGTCCTTGAGCCCACGTTGCCCCAAAATGATGGCACTGAGAGTGATGGATACACAGGGGAGGCAGGCTGGCAGCGGTGCGCTGTGATGTGCAGAACGATACCTATTATCTTACAGCCAGCAGGGAGGAGCAGGGCCAGAGTGCCAGTGATGCTCTGACCCCGCACCATGCAGCTTGAATGCTCGGGATTCGAAGGCTGCGAGGTGGGAGCTGGAGTGGGAGCTGCTGAGTCTGTAGCACTGAGAAAGGGGAGACACAGGAAGCGCCACCTGTATGGGGTGGTGTAGAGGAGCCGCAATCTGTCCTGTGGCCACCAGGAATTCAGCCTGGGCTGCCGTGGAACGCAAGGAGATGACATCACCGGAGGCAGAGAAACACCAAGGGAAGAACGTCTGGGTAAACGAGGTGATGGGCTTGGAGCATCAGCTCCTTCTACAGGCCTCTGTAGAACTGAGAGCCCACCTGCGGAAGTAGTATTGTGGATGGTGTAATGGTGAGCCCAGCTGTCCAGCACTGTTTTCACCGAAGGGCTTGGAATGCCCGGAGGGATGCTCCCTCCTCCGCCCCTCTTTCTGCCTGCTTGATTGTTATAGGTGAGTCCAGTGCTGGAGGTGGGCAAATGTTTACATGCACTGTATCCCCACTGGAAAAGGGGGTACTACATGGATGGAATAATAGTGCTGGGGGATATCAAGGGTGTATGGGGGAAAACAATGCTGAGGGGGGATCTGGGGTGTATAGGGGGTAGCAATGCTTGGGGTAGCTTGGGTGGCTATAGTGCTAGTGGTATCAAGGATGTAGAGAGGCCACAGTGTAGGGGCTATCAGGGATGTAGTAGGGTCCCAATACAAGTGGTATCTTATGATATATGGTAACAGTGCTGGGGTGAATATCTAGGGTGTAGAGGGGTCAGAGTGCTGGGGGGATATCTGGGATGTAGAGGGGTCAGAGTGCTGGGGGGATATCTGGGGTGTAGAGGGGTCAGAGTGCTGGGGGATATCTAGGGTGTAGAGAGGTCAGAGTGCTGGGGGGATATCTAGGGTGTAGAGGGGTCCGAGAGCTGGAGGGATATCTAGGGTGTAGAGGGGCCATAGTGCTGGGGAGGCATCAATCTAACAGATGTATTATATGCACAGATCAGCTTTGTTACTTTATGTATGTAGTATTTTCCCACTGTTTCTTTGCTGTACAGAATGATTGTTAATATGGAGATCCACCCAAAAGGGGAATCTCCGCTTGTCTGCCTCCTACCTACTTGATGTCTGTTTACCTGCGCTGTCTTCATTGTGGGGGGCCCAGAGCATTACTTTGCCCAGGGGCCCATGCTGCTATTAAGATGGCCCTGGTGCTGGGGGGCTCTGCCCCTGAGTAGAAGGAAGGCTAGAAGAGAGAGAGGGAGGTAAGTTTAGTTGGCTCCTCTGTAGGCTGAGAAGCAGGGGTAAATTTGTGTTTTGACTGTGCAGTGCTTCAAGGGCTGTGGCTCTGTTACCTCCCCCTGTTTTCTGGAACATTGTGGATAGTTCTAGAATCTAGTGGGTGGAGGAGCAGAGACTGCAGCCTGACTATATTTGGAGTTCACACCAATCCCTGGGGAGGCAAGGCTCAGAAGGTGGGGGGCAGCCTATAAATACTCAGGAGCCTGGCAGTCTGAGAGGAGAGTCCAGGATCCAGTTCCCTGGGGGGGGGGGGGGGGGCTCTCTGCTGGGGGCCTCTGCCCCTGGGCAGAAGGAAGGCCATAAAACAAAGAGCGAGGTAAATTTAGTTGGCTCCTCTGTAGGCAGAGGATCAAGGGTTAATTTGTGTTTTGACTGTGCAGTGTTTCAAGAGCTGTGGCTCTGTTACCTCCCCCTGTTTTCTGGAACTTTGTGGATAGTTCTAGAGTCTAGTGGGT
This sequence comes from Lithobates septentrionalis, assembly GCA_037952835.1. Taxonomy (NCBI): domain Eukaryota; kingdom Metazoa; phylum Chordata; class Amphibia; order Anura; family Ranidae; genus Lithobates; species Lithobates septentrionalis. The sequence goes on along the minus strand of JBBDGP010000964.1, from coordinate 1,315,951 downwards.
GGAGGAGCAGAAAATACAGCCTGTAAACGTATGCAGTTCCCACCAATCCCTGGGGAGGCGAGGCCCAGAAGGTGGGAGAACAGCCTAAAAAATACTCAGGAGCCTGGCAGTCTGAGAGCAGAGTCCAGTCATCTGGAGGGGACCCCAGTGCTGGGGGCTCTACCTCTGGGCAGACGGAGAGACAGAATAGAGAGAGCTAGAGGGAGAGAGCAGGGGAAGCTGGAAGCCTCACACCCTTTATCAGGCTCAGCTAGGCTTAGCTAAAGACATCCTGAAATCCAGACGCGGCCTGTATAGCAGTGTGCCCATACAGCAGCCTCTTGGATTCCAGGAACCACTTAAAGGAACTGAGTAACTTACATTTCGACTTACCCCAAGGATGTACAGAGAAGACATAAAGGCACACTTTACATGTCTGGGACCAGGAATCAGCCAGCGCAAAGCGGCCAGAAGCACCCCCATTTCTCTATCTGCTAGGAGCAGCACCAACTGTACCTCTTCAGTTTTAGAACTTTTTGTTGTTGTTGCAGCTGCACTCTCACCTCCACATATGGACAGCATTGTTGAAGTAAGTTCTTAGCAGCCAGAGACATTAGCAAGTGTTTATCCAAGTTCTTCAGTACTGGGCATCCCTATTCCCTATCCAGGTTTATCCCTTAAATAAACAAAACAAAACAAAATCCTTGGACTGATTATTGAGCCTTTGGGAAAGTGTGAAAATTCCTGATGCCTGGCTGTGTGAAGGAAAGACCCAAAAATCCAGCAGCCCTTTCAGGGGTAGCGCTATACTACAGGTAAGCCTATATAATAAGTCTTACTTGTATGTACCATGAATAATTCTAAACTTGTGTCGCTTAGAAGGTATTCACATTGGCTTCAGCCAGTGATGTCGTCGGCACATGCACAGTAGCTCTGCATTCATAGCACACTTAGTGTGCTTTATTTGCAGAGAGCGCCGTAACACAATGCTGACTCCAATGTGCATGCATGGGAGTGACATCATTGCTTCCTGGCCATTCAAATGGCTAGAGAGTGTGAACCTGGCCTGGCTCGCAGTCTCCTAATTCATCTCAAAGGTGTTCTATCGGGTTGAGGTCAGGGATCTGTGCAGGCCAGTCAAGTTCCTCCAAACCAAACTCGCTCATCCATGTCTTTATGGGCCTTGCTTTGAGCACTGGTCCAAATCATTTGGTGAAGGGTGGATTATGGTGCGGGGTTTGGCTTGGCCCCTTAGTTCCCATGAAGGGAACTCTTAAGGCGTCAGCATACCAAGACATTTTGGATAATTTCATGCTCCCAACATTGTGGAAACAGTTTGGGGATGACCCCTTCCTGACCCAACATGACTACGCACTAGTGCACAAAGCAAGGTCCATAAAGACATTGATGAGTGAGTTTGGGGTGGGGGAATCTTCACTGGCCTGCACAGAGTCCTGACCTAAACCTGATAGAACACCTTTGTGTGTTAGAGCAGAGACTGCAACCCGGGCCTTCTTGTCCACATCAATCCCTGACCTCATATGCTTCTGGAAGAATGGTCAAACATTCCCATAGACACACTCCTAAACCTTGTCGGCAGCCTTCTCAGAAGAGTTGAAGCTGTTATAGCTGCAAAGGGTGGGCTAACTCAATATTGAACCCTATGGACTAAGACTGGGATGCCTTTAAAGTACATGTCTGTGTAAAGGCAGGCGTCCCAATACCTTTGGTAAAATAGTGTGTGTGTGTGTATATATATATTATACCGGGTGGCCCCGCCCCCCTCTGACGCTACGGGGAAGCCATAGGGATGTCCCCGTGCATCAGAGGGGGCGTTTTTTTTTGTTTTTTTTCAGTCCGGCAGCGGAGCAAGAGAAGAAGAAGAAGACTTCATGGGACAGTTTTTTTTTTTTTTTTTCTAATAAAGGATTGGCCCCAAGCTGTGTCATGTCATTTTTACCATTTTGACACTTTTTTTGTGAAATGGTAGGGGTACATTTGTACCTCGTTACCGTTTCACACAGGAGTGAAGGCCGGGATCTGGGGTTCCCTTGTTAAAGGGGGCTTCCAGATTTCGATAAGCCCCCCACCCACAGACCCCCACAACCACCGGCAAGGGTTATGGGGATGAGGTCCTTGTCCCCATTAACATGGGGACAAGGAGCTTTGGGGGGCTACCCCAAAGCACCCTCCCTATGTTGAGGGCAAGTGGCCTGGTACGGTTCAGGAGGGGGGGCGCTCTCCCGTCCCCCCCTCTTTTCCTGCGGCCTGCCAGGTTGCATGCTCGGATAAGGGTCTGGTATGGACGCCTTTTTTTTTTAAATTTTGGCACGGGGTTACCCTTAAAATCCATACCAGACCTGAAGGGTCTGGTATGGATTTTGAGGGGGAACCCCACACCATTTTTTTTTACATTTTGGCTCGGGGTGCCCCTTAATATCCATACCAGACCTGAAGGGCCTGGTATGGAATTTGGGGGGACCCCCACGCAATTTTAAAAAAAAATTTTGGTTGGGGGTTCCCCTTAATATTCATACCAGACCCAAAGGGCCTGGTAATGGACTGTGGGGGAATCCCATGCCGTTTTTTTCAATGACTTTTATGTGTATTTCCGGGACCGACAATTCATTATAGCCGCAAGTAGTTTTGAATGACTTTTTTTCCTTTAGAAATGTCATTTTGCTGTCAGACTGTTCTAAACATGGGAAACATGCACCACTTTGCAGGCATACTATAGACACCCCCCAGGTACGAAATTTAAAGGAATATTTCACTTTTATTGTTTCACTTTAAGCATTATTAAGATCACTGCTCCCGAAAAAACAGCAGTTTTTAAAACGTTTTTTTGCATTGATACATGTCCTCTGGGGCAGGACCCGGGTCCCCAAACACTTTTTATGACAATAACTTGCATATAAGCCTTTAAAATGAGCACTTTTGATTATTCGTGTTCGTGCCCCTTAGACTTTAACAGTGTTCGCGTGTTCGAACAAATTTTTTGCCTGTTCGCATGTTCTGCTGCGAACCAGAACCAGTGTTCGGCTCATCCCTAGTGCTAAGCCCACTTACTGTGAAAAAGTACCCCGAAGTAATAGGTCCTATCCTAGTAATAGAATGAAAGTACCTGTGTCTCAACCATGGGATATAAACTCCTCTATGTGGGAGAACTGAAGGGATTCCTCCTAAGCAATGGTGGCCACTAATAAGAGATAATGTAGAGGGGGAGGGTGCTCCAGCCCAAGAGACCTAAACGCTGTAACAAACTGTTACGTTTGGTGTTTTCAGGTGTTTTTACATTATAGGGAGTGTTTTTACTGAAAAAAGGCAAAATATGCTAACTCCAAAAAACGCAAAAAAACTCCAATAAACGGTATTCAGAAATGCAGCTAACCGCGTTTTTAATTTTGCTTTTTCCTGGCAGCAGCACTGGCGTTTTTTAAACGTGCTGTGTGCATGAGGACTTAAAGTGGAATGAAACCCTCCTATCCTTTACAGACAAGGAAGCTGCTTCTGTTTGATTTGCAACTGCCATGGTGCTGCACATGTTATCAGTTATGACACCAGCCATTTGATGGTTTGACAGTTTGGTTGAGGACACAATCAAATGTGACAGTTTGCAATCCCGGCATTCCGGATATGTGACTGTTTTTTTAAACTGTTAAATCGATGGGTTTAGTTCAGCTTTATGGTTTACTGCTGGGGCTCTGGGCTTCAGCAAAATGGCAGCCGCCCAGCAAGAAGAAACGGGAGCAATGCTGGAGGAAATTTACAGCACACACTAATGTTGGTAGGATAATGTTGGAAGGCAACATGATTTAATATCATATTTCTGGAGTTTCTTTCTGGTTGATACAACCAAGCCTTTGCTTTCTTGGGGGCAGTCTGGAATGTCTTTGAAGCATATCTGAAAGAAGAGATCAGGCCTCCATCAAGGCTGAACAACCCCTGGCTCCGGATTATCTGTTGTTATAACGCTATGCAAGCAAACTTGAAAGGGACCATAGCTGACAAGATGATTGATGCATGTTCTGCTACAGAAGATCAAAAGATCAAAGGCATTGAAGAATGGCATGGACAATGCTGCCCCTAGAGGCCAATACAGCAGGACAGACAGTAATATAATATATTGAGGAGGACTGCCCCATAAGTACTGTGATTCATCAAAAGTCTAGATGGGATGGCAATAGGGTCGGGTCTGGATGGTGTATGATTGAAGTATAAAAGGACTGAATGAGTCAGAGAGCTTCCTCTCTCTAACCTTTTCGCTCTTCACTGAAGCCTGGTGGCTCTTTGAGCCGCATGACTCCCTCTTTTGCCATCCTGAGCACAGCCGACTAAACAATATCTCGAGGAAAGCATTGTGATAAGTATCTTTGATGTTCTTTTGCCATACACTCGGTGTAATTCTCTATAGTATTTCAATGCTAGCATATTCCTATTTTCTTGGGAAATAAATAAGACATTGTTTTACTAAGCAGTGTATTTGTTTTCATAGTTAACCTTATATCATTGTGCTTATCAGAGTTTTAATAGACTAGCTAACTAGGGGAATAGACAAGTTAATACATATATGCAATAAATAGAGGGAATCCATAACCACCTCGAATAATATTTATTGTACCAGTTATTTCAATATGGAATGTAAGTTCCTTACTAAAGTTCCTTGCTAAAGAACATGATCAAGTTGTTATGGGTAAAGTTCCGCTTTAAAAAATGCACACCTCTGTGTTTCACTGATTTTTTGTTACTCTAATCTTGCTATGTCTCGTGAGATTACAGTAACAGGAGGCATTCTCCACAGTTCATAGCATTTGTAGATCGCTTCACTCCTCAAAAGGAGAAGCAATCTACACCGCTTCGTATACAGGCACTTAGAGGAGAGCGATCTCCGGTGAGATTGCCCGCTGCTTGATAAATGCACTATGTGTGGTGACCTGTGTTTTTCTGCACCGAATAAATGCAGGTCACCGCTAGGGCACATAGAATTCAAATTGTTTTCTATGTGCCCTATTCACATTGCAGTACTGGCGTGATGTGTGGTGTGCTACAGTGAGGAAAAAATGTAGCATGTCTGCATTTTTAGGCATCGCAGTGGATGGCACAGCATGTCACTGTACAGCATCGCAACCCACTGCAACCTCCAAAGATGAATCTGTGGTGTGGTCTGTAGAGCAGCAAATCCTGTGAAGCACAGCTCAAGTGCTTCACTGCTAACCTTACCCAGTTCATTGTCTTTGTCACATTACATTAGCTGTTTGTTATGTATTGTTTTTTGGAAAGCAGGCCCCATGACTTTTTTTTTTTAACTGCACCCCCAGATCAGACTGGTTAGATGTGTCCCTGTCTCTAAAGGATGGTCAGGATGTCCTGAAATGCTTCTCTTTCTGTGGTGCCCTTGGGTGGTGTAAACAACATTTATGTAGTGACGGGAATGCCATTCTCTGCATTATTCACTTGTGAGCCCAGGGCAGCTTGATGACTAGGGTTGCCACCTGTCCGAGATTCACCCGGACAGTTCAGGTTTGGAATCATGCGTCTGGGTTTCAGATTGCCTGAAACCCGGACACATTATTTTTAGACCTGACTATGGCTTCCCAGCAGGGTTCCTGGCTGCAATGGTCTGTTACACTCTCTTTCACACTGCCCTTAGCCAGCCCTAACACCCCCCAAACACACACAGACGAGAGAGTAGAGAGGGCTTGATCTGCTCTTCTTCCTCCCGACCCCACCCCTCTATGTCTGCCCGCACTTCAATCCCTGGCGCTGTGCCTTTAAAAAAGGAAAGTGTGGGCCGGAAATTTAAATTCCAGCAGCCCTAAATACATCTGGATGAGAGGTGCTGACTGCCAAGGGGTGAGTGAGCTCACCATCCATCCCTGTCTGTGACTGAAGTCCCCCCTCTCTCTCTCCTGCCTCTGTGTGAGTAAGCAAAGGTCAATCAGGGTTCTCAGAGCACCCCTTATATTCAGAGTTCCCCTTTACACCAGAGGCCACAGTGTTCCCCCTTACATCAGACATCAGAGTCCACTCCGTTCATCAGAGTTCTCAGTGTCCCCCTTAATCAGGGTTCCCAGAGCATCCCTCATGTCAGAGTCCCCAGAGTTCTCCCTTATATCAGAGTCCCCAGAGTTCTCCCCTACATCAGAGTCTGCAGAGTCCCCCCTTACAATGTAAGGGAACTCTGCGAGTTTAGATGTAAAATGGGAACTCTGTGGACTCTGATGTAAAGGGGAACTCTTGTTATTAACTTCATATGATTAGAAATGTTATTTAATAGCAAAATATATGTATAGTTTATACTACAAAAAAAATAAAATGGCTGTGCTCTGCTAAAGTGTTCGGGTTTGACTTGAAGAAAAGGTGGCAACCCTATTGATGACACACCTCCAAGGGCTAGCACAGAATGCCAGCTGAATTACACCTGCCATCATTCAACCTGAAAGAAGACCAGGGGCCAGAGGAGGATGTGGAGTGCAGTAGGGTAGTACTGCTTTGGGACTGCTTTGGGACAGCAGCACGCCAAACCCAATTCAGCACTCAAAAAAAAAAAAAAAGTTTAGATTCAGCCGGGTTTTGTTTTAAGACCCAAGCTTGTTTACAAGATCCAGCTGGGTCAAGACATATTGCTCCGTTCACATCTAGGCGTTTTTGGGCGATTTTCTACTCTAAGCCTCAGCTCTAAAGAGCCCAACATGACAAATCCCATTCATTTCAATGGCCCCTGTTTACATCTGAGCGTTCTGTTGCCTTAAGCAACATGTCGTCACTCAAAAAAGTACATAGGCTTCTTTTTTGGCAGATTACAGGTATTTTACTGCTTTTCATGGGTCACTTGTCAACTCAAAACGTCTGTACAAACACTGCAAAAACGCCAGAAAAAATGCCTGTAAAAAACAAAAATGTCCCATTGCAGGGATTTTCCTTCACTTCCTGTCCCATAGCCAAACAGGAAGTGAGAGGAAATCCCTGCAATTTATAGGAATCCCTTGAGGCCCCCCAGGTTGCCAGGATTAGTGTCCCAATTTGAAGATTTCCCCTCTTTTACTTTTCTGTGGACAACCCAAAATTTGGGATTTTCTTTACTTTCACTTTTAGTGATAAACAGGACAAACATAGAGGGAGAATCTCCCTAATGGGGGGCACTGACAGGTGTTTTAACCACTTCAGCTCCAGAAGGTTTACCCCCTCCCCCTTCATGACCAGGCCATTTTTTGCGATACGGCACTACGTTACTTTAACTGACAATTACATGGTTGTGCGACGCTGTACCTAAATAAAATGTATGTCCTTTTATTCCCCACAAATAAATACATTTTGGTGGTATTTGATCACCTCTGTGGTTATTATTATTTGCTCTATAAACAAAAAAAGACCAAAAATTGTGAAAAAAACCCCCAATATTTTTTACTTTCTGCCATAAAACATACCCATTAAAAAAAAAAAAAAAAAAATTGCATTTCTTCACCAATTTAGGCCAATATGTATTCTGCTACATATTATTGGCAAAAAAAACCCCAGTAAGCATATATTGATTGGTTTGTACTAAAGTTATAGAGTCTACAAAACTATAGGATATACTTTTGGAGGTTTTTTTTATTTTTTACATTTTTTTATTGGATATGTTTTAGAGTAGAAAATAAAAACTGTTGTTTTTTTTTTCTTTTTTTCAAAATTGTCAGTTCTTTTTTGTTTATAGCGTAAAAAATAAAAAACGTAGCCCCGGACCATTTGGCTGCCCAAAGACCAGAGCACTTTTTGCGATTCGGCACTGTGTCGCTTTAACTGACAATTGCGCCGTCGTGCGACGTGGCTCCCAAACAAAATTGACGTCCTTTTTTTCCCACAAATAGAGCTTTCTTTGGGTGGTATTTGATCACCTCTGCGTTTTTTATTTTTTGCATTATAAACAAAAAAATAGCGTCAATTTTGAAAAAAACGCATTATTTTTTACTTTTTGCTATAATAAATATCCCCAAAAAATATATAAAAAAACATTTCAGTTTAGGGCGATACGTATTCTTCTACATATTTTTGGTAAAAAAAAAATCGCAATAAGCATTTATTGTTTGGTTTGAGCAAAAGTTATAGCGTATACAAAATAGGGGATAGTCTTATGGCATTTTTATTAATAATTTTTTTTTTTACTAGTAATGGCGGTGATCAACGATTTTTATCGTGACTGCGACATTATGGCGGACACATCGGACACTTTTGGCGCGATTTTGGGACCATTCACATTTATACAGGGATCAGTGCAATTAAAAATGCATTGATTACTGTGTAAATATGACTGGCAGTGATGGGGTTAACCACTAGGGGGCAGTGAAGGGTTTAAGTGTGTCCTAGGGAGTGATTCTAACTGTGGGGGGGGGGCGTGGCTATGTGTGACACGACACTGATCACCGCTCCTGATTACAGGGAGTGGTGATCAGTGTCCTGTCACTAGGCAGAACGGGGAAATGCTTGTTTACACAAGCATTTCCCCGTTCTTCCTCACCGTGAGACGATCGCGGGTATCCCCGCGGATATCGGGTCATCACACTAACGGAGGTCGCGGCGGGTGCGCGCGCGCCCGCAAACCACTTCTTAAAGGGCGATGGACAGGTACATTAATCTGCCTGTACGTGCCCTTCTGCCGACGTATGTCGGCGTGAGCCGGTCGGCAAGCGGTTAAATACCACCAAAAGAAAGCTCTATTTGTGGGAAAGAGGACATCAATTTTATTTACAGTGTTGCACGACCACGCAATTGTCAGTAAAAGTAACGCAGTGCCTAGCGTAAAAAATGGCCTGGTCAGTAGGGGGGGGGGGGGTAAATCTTTCGGAGGTCAAGTGGTTAAACGTGTGAAAAACTCTCAAAAACGTCTCGTGACTTGTTTATATGCTGATAATTCATATCTGGCTGCTGTTCCTGTAAACATTGGCAAAAAGTTGATTGAAAAATGACTGACGAGTTCTCTTTAACAAGCAGCAGTAATATTATTTTGTAATAATCAGACAGTATCTGTAGAGCAGAAAGTTACTTTTATGCTTCTTTTTGGTGTCACAGATTATAGTTTGTTTTGTTCCCGTTTAGAAAAGCTACTTTCCAGCAGGAGCAGCAGGAAGAGCATTTAATGTATACGCATTTGTTTGAATAGAGGCACTCAGCGCTACTGTCTGGAGTTCACCCGGCCGCCTCGTTGCTTAATGCCTAATTTTCTCCTTTGAGATTCATGTTTCTCGTCCTCTGCTCTCAAACTTGCTTTTTTGAATCATTTTCTGATTTTGAACATTGTGTTTATTGTAGGCACAAGCTGTCCACAATTCAACGTTTCCATAATTGCACTAACAAGACACTGATGTGATTTCCAGCTTCGTCCCCTTTATCAGAGCGTAGCCTGTAGCGCTGAGCACAACGATGTAATAGCTAGGGTAATGATGCTTCAAAGAGGTTTAAAGAGCTTTAAATGTTTGACCCAATGTACCCGATAGCTAGCTGTCTCCAAATGGAATCATCTGCGTCTGATTCTGGCAAAAAGTAACAAGAAGAATATTTTTCCATGAACAGGGGTGGCTTGTAATGGCATAGGGGGGAGCGGTTCAGGCAAAGTACATTGCAACAAAGTAAAAGAACTTAAATAAATAGATCTGGCACTTCAGAGTGCTTAACAGACCCGGCTGAATCGGCCACAATAGATCCGCATCATGAAAATAGGCATTCAAAATCTTATATGTGCCAAAGTCTTTTTTTCTGGTGCATGCACACCTGAAGCGTGTTGGAGGGTGTTGTGAGTGCAGCTGCCACTGCCCTGCTAAGCCATGATGCACCTAGGTTTTCCACCTCATCCCGTTACAACCGAACACATATTAATTACACAGGTTCTGTGGCTGATTACGGTGGTAATTAAACTCACTTAGTGCCTTATCTGCATTCATTTAGCCTCAGAACCTGTGTCATTCATATGTGTTTGGGTTTAAAGGCATGAGGAGGCAACCCTAGATGCACCCAGGGCCGTCTTTAAGGCAGGGCAAAAGGAGCAGCTGCCCTGGGCCCTGTCTTTGCTGTGGGGCCCAAAGCAGCTGCCTCATACTTTCCAACTATCCCAGTTTAAATTCCCTTGTCCCTTGAAGTTTTAGTCCTGTGCTGTGTCCCAATATCTCAGTGTGGAGTGCTGGTACTAATGCTGTTCAGCTCTGCCCTATTGTTGTGTACAGATGACTCACCTGCAGACCCTGTGTTTACATGTAAATAACCAGCATTCATATGTAAATAGTGGCGGCATTTCTAAGTAAATAGCTGTGGCCGGCGGCATTGATATGTAAATAAAGGCAACATTCATATGTATATCATGCTCCCCTGCAGTGAGGAGACGATGTGCTGTAACCTCTAGCAACCAATCAGTGAACAGTATTACTGTACAGTAATCTCTAGCAACCAATTAGCAAGCAGAAATAATTTGCTGTAACCTCTAGCAACTAATCAGTGAGCCGTAATGTGTGCTGTAACCTCTAGCAACCAGTCAGTAAGCAGTAATGATATGCTGTACCCACTGGCAACCAATCGCAATTGCTGCCTGATCTGATACAGTAACTGATTTTAAGTCTAGCTGCTATTTATTGTATGTCTCAGAGCAGGTGGAGAGTGAAATTGCATGGGGGGGGGGGCCCAAGAAACTTTTTGCCCAGGGTCCAATCGATATTAAAGACGGCCCTGGATGCACCTCAAGTAAGAGCCAGCACTGAGAATGAGGTGGCCACCCACAGATTGCCCACCCACTTTTTGGTTAGCTGCCAGAAGGAAACACAGCAATCACATGATTTCTGTCTACCTCTGGCACAAGGAGAACCTTGCAGAGGACTGACTCGTCCTCTGCACGGAGCTCTCAGAAGCCATCTTGGAGGAGCCTATTTTTAATTGGACAAGAGAAGCCATATTGGAGCCACAGAGGCTATATACATACCTCCCAACTGTCATTGATTTGGAGGGACTGTCCCTGATTTGGAGCAATGTCCCTCTGTCCCTCATTCCTCCTCATTTGTCCCTTATTTTCTGAACAGTATAGATGTATATAAAATGCACTTTTTATCTATATTAAAGTGTTTCCCAGTGCTAAACCTTACATCTGATTTCTAAATTTCTGCATTTGTACATTCCAAAAGCCAATATGAAGGAATAGTAGTGGTAAAAAAAGCACTTGTGGGTTTAACCAATCAAGTTTTTTTGTACAATTCTCCTTTCAAGGGGCGTGGCAAGGGGGTGTGTCCTATGCCTGCATACTTTTGCTGATAGATGTCCCTCATTCCCATCTCGAAAAGTTGGGAGGTATGTATATATAGTCCCTGCTGGGTCACTTCGGTTCACCCTGCAGTATGGGGAGTATAAAGATAGGCAAAAGGTACACACTGGAGGGGAGAGTTAGGCTTAAAGCGGAGTTCCACCCTAAAGTGGAACTTCCGCTTCACAATTGGCACCTTTCAGGGGGGAGGGGGGTGCAGGTACCTGTATAATACAGGTATCTGCACCCACTTCCGGGAATAGCTAGCCGCAGATAGCCGCAAAACCCCCGCCCACCCCCGTTGTGTTGTGGAAAATACACAGTTCCCACAACACAACGGGGACCAGTGTAGACGCATGCGCAGTAGGGAACCGGGCAGTGAAGCCACAACGCTTCACTTCCTGATTCCCTCAGCGAGAATGGCGGCGGCAGCACCCGAGGATCGAGGGGCGGTTCGGTCTCGGATGCCGACATCGCTGGACCCCTGGACAGGTAGGTGTCCTTATTTTAAAAGTCAGCAGCTGCAGTATTTGCAGCTGCTGACGTCTAAAAAATTTTTTTTCGCGAAACTCCGCTTTAAGTGCAGTGAAAGGTTCCTAAAGAGCAAAGACAGACCAGGGATGGCTTGGAGTGCCACTATGTACTGCTTGGAGTTTGGGGAAGGACCCTGTTGCCCAGACTGCATCTGGATTGGCACATCCTTGCACACTATCTGGGAGGCCCACTGTGTAAGCCTAAGGGGACCTGCCACATGTAAGTTTTATATAAGTGAACTGTCTTCTGACAGAACAGTTCAAGTGTTCCACTTATACAATGTACCTTAGGATAAAAGCCACAGCGTTGTCTAGCCTGGTTCTTTAAATTACTGCCACACAGTTGCCCCTCCTACAAGCATGTGATACACAGCAGCAGGGGTACTCTACGGAAGTTTAAGCTCCAAAAACATGAAAGCGGCACCATATAGCCTTGCCATCAAGGGTAGCAAAACCTGCAAGCCACTTGGTAATAGTGGAAGAAGTGTGTGCAAAGTACTCTCGCTGCTGCACTGAAACTAGAACTCCGTTGCAAACATTGGGTTTGGCCACATGACTGTTGGATAACAGATGTTGTGCTCTTTTATTACCAAAAACCCCTTCTTACTTTCTACTCCCAATAAACCAGACCACACCAACCTTGGGTTATAAAAGGCCGTAGCAGCCTACTTTATTTAAACAATATATAATTATAAATTTCTTATAAACTCTGTCATCAAAATAATCCACCAAAACATCTGTTATTCCCTGCAAACTTTTAACTGAAGAGCGTTGGTCTGCGCTATCGCTTAAAAAACCATTCAGATGTTCCTCACCCACGTAGCACTGCGGTACTTATCAACTATCTCAACTATGCCTCAAGCCGACAAGCTGGCTCAGAGACTAACAATTCCCGCAGTGCCCCATTATCACTTCCCGGTTAACCTCCGTTAACCGGGAACCAAAAACCTCCGGATCTATAACACCGTTAGATCCCCCACTTACTTTTTCCATCTTCCTTCCTTTTCACAGACCAACGCCCGCCACTGCCACGACTATTCCTCTTTCATCACCTGTTGAAAACAATTAAACAATCTCCCTCATACCCGCTTTATCCTAACCTAAAAAAGGGGAGGGTGGGCGGGAACTTTCTTCCAGCTTTCTGTTAACCCCTCCCAGGTTAAACCTATTATATATGACCCCTCCCTTCCTGTCCCTCCCCCTCGGCTCCATCTTAAACAAGCCTTCCCACACTATTACCACCGTCATGCTCCCCCTCCATTTTATGCATTTCATGCTGCATTTCGGGGCTTCCTTGACTGTTGGATAACAGATGTTGTGCTCTTTTATTACCAAAAACCCCTTCTTACTTTCTACTCCCAATAAACCAGACCACACCAACCTTGGGTTATAAAAGGCCGTAGCAGCCTACTTTATTTAAACAATATATAATTATAAATTTCTTATAAACTCTGTCATCAAAATAATCCACCAAAACATCTGTTATTCCCTGCAAACTTTTAACTGAAGAGCGTTGGTCTGCGCTATCGCTTAAAAAACCATTCAGATGTTCCTCACCCACGTAGCACTGCGGTACTTATCAACTATCTCAACTATGCCTCAAGCCGACAAGCTGGCTCAGAGACTAACAATTCCCGCAGTGCCCCATTATCACTTCCCGGTTAACCTCCGTTAACCGGGAACCAAAAACCTCCGGATCTATAACACCGTTAGATCCCCCACTTACTTTTTCCATCTTCCTTCCTTTTCACAGACCAACGCCCGCCACCGCATCCCACGAGTAATACCTTACTCTTGGATGCCCCTCCACACCCTAATGGCTCGCTGTATTCCATCTTGCAGTCCTAATGTCCACAAATCTATCCCCACATCATTAAGGTGGACACCATCGGATCTCAGATACCTCCATGTTTCAAATTCTAGTTCAGGATGTCTAATCGCTAAACAACCATTGCGAACCATAAATTTGCTCACCTCCCTATTGATCTTTTTTCTGGCCCGATTTACACCTTCCACTGACCTAGCCATTCTCCAAGATGTCCTAGCCACCATATCCGACCATATAAAAATAGTCTTGGGAAATATTTCCATCAATCGCCCCAAATCCCTTTTTATATCGCGCGTGATGTCTACCATGGACCTGATGCTTAGATCATTGCCTCCAACGTGTAAAATTAACACATCAGGTGGTCCTTCCCTCCTGGCATATTTCTGTACCTCCGGAAACAATCTACTCCACAACATTCCGGGTATTCCCAACCACTTAATATAAACCTCCTTTTTATCAAAACCTAACTGCCTGCCCTCCCAACGAGCATCGCCCCTTCTTGCCCCCCAGCACACATAAGAATGGCCCATAATCCAGACCATCCCTGGCGCCGCTCCTGTAAATAGAAGAAGACAAGAAAACTACACTAAAACACTAGCCACCAATAAAACTTTTCATGACTAAACGTAATTAAAATCCTATTCCCTTATTCTCTGTCCAACTCCACTACCAACTGAGGCCTAACGTAAGACCTAAACCTGTGTGATTCCCACCTTCCAATGCGTTTTACCGCCTCCACATCTAGCCCAAGTCTGGCTGCTTCCGTGGCCGCCCCTATCCTAAACGAGTGGGATGAAAATTCCTTATCCTGTAAGCCCACTACCTTAAGGCATCTTCTAAAAACTGTTACGAACTGAAATTTAGATAAAAAACTACCGTCCCAGTGCATTAGGAACGGACCTTGTACACATGGACGAACATGTAAGTACCGCTCAACCGTGCCCACCGGGCACAGGCAAGATCCCTGAATCGGGTAAACCCTCACTATCCTGCCTTTTCCCCCTTGATCGGTTTTTGACCTCTTTACCCACAACGTTAAACCGCCACGCTCCACCTGAACTTCCTGCCATCCCAAACCACCTTGAACTTTTTTTGCTGGACTAACCAGCTCGCTTATCCTAAACGCTCCAAAAAAGGCTATCACGAACGCCACCTTAAACAATGCTACTTCATACTCTGAAGAGCATACCTCCCCCAACTTTGCCACTATCCTTCCCAAAATCTCAAACGTCACTGGTCTTCTGGAATCCCTCTTGATTCTCCTTTTCTTATACCCTTTTAGCGCTTGGCGCACCCAAAAATCCTTCGTGACATCCGTCTGACCTTGCAGCTTAAAAAGAAAAGCTAAACCCGCTAGCTGAGTATTTAACACCGCTACCGATGCCCCTTCTTCCATTTTCCTTGCCACGTAATATAGCAACAGCAAACGCAAAGATATACCTGACGGCTCCTCACCGCATTCCTGAACAAATCCCAACCACTCCTTCCATACTTTGGAGTACGCCGCCCAAGTGGCCCCACTTACCGATTGCTGAATCCATCCTGCGATGACGCCAACGGTATCTCCCACAGCCAATCGGGACAAGTTACCCCTCGTTGCTCCGCTTCCGGCGCCAACTCTCGGAACCTGTCCCACTGGAAGCGAGATAACGCATCAGCTACTACATTCTCCACCCCCGGTAAATGAACTGCATGGATGTACACATTCAATTGCAAACACCTTAACACTAAATGCTGTAACAATTTAATCACCGGTGGAGACGATGCTGTTACCCTATTTATCACTTGTACCACCCCCAAATTGTCCCCATGGAAACGCACTTTCAGGTTCCTGAAGTATGAGCCCCATAGCTCCACTGCCAATACTACTGGAAACAATTCCAATAAAACCAAATTTTTGATAAACCCTTCCTCTATCCATGACTGAGGCCAAGGACCCGCACTCCACCGGCCTTGGAAAAACGCCCCAAAACCCGTGGACCCTGCCGCATCAGTGAACAATTCCAGATCGAAATTACTGACCGGTCCAGACATCCACATCGCCCTTCCATTGAATGATTCCAAAAAGGTATGCCATACCCTTAAATCCTCCCTGTGCGATTTTACCAATCGCACAAAATGCCTTGGAGATTTTACTCCACTCGTGCTGGCCGCCAGCCGTCGGCTGAACACTCTGGTAGTATGCGGCAAGCAAAATTTAGCTTACCTAGCACCGATTGCAGCGCTCTAAGTTGCACTTTTTTCAACCCAATTAATCCTGCAATCTCTTTCTTTAAATCTTCCAATTTGTCTTCCGGTAACCTACATTCCATTGCTTCAGAATCTAGAACGATGCCTAGGAACGTGATGACCGTGCAAGGTCCCTCCGTTTTTTCGTCAGCTAATGGAATGCCGAATCTGTCAGCGATATGTTGCAATGTCGCCAATAACACCGCACAGATTCTAGATGATGCCGGCCCTATGCATAGAAAGTCATCAAGGTAGTGAATTATTGAATTCACACCCGACACGTCCCTCACTACCCATTCCAGGAAAGAGCTGAATTGTTCAAATATCGCACATGATATTGAGCAACCCATCGGCAAGCATTTGTCCACGTAAAACTCACCTTTCCACTGGCACCCCAGCAACCTAAAACTATCAGGATGTACCGGCAACAGCCGAAAAGCTGATTCGACATCTGCCTTGGCCATTAACGCTCCTTTTCCATAGCGGCGCACCCAACCCACCGCGGCATCAAATGACGTATAATGCACCGAGCATGCCTCCTGATCAATGGCCTCATTCACCGATCCCCCTTTCGGAAAAGATAAGTGGTGAATGAGCCTAAATTTGTTGTTCTCTTTCTTGGGCACCACACCCAGTGGTGATACCACCAAATTGGCTATTGGTGCCGTCCGAAACGGACCTCCCATTCTCCCCATTGCAACCTCCTTCGCCAGCTTCTCCGAAACCACTTCCGGATGTTGCAATGCGGAACGTAAATTGTTGGGCACTTGTGGAACTACCGTCATCCTGCATGGGATCCTAAATCCCCCCGTAAAACCCTCATCTAGCAACCTCGCTGCTTGGCTGTCGGGATACCTACCGAGAAACGGCCGCATCCTTTCCACTTTCACCGGCGTCCTCCCTTTTTTGTCCAGCGTCACCGGTTCTGCCTTTTCCCTGCTTAAAGCATCTAGATGCTGGATGCGTTCCCCCGCAGCCTGAGCACTCGTGCTTATACTTACATGCTGCACCGAATTTACAGACTCCGGAATTGTATTGCCAACAAACCCCTTTTCTGTTTCCAGCCGAATGTCCCTGGGCTGATGGTCCACCGGCTCCCCCTTGAAAAAGCTGGTTCGGAGCCCTCGTCGTCGTCATCAAGCGCATCCACAAGCTAATGTCCTTGTGGTCCCAACGCAGCTTTGGACGTATCGCTCTCCGCTGCCGGAACTGCTCGTCGTATCTCAGCCAGCCCGTGCCGCCATACACTCTATAGGCCTCCCCTATCGCATCCTGATAGCAGAATAATGCCGAACAGTACTCCGAACAGTACTCCGGGTGCTTCTCCCCTATGACACTGGCCAAAATTGCAAACGCCTGCAACCAATTGACAAATGTTCTAGGTATCAGCCGATACCTCCTCTTCTCTTCATCCTCTTTCTTGGAACTGTCTGGTTTTACTCTATCCAAGTTAAATTTTTCCAAAGGTAGCAGTGAAAATATTTCCACATACTCACCCTTCCACAGCTTCTCCCGTACTTCCTGTTTTAAGTGTGCTCCCAAAGGCCCTTCGTAACACACATACACCTCGCAACGCGCTGCATCCGCCAACCTGGTTATATCCTGCCTCTCTACCGCCTCCACAGCTTTTTCTTTCCCCTGCGCAGAGTCACGAACCGTGGACTCCAGAGCTGGTACCGCCCCCGCCATTGTCGGTGCGGCCGGCCCAACCCCTGCTGTACCAACACTGCCCCCCACTGGTGGGACCCACGCAGCTGCCGGGCCTCCCGCCATACGCTGTCCAGCCTCAAACCTCTGCACTAATTCCTTAATGCCTTCTAAAAAACCCAATAAACCTGATCCCCCCTCCGATGGGACCACCCCCCTCGCACTGTCCTCAGGCCTATGCGTATCCTGTCCTACCCTGCTTCTCCCTTCTAACCCCAGATGTGGTGACTCACCGGGCTGCACAGGCGTTGTCCCATCAGCCGACTGTCTGCTCTCCTCCTCCTCCGCACTCCTGGAAGGGGGGGCCGCCTCCTCTTCTTCAGATGCCTCTTCCTGCTCACCGGAATCCCCGTCGCCTTCTTCAATATCTGAAAGCCCGCCAGGTCTGGGAACCCTGGCTGCCGCCGACATTTGCATCCTCTCCCGCCTCCTTGTTGCGTATCCGCTCGCAGACTTTTGGACAGCCTTTGCAGGGCCGGTGCATGAAACCGCAGCCCTGTAGGCCTCCGCTCTGCCTTCTGCCTGCCTGCCTCTGCCTCTTTCTTGTCCATCCTTCCTCATATCCCCTGCCGCAGAATTGGACGGCCCAGGGATAGCAGGCACTCTCCTGGCATTCGTAGCAGGGCCCTCCGCCGTTGTCCGGGGGGCGGGGCTCGCGCTCCCGACTCTTCCTCTTCTCCCCATCCCGCCATGAGTACACTCTCGCTCCTTGTACCTTGCCGCCGTGGGAATGGTCTCTCTTCCGTTCGCCCGGCCTGCCTTCTTCTTCGCCGGTGGTCCTCCTTGCTCCCCATGCGCCGCCCGTTCAGGAGAGAAACGCTCGGGCGGACGGGACCTCCGCGCTCTGACGCCGCTCCTCTCTCCCGTGCTTGTCTGAGGTCCTGCCCGCTCTATAGCAGACCCGATCGCCTCCATTAGCCAGTCCGTGCCCCTCACTGCAGCCTCCGCACGTAGTTGTGCCATGATGTGCTCCACTTCTGCCATGCTGCTCCTAACTTTCTTCCAGCTTTCTGTTAACCCCTCCCAGGTTAAACCTATTATATATGACCCCTCCCTTCCTGTCCCTCCCCCTCGGCTCCATCTTAAACAAGCCTTCCCACACTATTACCACCGTCATGCTCCCCCTCCATTTTATGCATTTCATGCTGCATTTCGGGGCTTCCTTTATGCTAACAGTGAGGGGGGCTTAAACGGGCATAGATAACTAGAACCTGAGCTTACTCACTGTATTCACAGCATGCATGTGTCACAGTCTTTTTACCCACAAAATATCTGTGGCGTAAGCGAAGTCTCACAGATATACAGTTGCAATAAAAAGTATGTGAACCCTTTTGGAATGATGTGGATTTCTGCACAAATTGGTCATAAAATGTGATCTGATCTTCATCTAAGTCACAACAATAGA
This sequence comes from Lithobates septentrionalis, assembly GCA_037952835.1. Taxonomy (NCBI): domain Eukaryota; kingdom Metazoa; phylum Chordata; class Amphibia; order Anura; family Ranidae; genus Lithobates; species Lithobates septentrionalis. The sequence continues at coordinate 1,297,013 of JBBDGP010000964.1, read as the reverse complement.
CAATCACAGTCTACTTAAACTAATAACACACAAATAATTAAATGTTATCATGTTTTTATTGAACACACCATGTAAACATTCACAGTGCAGGTGGAAAAAAAGTATGTGAACCCCTAGACTAATGAGATCTCCAAAAGCTAATTGGAGTGAGGTGTCAGCCAACTGGAGTCCAATCAATGAGATGAGATTGGAGGTGTTGGTTACAGCTGCCCTGCCTATAAAAAACACACACCAGTTATGGGTTTGCTTTTCACAAGAAGCATTGCCTGATGTGAATGATGCCTCGCACAAAAGAGCTCTCAGAAGAATTAAAAATTAAGAATGGTTGACTTGCATAAAGCTGGAAAGGGTTATAAAAGTATCTCTAAAAGCCTTGCTGTTCATCAGTCCACGATAAGGCAGATTGTCTATGAATGGAGAAAGTTTAGCACTGCTGCTACTCTCCCTAGGAGTGGGCGTCCTGCTAAAGACTTACAAAAGTCTCTGGCATATGCTAACATCCCTGTTAGAGAATCTATGATACGTAAAACACTAAACAAGAATGGATTTCATGGGAGGATACCACAGAGGAAGCCACTGCTGTCCAAAAAAAACATTGCTGCACGTTTACAGTTTGCACAAGAGCACCTGGATGTTGTACAGCAGTACTGGCAAAATATTCTGTGGACAGATGAAACCAAAGTTGAGTTGTTTGGAAGAAACACACAACACTATGTGTGGAGAAAAAGAGGCACAGCACACCAACATCAAAACCTCATCCCAACTGTGAAGTATGGTGGGGGGGCATCATGGTCTGCGGCTGCTTTGCTGCATCAGGGCCTGGATGGATTGCTATCATCGAAGGAAAAAATAATTCCCAAGTTTATAAAGACATTTTTCAGGAGAACTTAAGGCCATCTGTCCACCAGTTGAAGCTCAACAGAAGATGGGTGTTGCAACAGAACAACGACCCAAAGCATAGAATGGCTTGAACAACAGAGTGGCTTGAACAGAAGAAAATACGTCTTCTGGAGTGGCCCAGTCAGAGTCCTGACCTCAACCCGATTGAGATGCTGTGGCATGACCTCAAGAAAGCGATTCACACCAGACATCCCAAGATTATTGCTGAACTGAAACAGTTTTGTAAAGAGGAATGGTCAAGAATTACTCCTGACCATTGTGCACGTCTGATCTGCAACTACAGGAAAAGTTTTGTTGAAGTTATTGCTGCCAAAGGAGGTTCAACCAGTTATTAAATCCAAGGGTTCACATACTTTTTCCATCTGCACTGTGAATGTTTACATGGTGTGTTCAATAAAAACATGGTAACATGTAATTCTTTGTGTGTTATTAGTTTAAGCAGACTGTGATTGTCTATTGTTGTGACTTAGATGAAGATCAGTTCACATTTTATGACCAATTTGTGCAGAAATCCATATTATTCCAAAAAGGTTCACATACTTTTTATTGCAACTGTAAAACTGTCAAGGACACCTCCATAAGTCGAGAGAAGGGTCCTGTGCACACGCCAGGCCCAGGCCCAAGGTCACCTCCCAGACTGGGGAGCTCCCCCAAAGGCCCCCGACAGCCTAACACTCCATCTCCAGCTTCCACCCGAACAACTCCTTTCCCAGCTTCCTAGAAAACACTAGAACATTCTGGAAAGAAGTGGGGGGGGGGGGGCGATGATGCTGCCAGTGAGTCACCCAGGCCTTGAAATGTACCTACTCTCACAAAAACATGCACTATCCTTCTAGCACACTAGCGGGTGCTACACTCACCCCCCACCCCCCTAACATCCAGCTAGTTCCTTAGCTGGGAATTTACAAAAACAGGCTCCTGGGCCCAGGAGCAAGGGCATCTCACAAAAAATACAGTTTTGAAAGGGGAAAAGGGAACATACTAGGACGGGGCTATGCACAAATAAATACCTACAAAAAATAAAGTGATATATATACAGTAAAACCTTGGATTGCGAACATAATTCGTTCCAGAAACATGCTTGTAATCCAAAGCACTCTTATATCGAAGCAAATTTCCCCATAAGAAATAATGGAAACTCAATTAATTAGTTCCACAACCATTTATTCATAAGTGCTTCAGTTTATAGTCCATATAAAAAGATGATAGCAATGTGATTATAAAATAAAATGTCCATCCACAAATGGCAGCCTCTACAAGGGGATTAGAAGCAAAATCCAGCAGGAGCTACAGATTATAAAAGAGAAGAGAGGCATCCTTAAGTCTGGCAATATGGTTACGTTTAATGAAGGTACAACATTTAGCAACTCAGATGGTTGATGATTTAGAGCCGGTTCACACAGGGGCGACTTGTGAGACGACCTAGCCGCCTGACAAGTCACCTCCCGTTCTGTACAATGGAACCGTTCTAATAGGAGCGACGCAAGTCGCTCCGACTTAGAAAAAGGTTCCTGTACTACTTTGGGGGCGACTTGGGGCGACTTGCATAGACTTCTATACAGAAGTCGTTTTGCAAGTCGCCGCGGAAGTCGTTTGCAGGTCGCCTCGCTGAGGCAACCTGCAAGTCGTGCCGCCCCTGTGTGAACCGGGGCCAAAAGAGGCACATCTAAGTATGCAGGCATCCGGGGTAAAGCTGTCCACATAGACCATCCTCTGCACCTCCGCTGCCACCGCTGTCAGTCTGCGATCATGACCGGGAAGACTACCCTGCAGTAGAGCGATCTGAAAGCGAGGCTTGAAGCGCTTGTGGAGTGCATCGTGGAACGGAAGATGTCGATGGCAGTGCGGAGGATGGTCTATGTGGACAATTTTACCCCAAATGCCTGCATATTAGATGTGCCTGTTTTAATCATGAGTTGCTAAATGTAGTACCTTCATTAAATGTAACCATATTGCTACACTTAGAGGCACCTTTCTTTTATACTTGATTGTGACATGGTGCTACTCTTATATCAAGACATCGCTTGTTTATCAAGTCAATATTTATATAAAATAAATTGCTTGTCTTGCAAAAGCTCTCAAACCAAGTTACTCTCAATCCAAGGTTCTACTGTATTTTTTTCAGTATTTACAGCATATATTATATATTACACTATACACCTAATTACAGGTCCCTGTAGCTAACAGCAATATAACACAGCATCACATTTTGAGCCAGAGCACTTCCCCCTTAAGGGAAATTCTCTGCCTGCAGGACTTTTTTTACTCCATCCGTAAACCGAATAGACAGCCCTTCATACTGCAACCTGCAGTGAGAAGAGATAGAAAAACAAAACATCCTATTTCTAATAGCTATCCACACATTTACATAGTTTTCTGTCAGTAGGGGGTTATCAGCCTGCTGACAGAAACACAAACACCAAATCCACAGGTATCACTTTAAGCACAGTTTTCTTTCTTTTGTTCTGTCAGTAGGGGGTTATCAGCCTGCTGACAAACACAAACAGAAGGGGGAAAAATACAGCACAAAAGTAAACAGTTCTCTTTGGAGTTCCTGGTAGGAGAGGCCGCTCCCCGGACTATCAGGCTCCTTTAAGAGTTAAAGGCAGGCCTGTACTGGCCATAGGGACTACCGGGAGATTCCCGGTGGGCCGATGGCTCAGTGGGCCAGTCAGGTGCAGTCCTGGAGCCGCTCCTCTCTGACAGTGAGTGATCGCAATTTCACTCCTGTCAGGAGGAGAAGCTTCCTTCCATTAGGCGTTATGCTCCCTCTAGCCTGCAGGGGGAGATAGACCAATGGCAGACTTTCCTTCCTCTCTCCCCTATCACTTGTTATCACATGACTGGAGAGAGGAACGAGAAGCTGCCTTCAAAATGGTGAGTACATGTGGGAGGGGGAGGAGAGGGAGGACACTGATGTGAAGGGCTGCTGATCGGGGCTCTCTGATGTCGACTGTGATGTGCAGTGGGCTGTTGGTGGGGACTCTGATGTGAAGTGGGCTGCTGGTGGGGACTCTGATGTGAAGGGAGCTGCTGATTGGGACACTCTGATGTAAGGGGGACACTCTGATGTAAGGGGGACGCTGTTGGGGACACTCTGATGTAAGGGGGCGCTGTTGGGGACACTCTGATGTAAGGGGGATGCTGTTGGGGGCACTCTGATGTAAGGGGGACGCTGTTGGGGACACTCTGATGTAAGGGGGACACTCTGATGTAAGGGGGATGCTGTTGGGGACACTCTGATGTAAGGGGGGGCGCTGTTGGGGACACTCTGATGTAAGGGGGGCACTGTTGGGGACACTCTGATGTAAGGAGGATGCTGTTGGGGACACTCTGATGTAAGGGGGATACTGTTGGGGACACTCTGATGTAAGGAGGGTGCTTTTGGGGACACTCTGATGTAAGGGGGACGCTGTTGGGGACACTCTGATGTAAGGGGGGCGCTTTTGGGGACACTCTGATGTAAGGGGGACGCTGTTTGGGGACACTCTGATGTAAGGGGGATGCTGTTGGGGACACTCTGATGTAAGAGGGGAGCTGTTGGGGACACTCTGATGTAAGGGGGACGCTGTTGAGGACACTTTGATGTAAGGGGGACGCTGTTGGGGACACTCTGAGGTAAGGGGGACGCTGTTGGGGACACTCTGACGTAAGAGGGGAGCTGTTGGGGACACTCTGATGTAAGGGGGACGCTGTTGAGGACACTTTGATGTAAGGGGGACGCTGTTGGGGACACTCTGATGTAAGGGGGACGCTGTTGGGGACACTCTGACGTAAGAGGGGAGCTGTTGGGGACAATCTGATGTAAGGGGGACGCTGTTGGGGACACTCTGATGTAAGGGGGGCGCTGTTGGGGACACTCTGATGTAAGGGGGGCGCTGTTGGGGACACTCTGATGTAAGGGGGTGCTGTTGGGGACACTCTGATGTAAGGGGGACGCTATTGGGGACACTGTTGGGGACACTCTGATGTAAGGGGGATGCTGTTGGGGACACTCTGATGTAAGGGGGGCGCTGTTGGGGACACACTGATGTAAGGGGGTGCTGTTGGGGACACTCTGATGTAAGGGGGGTGCTGTTGGGGACACTCTGATGTAAGGGGGGCGCTGTTGGGGACACTCTGATGTAAGGGGGACTCTGTTGGGGACACTCTGACGTAAGAGGGGAGCTGTTGGGGACACTCTGATGTAAGGGGGACGCTGTGAGGGACACTCTGATGTAAGGGGAACGCTGTTGGGGACACTCTGATGTAAGGGGGATGCTGTTGGGGACACTCTGATGTAAGGGGGGTGCTGTTGGGGACACTCTGATGTAAGGGGGCGCTGTTGGGGACACTCTGATGTAAGGAGGTGCTGTTGGGGACACTCTGATGTAAGGGGGACGCTGTTGGGGACACTCTGATGTAAGGGGGACACTGTTGGGGACACTCTGATGTAAGGGGGACGCTGTTGGGGACACTCTGATGTAAGGGGGGCGCTGTTGGGGACACACTGATGTAAGGGGGGTGCTGTTGGGGACACTCTGATGTAAGGGGGGTGCTGTTGGGGACACTCTGATGTGAGGGGGGCGCTGTTGGGGACACTCAAAATTAAAGTGGGCCAGTCATGAGGAAGTCCAGGGCCAATTTTTTGTCCCAGTCCAGCCCTGGTTAAAGGCAGAACTTTGACCTCACCCAGAGTCCCTCAGTAAGAACGTCCATCAAACTAGCTCCAATCAGGGTGGCAGGCCTGTCTTAGTCCTGCAAAAAAAAGTCAGAAAAAGAAGGAACACAGTTTGCATCCCTCATGGCAGTCCATGTTGCACGATTTCCAAGGTGAGCTGCAGTCTCTTATGCATTGAAATGCGGGTCAGGCAATCTTTTCCTACTGCCCCTTCTTCTCCGATGGAGACCGAATGGCTCCTTGCAGGCCGTCCTGCTTTCATGATCACTACTCTGTCTCTGTAATCTGCTCTCCCGAGCCTCCATTCCCTACAAATGTCCTCAAAGCGGGCCCAGGTCTCCTCACTTTCTGGCACCCACAGTGGCTTAGGGATGTGCAGATACTCCCAAACCAGGTCATCCTCCCACTCTCCCCTGGGAGTTCACAACAATGTCCATGGTCTTGGGAGGGACATAAGGGTAATCCAGACTCCACTCCAAAGCAACTTTACGCTAAACTTCCAGCTGGAACCTGGAAAACCTGGGCAGTTCTCTGGGCTTTGGAGGACCTCCTGACCCACTGCCTGTATTCAGCTGCTCTGGTCTGGGTGGTGGAGGGTCTGTTGTAGAAGAGTTGTCTACTGCTGATGGGGGCTCCTGCAGCTTCATCAGTTCCCATAGCTGGATCTTACACACCTACACCCCGGACTGAATCTCCTAGACCTGGGAGAGTTCTATCTCCCATTCCTCCTCCAAGCTGCTGTGGGACGACCAATCTGCTATCTCTTCCAGGGACCCACCTGGGAGAACCCCAATCTATGGCCCTGTTCTCGCATCCCCCTTCTGGCTCACCTGAGGGCTCATCCCGCTCCAACACTGGCTCCTTCCTTTTGGTTCCTGCTGAGCAGTACTTACAGTTACCAGGTCCCTGACCAGGCCGCAGGTCACGACAGGCTCCTCTTCCCTTATGTCACTGATGTTCGCAGGGGTGTCACCAGGCTCAGACTCCAGCCCGCCTTTAAGTGATGATTCCAAGGCCTGCTCCGGCCTTCCAGGACTTCCGCGGCTGCACACGACACAGTCCTGACTGCAGATTCACATTGTAGTACTGTGGCTCCTGCTGGCTGGATGCAAGCTGGGTGAGTGGTCAGTGTCTGCTCCTGCAGATCCGGCAGCCAGGTCAGCGCTGGAAACAGCTGGAAGAGCACATTTCGCCATCTTGTTCCTCTGCCTCATGGTGTCTGCTAGCAGGCAAAGCTGGGTCTCCTCTAGGGCGTGGCACCGTCCCTTCTCTTCCAGACAGGCTGGCATCTGTGAAACTGATAGGCAGGCCCCTCCCTTGGCGTGCTGCTGTAACCCCTTGTTAGACAAACTGAAAGTTGCAGGCACACTGGAACTAGCAATACTTGTTCTGGTATGCCGCTTGGCAACGACTGTGCCCGAGCAACTGAAGGCAGATGACTGCTGACTTTTTCGGTGGTTGCTGGTAGCAACAATAAAGTTTGTGGCCCATGCCTCACTGAAGGGAACACTTTTTTAGCACAGTCCAACCTGCAGGAACCCGCAGGCTTAACTCGATCACCCCCGGTACAGTAGACATCTTCAGGCACACTTTACTGTATAAAGCAGGAGCTTGAAGCAAAAGGATATCCAGCAATAGCAGATCGCTGGACATATTTGTAATCCATGGGCGCGAACTGTATTTGCCATGGGTGACAGCACATGGTAGAAAGTCACTGAATTGCAGATTTAGAGCACAAGTGTCAGTTCCAGCCGTGGTTGGGTGACTGCTTGCTATGGACGATGGCACTTGTTACTGTAGTACTGAGTAGCAGGCAGAGCACAAAAATCCTTCCCCTGAGTTCAATCCCTCAATTGGTGGAACAAAGTACAGTTCCCCCGGCTCAGTCAACTTTGGTTGCTAGGGGCAACAGCTGGCAGGTTACATGTGAACAGACGTCCTGGATCGAGCCCCCAAAAGTACCCTCTTGAGGGATGCTGAGTGTTGTGGTCTCTCTGTTACCCTGCCCAGCCAGGCACACAGTTCTCATTCACCCTCAGGCAGAAAACCAGTCCCTCAACTTTGTTTTGGATTTTTATTGGGGGAAATAAACTTGGATGGGGATGGGATACTCATGAGATGCCCAAACTGATTGCAGAAAAAAAAAATATGGGACCGACTATATACACCTCCGGTATATACAACTACGATCTTCAACTTCAGCACATCACTTGCTTGCAGACTATCTCTCCTCAACACCTCCAGCACATCATTTGCATGCACTTCCCGGACCAGCTAGCCCTGATTTGTAGGCCTGACACTGGCTCAGCAATGCCTAGTGTGAATGCTGTTTGCAGGCAGGGTCTGCGGGCCCCTTTAGTGTAGCAAAATGGTAGGTAGTCTTAGTGCTAGCTGCCCATGACTGGGGAGCTCCCTCAAAGACCCCGACAGCCTAACACTCCATCTCTAGCTTCCATCTGAACAACTCCTCCCCCAGCTGGGCTGGGTATTTAAGGAGGCCTGCGCCCTGCCAATTTAGGTTGGGGATAGGTCAGGGCTCCCTAGAACACTACAGACAGCTCCACCTCCCCTCTCCTCCTTCCTTTTCAGAAAACACTAGAACATTCTGGAAATAAGTGGGAGGTCTCAATGATGCTGCCTGTGAGTCACCCAGCTCTACTCTGAGTCACTCCCAACCCAGATCAAAACACACCCAGGCCTGGAAATGTACCTACTCTGACAAAACATGCACTATCCTTCTAGCACACTAGAGGGTGCTACATGAAGTTAGTGCCCATATAAATACCAACTGTTGGTGGGGTCTGGTCAGTCGGGGTATGGGAGTAGAACACCCCAGAGCTGCAAAGATGTAGTCCTACACTGAATTGATTTAAAAGGTCCTGTTGTGTTGCTATGGCTATTTTGGTGATTTTTACAGCATAGATATGCGAATTGTTAGATTTAAGTTACATGTGTTGTTTTTGGAAGCTAGGCCTCCCCTATTTATATGCAAATAAACTTGTTGGACTGCTTCGTATGCTCAGGACAGGAAATTATGCTACAGGAAATGATGTAGGCAGGAAGTGGGGGGAGGGGAAAGGAACGAAAGACAAACAAACTGATGTTTTCAGGATTTCGGAGAAGCAAGAAGCAGTCTGGAAGATCCTGGATCCTGGAAGATGACTCCATTATAAATAATGATAAAAAGACTGAAATAGGAAATTTACCTGGGGATGACACCTGTTGGAAAAACAGCAACTAGCTTTTTATATTGTGAACTATATATATATATGCAGTATACCTTTCTATCCAGCAGGTGGCACTGCAGTGTTGTAATGTGTATTCTATGGTAATGTAATAAGAGGAAGTGTCTGCTTTCTTCTCTGTGCACTTTTTTGTTGTCCTCCTGTTTCCTGTTCCGTGATAAAGACATGCTTAGATATCCTCCATGAAAGTAAAGGTATACTCTGCATACAACAAGCTTCCAGAGCATGATTCAATAACCTGCTAATAACACCAAATCTACAACCCAAGTTAGATCATTTTAGTGTATCCCTCTTGCATAAATTATCAATGCTAATTTGCTGGGAACGATAGATAGCTTGTGTATATTGTATGCATATTTTGTGATACTTTGCATGCAGTGAATTGTTTTCTCCTACAGTTGTATGTGTGGCATTTCTGTATAGTAAAGCATATTAATACACTACAGAGCTTTAATTGCTTACTTGGGTTTATTGCAAGAACCTTAAAAGAGGCAAAGCAAAACAATGTACAAGGCTGAATTCCCAGAAGTGGCACAGAACATATGTGGGCTAGCTGGAGTCACATTAACTACCTCTGACCTACTGTAGGAATTGTAGAGTGGTGTATATGGCCTCAGGGGACTGTGATAGCATCCTCATATGTGAGTGGTGGCAAAAGCCTGGGAATTGATGCCATCAGGGAGTATGTCCGGCTGGGGCAAAGCTATAGATGAGACATTTGGAAGAGAATAACAGTATACTAAAGAAGGACCTTGTTACCCCTGACCCACAACTGCAGGTCCTGTGACTCGGTGGTGGATTGGCTAAGTCTACAGACTTAGTAGACCCTGGGAAGTTGCCCCAACTCTGTGGTGCTCTCTAGGAGAAGAATGAAGAGAAGGCGAAAATATGTGCTTTGTACTGAAAAGACTGCTGCAGGATGTATGTCAAATATTATATGTCATATCTAAGAGTGTGGACATTCCTTTATTTCAAGTGTTATGCCCTGTACACACGATCTGACTTTCCGATGGAAAATGTGCGATCGGAGCTTGTTGTCGGAAATTCCGACCATGTGTTGGCTCCATTGGACTTTTTCCATCGGAATTTTCAACACACAAAGTTTGAGAGCTGGCTCTAAAATTTTCAACAACAACAAAATCCGTTAAAGATAAGTTTTAACCAACATCCGTCGGAAAAAATCCGATGGATTTTGTTGTCGGAATGTGCGATCGTGTGTACAGGGCATTAGGCCTCAGGTCAGGGAATGTGTGAGTGGGCCTCTGGATGGGAGAGATGTGTCCAAGATAATTGCTACAAAAACAGGTACATGAGTGCTCTATCCATAGGGAAGATGGGCGGGATGGGGCTGACAATAGAAGGTTTCTAACCTTATTGCAGACAATGCATTAAGCTAAAAAACCGTCAGCCTTTACAACCACTTTAACAATATAATTGAACATACTGGAAAACCTGAGAGGAGCAGAACTAATAATTAGGGCTGAGACTAAATACAGCTCAGCAGCACTAAATATAGTATAGGGACACTATTGCTTGTGGCAGGGACCCTACATTTAGATACTGCATATTTTAAAGTATTTGTTCACTTTTTGCAAAAAGTTGCAAATGCAGCGACATTGACCTAATGATCAATGTGCATTTCCTAATTGTTTGCAATGAAGCCTGCAGAGCATTGCACCCATAATCAGTGTGTGTCAAAGGTGCAGCATGTTGGCTCTCCTAAAAAAAAATTCCCCAGCCTTAGGTAATTTCCAGATATTTCAGTAAAAGACCGCATTATGATCACTAGATGGAGCTGACAATCATAGGGATTATGGCCTCTATTAGTGACAGCCGTGCGAATGCTTGAGACATTCACACAGCTTTATTTTTTTTTTATTAATGGGACCTTAAATTTAATTTCCTATCAAAGAAGGGCTGTTGGTTTACCAAAATTACATTGTATTTACATTATGCTGCAAAATTAGTTGTAAGTGGTGTTTAACAAGTTCTTCTTTAGCAGAAACAGACAAATGCAGACAAAAAAGAAAAGTTTAACTGAAAAAAAAACCTCCCTGCTTCAACATTCTCCATTAGATCAGCTTGCCTGCCAGCAGTTCCAATGGCCTTTGAATCCCCCAGACCTCCATAAAGCTTCTATCTAGAATGATTTATGTTAATGAACATCTGTAGGAAGAGTTAATGACAGCGTGTAGTGCAATTTTGCAATGACGAGCCACATTTCCCCCGTCGCCTTTCTGTGATATTCACATTCTTCTTAAAGATATTTTAGGGCTGTGAGTTTTATTCCTCACATTGAGTTCTGGAAGACTGATGTGTACACGGTACAGTAGGTTGGCATAAAATGGCTTCTAGAGGATCTATTATATAGCAGTTCCAGGCAGCAGGTAAAATTGATTATTAGTGTTTGGCTAGAAATATTAATGATATTAATAATGGTTGTAAAGGAGGAAAGTTATTTTACCTTCATGCGTTATATGGTTAGTACATGTATGTGTGATATATATATATATACACACAGTATCTCACAAAAGTAAGTACACCCCTCACATTTTTGTAAATATTTTATTCTATCTTTTCATGTGACAACACTGAATAAATGACACTTTGCTACAATGTAAAGTAGTGAGTGTACAGCTTGTATAACAGTGTAAATTTACTGTCCCCTCAAAATAACTCAACACACATTAATTTCTAAACCGCTGGCAACAAAAGTGAGTACACCTCTAAGTGAAAATGTCCAAATTGGGCCCAAAGTGTCAATATTTTGTGTGGCCACCATTATTTTCCAGCATTGCCTTAACCCTCTTGGGAATGGAGTTCACCAGATCTTCACAGGTTGCCACGGGAGTCCTCTTCCACTCCTCCATGATGACATCACGGAGCTGGTGGATGTTAGAGACCTTGCGCTCCTCCATGGAAGCATTTGAGGATGCCCCACAGATGCTCAATAGGGTTTAGGTCTGGAGACATGCTTGGCCAGTCCATCACCTTTACCCTCAGCTTCTTTAGCAAGGCAGTGGTCGTCCTGGAGGTGTGTTTAGGGTTGTTATAATGTTGGAACACTGTCCTGCAGCCCAGTCTCCGAAGGGAGAGGATCATGCTCTCCTTCAGTAAGTCACAGTACCTGTTGGCATTCATGGTTCCCTCAATGAACTGTAGCTCCCCAGTGCCGGTGTCTTGTCGAATACAGTCCCCTATCATATAGTGTCCGCCCTGTACTGCGCAGGCGCAGTACGGAGGACAAACGAGACGCCGAAAGTCTCCGAAGTTCAACAGCTGATCACCAGCTGTACACGGCGCCTGCGCTTTTATTCTCACCCTATGTCCAGGTTCATTCCCTACTATCCAAGTGGACATAGAGTTAGAATAAATAGTTGGCGAGCGCAGCGAGGCCGTGCCCGAAGCGTGGCGAGCGAAGCGAGCCCGCGAGGGGCCCTCTTACACAGCCATCGCTAAGAAGTGCCCAAGCGCCGTGTACAGCTGATGGTCAGCTGATCAACTTCGGACACTTTCGGCATCTCCTTCTGCTCCGTACTGCGCAAGCACTGCGCCTGCGCAGTACGGGGCAGACACTATCCGATAGGAGGACAGTTCTCGTCAGAACACCGGCAGCACTCATGCAGCCCCAGACCATGACACTCCCACCACCATGCTTGACTGTAGGCAAGACACACTTGTCTTTGTACTCCTCACCTGGTTGCTGCCACACACGCTTGACACCATCTGACCCAAATAAGTTTATCTTGGTCTCCTCAGACCACAGGACTTTGTTCCAGTAATCCATGTCCTAAGTGTGCTTGTCTTCAGCAAACTGTTTGCGGGCTTTCTTCTGCATCATCTTTAGAAGAGGCTTCCTTCTGGGACGACAGCCATGCAGACCAATTCGATGCAGTGTGTGGCGTATGGTCTGAGCACTGACAGGCTGACACCCCACCCCTTCAACCTCTGCAGCAATGCTGGCCTCACTCATACATCTATTTCCCAAAGACAACCTCTGGATATGGCGCTGAGCATGTGCACTCAACTTCTTTGGTTGACCATGGCGAGGCCTGTTCTCAGTGGAACCTGTCCTGTTAAACCGCTGTATGGTCTTGGCCACCGTGCTGCAGCTCAGTTTCAGGGTCTTGGTAATCATCCTATAGCCTAGGTCATCTTTATGCATAGCAACAATTATTTTTTTCAGATCCTTAGAGAGTTCTTTGCCATGAGGTGTTATATTGAACTTCCAGTGACCAGTATGAGAGAGTGAGAGCGATAACACCAAATTTAACACAGCTGCTCCCCATTCACACCTTAGACCTTGTAACACTAACGAGTCACATTACACCGGAGAGGGAAAATGGCTAATTGGGCCCAATATGGACATTTTCACTTAGGGGTGTACTCATTTTTGTTGCCAGCGGTTTAGACATTAAGGGCTGCGTGTTGACTTATTTTGAGGGGACAGAAAATTTACACTGTTATACAAGCTGTACACTCAGTACTTTACATTGTAGCAAGGTGTCATGTCTTTAGTGTTGTCACATGAAAAGATATAATAAAATATTTACAAAAATGTGAGGGGTGTACTCACTTATGTGAGATACTATATATACAGTGCCTTGCAAAAGTATTCACCCCCCTTGGCTTTTTACCTATTTTGTTACATTACAGCCTTTAGTTCAAGGATTTTTTTTAATCTGAATTATATGTGATGGATCAGAACACAATAGTCTAAGTTGGTGAAGTAAAATTAGAAAAATATTTAAATAAAACTATTTTTCAGAAATAAAAAACTGATAATTGGCATGTGCGTATGTATTTACCCCCTTTTGTTATGAAGCCCATAAAAAGCTCTGGTGTAACCAATTACCTTCAGAAGTCACATAATTAGTGAAATGATGTCCACCTCTGTGCAATCTAAGCATCACATGATCTGTCATTACATATACACAACTTTTTGAAAGGCCCCAGAGGCTGCAACACCTAAGCAAGAGGCACCACTAACCAAACACTGCCATGAAGACCAAGGAACTCTCCAAACAAGTAAGGGACAATGTTGTTCAGAAGTACAAGTCAGGGTTAGGTTATAAAAAAATATCCAAATCTTTGATGATCCCTAGGAGCACCATCAAATCTATCATAATCAAATGGAAAGAACATGGCAGAACAGCAAACCAGCTGGCCGCACAACCTGAGATGGCCGCACACCAAAACTCACGGACTGGGCAAGGAGGGCATTAATCAGAGAGGCAGCACAGAGACCTAAGGTAACCCTGGAGGAGCTGCAGAGTTCCACAGCAGAGACTGGAGTATCTGTACATAGGACGACAATAAGCCGTACGCTCCATAGAGTTGGGCTTTATGGCAGAGTGGCCAGAAGAAAGCCATTACTTTCAGCAAAAAACAAAATGGCACGTTTTGAGTTTGCGAAAAGGCATGTGGGAGACTCCCAAAATGTATGGAGGAAGGTGCTCTGGTCTGATGAGACTAAAATTGAACTTTTTGGCAATCAAAGAAAACGCTATGTCTGGCGCAAACCCAACACATCACATCACCCAAAGAACATCATCCCCACAGTGAAATATGGTGGTGGCAGCATCATGCTGTGTTTTTCAGCAGTTGGGACTGGGAAACTGGTCAGAGTTGAAGGAAAGATGGATGGTGCTAAATACAGGGATATTCTTGAGCAAAACCTGTACCACTCTGTGTGTGATTTGAGGCTAGGACGGAGGTTCACCTTCCAGCAGGACAATGACCCCAAACACACTGCTAAAGCAACACTTGAGTGGTTTAAGGGCAAACATGTAAATGTGTTAGAATGGCCTAGTCAAAGCCCAGACCTCAATCCAATAGAGAATCTGTGGTCAGACTTAAAGATTGCTGTTCACAATCGCAAAAACTTGAAGGAGCTGGAGCAGTTTTGCAAGGAGGAATGGGCAAAAATCCCAGTAGTAAGATGTGGCAAGCTCATAGAGACTTATCCAAAGCGACTTGGAGCTGTGATAACCGCAAAAGGTGGCTCTACAAAGTATTGACTAGGGGGGGGGGGGGGGTGAATAGTTATGCACATTGGCTTTTTCTGTTATTTTGTCCTATTTGTATTTTTGCTTCACAATGAAAAAAAAAATCTTCAAAGTTGTGGGCATGTTCTGTAAATTAAATGATGCCAATCCTCAAACAATAGATTTATTTTTTATTTTTTTATTATTACATTTAATTGTTTTTTTTCATGTGTATTATTTTAGTTTTAGATTTATAATGGTGCAATAGCATCTACTAACCATGTAGAATCTAATATTATTAATTTTGAAGATAAACCCATTCCAACATATCACTTACTATCTGATATTCCCTCATCTCTTCATCTTCATTTCACTTGTAGTGTGGCCTCCTACTTACTAGGGTCCTCGTGTCACGGCAGGTATTCCATCTTGGAAATCAGGGTACTGGTCCCTCTAAGAGTGCCCAACCCACATGGTGTAAATTTACTCCTGTGTCATGTTGGGATAAAGAGGAAACCCCCAATAGTGTAAAGTTGTTAATTATAAATTAAAATTGCACATACATAAAAAAAAATACTCAAAGCATTCAATGGGGAATAACTCTTCCTGGTTTGACGTCACTTCCTGTCCATGATCCCTCAAGCTCTGCCCTACGCATTACGTCACACACCACATGACTTCACCAGGGAAAAGAATATACATGCATTGTGTGTGTGTATATATATATATATATATATATATATATATATATATATATATATATATATATATATATATATATATATAATGGGGTTTTACCGCACCCCCCCAAACTGCAAATGTAAACGAGCCCTTACTATCCTGAGCCCCCCATAAGGCTGCTTTCACACAGAGTGGAATTCGTTTGCTCAGCAGGGGAACAGTCTGCTGAGCAGAGCATAGCGGGTGGATGACAGGGCCTGCTCTGGGGAGGATGTCACATGATGTCCACCCAGAAGGCCCCGCCCGGGCTATAGTAAAATAGTCATTTTAATATAGGCTAGGCAGGAAGGTGTTAATATCACTTTAAGTGATATTAAGTGGTTGTATTTTTTTTTTTAATAACAAATGTGCTATACAATGGTTTTTCCCAGAACAGCCCTAATCCTCTTCTTTTTTTGGGTCCTGACTCTTCCCCCTCTTGATATAGAGGCACGCAAGTAGGCCCACTTCTGTGCCGTGCTCCTGTCAATGGACATCGTTCATTCACACACAGAGCGTAGCTCAGGCTTGTCCCCCCTCCCACTCTCTCCTCATTGGCTCACTAGCTGTGATTGACAGTAGCATTTCTGCAGCATTCCCCCAATCAGGCCTACATGGTAGAGTGGCCAGATGGAAGCCACTCCTCAGTAAAAAGCACATGACAGCCCACCTGGAGTTTACCAAAAGGCACCTGATGGACTCTCAGACCATGAGAAACAAAATTCTCTGGTCTGATGAAACAAAGATTGAACTCTTTGGCCTGAATGGCAAGTGTCATGTCTGGAGGAAACCTAATCAATACCATCCCTACAGGGAAGCACGGTGGTGGCAGCATCATGCTGTTGGGTTGTTTTTCAGGGACAGGAACTGGGAGACTAGTCAGGATTGAGGGAAAGATGAATGCAGCAATGTACAGAGACATCCTTGATGACACACTTGCTCTAGAGCGCCCTGGACCTCAGACTGGGGTGAAGGTTCATCTTCCAACAGGACAATGACCCTAGGCACACAGCCAAGATAACAAAGGAGTGACCAAGGGACAACTCTGTGAATGTCCTTGAGTGGTCCAGCCAGAGCCCAGACTTGAGAGATCTGAAAATGGCTGTGCACCAAGGCTCCCCATCCAACCTGATGGAGCTTGAGAGGTCCTGCAAAGAAGAATGGGAGAAATGCCTAAAAATAGGTGTGCCAAGCTTGTAGCATCATACTCAAAAAGACTTGAGGCTGTAATTGGTGCCGAAGGTGCTTCAACAAAGTATTAAGCAAAGGCTGTGAATACTTATGTACATGAGATTTTTTTTGTTTTTTTATTTTTAATAAATTTGCAAAGATTTCAAACAAACTTCTTTCACGTTGTCATTATGGGGTATTGTTTGTAGAATTCTGAGGAAAATAATTAATTTAATCCATTTTGGAATAAGGCTGTAACATAACAAAATGTGGAAAAAGTGAAGTGCTGTGAATACTTTCTGGATGCACTGTATATCCCAACCACTTTCAAGGTTCCATTGTCAGGCACTGTTTTATAATTTTGGCCATATCTGGGATCTACGTCTGAGAAATCCTAAGGGGCAGTGAAGGGTGTGATTGCAGCAGTAATAGTCACCTTATTGATCCAGAACTGTTTTCTTTTCCATTGACAAGTTACATAGTCGCCTTATATACAACTTACAGGTCCAGCACTTCGTCCTCCTCCATTATCTAACAAGGAACAAACTGATGCCTGGCTTATATCTTACTAATTTAGCTGTTCTTCCCCCTCCACTGTCAGGCACACACAATCACCTTTAACCACTTAAGAATTTGCCCCCTTAACCATTGCCGACCGGCTCCCACCGATATACGTCGGCAAAGTGGCACGGGTGCACAAAACGACATACCCCTATGTCACTTCGTCATCGGCGGCTAGCGAGCGCACCCGCCACGCGCCACGGGAGCGTGCCCACGGGTCCTGTGGACTCGATGTCCACCGGTGGCCCGTGATCGTGGCATGGAGAGGCAGAACAGGGAGATGCAAACAAGGCATTTCCCTAATCTGCCTAGCAACATGACAGGGATCTACTGCTCCCAGTGATCTGGAGCAGTGATCTCTGTAATGTTCTAGTGAGCCCATCCCCCCACAGTTAGGGGGAACACACTTAACCCCTTGATTGCACCCTAGTGTTTAACCCCTTCCCTGCCAGTGACATTTCCACAGTAATCTGTCCTTTTTTTTCAGCACTGATCGCTGTATAAATGTTAATGGTCCCAAAATAGTGTCAAAAGTGTCCGATCTGTCCGCTGCAATGTCGCAGTCCATTACTAATAAAAAAAAAAAATTAATAATAAAAATGCCATAAATCTATCCCTGATTTTGTAGACGTGATAACTTTTGCGCAAACCAATCAATATACTCTTATTGCAATTTTTTTTTACCAAAAATATGTAGAAGAATACATATTGGCCTAAACTGAGGAAGAAATTCATTTTTATACATATATTTTTGGAGGATATTTATTCTAGCAAAAAGTAAAAAATATTGCTTTTTTTCAAAATTGTCGCTTTTTTTTTTGTTTATAGCACAAAAAAGAAAAACCGCAGAGGTGATCAAATACCACCAAAAGAAAGCTCTATTTGTGGGAAAAAAAGGACGTCAATTTTGTTTGGGTACAACGTGGCACGACCGCGCAATTGTCAGTTAAAGTGACGCAGTGCCGTATCGCAAAAAAGGGCTTGGTCAGGAAGGGGTTGAGGTGGTTAATGATGCAGTGCGATACGGCACTGCGTCGATTTAACTGACAATTGCGCGGGTGTGCGATGCTGTACCCAAACAAAATGTATGTTCTTTTTTTCCCACAAATAGAGCTTTCTTTTGGTGGCATTTTATTTTTTGCGCTATACAAAGATAATAAAAAACTAAAATAATTTTTTTTTTACTTTTTGCTATTATACATATCCAAAAAAATATATAAAAAAACAAATTTATTCATCAGTTTAGGCCAATAAATATATTCTTCTACATATTTTTGGTAAAAAAAAAAAAAATCAATATATTGATTGGTTTGCGCAAAAGTTATCGCGTCTACAAACTATGGGATAGATTTAGCGACGTTTATTTATTTTTACTAGTATTGACGGGGTTTTGCGTTTTTTAGCAGGACTACAACGTTGCGGCGGACAAATCTGACCCCAAATGGCACTTTTTGGGGATCAGTGACATTATTACATTGATCAGTGCTATAAAAATGCACTGATCAATGTAAAAATGACACTGACAGGGAAGGGGTTAACACTAGGGGGCGATCAAGGGGTTAACTGTGTTCCCTAGGTGTGTTCTAACTATAGGGGTGATGGGCTGCCAGGGAAATGTCAGAAATAATTGTTCCTGATCACTGGGAACAGTAGATCTCTGACATGTTCCCTGTCAGAATGGGGATCCGCCTTGTTTACAAAGGCAGATCCCCATTCTGCCTCTGCACTAGGCAATTGCATGCCGCAAGTGGACACCCGCCCGCAACTGCGCCTGCGCAAGCTGCCGTACAGCTACCTGATTCGCGCAGGAGAGCCAACCTGTCGCCATATAACGACGGCGGCTGGTCGGCAAGTGGTTAAATAACTTCCTGGTCCAGCGCTTCTTTCTTCTCTATTATCTGATTATTAGGATCATTATCCCTGCTGCATGTGTGAATGAGCCCTAAAAGGTAAGAAATTGAAAAACAAATTCAGGCATGCTGCGTGAATGGGAACACATAACATATTATTAATTTTATACAGAATTTATATAGCGCCAACAGTTTGCGCAGGGGGATAGTACAATTACAATACAGTTCAATACAGAAGCAATAGGAGGGCCCTGCTCATGGAGCTTACAATCTAAAGGGAGGAAGAGGGGGTCCAAAAGGTAATTGCTGCGAAGGGTGATCTGACTGAGGTGACTCGGGTACAGTTCTTAGGTGGAGGTGGGGGAAAGCTTCTCCGAATAAGTGAGTTTTCAAGGATCGCATAAAGGCAGACAGGGTGGGGGCTGACCAGAAATACTGGGGCAGGGAGTTCCAGAGGATGGGAGAGGCTCTGGAGAAGTCCTGGAGGCGATCATGGGAGGAGGTAACAAGGGAGCTAGAGAGCAGGAGGTCCTGGGAGGAGCAGTGAGGACGATTTGGGCGATATCTGCAGATGCGATTGGCGATGTAGCTGGGGGAGATGTGGGTGGCTTTGTACGTTGTAGTTAGCAGGGATGTTGTTAGAAATCACGGGGCCCCATACAGCCTACCTGACAGGGCCCCTTTCCCTGGCTGAAAGTGACTGAGGACATAAAGTTATCAGTCTCTTTCTCTGTAGCCTCAGCCGCACAGATGAATGATTAGGAAGCGCTCCAAGGTTTCCTGCTTATTCACAAACGGAAGCATAGTAAACTCAGTTTACTATATTTCAGGGATGAATAAACACAGAAGTGATTGGTATCAACGGCTGACTGTGTTCATTCAGGAATGGAAGGGGCCTTTAAATTACATATTTACCGTCCCCTTCCCCTTCCTCCGCTCTCCATCCTGAAACATCCCCATGTGTGCCCCCAGCAGCTGCCAGCAGGAGAGGGGAGGAGGGAAACCAGAGTGCTGCAGGGAAAGGTGCACACAGGGGGGCTCAGACAGGAGATGGAAGGGGCGCATGTGCTGGAACTAACCCCCTTGCAGTGCAGTCGGAGGGAGAAAGAAGAGGAGAAGCTGTCAATGCTGCAAAGGGAGACAGAAAGGGATCGGTGTCTGCAATAAGACAGTGCCCGGGCCCCCTCTTTTGAACTGATGGGGTCCAGGGCCCAGTACAGGAGAGCTGGCTGTGCTGCCTTATCAGCAGCCCTGATGGTTAGTATTTAGAATTCTATATGTTGGGCTAGTGAAAGCCAGTGAAGAGATTGCAAAGAGGAGCAGCAGTCATGGGTCGATTAGGGAGGTGTATTAGTCTAGCAGCAGCATTCATAATAGACTGAGGGGGGGATAGCCTGTGTAAGGGTATTAAAAATATTGTTTTGATAAACATTTGCGCAAATATCGTGGGACCTTAGAAATCAGTAATACCTTCTTTTTATTCTACTGCTTATGTGCTTTCAGAAAATATATGGTTTGGGGGGTCTTTTACAAACTTTGAAAGCTATAAGTGAAAAATAAAAAAGCAAAGGAAAAGCTGCAAAATGGACTGGCCACCTGAGGGTAAAAATGGAGCACAGGGCCTGGCAGCGAAAGGGATAAAGCATGAGTGCTTGTGCTGTGTAATTTGTCCCTTTGTATCATATAAAATACCTGGCTGATCCTGCCTGGCTATGTCCCCCCCCCCCATAAGCTGACCACGGTTTATCATGGCTGCTGAGCCCTGATACCGTGGTCAGTTTACGTGTCTCCGTCATCTGCAGCTCTCCTCTGTCCTCTCTCCCCCCTCCCTCCCTGCCTGTCAGCTGTGTCAGTTCCCGCCCCTACCCTTCTGCAGAAATACCTTGGTAATTTTCAGGAACTCACTTGTCTTTCTTAAGTGCCCTGTGTATGTGTTTTATTTTTAAAAAAATGCAGTTCTATACTATATTTCAGCACTCATGTGACTATCCGCCGCTCTCCTTCTCTCCTCCGCTCCTCCTGACTGACGTCAGCGGCGGGATTTTCAGCCCCGTTCGCTGTACCTATCAGACTTGGGGAGGAGAGCGGCGGGTGGTGACGTGAGCGCCGAGGGGCGCTAATATATAAGGTATAGAACGGCATTTTTTAAAATAAAACACATACACAGGGCACTTAGCATTAAGGAAGAAAGGTGAGTGCCTGAAAATTACCAAGTGGGGTACAACCAATTTAAGATTTAACCAGTGAATGGATGTGGGGGCTGAAGGAAAGGTCAGGGTCTAGGATTACACACAGCACCCTGGCATGTGTGGAGGGACCACCCCAAAATATAGTGGGGTTTTCTCACATTTGACTTCAAAAGTAGAAAATGTTTTAAGCTTCACAGCAGCAGAGGCATCGGTCAACACCTGTCCAGGTGGGGCAATTGTCAATTCACGTTGGTGGCTGCCCTTACCTTTTCCAGATGACCGTCTGCTGTATGTGTGTGGCTATGGTCAACTTCATCGACTTGATTGAAAGGAAATCTTTCTGAGCTGAGGTTTCCCAGCAGAAAGGTACATCGGTTTGTTTGCCATTGAGCTGCACTTGAGAAAATGAAAGGCTTGTGTGATGTTGAATGCTTGTTACTGAAGAGTAATTTAGATCAATGCTGAACTTCATTATGTACAGACATCAGTAAATGCACACAAAGGGAAAAGGCACAAACTCTTCTGATTAGATGGATGAGTTTGTTATCCTGTTACAATGAATAGTTCCGGTTTCTCTGTGACTGCCTGTCTGTGGTTTAAAGCGGAAAAAACGGAAAAAAAAACTGCGCTTAGAGTCTAGTAAGCTGCCAACACTCCACTAGACACATAGTGCAAAAAACATATAAACAATAGTTAGTGTAGCGCTCAAAAATGGTGAAACAAATCAAGTAAATTGAAAACAAACGTGTAAAACCTGGATGACCCAAGGTGTATACAATGGTGGATGAATAATCTCATAAAATTAAGTAAGTGAATGAAAATACTGACAAAATTGTGAAAAAATTAATAAAATATGAATAAATGAGAGTTAATCAAAATTTGTGGGTAAACATAATTTGGTAGTCTCTTTTAAACAGTTAATCCTATAAACATAGAGGAAACTCCTGTACTGTTCAAAAGGGTGAAACTTGACATCACAGTGCAATCAACAGATGATAAGGTTGGCATGCTTACCAGAGATGGTGGACTGATATACTGTACAGACTAATGCCGCTTACACACGATTGGAATTTCTGACAACAAATGTTCGATGTGAGCTTGTTGTCGGAAATTCCGACCATGTGTAGGCTCCATCGGACATTTTCTGTCGGAATTTCCGACAACAAAAATTTGAGAGCTGGATCTCAAATTTTCCGACAACGGATTTTGTTGTCGGAAAATGTGAGATCCAACTCTCAAATTTTTGTTGTCGGAAATTCCGATCGTGTGTACAATTCAAACGCACAAAATTCCACGCATACTCGGAATCAAGCTGAAGAGCCGCACTGGCTATTGAACTTTTTTTTGCCAATAGAATCATAATGTAAAAAAAAAAAGGTGTTAACTTCCTGTGTACTTCCTGGTTTTTGTGGAGAGTAGTGTGGTGGAATTCGCACATATGTGAACCATCAATGCGATTCAAGAACGATTTACATTGATGTCTATGAAGACTAAATTCGCAACGCAATGCAGTAAACTCACACAAGACCCTTTTTTAAATCGCATCGCATTCGTAGAGGAATCGCAACGCATGTATGTGAACGACCGTCATTGAAAACAATGACTTTAGGAATGACATGCGAATTTAAAGTGTTTTTGACGCATCAAATTCGTCATGAACTCGCATCAGTGTGAACCGGGCCTCAACCAACATCCGTGGAAAATAAATCCACAGGTTGGTTGTCGGAAATTCCGATAGTCTGTACCCGGCATAAGAGTCAAACGGGCAGTAGTGAGGAATCACCTCAACTAAATCCGACACAGCAAGGCCGATATTGAAGATTAAGCCCCATCCAATGTTGAAAGGAAAGGTTCCAACTTCAGAGAGCGCACTCCAGGATGAGCGGAAGGACCACATCAGATGTTAAGGTGATACATGATGGTGTATAAAAAGCAAAAAGCAAAAAAAAACGCACAGTGTAACTCCGAATGAGAGTGGTTTAAAGCGGCTGTTACTAAAATAAAACTGCAGATAAGTGTAGCCCCCTGGTCCTAAACTGGGGTTACTATGCACATTTAGTTTTTGGCTGGGCTGTAGGCAGCTCAGATTGATTGTCCTTCCCTAAGCTCAATTAGGTTGTACATTTCTCACTGTCGCCAGTAGGTGTAATTGGTACCACAGGCCAGTATGAGATAGTACAACTAGGTTGAGTAAGAGCCCTTGCACACTGGGGCGGTTTGCAGGCGCTATTGCGCTAATAATAGCGCCTGCAAACCGCCCCGAAAGTGCCGCTCCTTGCATTCCAGTGTGAAAGCCCCGAGGGCTTGCACACTGGAGCGATGCGCTGGCAGGACGGTAAAAAAAGTCCTGCCAGCAGCATCTTCGGAGCGGTGAAGGAGCGGTGTGTATACCGCTCCTTTACCGCTCCTGCCCATTTAAATCAATGGGACAGCGCGGCTATACCGCCGGCAATGCGCCTCTGCAGAGGCGCTTTGCGGTGGTATTTAACCCCTTCTCGGCCGCTAGCGGGGGTAAAACCGCCCCGCTAGCGGCCGCATACCGGCGGTAAAACGCCGCTAATAATAGCGGCGTTTTACCGCCGACGCCGCCCCCCGCCCCAGTGTGCAAGGGCTCTTATGAATATTTATATTACTTCCAGACAGTCCAGTAGGAGGTTCTTGGCCACTGGTGCATTCTGGGAGAGGATCTATGGGGTGGAGTAGGCCATGTATTGGCTCTCTTTCCTCAGGCCTCTGGGAGCTCTGCTTGTAGTCCCATAAACCTGTCTGGGGCCTACTAATCCTGAGGTGGTCCTTAGTGTGGAAGAAGCCAAGCCAAGGTGAGAAGACCCAGAGGAGGACCCTTGATGGAGAGAACCAGAATGAAGGCTAGTCTCTCAGAAGGGCCCGGTGACTCATTTGGAGGACACACCAGAATCTCAAAATGTGCTTGCAGTGTTGCCAGGTCGGCTTAACCACTTGCCGATCGCCTCACGCCTATATACGTGAGCAGAATGGCACGGGCAGGCAAAATCACGGACCCCCCCCCGGTGCCAGCTGCGGTCGGCATATGGCTGGGAGAAGTGAGAGACGAGGGGGAGGCCATCCGATCGTGGCCCCCCCCTCGCGATCGCTCCCAGCCAATGAGAAACATCCTCTGCCTCTGTATAGTACACAGAGGCAGAGGATGTGATGTCATCTCTCCTCGGCTCGGGAGTTTCCGTTCCAGCCCGAGGAGAGACGACATGTAAGTAAGTGCACAACACACACATAACACAGTAGAACATGCCAGGCATACATTACACCCCGATCCCCCCCCCCGATCGCCCCCCGATCCCCCCCCAATCACCCCCCTCCCTGTCACAAACTGACACCAAGCAGGTTTTTTTTTTTTTTTTTTTCTGATTGCTGCATAGTGTCAGTTTGTGACAGTTACAGTGGTAGGACAATTAGGGTTAGCCCCCTGTAGGTCTAGGGTACCCCCCTAACCCCCCCTAATAAAGTTTTAACCCCTTGATCACCCCCCGTCACCAGTGTCACTAAGCGATCATTTTTCTGATCGCTGTATTAGTGTCGCTGGTGACGCTAGTTAGGGACGTAAATATTTAGGTTCGCCGTCAGCGTTTTACAGCGACAGGGACCCCCATATACTACCTAATAAATGTTTTAACCCCTTGATTGCCCCCTAGTTAACCCTTTCACCACTGATCACCGTATAACCGTTATGGGTGACGCTGGTTAGTTAGTTTATTTTTTATAGTGTCAGGGCACCCGCCGTTTATTACCGAATAAAGGTTTGGCCCCCTAATCGCCCGGCGGTGATATGCGTCGCCCCAGGCAGCGTCAGATTAGCGCCAGTACCGCTAACACCCATGCACGCTGCATACGCCTCCCTTAGTGGTATAGTATCTGAACGGATCAATATCTGATCCGATCAGATCTATACTAGCGTCCCCAGCAGTTTAGGGTTCCCAAAAACGCAGTGTTAGCGGGATCAGCCCAGATACCTGCTAGCACCTGCGTTTTGCCCCTCCGCCCGGCCCACCCAAGTGCAGTATCGATTAATCACTGTCACTTACAGAACACTAAACGCATAACTGCAGCGTTCGCAGAGTCAGGCCTGATCCCTGCGATCGCTAACAGTTTTTTTGGTAGCGTTTTGGTGAACTGGTAAGCACCAGCCCCAAGCAGCGTCAGGTTAGCGCCAGTACCGCTAACACCCACGCACGCACCGTACACCTCCCTTAGTGGTATAGTATCTGAACAGATCAATACCTGATCCGATCAGATCTATACTGGCGTCCCCAGCAGTTTAGGGTTCCCAAAAACGCAGTGTTAGCGGGATCAGCCCAGATACCTGCTAGCACCTGCGTTTTGCCCCTCCGCCCGGCCCAGCCCAGCCCACCCAAGTGCAGTATCGATCGATCACTGTCACTTACAGAACACTAAACGCATAACTGCAGCGTTCGCAGAGTCAGGCCTGATCCCTGCGATCGCTAACAGTTTTTTTGGTAGCGTTTTGGTGAACTGGCAAGCGCCAGCGGCCTAGTACACCCCGGTCGTAGTCAAACCCGCGCTGCAGTAACACTTGGTGACGTGGCGAGTCCCATAAGTGCAGTTCAAGCTGGTGAGGTGCAAAGCACAAGTAGTGTCCCACTGCCACCAAAAAGACAAACACAGGCCCGTCGTGCCCATAGTGCCCTTCCTATTGCATTCGCCAATCCTAATTGGGAACCCACCGCTTCTGCAGCGCCCGTACTTCCCCCATTCACATCCCCAACCAAATGCAGTCGGCTGCATGAGAGGCATTTTTATGTCCTCCCGAGTACCCCTACCCAACGAACCCCCCCAAAAAGATGTTGTGTCTGCAGCAAGTGCAGATATAGGCGTGACACCCGCTATTATTGTCCCTCCTGTCCTGACAATCCTGGTCTTTGCATTGGTGAATGTTTTGAACGCTACCATGCACTAGTTGAGTATTAGCGTAGGGTACAGCATTCCACAGACTAGGCACACTTTCACAGGGTCTCCCAAGATGCCATCGCATTTTGAGAGACCCGAACCTGGAACCGGTTACAGTTATAAAAGTTACAAGTTTGCAAAAAAAACACAAACAAAAATAAAAAAAAATAGTTGTTTTATTCTCTCTCTCTATTCTCTCTCTATTGTTCTGCTCTTTTTTACTGTATTCTATTCTGCAATGTTTTATTGTTATTATGTTTTATCATGTTTGCTTTTCAGGTATGCAATTTTTTATACTTTACCGTTTACTGTGCTTTATTGTTAACCATTTTTTGGTCTTCAGGTACACCATTCACGACTTTGAGTGGTTATACCAGAATGATGCCTGCAGGTTTAGGTATCATCTTGGTATCATTCTTTTCAGCCAGCGGTCGGCTTTCATGTAAAAGCAATCCTAGCAGCTAATTAGCCTCTAGACTGCTTTTACAAGCAGTGGGAGGGAATGCCCCCCCCCCCCACCGTCTTCCGTGTTTTTCTCTGGCTCTCCTGTCTCAACAGGGAACCTGAGAATGCAGCCGGTGATTCAGCCAGCTGACCATAGAGCTGATCAGAGACCAGAGTGGCTCCAAACATCTCTATGGCCTAAGAAACCGGAAGCTACGAGCATTTTATGACTTAGATTTCGCCGGATGTAAACAGCGCCATTGGGAAATTGGGGAAGCATTTTATCACACCGATCTTGGTGTGGTCAGATGCTTTGAGGGCAGAGGAGAGATC
Organism: Lithobates septentrionalis; assembly: GCA_037952835.1. Classification (NCBI taxonomy): domain Eukaryota; kingdom Metazoa; phylum Chordata; class Amphibia; order Anura; family Ranidae; genus Lithobates; species Lithobates septentrionalis. Next base: position 1,270,013 of record JBBDGP010000964.1, on the reverse strand, counting down.
TAGGGTCTAATAGACCCCAATTTTTTCAAAAAAGAGTACCTGTCACTACCTATTGCTATCATAGGGGATATTTACATTCCCTGAGATAACAATAAAAATGATTTAAAAAAAAAAAAAAATGAAAGGAACAGTTTAAAAATAAGATAAAAAAGCAAAAAAATAATAAAGAAAAAAAAAAAAAAAAGCACCCCTGTCCCCCCTGCTCTCGCGCTAAGGCGAACGCAAGCGTCGGTCTGGCGTCAAATGTAAACAGCAATTGCACCATGCATGTGAGGTATCACCGTGAAGGTCAGATCGAGGACAGTATTTTTAGCAGTAGACCTCCTCTGTAAATCTAAAGTGGTAACCTGTAAAGGCTTTTAAAGGCTTTTAAAAATGTATTAATTTTGTTGCCACTGCACGTTTGTGCGCAATTTTAAAGCATGTCATGTTTGGTATCCATGTACTCGGCTTAAGATCATCTTTTTTATTCCATCAAACATTTGGGCAATATAGTGTGTTTTAGTGCATTAAAATTTAAAAAAGTGTGTTTTTTCCACAAAAAAAATCAGAAACCAGAAAAATCGCTGCGCAAATACCGTGTGAAAAAAAAAAATGAAACACTCACCATTTTAATCTGTAGGGCATTTGCTTTAAAAAAATATATAATGTTTGGGGGTTCAAAGTAATTTTCTTGCAAAAAAAAATAATTTTTTCACGTAATCAAAAAGTGTCAGAAAGGGTTTTGCCTTCAAGTGGTTAGAAGAGTGGGTGATGTGTGACATAAGCTTCTAAATGTTGTGCATAAAATGCCAGGACAGTTCAAAACCCCCCCAAATGACCCCATTTTGGAAAGTAGACACCCCAAGCTATTTCCTGAGAGGCATGTCGAGTCCATGGAATATTTTATATTGCGACACAAGTTGCGGGAAAGAGACAATTTTTTTTTTTTTTTTTGCACAAAGTTGTCACTAAATGATATATTGCTCAAACATGCCATGGGGATATGTGAAATTACACCCCAAAATACATTCTGCTGCTTCTCCTGAGTACGGGGATACCACATGTGTGGGACTTTTTGGGAGCCTAGCTGCGCACGGGACCCCGAAAACCAAGCACCGCCTTCAGGCTTTCTAAGGGCGTAAATTTTTGATTTCACTCTTCACTGCCTATCACAGTTTCGGAGGCCATGGAATGCCCAGGTGGCACAAACCCCCCCAAAATGACCCCATTTTGGAAAGTAGACACCCCAAGCTATTTGCTGAGAGGTATAGTGAGTATTTTGCAGACCTCACTTTTTGTCACAAAGTTTTGAAAATTGAAAAAAGAAAAAAAATTTTTTTTTTCTGGTCTTTCTTCATTTTCAAAAACAAATGAGAGCTGCAAAATACTCACCATGCCTCTCAGCAAATAGCTTGGGGTGTCTACTTTCCAAAATGGGGTCATTTGGGGGGGTTTTGTGCCACCTGGGCATTTTATGGCCTTCAAAACTGTGATAGGTAGTGAGGCGTGAAATCAAAAATTTATGCCCTTAGAAATCCTGAAGGCGGTGCTTGGTTTTCGGGGCCCCGTACGCGGCTAGGCTCCCAAAAAGTCCCACACATGTGGTATCCCCATACTCAGGAGAAGCAGCTAAATGTATTTTGGGGTGCAATTCCACATATGCCCATGGCCTGTGTGAGCAATATATCATTTAGTGACAACTTTTTGTAAATTTTTTATTTTTTTTGTCATTATTCAATCACTTGGGACAAAAAAAATAAATATTCAATGGGTTCAACATGCCTCTCAGCAATTTCCTTGGGGTGTCTACTTTCCAAAATGGGGTCATTTGGGGGGGTTTTGTACCGCCCTGCCATTTTAGCACCTCAAGAAATGACATAGGCAGTCATAAACTAAAAGCTGTGTAAATTACAGAAAATGTACCCTAGTTTGTAGACGCTATAACTTTTGCGCAAACCAATAAATATACGCTTATTGACATTTTTTTTACCAAAGACATGTGGCCGAATACATTTTGGCCTAAATGTATGACTAAAATTTAGTTTATTGGATTTTTTTTATAACAAAAAGTAGAAAATATCATTTTTTTTCAAAATTTTCGGTCTTTTTCCGTTTATAGCGCAAAAAATAAAAACGGCAGAGGTGATCAAATACCATCAAAAGAAAGCTCTATTTGTGGGAAGAAAAGGACGCAAATTTCATTTGGGTACAGCATTGCATGACCGCGCAATTAGCAGTTAAAGCGACGCAGTGCCGAATTGTAAAAAGTGCTCTGGTCAGGAAGGGGGTAAAATGTTCCGGGGCTGAAGTGGTTAAAGGTTCTGACACTGTGAAGCTGGATCTTGTTCTACATCTGAAAACATGTTTGTAGTGTTGCTGGGTTGGCTTAAAGGTCCTGACACTGTGAAGCTGTCAGTTTTCTGGATCCAAGGAGTCTGTAAGTGATCTGCTGCTGGTATCTGAGAGCCCTAACCCTCTCTCTTACTTAGGGTTGCCACTTTTTCTTCCAAACAAACCCGAACACTTTAGAGGCACACAGTATTTTTTTTTTTTTCGTATACACTATAGGATTGTAACAGACCTGGGACACCTTTGGGCACTCCAAAGAGAATAGTAATGTGGCGGATATAGTGCCCCCCCCCCTCGTTAGGCCCTGTTCTGAGCCACATTCCTGTCTGAATCATGTGTCTGGGCTTCAGGTGGACTGAAACCCGGACACATGATTCAAAACCCGGACTGTCCGGGTGAATCCCGGACAGGTGGCAACCCTATTCATACTACTTTCTTTCAAGTTCCACATTAGAGCTTTGAAAAGATCAAAAGTGATTGGTGCCCAGTTTCTGTTCAAAACTCCCCATTATAGTCATGGACTTCCATGGACGTCCTGAGGGAAATACTAGCTCGCTCCCTTTTTCTGGAGGTTGCACCCTGCCTTTGGAAAATGCAGGGGGGCGCTACCTAAGTGTGGTCCCTGCAAAGGAAAAAGTGAATACTCACCTCTCCTGTTGCCCGTGCCACCCAATACCGCCATAGTGAAGAAAAATCTCTCTTCAGAATTGAACGCTTCCAGGAGTGTCGGATTGCTGGTATCCCACAGTGCTCAGAGGGTCCTTTCACCTACCCCCATGTCACTAGTGTATCCTGTATGCGTATCGGTAGGAGGAGCCGCAGTGGCCAAGATTGACACTTTCAGAAGTATTTACTGTATTCTTTGCAGGGAGGGACCACATTTATTATCGGGTTTATTTTAACCACAAAGTCACTTTAACCTCTTGCCGCCCAAGTAATGCGCATGACAAAGAGGATAAGAGGATAAGCTTTAATATTCATACATCGCACAAATGCGCCGGAGGTTTCTGCCCCAAGAGTGTGAATTTTGATCAGTGTGTGGGCTGCCATGCTTAACCACTTCAATACAGGGCACTTATACCCCCTTCCTGCCCAGGCCAATTTTCAGATTTAAGCGCTCTCACACTTTGAATGACAATAACTCAGTCATGCAACACTGTACCCAAACAAAGTCTACAAGCTATGGTGCAAATCATTAAAAATTTATCACAGATCACACCTGATGTTTTGATGGATTTCATTTCTTGAGGCCATGAAATGTCAGGACAGTACAAATACCTCCCAAATGACCCCTTTTTGGAAAGTAGACAGTCATACGTATTTAGTAAGAGGCATGGTGAGCTTTTTGAAGTTGTATTTGTTTTCCCACAATTCTTGGTAAAATTTTTACACAAAATTGTCATAACAACAAGTTATTTTTCACACACAGCATATGCATACTGCCAATTACACCCCAAAATACATTCCAGTCCTGAGTATGGCGATACCACATATGTGAGACTTTTACACAACGTGGCCACATAGAGAGGCCCAACATGCAGGGAGCACCATCAGGCGTTCTAGAAGCATAAATTACACATCTAATTTCATTCCTACCTATCACACTTTTGAAGGTCCTGCAGCACCAGGACAGTGGAATTACCAACAAAATTACCCCATTTTGGAAAGAAAACACACCAACGTATATTCTATGAGGCATTATGAGTCTTTTGAACATGTTATTTTTTTTTCCACAAGTTTTTGGAAAACTTATAAGATTTTTCTAACACATAGCATGTACATAGCAAAAATTACACCCCAAAATACATTCTGCTACTCCTCCTGAGTATGGCAATACCACATGTGTGAGACTTTTACACAGCCTAGCCACATAGAGAGGCCCAAAATTCAGGGAGCACCATCAGGCGTTCTAGGAGCGTAAATTACACATTTAGTTTCCTGACAACCTATCACACTTTAAAGGTCCGGAGCACCAGGACAATGGCTACACCCACACAATGACCTCATTTTGAAAAGCAAATATCCCAATGTATATTCGAGGAGGCATGGGCTGGTGACAGGTACTGGGGTACTCTGATGAGCTGGTGACAGGTACTGGGGTACTCTGATGGGCTGAAGATAGGTACTTGGGTACTCTGATGGGCTGGTGATAGGTACTCGGGTACTCTGATGGGCTGGTCATAGGTATACGGGTACTCTGATGGGCTGGTGACAGGTACTCGGGGTACTCTGATGAGCTTGACATAGGTATTCGGGTACTCTGATGGGCTAGTGACAGGTACTCGGGTACTTTGATGGGCTGGTGATAGGTACTTTGGGTATTCTGATGGTTCTGGTTACAGGTACCAGGGTACTCTGATGGGCTGGTGACAGGTACTCGGGTACTCTGATGGTCTTCCGGCAGGTATTCGGGAATTCTGATGAGCTGGACATAGGTACTCGGGTACTCTGATGGGCTGGTGATAGATACTCGGGTTTTCTGATGGGCTGGTGATAGATACTCGGGTACTCTGATGGGCTGGTGACAGGTACTCGGGTACTCTGATGGGCTGGTGACAGGTACTCCAGTACTCTGATGGGCTGGACATAGGTACTCGGGTACTCTGATGAGCTGGGCATAGGTACTCGGGTACTCTGATGGGCTGGTGATAGATACTTGGGTACTCTGATGGGCTGATGTTAGGTACTTGGGTACTCTGATGGGCTGGTGACAGGTACTCTGATGGGTAGGTGACAGGTACTCTGGGGCTGATAATAGGTACTCTGGGGCTGGTGGCAGGTCATCTGATGGGCTGGCGACAGGTCATCTGATGGGCTGGTGACAGGTCCTCTTTATTTGTGGGACAATCAGGGCACATCACTGTACTGCAGCACATTTTTCTTCCAGGTCTTCCGGAAATGGCACTACAGCCATTTGTCGACATTTGTGACCGGCTGTGATTGGACACAGCCGGTAACGCGTGATAAAGAGCCCATTTCATGGGCTCTTTACCCTGATCGAGCATGGGCTGTGTCCGAGGGACACGCCTCATCCCCCATCGCTGCACTGCGCACACGAGCGGCGATTATGAGCACAACACATGTGACCAGCTGTGATTGGACACAGCCGGTCACGTGGTAAAGAGACATTTTTATTGGCTCTTTACCCTCATCGGGGATGGACTGTGTCCCGAGGGACACGTCTCATCCCTCATCACCACGCTGCGGGCCCCGGGGGCCCGCAAGAGCAGCGAGAACCAGAGGACGTCATATGACGTCCACTTGGAGGAAGGAGATGTTCCTGCCAGCGTCATAGTACTATGGCCTGGTATGGAAGTGGTTAACAGAAGTTGATTGCTTAGGGTCGGTTCACACTGGGGCAACACGACTTCAGCGCGACTTTGCACGGCGACTTCAACGCGGCTTCGTCGCGACTTCAGCGCGACTTTAGCAAATTACAAGGCGACTTGAAGTCGCCTCCATGACAGGCGACTTCGCCTTTGGCCAATCAGCTCTCTGGGAGGGAGGGGGGAGGGAGGGGTTTTCCCTGCAAAGTCGCTTGACTTTACAGAGAGATCCGACTTGGAGGCGACTTCCATAGATTTCTATGGTACAGGTCGCCTACCAAGTCGGATCAAAGTAGTACAGGGAGTACGCTCTGAAGTCGGAGCGACTTCAGTAGCGTCTATTAAGACGCTAGCGTTCACTCCCATTCAAACTATTTCTGGGGCGACTTGGGGCGACTTGAGGGCATACAAGTCGGATCCCAAGTCGCCCCAGTGTGAACCGAGCCTTAATTGACTTCTGTCTAAGACTCGGTTCACACAGGGGCGACTTGTCAGGCGACCTAATCGCCTGACAAGTCGCCTCCCGTTTTGTACAATGGAACCGTTCTAATCGGAGCGACGCAAGTCGCTCCGACTTAGAAAAATGTTCCTGTACGACTTTGGGGGCGACTTGGGGCGACTTGCATAGACTTCTATACAGAAGTCGTTTTGCAAGTCGCCGCGGAAGTCGTTTGCAGGTCGCCTTGCTGAGGTGACCTGCAAGTCGTGCTGCCCCTGTGTGAACCGGGTCTAAGGGATGTGTTGGAAAATTTTCCAGTGATCAGCAGCTGCAGCCAATCAGTTGCAGCCACTGATTGGTGTATTCTGACAGCAGCTGTCAGAGTATAATGTTCTCATAGGGAGATTCCTCCAATCACCTCATTTGTGTGGATGGGGGGAATCTGTTCTTGTTTTTTGTTTTTTTTTCATTCAGCCTGTTGTCTGAACAAAAAAAAAAAAAAACTACCTATATGTGGCCAGCTTTACTTTCACTCATAGCTCCCAACTGTCCCTCTTTCCTCTTCCATTGTCCCTCACTATGGTCTGATGTACAGATCTCCATAAATATTCACTATTTAGCCACTTGACCTCCGGAAGATTTACCCACCTTCAGGACCAGGCCATTTTTTTGCAATATGGCTTTGCATTATTTTAACTAACAATTGCGCGGTCATGCGACACTGTACCCAAATAAAATTGATGTAATTTTTTTCCCACAAATAGAGCATTCTTTTGGCAGGATTTGATCACCTCTGTGTTTTTTTTTTTTTGCTCTATAAACAAAAAAGGTTGACAATTTTTTGAAAAAAAAGACAAACAATATTTTTTACTTTCTGCTATGAAACACATCCAATTAAAAAAAATTGAAAAAAAATCTAATTTCTTCATCAGTTTAGGTCAATATGTATTTTGCTACATATTTTTGGTAAAAAAAAATCCCAATAAGCGCAAATTGATTGGTTTGCGCAAAAGTTATAGTGTCTACAAACTTTGGGATATATTTATGGAATTGTCAATTATTTTTTATTTTTTACTAGTAATGTCTGTGATCAGCGACTTATAGCAGGACTGGGACATAGTAGCAATGTGCTGTTTTTATTAAGCAATGTGCTGTTTTTTACTTCCGGCTTTGCAGGAAGAGAAAAACAGCACATTGCTGCTGTCAGAAGAGAGCTCTGTGTTTTTTTTACCTACACAGGGATCTCTTCCACACCCGCTGATTGATTGGTGCTGCAGCCAATCGCTACACAGCTGGGGTGGCGGGGGTGAGTTCCCTATCCCAGTGGGTGGATCACATACTAGGAACGTGATGAGGCGCAGAGCGGCCACCCTGCCACGGTATATCTACGGTGGGCGGTCCGCAAGTGGTTAGAGAATCTTTGGTCAGGCTTAAAAAAATGCAAAGTCAGCAGCTACAAATACTGCAGCTACTGACTTTTAATGAAAAAGGCACTTACCTGTCTGGGAATCCAGCGTTGTCTTCAGCCGGGCCAGTTCTTCACCGATCTTCGGGTCCTCTGGGCCGCCATGTTGACTGTGAGAAGCCGGCTGTGACTTCCTGCAGCTTCACAGCCGGCTCCCCATTGCGCATGTGCAAGTTGCACTGCTAAATGGTCTCACAGCACACAAGTTGCGCGTGTTGGCTGGACTTTTGCCCCGATCCCCTAGGCCAGGGATGTCAAGCTCAATTTCATCGCAGAGTGCATCAGCATTTTGGTTGCCCTAAAATAGGCAGTTGTATCTCTAATGCCCTGTACACAAGGTCGGATTTTCCGATGGACAATGTCCGATCGGAGCGTGTTGTCGGAAATTCCGACCGTGTGTGGGCTCCATCGGACATTTTCCATCGGATTTTCCGACACACAACGTTGGAGAGCAGGAGATAAAATTTTCCGACAACAAAATCCGTTGTCGGAAATTCCGATCGTGTGTACACAAATCCGACAGACAAAGTGCCACGCATGCTCAGAATAAATAAAGAGATGAAAGCTATTGGCCACTGCCCTGTTTATAGTCCCGACGTACGTGTTTTACGTCACCGCGTTCAGAGCGATCGGATTTTCCGACAACTTTGTGCGACTGTGTGTAGACAAAACAAGTTTGAGCCAACATCCGTCGGAAAAAATCCTAGGATTTTGTTGTCGGAATGTCCGAACAATGTCCGACCGTGTGTACGCCCTATTAGACTTTATACATTAATCCAGGGTTTTTTTTCACAGACAATTGGTACAGAAACTCAAACACACCTCCCTGCAGAACCACAATGAACAGTGCGTGTGGCCAAGTTGCAGTGGGAGGATCTTAAAGGGGCAATAAATACCAGTAGTGTGCAACATTTAGGGATGTGCAGCTTCAGGGGTGCTTTATGCACAGAGTGCAGAGTTCAGGGGTGTGCTACTAACCAAAGCGGGGTTGCCCTATGCACAGAGTCCCCCGCAAAAGCTTCTCACCTACGAGCCTCAGTTTTAGTACCTCCCGGCTGTGTAAGTGGCTCCGCCTCTCTCTCTCACTTGCAGGGAGATCATTAGTTGGCATCTGTGCACCTGGGCACAGATTGGGATCACAGTGCAACCTACCACGTGATACCCCACCCCACACTGCACCTAAATCTCCCTTGTTCCCACCGTAAATGAAGGGCAGGAAGGGATCTGTGAAAGCCGCCAAGAGCAAAGCTGTCTTTGTAAACGCAGAAGGCTTCTGTGTTCACAGATGACAGTCGCGAGTGGGGAGAGAAAGCTGGAGGTGGTAGAACATAGCCACGTTCTGGCTGAAAAAAACCCTGGGTGCAAGGGCCACATGAAATGGCCTGGAGGGCTGGATTCGGCCCATGGGCCTTGTGTTTGACACATATGGCCTAGGACCTAACAGTTCCGTTTAGCTGTCTTCAGGACATGTACTCTTAAAACTAGTTTTCCTTCTAGTATAAGCTAATCCCTTCCCAAGCATTTGTCATCCGTTACATAATCAGCCCTCAGTACAATAGGTGACATGTCCTCCATACAGTATATGACTATGTACAGTTTGTCTTAAGCTTATCCTGACACAGCCTCCATTCTTCTACGGCCTGTTATCGGGACACGTGAGCCTCCGACCTCGCCCTCTCTTCATTCCTTCACTTTATGACATTATTTACCTTCCATTTGGCATGGGTTGGATGTTTATTCAGTAACTCCTTTTTAAATTAGTGTACTATTTCTAAACAAACACAAACATGGCAACTGGAAGCTTTGTACTGGTCTGGCAAACAGGACATCATTCATTGGATCAGTCAGCCCTGAAATGTGAAACTGCCTGTATATCATGTGTGATAACAATGTTTACCGCTGAGCTGAAGAGCTTATTACTGCTTGGATAAAATCAGGTCAAGAGGACAGCTTTGTATATACCTCTACCATGCTGAATAAGTGCCACTTGGAGCTGCCTGGGCATTGTTGCTGCTAAGCGTGCAGAGAGGGACAGAAGTATGACCCAAGAGAGGAACAATGAGCTCCCAACCATGGAGGACCCACTTGATGTAGACAAGTAGGTGCTGCGGGTTTGCTCTGGGAAAGGGAAGATACTTGTTGGTATAAATCAAGTGCTTAGCAAACACAGAAACATGAGTTACAACAAGGTTATTTAGTCAAAGATGTTTTCCAGGCAAAGGCAGATTGCTGGGGCTGTTCTTTTATCTAAAGCAGCTTTTCCAAATCAGGGTTCCATGGAACTCTAGGGTTTCTCCTCCAGAGGTTACTAGGGGTTCCTTGAGCAATCATCAATTTTTGACTCATTTTTGATACCCAACCACAGACATCAATGAATGATCCTTTTTGTCTGTAAAGCTGGCCATACATGGATTGAAATTCATCCGGTTCAGGAGGGACAGCCTGAATTTCAATCCATGTGTGGGCTGCCTGGTTGTACACAGTTGATCTTATCGATTGACTTGTGTACAACCAGCCTATAGGGTTTTTTTCCCCAAATTATCATTGCTGACGGCCAACTGACCACGAATGTAGCTAGTATTCTTCTCACTGACCATCATGCTAATGTACTATAAACTGTTGATAAAAGTAGTTATTAAGAGTTGGCACACCTTCTCTTTTCTTTCCTTTTAGTCCTTTTCTGTCTTTCCCTTTTCTGGGGAGCGACTTTCCCACGCTGATTGTGTGGGATGTCGACTCCTATATTTTCGGGTTGCGAAGTCATTCTCTCCAATTGGTGGAGGGCCGGTACAATACATTATGCCTGTGCACAAGACTGTGGAATGTGTATTTTGGCAATAGTATAGATGTCTTCTGTTGAGACTCAGCTGTGAAGGTCGCATTGTGCCTTGGCGGTTTACTGTTAGACAATGTAGCTATCTTGACCATATGCTTGTTTAATTAGAAATGTACCATGGTGGTAAGATTTTGTGATCTTTGTGCATGCAGTTAGGTTTACCGCAACCATGGACTTCAGTAGGTCCAGAGAACCATATGTGATTCTATTTTTTTTTTTTTGTTGTAAGTTTGTGGAGATGTATGACTCTGCATTACCCCATTGTTATCATATGATGTGATTTATAACTTTCTCTTGTAAAATACTTTTCAATAAAAATGAACAAACAGTAGTTATTCGCAGGTGTTCCCTGCAATGGCGTCCCTAGGGGCGGGGGGCAGAGGGGGCCCTGACCCCCCCAACATTATGCTGTGGCCCACCATGTGCCCCCCCAATAAAAATTTTTTTTTTTTATACAAAAAATCAATGTCTAAGAGGGAGAGCGTCCCCAGTCAGCTCCTGCGGGTGATTCCTCCCCCATTCCTCTGCTCGCCGACACTGCATAATGCAAGCGCTCACACAACCACGGCCGCCCGATCGGCTCCTTCCCCTGCATCCTCATTGGCAGGGAGAAGAGCAAGTTGCAGGAAGGACTCCACCAGGACTCTCAGTTACTGAAAAAACAGACTGATTTCTGCCATCCTTAGGACAGGAGAACCAGCCTGTAAATTCCAAGAGATGTCAGACCAGCGCAGTCAATAGCAGGGGCAAGACAGCAAGAGGAGGCTGGGGAACCCCACAGTGGCAGAACACCAGGGCCCAGAGGCAAGACAACCTTTGCAACCCTGATAGTTCTCCCACTTCTTTGGATCCTTATATTTTCTTGGTATGCTGGTGACATATATCTCTTGTTTTCTGCCACCCTGGGGGGGCCCCAATACAGTAGGAAGGGAGCTCACTGCAGAACATGTGAAAGGGCCGTTGTGGGGTCGTAGTAAAGGGCCCCAGGATATATATATATATATATATATATATATATATATATATATATATATGCATTTTATAGTTGCCCCCCTACTTTTGTCCCTGTCCCCCCATGTGCCCCTCCTAAATATGAAAGCTGGAGACGCCACTGGCTCCCTGAGAGTTATTTTAAGGGTTCCTCCATGTTAAAAAGGCTAATCTAAAGCATATGTAAAGTCAACATTTTTCATTTTGGATAGAACAGGCAATATTTCCTTGTCAAAAGAAGTTTATTGAGTATACAATGTTATAAAGATACATAAAGTAAGTTTACAAGGATCTATAAAGTAAGCTCATTGTTTTACAGTAGGGTTTATATAGGTAAATATCATGAAATTTCAAATATTAAACATTGGGTTCACGTAAACCTAAATTAAAGATATATATCATTTCCTTAGTTACTTTTGTAGGTATTTAAATGATTTATACCTACTATACATATTGTTTACAAGTAGAGTGTATATAGGTCAAATAAATTCTGATAATGAGCTTTAATCGTAAGGTGGAGAAAAGGAAAGAGAAAGAAGAAAAAGGGTTGAAAGGTAGAGGTATGGTCCACAAGGTTGTCCCGCTCGTCAGTTTATTATTCTTTTTAGTTCTCTTTGAAGCCTTAGAATGGGTGTCTCTGTAAGTCATTTAATCTGTTACCATGGCAACAGGACAGAGTCATTGAAGTTTGACAGGAACTGTTGTTTTATCCAAGGATGCCAAAGTTTTTCAAATTTTGGAATTTGATTTTGATCGATAGCTACCATCTTAGCATGGGACATTGTATTATTCATTCTGTGAATTGTTTCTGCTAGTACCAATGTAGGAGATTTCCATGCCTTGGCCACTGTTTGTTTTGCAGCCGTTATTAGTTGGATCATACGTTTGAATTGAGAGAGTGTTAACCATTCCGGTTTTAGATTAAGTAAAGTTAAATATGGATCTGGTTGTATTATTTTTTTAAATATTTTAGATGCAATCACGAAGACTTCCTTCCAGAAGGTTTGGATTACTGGGCACGTCCACCATATGTGTAAATATGTGCCTATTTCTGGGCATCCTCGAAAACAAAGAGCTGAGGTATTAGGTGAATATTTTGCCACTCTAGCGGGTACAAGGTACCAGCGAGTTAGGACTTTATAATTTGTCTCCAGTGCTAAGATGTTGGGTGAAGATGACTTAGATGTGAGCCATATGTTAGACCAGTCCGTGTCTTCTAAAGTTCGTCCCAGGTCCTCCTCCCACCTCTGAACGTAAGAGGGTCTATTAAGATTTGCTACTCCATATAATTGATTATAAAGTGATGAAATTGTACCTTTAGCAAATGGATCTTTTGTACAGATTGATTCAAAAATGGATAATTGGGATAATGGTGTATCCCCCTTTAGGAATGGTGTATAGAAATTTTTGATTTGGAGAGATCTAAATATCTCAGAGTTTGGTAGATCATATTTTTCTCTAAGCGATGGGAATGAAAGGAATGATTTAGATGCTATGAAGTCATTTAGTGTCTGAATGCCTGATGTTGTCCAAGCTTAAAAAGAATTTGGGTAGATCCATGCCGGGTAAAAGGCCGGATTTCTGATAAAAGAAAGGAGAAGATTGTGTGGAGATTGTAACTGATATTTGGTTTTTAGTTTATCCCAGAGAGATAAGAAGTGTTTAGTTATGGGATTATGAATTTTAAAGTGGTGTTTAGGATCAAGCCATAATAAATTTGATATTAATAGAGGGTCATTTTCTGAAGCCTCTATAAATACCCATAATGGGATTTCCTGTTTTGCATGGTATTTGGACAGACTGGCCAAATGTGCTGCTCTGTAGTAGTTAGTAAAATTAGGGTATCCCAGGCCTCCTTTATTTTTGGGAAGATGTAGTGTGTGTATAGGTATACGTGGTTTAGAAGAGCCCCATATAAACAAAGTTGCTCTTTTTTGTACTAATCTCAAAAAATAGGAAGGAATTGGAATAGGGAGGACTCTGAATAGATAAAGCAATTTGGGTAGAATAGTCATTTTGATTGCATTAATCTTCCCTATCCAGGATAAAGGAAGTTGCGACCATTGTTTTATTAGATTTGTGATCTGTCTTAATACAGGAGGATAACTGGTTGAGAATAAGTCAGAATGAGATGCTGTTAAATGAATTCCAAGATATGGGATTGATTTTTCTGCCCATGTGAATGGGAGTGCAGCCCTAGCCGGGATCAATTCCATGTTTGTGAGTGAAATATTAAGCACTAGGCATTTCTTAGGATTAATCATAAGGCCGGATAGGGCTGCAAATCCATCAAGAGCTGGTATTAAGTTAGGACCAGAGACCTGTGGTGATGATAGAAAAAGTAATATATCGTCTGCAAATATACATAATTTGTGTGTAATACCTCCTACTTCAATGCCAGTTATAGTTTGGTTTGTTCTGATGTATTGGGCCATGGGTTCGAGTATAAGGGCAAATAATAAGGGAGATAATGGGCAACCCTGTCGGGTACCTCTTTCGATATTAAAGGCTTCAGATTTGTATCCAGCATATTTTATATAGGCTTTGGGTTTATTATATAATGCTTTGATCCATGTTAAAAAGTGGGGTCCAAAACCCCATTTTTGTAATGAATATTGCATATATTGCCAGGATACTGTGTCAAATGCCCTCTTAATATCGAGAGATAGAAAACATAAAGGGATTTTCCGTTTTTTAGCAATATGTGCCAATAACACTGCCCTGCGTATATTATCGCCTGCCTGTCTATTTGGCATGAAGCCTACTTGATCTCTATGTATTAATTTTCCTATAATGCTATTGAGGCGTTTTGCTATTATTTTTGCTAATAATTTAATATCGAGGTTTAACAGAGAGATAGGCCGATAATTCACACAGGAAGTATCATCAGAAAGGGGTTTTGGGATCATACAAACAATTGCCATTAGTGTTTCTTGCCGAAAAGAATGTCCATCTAGAAGTTTGTTAAAAGTTTCAGTGAGAATGGGAGAGAGTATTTCTGAGAATGTTTTATAGTATAAAGCCGAGTAGCCATCTGGGCCTGGTCTTTTGTTAAGTTTTAGGTCTTTTATGGCGTTAGCAACTTCATCTATAGTTATAGGCTCATCCAAACTGCTTTTTTGATTCTGAGATAACTCAGGTAAGGTTATTTTTGAGAAGAAGGATTCAGCCTCTGTAGGATTAAATTCATTGTTTGTCTTGTATAAAGTTGCGAGATGTGAGTGAAATTTATGGACTATTTTAACTGGATTACAAGTGTAAACATTTTTTGATAATTTCAAACGTATTGGTTTGAAAGATTTGTTAGTTGAATTTAATGCCCGAGCCAAATATGTACCTGGTTTGTTTGTATTCATGTAGAAATTGTGTTTGGAGCGTTTGAGGGATTTATCAACTGACTCAGTGAGAAATAGATCGTATTCCAATCTAGATTTTTCCAGATGAGATTTTGTACTCTGAGATGGATTATCTTGAAATGATATGTAGGCTGCATTAAAATTGAGTTCTAGTTTTTGTGCTAGATTTTTGCGTTCCCGTTTAAATAGTGCCATTTGTCTTTGTATTGTACCACGCAAGACAGGCTTATGAGCTTCCCACAGTGTTATTGGGGAGATGTCTGTTGTATTATTAATTGATATGTATTCCTTTAAAGCTTGTTCAATGGCCATCTGATGTAGTGGGTGTTTGAGCATTATGTCCGGTAAGTACCACGTTGGGTCATGCGCTTTTGGTATGGCTGAGGCTATTGTAGTGTATACTGCATTATGGTCAGACCACGGAATCGGAATTATATCTGATGCAATAATTTCTGGTATTATTCCTATTGTTAGAAAAATATGATCTATTCTGGTGAAGGTTTGATGAGGGTGCGAGAAATAAGTGAATTTCTTTTTCATTGGGTTACTTTCTCTCCACGAATCTACCAGATTGTATTTGGAAAGAAGTTGAGAAAAAGGTAATCTAGAGGTTATTTTGGATGGTGTAAAAGGTGATTTATCTAGAAATGGGAGGAGGACCTGGTTCGAATCCCCACACATTATCACTGTTCCTATTTTGTGTGTATTAATCACTTGTAATATATGTGAGAGGAATGGTGTAGGTTGTTTGTTAGGAGCGTAGTAGGAAATCACTGTGATTGCTGTATCCATTATATAACCCATGAGTATCAGGTATCTACCTTCTGGGTCTTTAATTTCTGATGATAAGGTGAATGGTGTGGATCGGTGAAATGCAATTAGAGTTCCCCTTTGCTTGGTACAGGCAGAAGCCATGTAAATTTGTTGATAAAAAGGAGAAATATATTTTGGAGTAGAATCTTTGGTGAAGTGTGTTTCTTGGAGGCATACTATGTGAGCCTTCTTGTTATGGAAAGTACGGAAGGCTTTGGTCCTTTTTTGAGGGACATTTATTCCCTGAACATTCAGGGAAAGTATATTCAGTGGTGCCATGGCAACAGATCAAATAGTTTTGACTTACTTTTTGTTATGCAGAGCTGACTGCGCAGATCAACCTGTGTGGACTGAAGGGATGAATAGATAGAAAAGAAACCAGTGAATTCTGGAGTAAAGAGTAAACAAAAAACATATGAGATTAGATGATACATTGTATAAATAATTTTTTGCAAGTAATCACAATTTACCCGTGAAAGAGAATAAATATCTCTCTCAGGGGAATAAGTGCCTTCGTCACACTCCCACATAATATGGTTGGGAGAATGAGGAGGGCTAATGGGGGTACACGGATCTTCCGCTTACAGGAGAGAAGTGCTATGTCAAAAGACATCAAAATGATGTTTCATTATTTGGAGTGCAGAATATAGTTTTTGTTGAAATGATTTATTCCAGGGTGGTTGTATATGGTTAGTCTTGCCCTAGGCTAAATAATTCAGTTAGAAAGGTACTGTTAATAACTTTGGTATTGATGAAGATAGTTTGAATTATTTTGGGATTTTAACCCTTTTAGAGTAAACAATTACATATTTTATTCATATGTAACTGTTTAGATATGTTAACTCATAAAATTGAGGTTGTATTGCTTCAGATTAGAATAAACAAAAACATAATTCTAGGAACTAGTTAGGTAATAATATATTTGTTTTAAGAAAAGAAAGAAAAAGCTTCCATTACTTCTGGATTATTGAACATATTTGTCCTAAAAAGTAATAAATCTATTGTTATTACCTGATAATATATAACTGAACAAGAATTTCCTTATTTCACTTATATATTATAAGGCTATATGAATCAGAAGTAATAAGAAATATAACTGGAATGTAACATGATCCCACACAGTGTGTGACTATCAGAATGCAGTTACATTCAGTTATAAATACAGGTTTTTTATAGAGAACCATCTCTTAGTATAATAAATGAAGAGATATCAGGAATTAGGATGTCAGTCCATTGAATCTTCTTGGTCCATGGATGATGTGGCATAACGGCCTCTTTTGTGAGAATGATGATTCCCATTTTGTTCTGGAATTTTCTGAGTGCTGCCTGAAGGTGAAGATGATGTCATTCTTCTGCGTGTGGGAGAGTTGCTGCTTGTGGGTTCTGTCAGATTTAATTTTAAAAGGGTTTGCTGTAGTTCATCTGCTGATCTGCTTCTGTAAATTGTACCTTGGTAGTTAAATCTGACTGAAAAGGGGAAGCCCCATTGATACATAATGTTGTGGCGTTGCAGTTCCATTAGTTGGGGTTTTATGGATCGTCTTTTAGTAATAGTAAGTTGGGATAGGTCAGCAAAAATTTGATAATTGTGTCCTTGAAAATTAAGTTCCTTTTTTTCTCTTGCAGCAATTAGTATTTGTTCTTTCGTTCTGTAATAATGAAATTTTGTGATTATATCACGTGGGGGTCCATCTTTCTTTTTGGCTGTGAGGGCTCTGTGTACTCTGTCCAGTTCTAAACGTTCAATAGGGATATCTGGCTTTAGTTCTTGTAATAGAGCAGTAATAGTAGATTGCAGGTCTGTCACAGTTTCAGGTATTCCCCTTATGCGCAAGTTTGAACGTCTGGCTCTATTTTCGTAATCTTCGAGCTTAGTTTGAAGTATTAAATTCTCTTCTTTTAATTGTTCCAATTCTGTTATATTTACTTGGGTTGTAATTTCAATTTCATCCATTTTTATTTCTAGGGCTGCGGTGCGGTTTCCCAGCTCTCTTATTTCTTTGGTTAGGCTTTTTGTTATTTGGTCTGAGGTTTGTTTTAAAGCCTTATGAAGCATCTTTTCAAATTGTAATAATATTACTGGGGATGCTGAGGAGGCTTGTGGAGAAGTTTGTGAGAGGATTTGTTCTGTATCTGACTCAAATGGAGAGTCTTGCTGTGACATTTTCTGTCTGTGAGAGCGCCCTGATGCTGTATCTTGTGAGGTGACTGGAGCTGCTTTAGTTGCAGTGAGTGCCTGTGAGCTCTTTGTGAGGTGATTTTTATTTCTGCCACGGCTTCCTCCCAGTACCATATTTCCTGCCCAAACTTTCACAGTTTGTTCCCTGGGGCAAAAAGGTTCAAATGGATACCTTTTGAGCCTGCAGGCTCCGCTTTGTCCTTCTCTTCTCTCCTCAGCGGTGTGGAGCTCTAACAATGCATGTCTGCTCTGCTAGGCTCCGCCCCTGTCCTCCTCGAACAGGCAATATTTCAATCCCAACTCCAGCTGAATTGATAATTCTCCCTTGCAATGGAGCTGCACATACATTTTATATATTTAGGTCTAGGAGGCATGTAAAAATACATTTACTTATCTGATCCTTAATGCGGTTAGACTGGTCCCCACAGTGTCTTCTCCCCCATGCTCCAGGGGTCTAAGGCCCCATTGTCATCAAGACCAAAATCCCTGCACTGGATGTGAGGGCGGCATTGGACAGTCCACCGCCGTAGTGTGGGGAGAAGCAGAGGATCAGGTAAGTAAAAGTGCTTTCTCTCTTCTAGATCTAAACAAGCAGTAACTCCTGCAGTGTGAGTGCAGCCTTGCTGCAAGGAGGAATTTGTCATCTCTGTTTAATTGGGAACATTTCCCTTCATTTCCTGTCCTGTAGCCACAAGAGGAAGTAAGAGGAACTTTCTCTAAAGTGAGGGTAATCCCCTTTCAGTTGGTACTTTAGCAGGTAGAGATGTGCACGATTAAAAAATTTGTTTAGTGTCAGATTAATTTGTTAAGTTAATTATTTCATTTCCTCGTATTCATTATGTTAAAATGATTCCTTTTTGGAATTCGTTTTTTACATTCGGAATTCATTTTGTATATTCTTTGTTCCAAATCTATTTGTATTTCTGAAGATTAGCTATATTCATTTAACGTGTTAATTTGTTATTTCGGGAGATTAGGGACATTACTTATATTACTCTGTTTGGGTTGGTTAGAGTTTGATCCATCAGAATCTCCAAATCATAACATAGTGTATCGGACAAAATGAATTTTGGGTTCATTCGTTATATTATGTTTTCGGAGATTGTGATGGATCCACCTCCATCCCATTCAAACTCAATAAGTAGGAATCATCTTATTTCACTTTTATACCTTACTGTATTTTCTGCCATATGTTTCCATTTCATATGTACTATAGTGTACATAGTGTATTTTATAATATTTATAATAATGAAAAATGTTAATGCAACATAAAAATTAAATGGATCTGAATCAGTTTGGATCGTTCGTTATGTTATATTTCGGAGATTCTGATAGATCCACTTCCATCCAACCCAAACACAATAAGTCAGAATCGTAATCATCTTATTTCACTTTTATACCCTACTGTATTTATTGCAATAGGTTTTCATTTCATATGTACTATAGGTTATTTTTTTATAATAATGAAAAATGTTAATGCAACATAAAAATTAAATGGATCTGAATCAATTTGGATTATTCGTTATGTTATATTTCGGAGATTCTGATGGATCCACCTCCATCCAACCCAAACACAGTCAGTAGGAATGATCATCTTATTTCACTTTTATACATTACTGTATTTATTGCAATAGGTTCCATTTCATATGTACTATTATGGAAGAGCCCTGGGGCCATCATAAAAAAAAAAAAAAATTCTGACTTTGAAACTCAGAATTCTGAGATTGAAATTCAGAATTGCAAGTTAAAAAAAAAAAAAAAAATTATACAGAATTTTGAGAATTCTGACTTTCAAACTAAGAATTCTGTAAAAAAAACAAAAAAAAAAAAAACAATTTTTTTTTTTGAAACTCATAATTCTTCCATAGTACTATAGTGCATTTTTTATAATGCAAAATGTTAATGCAACATTTTGGATGCTTCAAACATTAACAAAAGATCAGAATGAAAAGAATGAATGTATATGAATTTGTTCATTGTTTTGTTAGAATTTTTTTGGGGTTCATTAAAATTTGTTACTATTGTGATTTGGAGATTAAGATATATTCAAATCTCCGAATAACGGAAATGTTGTCCGAGTTTTGATTTGTAATCAAACAAATTAAACATGTGTATTAGTAAGTATCCCCATTGAATGATTTCCCCTCTATTCCTGATCTGGTGGCAAATACAAATTTTTCTTCACTTTCATTTCCAGTGATAATAATCACCAGGACAAATAAAGAGAGTATCTGCCCATTGGAAGGACAAAACGTCAATAGAAACCTGACGGGGGGATCTTATTCTTGCCCAATTTATCCCAAATGAACAAAAAATTTTTGGGTTTCGATGTACTTTAAGATTTTAATTTCTTAGCAGCATATAATTATCACCTTGTTAACAAATACCACATTTGCAACCTCTGTGCTGAAGTGCTCATAAGGCTAAAGTTCTCATGGGTGGCAAAGAGGCAGTAAAAAACGGTGGTTGTTTTTACTGTCCCCTGACCCCCTACCAGTGGCGGTCCATCCATTAAGGGTGCATGGGTGCCACCTCCCCTATCCATGCCGCCGTCATCCCTTATTCATATGTCCGGCCCCTTTCAGGACGCCGGGCACATGAATTACAGTGGCGGGGGTGTTTTTTTGAAGCCAGAGGCTCTAATAGGCTTCAAAATAGGGTGGAGTCTGGGCACAGAGCATTGCGTTCGGAGCCCACCCAGGTGTGTGAGAACAGCGAATGAATATTCACTATTCTTACACTGAATCGCCTCTCTGCCAATCAGGAAGCGCAGGTCTGAGACACGTTATCCCTGATTGGCTGAAAGGGGAAGCGTTCTGACTGAGGAGGAGGGTGGAGACGGAAGCTGCCGAGCAGGGGAAGGAGATGCTGCTCATGATGCCTGCCGATGAGAGCTGGGGTAGCCACCTGTGTTTGCCCGCCATGGATGAGGTAAGTGCACCGACCGACTGACCGACCGACCAACCTGCCCCTCCCCCCCTTTTTTTTTTACCACAATATGCAATATTAACCCCCAGCATTGGTGTCAGTGAGGGCAATATTACCCCCAGCATTGGTGTCAGTGAGTGCAATATTAACCCCAGCATTGGTGTCAGTGAGTGCAATATTAACCCCCAGCATTGAAGTCAGTGAGTGCAATATTAACTCCCAGTATTGGTGTCAGTGAGTGCAATATTAACCTCCAGCATTGGAGTCAGTGAGTGCAATATTAACCCCCAGCATTGGTGTCAGTTAGTGCAATATTAACCCCCAGCATTGGTGTCAGTGAGTGCAATATTAGCCTCCAGCATTGGTGTCAGTGAGTGCAATATTAACCTCCAGCATTGCAGTCAGTGAGTGCAATATTAACCCCCAGCATTGCAGTCAGTGAGTGCAATATTAACCCCCAGCATTGGAGTCAGTGAGTGCAATATTAACCCCCAGCATTGGTGTCAGTGAGGGCAATATTACCCCCAGCATTGGTGTCAGTGAGTGCAATATTAACCCCAGCATTGGTGTCAGTGAGTGCAATATTAACCCCCAGCATTGAAGTCAGTGAGTGCAATATTAACTCCCAGTATTGGAGTCATTGAGTGCAAAATTAACCTCCAGCATTGGAGTCATTGAGTGCAAAATTAACCTCCAGCATTGGAGTCAGTGAGTGCAATATTACCCCCGGCATTGGAGTCAGTGAGTGCAATATTAACCCCTAGCATTGGAGTCAGTGAGTGCAATATTAACCCCCAGCATTGGTGTCAGTTAGTGCAATATTAACCCCCAGCATTGCAGTCAGTGAGTGCAATATTAACCCCCAGCATTGGAGTCAGTGAGTGCAATATTAACCCCCAGCATTGCAGTCAGTGAGTGCAATATTAACCCCCAGCATTGGAGTCATTGAGTGCAAAATTAACCTCCAGCATTGGAGTCAGTGAGTGCAATATTAACCCCCGGCATTGGTGTCAGTGAGTG
This sequence comes from Lithobates septentrionalis, assembly GCA_037952835.1. Lineage (NCBI taxonomy): Eukaryota > Metazoa > Chordata > Amphibia > Anura > Ranidae > Lithobates > Lithobates septentrionalis. Next base: position 1,248,330 of record JBBDGP010000964.1, on the reverse strand, counting down.
CAATATTAACCCCCAGCATTGGAGTCAGTGAGTGCAATATTAACACCCAGCATTGCAGTCAGTGAGCGCAATATTAACCCCCAGCATTGGTGTCAGTTAGTGCAATATTAACCCCCAGCATTGCAGTCAGTTAGTGCAATATTCACCCCCAGCATTGGTGTCAGTGAGTGCAATATTAACCTCCAGCATTGCAGTCAGTGAGTGCAATATTAACCTCCAGCATTGGTGTCAGTGAGTGCAATATTAACCTCCAGCATTGGTGTCAGTGAGTGCAATATTAACCTCCAGCATTGGTGTCAGTGAGTGCAATATTAACCCCCAGCATTGGTGTCAGTGAGTGCAATATTAACCTCCAGCATTGGTGTCAGTGAGTGCAATATTAACCTCCAGCATTGGTGTCAATAGACGCAATAAAAACCCCAAACATTTGTATCAGTGAGTTCAATAATAACCCCTAATGTCAGTGTCAGTGACTGCAATAATAACCCCCCAGCATTGGTGTCAGTACTATTATCCCCCCCCCACATTGGTGGTCAGGGGCAGTGCAATTTAACTCCCCCCCCGCATTGGTGGTCAGTGACAGTAACACTGGGTTCACATTAGTGCGCTGTACGACATCGCATGTGATTCGTACCTCACTGCTGTGCAAATCACATGCGATGTCTGTGCGATGCAAATTCAGCCATACAGAATGTATGGCTGAATTTGCATCGCAATCGGACCAAAGTCGCACAGGACCCTTTTTTTTGGTCCGCACCAGAATCGGATCGCATGGGTGTTCACATCCATGCGATCCAATTCATGTTCGAATTGATAGTTCGCACCGCGATATGGGAACCGATCTAGGGGTGTCATTAACTTTGTATTGACAGCCCCAGTGGTTCGCATATGACAGTGTGCATACCCCCCAACTTTTTGAGATGGGAACGAGGGACACTTATTGGCAAAAGTATGTAGGTATGGGACACAGCCCCTGCCACGCTAAAGAGCCTGAAAACCGCCCCAGTGTGAAAGGAGTCTTGGTGTCACTGGTCCCCAAAAAGTGTCAAAAGTGTCAGTTACGTGTTCCGATTTGTCCGCCACAATCTCGCAGTCACGCATCAAAAAAAGAAAGAAAGAAAAAAAAGAATCGCTGATTGCTGACATTACTAGTAAAATAAATAAATAAAAATTCCATAAAAATATCCCATAGTTTGTAGACACTATAACTTATGCACAAACCTATCAATATACGCTTATTGGGATTTTTTTTTTACCAAAAACATGTAGAAGAATACATATTGGCCTAAACTGATGAAGAAATTCGATTTTTTAAATTTTTTTTAATTGGATGTGTTTTATAGCAGAAAGTAAAAAATATTGTTTTTTTTCGAAATTGACGCTTTTTTTTTGTTTATGGCGCAAAAAATAAAAACCGCAGAGGTGATCAAATACCACCAAAAGAAAGCTCTATTTGTGGGGAAAAAATGACATAATTTTTATTTGGGTACAGCATCGCACGACCGTGCAATTATCAGTTAAAGTACCGCAGTGCTGTATCGCAAAAATTGACCTGGTCAGGAAGGGGGGTAAATCTTCTGAGGCTAAAGTGGTTTAGAGATGCACTATATTACCAAAAGTACTGGGACGCCTGCCTTTACACAAACAAGAACTTTAATGGCATCCCAGTCTTAGTCCGTAGGGTTCAATATTGAGTTGGTCCACCCTTTGCAGCTATAACAGCTTCAACTCTTCTGGGAAGGCCGTCCACAAGGTTTATGAGAATGTTTGACCATTCTTCCAGAAGCACATTTGTGAGATCAGGCACTGATGTTGGATGAGAAGGCCTGGCTTGCGGGGACTAATTCATCCCAAAGATGTTCTATAGGGTTGAGGTCAGGACTCTGTGCAGGCCAATCAAGTTTCTCCACCCCAAACTCACTTATCCATGTCTTTATGGACCTTGCTATGTGCACTGGTCCAAATCATTTGGTGGAGGGGGGATTCTGGTGTGGGGTTGTTTTCTGGCCTAATTATTTGTAGTCATCCTATATCATGCAGTGGTGGCATCAGCTACATACAGTATACAGCACTGTATTCTGGCAGAGGTGCGGGGACTGCCAACTCAGATTAAGAGCTTCTCTGCCATTCACAGGATGTCCTGTGTTTTTATTAATGAATACAAGGCTTCCTCTGATTGGCTGAGGTGGAGACTGTGATCTCATCTGCTCGCCTCTCCACCTTGGCCAATCAGAGGACATCTTGTATTCGCTGATACAAATACAAGCCTTTCTATGAATGACAGAGAAGCCCAATTCATTTGATATTGTTTCGGCAGCAGATGGGAAGTCCCCTTACCGGTGCCAGAAAACATCACTGCTTACTGTATGTAACTGATGCTACTACAGTATGATACAATGCTGACTCTGGGTGCATCTATTAGTAAAGGAAATTGTTTGTTTGGGCCAGCTTGGCCCAAACAAACTATTTATAGTGATAGCAAACCTGGAGTTAAGCTTTAAAGTGGTTGTAAACCTGTACATATACCCAGTGAAGTGACTGGCCTCAGATGATACAAAGCAATAAAACAAATCCTCCTGTTTATCTGTAGTCTTCTCTTCTCTGCATCCTTTCAAAGTTTATAAAGCTTGTCTGAGCTTTCAGAAAACAGGGTGTGGAGAGCTAAAGTTACATTCTGCAGAGATCAGTGCGGATGAGCTCTGAGAGCTGATTGGAGGGAAGTGACATATCCTCCCCTTACACAGCACACAGGAACAGAACTGAGGCTGCCAATCAGCTTGAGCTCCCTCCCCTGTCACCTTTTTTCTCTTGGGTGTCAGGAATGCTTGTTAGAAGTGATTCATGCTGATAGCAGAGGAACAAAGCAGCAAACAAAAGTGACACTTTATGCCGCGTACACACGGTCGGACTTTTCGTCTACAAAAGTCCGACGGACGCCGACGGACTAAAGCTGGCTGACAATCCGATCGTGTGTGGGCTTCCCCGGACTTTCAGCGGACTTTTGCAGCCTCAAATCTGACGGACTTTAGATTTGAAACATGCTTCAAATCTTTACGCCGTAACTACGCCGGACCCAGAAATCCGCTCATCTGTGTGCTAGTCCGACGGACAAAAACCCACGCTAGGGCAGCTATTGGCCACTGGCTATCAACTTCCTTATTTTAGTCCGGTGTACGTCATCACGTACGAATCCGTCGGACTTTTGTGTGATCGTATGTAGGCAAGTCCGTTTGTAAGAAAGTCTGCCGCAAGTCCGCCAAAAGTCTGCCAAAAGTCAGTCGAAAGTCTGTCGGACAGGCTGTCGGACTTTTGTAGCCGAAAAGTCCGGCCGTGTGTACGCGGCATTAGCCCACATTCACACTGAATTTCAAAGCCGCGGGTCAGTGCAACTTCAGATGCGACTTGGCTGACATCTGTGTGACTTCATGCACAGATGTCTATGCAAGTCGCACCTGAAATTGCAAAATATAGTGCAGGAACTTTTTTCAAATTGGTGTGGCACCGCAAAGTTGGAGTTGCACCGATTTGATTAGTTCCATTGCCGACAATAGGGTGCGATTTGTCATGTAATTTGGACCTGACTAATCGCATGACAAGTCACACCAGTATGAATGGGGGCTAAGCGCTCTTCATTGAAACAAGTACACACTATAGAGGGATGTGCAATCAAAAGAAATCCGGAATTCCCTGCAACACTTCACCTTTATTGATCCTTCATGCAATAGACATCACAGACAGTGCAGAGTACAGTAAAAGTTGACACGTTTTGTGCTGTGGTTATAACCTGAGGTTATGGATAAGCGCTAGCCACAGCACGAAACGCATCAACTTTTACTGTACCCCACACTGTCTGTGATGTCTTTTACACAAAGGATCAAAAAAAGGAGAAGTGTTGAAGCGAATTCTGGATTGGTTTTGATTATACATCTGCAGTCGAGCTGTGCTAGCACCTTCACCTAAATCCTGGCTATGCTGTGGATGGATGGCCAATGTACTCATCTGGAGCTGCTTTCTCTTCAGTATAGAGCAGTGGTCCCCAAACTGTGGCCCAGGGGCCAGATGCAGTCCTCTGCTTGCTTTTATTTGGCCCTTGGGGCACTATTTCATTCACTCAAACCAGCAATGGGGCATACCCCCCCCACTGACCCCAGTAAAAGGGCACAATCCCTCCCAATGCCACCAAATGATGGGGCACAATTCCTCCCAGTGACACCAATGATGGGTCACAATTCCTCACTGACACCATTGCTAGGGAACGATTCCTCCCACTGACACCAAAGATAGGGCATTGTTTTTTCCCACTGACGTCGGGACCTTTTTTACTCCCAATGGCCACAGTCTGCCCCCCCTAAAGTCTGAAGGACAGTAAAGCGGCCCCTTGTTTAGAAAGTTTGGTGACCCCTGGTATAGAGGGATATGCTTTGTTCATATTTCATGTCTGAGGTTTTCAACCACTTTAATAAGGAAGGGTCATCAAGAAGTATGGAGTCATTATTTAGTTTTCTACTGGTGGAACTGGGAAGACTGGTGGAGACGTCGCCCCATTTAGAACCCCTAACGTTGTGTAGCGTCCTGGGGTTTAGTCAGGGAGCTCCTTACCAAATTCCTTGTCAGGAGTAGCTACTGCAGTTAATTGATAGAGATCTATTGATTTCTCCCTAAGTTTGGCCTTTTTGCACTTTTCTCTTCTACCACTAGGTGGCTGGGAACTTGGTGGTACTAGATATGAGAAGGGCAAACCCAAGGTCAGGTTTTGGGTATATTGGATATCTCAGCCAATGGGCAGGGGTTTTATTGAATCCCTTGGCCTGCTAGGAGAAGCTATATATTCGGGTGAGGTCCGGTGATCTATGTTCTGTGCCACCCGGACCGCTGCCTGGGTGGACGTGTGTCGTACGCCCTGGGCTGCTAGGCCGGAGATTGGGCCTATCCCAGTGGCATCTGGCTGCTAGGCTGTGTGAGGGCCTGTCCAGATGTAAGAGGGCAGCGCAGGGTTGGGATTGCGGCTTGCAGTCCAACCAAAAGTGATGGATCTGCCGGCCGGAGAACCTGTTGTGGTCGGAGGTAGAAGGAAAGCTGTCGCCACTAAGGGCCCGACCACCTTTACCAGGGACCACAGTGAGTAACTGAAGCAAGTACCGGAGCAGTATTCTCACTGAACGGGCACGGTGGAGGATCGGGAAACTTCAGGCGGTGATCAAGTCAGGGACCCAACCAGCAGAGGTGACGTTTGAAGAGCAGCCTTGTGTGCCAAGTCAGGGACTGAGCTGGTCAGCAGGGGTGAAGCTTGAGAGGTATCTGAAGTGCCAAGCTAGGGACCCAGCAGGGAAGCATGGGTGACGCTTGAGGGAGATACCACCGCAAAGATTGAAGGAGCTCAAAGGATTTACAGTCAGTGAAATAGAGAGTCCACTGAGAGACTAGATGCTCAAGGGGCTGAAGAACTACAAATAGAAGTTGTAGTGAAGTTGAGTGAACTGTTGAACTTTGTGTTAGGAACTGTTAAGTACTGATGCCATAGGAGACAGATGCAGAAGTGGCGCCTTGCTTGGGCCTTTCCCTGTATGGCTGTGCTCCTATTGAAGTCTCTGAGTCTGCTAATTAAAATTGTAATCTCTTAAGGGTGTCCTGTCCCTAACCCTCTTTCCCTTCAAAATATAAAAGGATTCCAAGATTCCAAGAACTGTCTGGCGCCCAATGACTTTCACCATCTTTGCACCCACTATGCCTCACAACCCACTACATATGGAAGGATGTCAGCTGTCTTTGGCCTTGAAGGTCCTTATTATGCCCCGTACACACGGTCGGATTTTCCGACGGAAAATGTGCGATCAGAGCGTGTTGTCGGAAAATCCGACCGTGTGTGGGCTCCATCGGACTTTTTCCATCGGATTTTCCGACACACAAAGTTTGAGAGCAGGCTATAAAATTTTCCAACAACAAAATCCGATCCTTTAAATTCCAATCGTGTGTAGACAAATCCGACGGACAAAGTGCCACGCATGCTCAGAATAAATTAAGAGACGAAAGCAATTGGCTATTGCCCTGTTTATAGTCCCGGCGTACGTGTTTTACGTCACCGCGTTCGGAACGATCGGATTTTCCGACAACTTTGTGCATCCGTGTGTATGCAGGACAGGTTTGAGCCAACATCCGTCGGAAAAAATCCATGGATTTTGTTGTCGGAATGTCCGATCAATGTCCGATCGTGTGTACGGGGCATTAGGCTGGAAGAGGTTAACGACCTTGCTACAGTTGTGTTCAGAAATCCTTGTGTGCGGTCAGCTCTAAAATGTAACGCCAGCCAAAACCTACATTTCTATTCTTTGTAGTTGTTGGCAAGTTGGATTCTTATTCTTTTGGAAACTTCAGAGATATAACTGCAATACTTCCTAGTTCTACTGAAATGTTGCAGATATTATAGAACTAACTGATGCTATCACGCTCCATCTGTGCATTTTCCATGATTTGGAGTAAGCAACTGACTAGGAAACCCAGTTGTGAAATATTGACACCTCTTTTGTGGACTTTTGGTGGAGGACAAAATGTACGGCAATAAACTCTTCAAGAGATAAAGAAAAATGTATTTGTGTTCTCTCTTTTATCTTGAAACTATTTATCCCTTGTCAAGACATCTATATCCCTTTAATATAAATCTATTATTTCTAGAGGTTTTCTCATTTTTATATACCGTGATTCAAAATACAAATTAAAGTGTTTGTCCTTACTATAAGAATAAGCCGGCGCCATATTCCTCGCCACCACAATAACACGCAACGACGTGGGTTAATGCACTGATTAAGTGTGAACCTGACCTAAAGCATAACTTTTCTAGTTTAAAAATCATCCCCCTCCCCTGGAACTTACCGTATATACTCGAGTATAGGTCGAGGCCCTAATTTACCACAAAAAAATGGGAAAAACTTATTGACCCGAGTATAAGACGAGGGTGAGAAATGCACAGCTACTGTAAGTGGAAAAGAGGGTCAACAATGCCAATTTGCAGCATCACTGTTCCCATTTGCATGCCTCACTGTGCCCATTTGCAGCCATAGGTCCCCTGAACTTCAAACTCGGTAGTTAAGGGTTCCTAGATGCCCTCTAGCTGCAGCCAAAATTTGGGGTCTCTGAACCCAAAGGGTCCCGAAATGACATTGCTGCAGATGGACACAGTTGACCGAATTTGGGGCCCCGTATCTCGGGGCCACTTAGTGCTAAGAACCCAAAATTTGGTGTGCAAACCCAGTGGAACTAGCACCATAAAATTTCCAAAGCTGGGGTTTCTAGCACCAAGTGGCCCCAAGATACAGGGCCCCAAAAATCAGTTCAGAAAATGTCAAGCACTTTTTTGCAGCAGAGAATGACATTTTCCGAACTGGTTTGGGGCCCCGTATCTCAGGGCCACTTCGTGCTAGGAACCCCAGCTTTGGATATGTTATGGAACCAGTTCCACTGGGTTTGCACACCAAATTTGGGGTTCCTAGCACTAAGTGGCCCTGAGATACGGGGCCCCAAAGTCGGTTCGGAAAATTATATTTTTTGCTGCAGAAAAGTGCTTGACTCAGTATAAGTCGAGGGGGGCACTTTCAGCACAAAAAAATGTGCTGAAAAATTCGACTTATACTCGAGTATATACGGTATACCCTTATACATATCCTAAAGTGGACTTTCCACCTCTGTGCCAAGGTCTGCTTTCCAGGTGCCCCCCTTCTCTTTATCCCTTACTAAAATGCTACAAAAAATAACCTATGGGGGAAAAATTGTTAAAGCTGAACTCCATGCATTATCTGTATTGTATACTTACTTTGTTCCAGCTTGCTACATTGTAAGTATTCCTATCTCATAGCTGATGGGGTGCTGGGGAAGCTGGAAGTCAGTGTAGTAGTCAGCACTACTACAGCGATAGCCACGATCTTCAAGTTACTGCTCAGGTTCTGTGTGACTCTGCACAGTGACCACAGGGAGTTGCTCATTCGGTCCCACCCCCATTTCCTTGTATTTTTTTAAATCAATGCAAGGCATTATCTAATTTGATAAAATTGAGGGGGTGGCGGTTCTTTCACAATACCAGCTGACAAAGTCCCGCCCCCTGGGACGTAACGCATACAGAAGGGAGTCATGTGACATCACCTGCGGTCATCGCTGATCCTTGTGGAATTGTTTGTACACGCTCGCATACTAGGTACTGGGTTGCAGTGCCATGTTTGTAAGTTTTATTCTTTAATACAATAAATACCAATCCTTGCAATACCAATCCTTGCAGAGAGCACTATATATTCTTTTTATTGCATGCAATTTGTGGTACCGGAGATCTGGTCCAACTTACTTAGAAGAGTCTAGAGCGCAGAGAGAGGGATCCTTACTGTCAGCTCAGCTCGGTGATTACATCTACTGACACAGCAATACATACCCTATTGGGGAAAGCGCTTGTGACCCTTTTGTTCATTCAGGGGTCCACTTTGTGAGGTGAGCTGCTAGTATTACAAGTGGTGGAGGTTCTTCACGGATTCACCTGAATGATCGTACATAGAAGCACTATTTTGGACACTTATTATTGGTGCTTGTGTTCTGCTGCATATGAACTTTATTTGTTTGCTATATGTTTCTTCCAGCACTGCACTGTTTTATATGTAACACCCTCTACCTAGGTAGGTGTTAGAGTAGGTTTTTTTTGGGGTAAATGTAGGTAAATTTAGGCAGGCCTAGCTGGAAGCTAGGCCTGTTTGTTTTGGTTTCTGTGGGCTGAGAGTGGCTCAAAGTAGCAACTATGACTCACAGACGGCATCACTTCACTGTTACCTCTATCTTGCTTCAGGAGGATTCTAGAAGGGGAGGAGGGGAAGAGAGGTGGAGGTGCCTGGGGTATGTTAAGGAGCCCTGACCAATCCCCAACCTGGATAGGCAGGGGGCAAGCCTCCTTGAAATACCCAGAGTCAGCCCAGCCCAGGAGTTTCCGGGTGGAAGAACTAAGGATGGAGTACTAGGCTGTTGGGGCCTTTGAGGGAGCTCCCCAGTCTGGTCGACCTCGGGCCTGGGACTCGGGTGCAGGACAGAGTCCTTCAAGAACTCATGAAGGATCCGAACAGGAGGCACAGGAGGAGTCAGAGAGGACAGCAGGAGCTAGTACTGCCGGGCAAGTCTTCAGGAGGGAACCATCGGTTGAAGCCAGGAGGGCTGGTGAGTGACATGGGCAGTCAGGAGGACTGGCGAGGCATGCCAGAAAGGACTGAGAGGAAACAGTTAGAGCTCGGTGTGGAGCCAGTAGAAAGGATTGCAATGTCATGGGCAGTGAAGTTGGGCAGCTGCAGCCAGGAGGGCTGACAGGGCCTGAAGAGGACTGACTGGGAGCAGTAGTCCACCAGCAATGGCTGCTGTTAAAAACCACGGTGTCCAATACAGCCAACCCGACAGCCACCCCCCCCCCCCCCCAAATATACACAGTTCACTATGCTTCAGCTATGAATGAACTCAATGAGTGATAGGTACAGATCATTTATTGTGTTCATTCAGGAAATAAAGAGTCTGGTAAATGTGACATATTTTTGACCCTTTCCCCATTGTCCTTCCTGAAGAATCCTATTGTGTGCTTGCAGCTTCTGGTGGGAAGGAGAGGAGGGAAGATGGCAACACTGTGGGGGTAGGGGGGCCTGGGCAGCAGGGGGAAACATATGGTGCACAGGGAGGGTGATTGGTGTGGTGGGGAGGAGGCAATTACTGGAACCGATCCCCTGTATGGCTCTCTCTGCAGCAGCTGAAAGCTGGCAGGAAGGAGATGAGAAGAAGCCAGCTTTCAGCTGCTGCAGAAAGAGCCATACAAGTAATCCGTCCCAGTAATTGCCCCCCACTGTGCTGATCACCCTCCCTTCCTACATCTGATTCACCCAGTAACCTGGGCCCCCCTACTGGTCTGGGCTCCATACAGGAAGAGCAGTTGTACCCCTTTATCCACAGCCCTGCTTACACTGTGCTAAGCTGGACCAATGTGAGTGTACAATACAGATCATTCCCGGAGTGCCGCTTTAAATAATATATTAACCTTTTCTTAACTTATGTACTGCAGGGGGCAACGACATCCTCATGCTGACAAAATCCCGGGGCATGCTGAGAAGGCCAAATCTCGTAAGAAGACACTAGCACAGTGCAGGATCCTCTTGTTCAGAGATTTGGCCTACCCAACATTCTCCAAGATCTGGTTGGGATGAGGATGACATCACCTCACAGGATGACATCACCTCACAGGATGACATCACAGGATGACAGAGGATGACATCACCTCACAGGATGACATCACCTCACAGGATGACATCACAGGATGACAGAGGATGACATCACCTCACAGGATGACATCACCTCACAGGATGACATCACCTCACAGGATGACATCACAGGATGACAGAGGATGACATCACCTCACAGGATGACATCGCTCACAGCAGGGGGTCCGATGCATCCCTGTTCACCAATTTAGGTGCGAATCATGCATCGCAGGAGGAAGAGTAGGAAGGGTGAGTTTATTAACTAACTATTCTTTCCGCCACAAGTATTTTATGCAACAGTTTAGAAAGGGGGAAGGAAACTTGAATAAGCAGACCTTGCCACTGAGGTGAGGCCCGCTTTCGAGCTCTGTGTAGGATACGAGTGACTGAAGTCATAGTTCACACAGAGCAAAGGACTCTCCACATTACAGCGCTGATTGGCCCAGCACAGTCACATGAATTAAGTCACATGCTGGTCCATACCTGGATGTACCAAGCATTTCCTTTGGCTCCTGGCTCTGAACAGGTTGGTGGTGCAGCAAAGGAGAGGTAAGTACAGTCTAAGTCACAGGCCAAGGCTGTAGAGTTGCCACCTCATCCCTTTAAACCGGAACACATATTGATTACACAGGTTCTGTGGCTGATTAAGGTGGTAATTAACCACTTGACAACTGGGCACTTAAACCCCTTCCTAACCAGATCAATTTTCAGCTTTCGGTGTTCTCACACTTTGAATGACAATTACTCAGTCATGCAAAACTGTACCCATATGAAATTGATGTCCTTTTTTTCCCACAAATAGAGCATTCTTTTGGTGGTATTTAATCACTGCTGGGTTTTTTATTTTTTGCGCTATAAATCAAAAAAGACTGAAAATTCGATAAAAAAAAAAAATTCCTTGTTTCTGTTAAAATTTATTGCAGAGTATTGGCAGAGTATTGGCAGAGTATTGGCGAGTATTGGCAGAGTTTTGGCGAATATTGGCAGAGTATTGGCAGAGTATTGGCAAGTATTGGCGAGTATTGGCAGAGTTTTGCAGTGTTGCAGAGTATTGCACAGTGTTGCAGAGTATAGCGCAGTGATGCAGAGTATTGGCTAGTATTGGCTAGTCTATAAACAAAGAATGCGTTGCGCCTAGGGATATATCTAAATATCTATAATCCTAAGTGTGAATCGGAAATAGTAATAATATAAAGTGCAATTTACAGAAAATATGAATCTAAAATCACTTACTGTATAAATTCTATAACCATGTACACCACAGTGCCGTGTACATTAAATCACAAAGTGCAATGTGCATATAATGCGTACCTAAATCATGTGATATAACTATGATAATATAGATCTAAAACCATCTGTGAATAAATGTATGAAATAACCAAAAATCCTTGAATAGGTGTGCATACTGAAAAAGTGCTATACATATATCACATAAAAAGTCCACTGTGATTATAAAAGTGAGGGTGAAAAAGTAATAAAAATTAAAATAAATAAGAACACATATAAATAAATAAATCACTGTAGTAAAATAAAACTGTAATCGTCCTTATTGTGGTATTAAAAATCACAGTCGTGAAAAATCTTCCAATACAACAGCGTGAAGTGACAAAGTTCCAGCAGAAATCAATATACTAGTGGTGTTTCAAAGAAAAAGTTCCAGTACTGAATCAAAAGTGCCCAAATCATGCCGTGAAGTGCCTTGGTGACCCCCAATGTGATTGCGCTCACCTTAGAGCGTGTGACACAGTGTTCAGTTGTGTCAATACACGCTTTGGAGCCACCCCTGGGCTCAGTGATTAGTAACAGCTGATTCCCCAAACAGATTCGTTATGGCACCTCTGGTGCCACTTCCAGCAATGTCTCCTTGCTACTTCATGCCACATGGAATCTCTTGTCTTTATTCCAGATCACTTCCATTGGCTAGTATTGGCGAGTATTGGCGAGTATTGGCGAAGTATTGGCAGAGTATTGGCGAGTATTGGCAGAGTATTGGTGAGTATTGGCGAGTATTGGCAGAGTATTGGCGAGTATTGGCGAGTATTGGCAGAGTATTGGCAGAGTATTGGTGAGTATTGGCGAGTATTGGCGAGTATTGGCAGAGTTTTGCAGAGTATAGCGCAGTGATGCAGAGTATTGGCTAGTATTGGCGAGTATTGGCGAGTATTGGCAGAGTATTGGCGAGTATTGGCAGAGTATTGGCACAGTATTGTCAGAGTATTGTCGAGTATTGTCGAGTATTGTCGAGTATTGGCGAGTATTGGCGAGTATTGGCAGAGTTTTGCAGTGTTGCAGAGTATAGCACAGTGTTGCAGAGTATAGCACAGTGTTGCAGAGTATTGCACAGTGTTGCAGAGTATTGTACAGTGATGCAGAGTATTGCACAGTGTTGCAGAGTATTGCACAGTGTTGCAGAGTATTGTACAGTGATGCAGAGTATTGCACAGTGTTGCAGAGTATTGCACAGTGTTGCAGAGTATTGTACAGTGATGCAGAGTATTGCACAGTGTTGCAGAGTATTGCACAGTGTTGCAGAGTATTGTACAGTGATGCAGAGTATTGCACAGTGTTGCAGAGTATTGTACAGTGTTGCAGAGTATTGTACAGTGTTGCAGAGTATTGCACAGTGTTGCAGAGTATTGTACAGTGATGCAGAGTATTGCAGTGTTGCAGAGTATTGCAGATTATTGCCATTATGTATATTGAACAGCGCTGTGGGCACTAAACATCCAGCCCACAGCGCTGCCATCTCTCCCCCTCTCCCTCCGCACTGTACCGATCGGTACAGAGAGGGGAGGGAGGAACCAGCGTCATGACGTGACGCTGGTTTGTTTACATGTGATCGCTCCGTCATTTGACGGAACGATCACGTGGTAAACGGCCGCGATCAGCGGCTATTTACCGTGATCCGTGATGCGGTCACGGATGTTCCCGAGTGCGCGCCCCAGGACGTCCACCCAGAACTAGCCGACCGCGCTGTTGCCGTCTTTTGGCAATGGCCCGGTCGGCAAGTGGTTAAACTCACTTGGTGCCTTATCTGCATTAAATTAGTCTCATAACCTGTGTAATTCATATGTGTTCGGGTTTAAAGGTATGAGGTGGCAACCCTACAAGGCTGTGGCGGACATTTTCCAAAGTACAGACCTTTGTGAAGGACACCAAGGTGCATTTTAAATTAAAACCATCAAAAAACACTCTGTCTACTCTCTGGCCTAGTTCTACAAGTACAAATAAGTTTAAAATAACATTTATATAAAGACTGTTTGTGGTATACTGTTATAAAATGTTTAAAAGATGTTCAAAATTCTTACCTTTTTATATTTTTCGGTTGTATTGAGAGGCAGCAGCAACAGCATCAAAGTCCTTTGTAGATGTGGATGAAGTAGCAATACGCAAACATGCGTCAACACCGTTCTCTAGGCCATTTCTTGTAGAGGTTTTGAAATGCATTCATATGGCTGAAGCCTCGCTCACAGCAGCACGTGTCAGGGCTCAGAGTTAATAACAGATCCCCCTTTAGAGCAGGCCAGAGTCCCCATAGATCCCCTTTTAGAGCGGGGTCCCCAAAGATCCCCCTTTAGAGCAGGGTCCCCAAAGATCCCCTTTAGAGCAGGGTCCCCATAGATCCTCTTTTACAGTAGAGCAGACCAGGGTCCCCATAGATCCCCCTTTAGAGCAGGCCAGGGTTCCCATAGATCCCCCTTTAGAGCAGGGTCCCCATAGATCCCCCTTTACAGTAGAGCAGGCCAGGGTCCCCATAGATCCCCTTTAGAGCAGGTAAGGGTCCCCATAGATCCCCCTTTAGAGCAGGGTCCCCATAGATCCCCCTTTACAGTAGAGCAGGCCAGGGTCCCAATAGATCGCCCTTTAGAGTAGGCCAGGGTCCCCATAGATCCCCCTTACATTATGATCCAAATCTTCTAGTGGAGCTACAGTATAGGACACATACACGACTCACGAGGTAGCTGTTGGCCTGGGCACTGAGACCGGGCACGAGCAGGTTTAGAGGAGGAAGTTCCATTCTCCTCCTCTGAAGGTAAGGGTCTGGGGGTGGGGCAAGAACCTGATTAGATGATAGGACGCCGGATGTCCTACCAACCAGCGGGCAGCAGTGGGGTAGGTGGATCAGTGGATGCTGTGACTGTCAGACGGCATATTCATCTGTCCTGCTCCTCTGACCAACTCCCAGCGGCCCAACGCAAAACGGGCGGTACAGGCTGCTGCAGACAATGCAAGGACCTCTCATGAACACCAGTGTCCATGTACGGACATGTACCTTGCCGATCCCTGCTGGGAAGACCATTACGTCTGTAATTTTTCAACGTGCTTTAATCACTTGACCTCCCGGAAGATTTTACCCCCTTCATGACCGAAGCATTTTTTGCTATTTGTCACTGCGCTACTTTAACTGGCAATTGTGCAGTCATGCAATTACGTTTTTTATAATTTTTTCACACAAATAAAACTTTCTTTTGGTGGTATTTGATTACCTTTGTTTTTTTCATTTTTTGCGATATAAATGAAAAAAGACCAAAAATGTTGAAAATAAAAACCAAACAATATTTTTTACTTTCGGCTATAAATCATATTTAATAAAAAATGTAAAAAATCTAATTTCTTAAAAGATTTAAGCCAAAATGTATTCTGCTACATGTCTTTGGTAAAAAAAAAAAACCCCAATAAGTGTATATTAACCACTTCATCCCCGGAAGGATTTACCCCCTTCCTGACCAGAGCACTTTTTTCGATACGGCACTGCATCGTTTTAACTAATTGCGCGGTCGTGCGACGTTGCACCCAAACAAAATTGACGTCCCTTTTTCCCACAAATGGAGCTTTCTTTTGGTGGTATTTGATCATCTCTGCGTTTTTTATTTTTTGCGCTCTAAACAAAAGAAAAAAAAAAAAGAGTGATAATTTTGAAAAAAAAAGCAATATTTTTTAATTTTTGCTATAATAAATATGCCCAAAATATATAAAAAAACTAATTTCTTTCTCAGTTTAGGCCGATATGTATTCTTCTACATAATTTTGGTAAAAAAAACCAAAATCGCAATAAGTGTTTATTGATTGGTTTGTGCAAAAGTTATAGCGTCTACAAAATAGGGGATAGATTTGTGGCATTTTTTTTTATTAGTAATGGCGGCAATCTGCGACTTTTATCGTGACTGCGACATTATGGCGGACACATCAGACACTTTTGACACTATTTTGGGACTATTGTCATTTATACAGCGATCAGTGCTATAAAAATGCACTGATTACTGTATAAATGACACTGGCAGGGAAGGGGTTAAACACTAGGGGGCGATCAAGGGGTTAAGTGTGTCCTAGGGAGTGATTCTAACTGTGGGGGGATGGGCTACCACTAACATGACAGCGATCACTGCTCCCGATGACAGGGAGCAGTAGATCTCTGTCATGTCACTAGGCAGAACGGGAAAATGCCTTGTTTACATAGGCATCTGCCCGTTCTGCCTCTCTGTGATACGATCGCGGGCCCCCGGCGGACATTGAGAGTCGCGGGCATGGTCACGGAGTAAAAGGGGACGTACCTGTATGCTTTTTAGCGCATTGGTGCTATTGTGCTGACCTATATCGTCGTGCACTGGTCGGCAAGCGGTTAATTGGTTTGTGTGAAAGTTATAGCATCTGGTATAGATGCTATGCGGTGAAAACCGCATCCGATTCGCACACATATGAACCCAGCCTAAGCAAACCCCTTGCCTTCCACCGAATGCTTAACGCACAGGTTCTCTTTGAAGGTTTTATTAGGGTGCTGAAAATAACAAATATATTTGTGATCGAATCTACTTGCAGTACTGCAATATGACCTTTCTATAGAGCTGGTCTCTGAATTGGTGTTCTATTCTCCCTAAATAAATAGAACCATCTTCAAATGGAATACAATGGAAGCTACTTTCTTTTATACATCCTGGGCGAACTATTTCAAGGTTCCCTTTGCTGAATATAATATTTACATCGATAAAAAAAATAATCTGAATATCATTCTACCAGCACAATGCTGGTTTATCTTTTCCTTGACATACCGGATCCATCTACCTTCATCTGCCTATCCATCCATCCATTACCTTTTCTGCCAGTAGATGGCAGTAGATTTCCACCCTCTAAATTCCCATTGTTTTACCATAAACAAACAAATAGGAAATGTGTATAAGATTAGATTGGGGGTGTATGGCTATTTTCTGGGGTGTCTGAGTTGTTATGATCTCAACGCTAGCAGAATTTGTAGCAAAAAGCAGACAGCTGAAAATGACTTGATTTTGCTGAACCTTTTTTTGAATTTTTTTATTATTATTATTCCTATCTGGGTATAAAAATACTTCTGCTGCATCTCTTTCAGATCATCTGGAAAATGCTGATGCAGTATGAGATAGCTCGTTGGAATGGGAATAAAAACAGATAAAGCAGTCTGGTGTTTCATTGTCAAGGCATATTGCGAATAGTGAAAATATGGTCACATCAGGGCATTTGTGTATATTCTATGATCATTGTACTAATTATATATATTTTATTATACACCTGTTATGGATCTACGAGTCAGGGCAGCTGTGTATTTTTAAAGGGAAACTATAGTGAATTAAGAGTAAGCACATCATTTAGTTAATTATTATGTGTACTGTAAAAGCTCGTCCACAGCATTGCATTGCGGGAACGCGTGCATAACCGCAATAGCGCAACGAGGAAACCAACCAAGGGTTCAATGTGCTGCAGTGCCATTCATTTTGAAAGGCACCCCAACGATTCTCCAATGTGCAACAGTGCACCACAATGCACAATATACGCTGCGTTGCGTTACATAAAAATGGAGCAGGAACATAAATTACTGTGTTGGGAACTCAGTCAAAATGCAGGATACAGCACATTGGATAGCATGCATTACCACCAAGGCTGCTGTTAGAAATCATGGGGCAACATACAGCTTAGGGTTGCCACCTTTTCTTCAAGTCAAACCTGTGCACTTTAGCAGTGCACAGCAATTTTTTTTATAGTGTAAACTATACATATATTTTGCCATTAAATAACATTTCTAATCATATGACGTTAATAACAAGAGTCCCCCTTTACATCAGAGTCCACAGAGTTCCCCTTTTACATCTGAACTCGCAGAGTTCCCCTTCACTGTAAGGGGGAACTCTGCAGACTCTGATGTAAGGGAGAACTCTGGGGACTCTGACATAAGGGATCCTCTGGGAATCCTGATTTAAGGGGGAACACTGAGAACTCTAAAGTACGGAGAGGACTCTGATGTAAGGGGGAACACTGTGGCCTCTGGTGTAAAGGGGAACTCTGATGTAAGGGGTGCTCTGAGAACCCTGATTTACCTTAGTGTACTCACTCAGAGGCAGGAGAGAGAAGGGGGGAGACTTCAGTTACAGACAGGGATGGATGGTGAGCTCACTCACCCCTTGGCAGTCAGCACCTCTCATCCAGATGTATCTGAGGCTGCTGGACTTCAAATTTCCAGCCCCAACTTTCCTTTTCTAAAACACAGCGCCGGGGATTGGAGTGTGGGCAGACACAGAGGGACACAGAGGGGTAGGGGTGGGGGAAAGAGGTTCAGATCAAGCCCTCTCTCCTCTCCCATCTGTGTGTGTGTTTGGGGGGGGTTTGTTAGTGCTGGCTTTGGGCAGTGTGAAAGAGTACAACAGACAACCCTGCTGGGAAGCCATAGTCCAGTCTAAATAACGTGTCCGGGTTTCAGGTAGTCTGAAACCTGGACGCATGATTCCAAACCCGAACTGTCCAGGTGAATCCTGGACAGGAGGCAACCCTACATACAGCCTACCTGACAGGCTCCCCCCCCCCCCCAGGCCAAAAGTGACTGAGGACATACATTTATTAGTCCCTTAATCTGTAGCCTCAGCTGCACAGGTGAATGAATTGGAAGTACTCTGAGGCCTCCTGTTCATTCACAAATTGCAGCATAGTAAACAATGCTTCAGTTATGAATAGACACAGGAATGATTGGTACCGATCGCTCACTGTGTTCAATCAGGAAAGGAAGAGGCCAGTAAATTACATATTTACTGGCCCCCTTCCTCCACTCTCCATTCTGGAACATCTCCCTGTGCGCTCGCAGCAGTTGCTGGTGGGAGAGTAGAGGAGGGAATCTGGCAGCACTGCAAGGGAAAGGAGCACACAGGGGGCTTTGGACAGCAGATAGAAGGGGCCCAGTCATTGATGTGGGGCCCAAAACAGCTGCCCCTTCAGCCCTGCACTGTCCCCAAATATAGCAGGAAAAAATGTCACCGATGCCAATATCCCATACATGAAAATTGGCCCGTAGGGTTATCAGCACAAACATTTTCATGTATGGGATATTGGCCCCGGTGACACTTTTACAAACATAACATTTGATGTTTTGTACAATCTTATATATAAGGGTTCTCCACTAGTGTCACAGGTCCCCCAGCTTTCAATGCACACATGTAACATATGTCAATACATGTGCCCTGTTTTCTTTTGATGGTTTTATTGTTCATTTTTTATCCTTAGGTGAGGTGTATTTTTCTGGTAAAACTTTATATTAAGAAACACATGTATTGAAGCTGAGATTTGGGGTTAATTACCTAAACCGCATCACCAAGAATGAGACTGTTATGGCATTTGTGAAGATCTTGGTTCCAGCTGATTTGTTTTAGCACTAACTAGCACCAGATTTCCGCCTGCTAATGGGTGTATGCTAATCTCTCAATCTTTTAATTAAGCCCATGTTGTATGTATTTATATATGTATATATAAGTCATTGTTATGAGTATAAGATTCAGCTATGAGTAAGCACCAACAGTTACGGTGTGAAATGCATTAGCGATCTTTTTATCCTTTTTTGCTGTATGGATTGTTATTAATAAAGAGAATTTTGTTGGAGTGCGGCCATCCGGATGATTTTTTCTGCGATATTCTATCTGCATACTGAGCCGGTGTTCTGACATATACTGTCCTCCTATCAGATAGTGTCCGCCCCGTACTGCGCAGGCGGAGCGCCTGCGCAGTAGGCAGGAGAAGGAGATGCCGAAAATGTCCGAAGTTGATCAGCTGACCATCAGCTGTACACGGCGCTCGGGCACTTGTTAGTGAAGGCTTTGCAAGAGGGCCGCTCGCCACGCTTCGGGCACGGCCTCGCTGCGCTCGGCAACTATTTATTCTAACTCTGTGTCCACTTGGATAGTAGGGAATGATCCTGGACATAGGGTAAGAATAAATGCGCAGGCGCCGTGTACAGCTGACGATCAGCTGTTGAACTTCGGAGACTCTCGGCGTCTCGTTTGTCCTCCGTACTGCGCCTGCGCAGTACAGGGCGGACACTTTTGGATAGGGGACTGTATTCGACAAGACACCGGCACCCGTTACCTGTTAGGGGAGGAGATATCGTGGCTAAGACACCTGGAGGGGGTCTCCCTACTGTCCCCAAATAGTTGATAAGTGTATTCGGGAGACCCGAAGAATATGTTTGCCCAGGGTCCAATCAATATTAAAGACGGCCCTGTCTGTAATAAGGTGCCCGGGCCCCCCATTTGAACTGATGGGGCCCGGGCCCAGTACAGGAGGGCTGGCTATACTGCCTTATCAGCGGCCCTGATTACCACAATGCAAGCAGGTATAAATGATCACTAAATGCCACCTACACTCAAACCTACCTAACCCCTTTTTCTCCTGCTCCCAGAACATGGTGCTGTTTTTTTCATACCCGTCTACTTGTGGGCAGGGCCTACTTGCCCTGCAGGTGAGGGGTACCTTTTTTATGTACGCGCTCACTAAGACTCAGGACAGGAACAACCAAAATCAGGTGATTTCATTACAACATTAAGGCAGAACCCCGGATGAGAAGCAAGCCCCACACCTTGGGCAGCTATGAAGCAACATACAGTTTCCTTTTGTAACACACTCTGTCCTTTATCGCTGCACACCTTGTCTTCTGAATTTCGTATTTAGAGGGGAACACCACTGAGCCCATCTCCTGCTCCACCAGTCCAGCTTCCCTCTGCCACCGAACTCCCAGTGACAGAATGGGGTCCCGGTGTGCAATAACCGCGCCCTGTGGCTAGACCGTGGGGTCTCTGTACTGCCAGTTCGGTCCTGATTGCTTTAGGGGAACAGACCACTAGGGAGGGAGCCAGAGCACCAGGGACGTGCAGTCAGGGGATGCAGGTGAGGCAGAGCCATGAACATAAAAAAAAGAATCGACTTCGAGGGTCGTAGCTCAGCGACCTGGGGCCACAGAGTCCTACCCCACCACCGGTCAAAATTTGGGGCTCCTATGACCTACGGTTCCTGTGATACGGGGCTCCTTGCGTAGCCTGTCAGAAGCTACATACAGAGCAGCCAGTTTAAATATAAGCTGGCACACTCTCATAGTTGCCAACATTGCAAAAAAATGGGCGTGGCTTACGTGAAAAGTGGGCGTGGCTTAAATTGGCATGGCTCAAGAGGGTGTGGTTAGAGTCTGAGATGAATGAGGGATGGAGAGGGAAAGGGGGAGAAGGAAAGGGGGGGAGGGGAATGACGGGACAGCAGCCCCAGATCCTACACAATAGAAATATGTGTATTCTAGAAAGTTTAACAATCAGCAGATAAAGATACTCCAAACACCTGGTGTTAACGCTTCAATCATCCCGGCACCATGGTTGTTATGGTGTCAGGATGATTGAAGCGCATTATTTTTATTATTACATTGTAATATAAAATGAAATCATTCAACTCACCATAATGCCGAATCAGTGGGATCCCTGAGCGTGTCGTCTGCCACGTCGCCTGCCACCAGCAGAGTCTGTCCTTGCATCAGGTGCCCCCGGCAGAGTCTGTGCTTGCATCAGGTGCCCTCGGCAGAGTCTGTCCTTGCATCAGGTGCCCCCGGCAGAGTCTGTCCTTGCATCAGGTGCCCCCGGCAGAGTCTGTCCTTGCATCAGGTGCCCCCGGCACAGTCTGTATAGACCCCATCAGTGCAGACCCCCCTCCATCAGTGCAGATCCCCTCCATCAGTGCAGATCCCCTCCATCAGTGCAGACCCCTCCATCAGTGCAGACCCCCCCTCTATTAGTGCAGACCCCCCCTTAGTGCAGCCCCCCCTCTATTAGTACAGATCTCCCTCAGTGCAGACCCCCCCAATTAGTGCAGCCCCCCTCTATTAGTGCAGACCCCCCCTCAATGCAGCCCCCCTTCAATGCAGCCCCCCCGCTCAGTGCAGGAGCGGCCGGTGTGTTCTGCCAAGAAAGTTCCCCTCGGCATGTAAGGATCCCCTGTACTGCGCAGGCGCAGCGCTTGCGCAGTACGGGGCTGGGGAACTTTTCGGCAAGACACGGCGACGGCGGCGCCATGTCTTCTGCTTCAGTGGAGAAGGGAGGGGCCGTGCAGCTAAAGAAGCCCATTGGCTGCACGGATCGAGCCCCCTTCCTCTCTCCACTTACTCAACACTAGGGGGAAGATCGAGCGGCGGCGCCGGCCGCCATTTTGCTGGAGCCAGCTGCTCCAAAATAAAAAAAAACAACATTCCCGATTTTCCTTATGGAAAATCCCGATTCGGGACAGCCTCCAATCGGTACGAGGGTCCCAAAATCGGGATTGTCCTGGGAAAATCGGGACTGTTGGCAACTATACACTCTGTTTGCAGCAGACTGAGAGGATGAGCTCACAGTGCCTCTCCTCACTTCTTGTTAGAGGCACTGAGCTCCGGATTGGAGTCTTGGACCAATGGTAAAGTACCATTAGCCCCAGCTGTCCAATAAAAATGCTTCAGTGCAGGCACGCCTCTCACTGCTGTTTCATAGAAGGGGGCTGTGTCTAAATGACAAATGCTCCCTTCCAGCCCAGCCCCCTTATCTACAAGGAAAAAACATGTGTTTATGTGTATAAGATTTACCCTTAATCCCATGTTTTTCTCACACAGGAAGAATGAGAATCTGCTGCTGCTGAAAAGGTACAAGCTAAATCATATTATGCTATAGGTTATAAGATAATAATTTATTATTTATCTATTTACTGTGAAATTACTAGTTTGAAGTTATAACTTCAAAGTTCAGTAATTTGTCCATTAAGCCACATGCTTGAGTACAGTTTTTGAAAATATAGTAAAATACCTTAAAAACAATAGGGTAAGACCTGTCACCATAGGTGTGTACAGCTTTTTGCATGATTACGGTGTGCACTCCAAAGCTCAAACACACGGAACCAATCACCAGTGTTCATTTCGTAGATGAAAACATTTTCATCAAAAATTTCGTCAGTGGCCTTTTTACAGTGATGAAAACGAAAAGTACAGCACATTTTCGTCCACTGACGAAAACTATGACAAAAATCAATTCCATTTTCGTTAACAAATGAAAACGAAACGAAAATGTGAGGGAGGGTCGTTTGCCCTTGTGAACTTTCAGGTTCCACGGAGCACCGTGATTAGCAGTTAGCACTGTACAGCATTATTGGCCTCCTCAAAAAGCGCAGCACTATGCATCACAGGCCTCCCGACTCACAACCATCCAGAGCAGAGCACTGTGAATGTGTACAATACAGGCCTCCCCTCAGACCACCGTTCAGAGCACTGTGCGGCATTATAGGCCTCCTCTTGCCACTGTCATCCAGAGCACTGTGCATTACAGGCCTCCCCTCAGACCACCATCCAGCACTGTGCAGCATTACAGGCCTCTCAAACCACCATCCCAGAGAACTGTGCAGCATTACTGGCCTCTCACTCCACCATCCAGAGCACTGTGCATCATTACAGGCCTCCTCAGACCACTGTCCAGAGCACTGTGCAGCATTACAGACCTCTCAGACTACCATTCAGAGCACTTTGTAGCATTACAACCCTCTCAGACCACCGTTCAGAGCAGTGTGCAGCATTACAGGCCTCCTCAGACCACCATATAGAGCACTGTGTGCATTACAGGCCTCCTCAGACCACCGTCCAGAGCACTGTGCAGCATTACAGGCCTCCTCAAACCACCATCCAGAGCACTGTGCTCGACTAAAGTTGACTAAAATGTAATGCAGATTTAGTTGACTAACTACGACTAAAACTAAAACAATTGCAGATGACTAAAATGGGGCTAAAACTAAAATTACATTTTGGTCAAAAGATTAAGACTAAAACTAAATCAGAATTTGCTGCCAAAATGAACACTGCCAATCACTCATTATGTTCATTCAGAAAGGAAAGCGTCCGGTAAATTACATATCTATAGGCCCTTTCCCCCACTCATCATAAAACATCCCCCTGTATGTGCCCGCAGTAGCAGCCGGTGGAGGAGAAGAGGAGAGAAGCCGGTAGCGCTGCGGGGAGGAAGCCAGGGCAGTGGGGGGAATCTGTGCTGTACAGGGTGATTAGCTTGTGCCCAGGCACACCTGGCACACCCTGTGCTCATGCCTATGCCTGTCACCCATGCCGGGTACCACTATTTGCTGTCTGGCTGCTATTATACTCCTACTAGTTCAAGGTTACCCATGGAAACTACATTCTTCCTGCCAACTCCTTGGCTGAGTTAACCCTTTGTTGCGGCCTTCCATTCCTTGCTCTTCACCCCGTATGTGCTTTACAGGCCCCATTCTCATAGATATGCCATGTACCTTCATACATCCCTTTGGATAACTTCAGACCAGGCTTAAGACAGGTGAAAGACTTTACAGTCACTTTTGAGCTATACAGTCCAACAATGCGATATCACGATTTCTCCCTAACTAATCAACTCCAGACTACCAAGTGCATACTACCCCAAGGTGGAAGTCCAAAAGTGGTAGAGTCCTGGATAGGCAGTTCATGTCAGTGTGTTCCGGGCAGTGATGGGAGTAAGTCACACATGTGCAAGTCACAAGCAAGTCTCAAGTCTTATGCCGCGTACACACGGTCGGACTTTTCGTCTACAAAAGTCCAACGGGCGCTGACGGACTAAAGCTGGCTGGTAATCCGATCGTGTGTGGGCTTCTCCGGACTTTCAACTGACTTTTTTAGCCTCAAATCCGACGTACTTTAGATTTGAAACATGCTTCAAATCTTTCCGACGGACTCGAGTCCGGTCGAAAAATCCGCTCGTCTGTATGCTAGTCCGACGGACAAAAACCCACGCTAGGGCAGCTATTGGCTACTGGCTATGAACTTCCTTATTTTAGTCCGGTGTACGTCATCACGTAAGAATTCGACGGACTTTTGTGTGATCGTGTGTAGGCAAGTCTGTTCGTTAGAAAGTCCGCCGCAAGTCCGTCGAAAGTCCGCCAAAAGTCCGTCGAAAGTCTGTCGGACAGGCTGTCGGACTTTTGTAGCTGAAAAGTCCGACCGTGTGTACGCGGCATTAACCTTCAAGTCACAAGCAAGTCCCAAGTTACTGTGGCGAAAAGCAAGCAAGTCAAGTTGAGTCCCTGCTAGAAGTCAAGCAAGTCAAGTCATTTATTTTGGTCAAGTCACAAATTAAGTCAAAATACTGATCTACCCCATTTCCATCCTTTAAATGAGTTAAAAGTCAGTTTTCAGGAAAGGTTTTGTTTTATTTTCAACATTAACAAAACTGCTTAGTGCTTTTTTCTGTCAGGGGCGGATCCAGAGTTTGCTGTCGGGACGGCCCGGGCACTGCCAGAAAATAAGGTGTTGCTTAGTACACTAGTACTTACAGAACTATTTTTAATGTATTATATATATATACGGTCCTAACCTAACCTTGTTTGCAACAGTGACACGTTTATCATTCCAGATTAGAATATTACATTAGTGACTCATAGTGACACTTTTTGGGCACCACTGACATCAATACAGTGACCAGTGCTAAAGTTTGCATTGATTTCAGCATGCATGGAGCATTGCAGTACATGAACTTTCACTGGATGTGGACTGTTTAATGAGTTTGTAGTACGCATGCATGGAGCACTTATTGCAATATGATTTTTATGTAATATTCACGTTGAGCACTTTGTACTTCGCACAAGTAATAGTTAATTAGTGAAGGAGTCAGGGAGGAACTGGTCTGGAACTGGGGGTCAGTGCAGTGGCCGTCGCAGCGCAGGAGAAAAAAGCACAGAGCCGAGGAGGAGAAGAAAACAAGGAAAGAAGGTTTGTACCTACCTAGGTTTCATAGTTTTAGCATGTGCAATGATATTGATGATTGATTGCATCTGCAATCATATCTGCATCCTGCAATCATCAGTACAGGCCAGGGCCCTGCTAGCTGCTACATCACTAGTGCAGATTTGCAGAAGCTGCAGGTCTGTTTTGATGCAGTGCCAAGCAAAGCTAATGCTTCCCTGCAAAGTTTGCAGGGAAGTTTTCAGGGAAGCATTTGCTTGGCACTGCATCAAACAAACCTGCAGCTTCTGCAAATCTGTTTCCTCCTCCTCGGCTCTGTGCTTTTTCTTCTGCGCTGCGACGACCACTGCACTGACCCCCATTCCCAGACCAGTTCCTCCCTGAGTCGTGTGACTGTCCCTGCTCCAGTGCCCCCTCAGTAGAAGAATAATAGTCTGCCATGACTTACTCTATGGCTGCTGGACTGGACTCCACTCAGATTCAGTCAGTCGGCTAGGCTTGGCTGGCTCCTTGGGCAACTTCCAGTTCCTTCTTCCTCTCCCACCTTAAAGGCCCGCGACTCATGCTGCTGGCTCTGCACACATGCACAGAAGCCCAGCCCCTCCCTCAGCGATCACCCTGCAGCAGGAGGGGGGCGGCGCCGCGGCCTGGCCAGACGGAATACAGAGACCTGTACAGCCTAGGAGGAGAGACTGCAGTGCAGTCATCATCAAATAAAAAAAAAGTCTGCGGTGGCCGCGAACACTGCAAGCGTCGCTCGCGGACACCTATCCGATACCCGCCCACAATGTTAGCAAGCTGTATTTGTGCGGGCAGAAGCCGGGACTCGGGGGAGCTTTCTTTTGTAGGGGGGCGGCTTTTGCCTAGGCCAAGACACAGCACTGGTGGTGCCAAGTCATTGCAAGTCAAATAGCCCAAGTCAAAGTCAAGTTGAGTCATTTATTTAATTTCGTCAAGCAAGTCGCAAGTCCTCAAACAGATGACTCGAGTCCGACTCGAGTCAAGTCATGTGACTCGAGTCCCCCACCTCTGGTTCCGGGTGTTGCCGATAATCACATCTTCTGGCTTGACCCCTCCACTCTTCCCATGCAGGTCTCCGGGCTCCCCTGAGCAGAGCCATTTTCCTATTTATTTACAGCACAAGGGGTGCCGAACCCAGAAAATGCCAGAGAAAACGCAGAGTAAGCTTAACCCCTTCCCTTCCCTCGTAGCCTGTAAATCCCAAGTTGCCTTAACCCAACTCCTGTAAGCACCTGTTTACATACTTACCTAAAAATTGTCCTGCAGGGGGCGCTCATATGACCTCAGACCTCCTCCCAGTTATTGATCTAGCTACACCTTGTGGATGAGGTAGAGCAGAACACACACACTACACAACAGTAAAATGTATGCACTGCCAGTGCTGGCATACTGGCTGAGGGCTACACCTTCTGTAGTCCATCGGCCATGACTGTCTGTGCTCTGACCTCTTGGTTAAGCAAGGCTGGGCATCATTCAATCTGGAAATGGGGATGCAGCTAGTGTGCTGAATATAATTTTTGCAGGGGACAAATACTGCAACAACACTGGATTTTTTAAATTAACAGGTGTTAGGATATTTAGTAGTTCTTTAGAAGCTGGTGTTGACACCAGTCAAAAAGAACAAGATAACATTGAATAGTCAATTGAAGGATAAAAAACAATCAGATTTTGCTTGAATATTCACGTTCAATGCAGCAATTTCCTCCCCAGGATGTTTTTTTCTGCCACTAGATGTCCTCAGTCTGATGGCCAGCATAATTCAACATACTTTCTCTAAGCCCAGGCTGTCATGGGCCCGCCCCCTGTCTGTGACTGGACAGAGAAAAAAGAAGCAGCACAGTGATAAGCTCAAATCTCTGTCACTCTGCTCTCTCTTCCTATCAGAACAAACCGATTGGCTCCTTGTGTTGCTTATTAGAAAGAAAAAAAGGAGGGGGACCACCCTATAGGTACCTGCCTTTTAATAAATCACAAAGTCATAATTTTTTCCCCCCAGTGCCTCTCCTCAAAATTTGAGGCCGTATCCGTAACCTGAAACAAACATATTATTAGGGAAAAGAACCAGGGAGCAACACAAGAGAGTGATCTCCCCTGGTCCAAAGAAGTGGTTACTATGGATATGGTGGGCAATAAGGGAGAGAATGATGTATGTAAAAATATAGAAAAAGTTTATTTCAAAAACCTAAAAAATACAAAGGCTATACCATTGACAAAATGTCATATGTATAAAGCTGATCCACCTGACACAAAAAATGGGCCTGTCCAGTACAAACAGCACAGGGCATGCCCATCAACCCACAACACACAAACATGAAACACTAACATACATTAAACATATAGAAAGTACGTCCTGTTGAAGCTACGTAACAATGACGTTGCGAAACGCGTCGACGTAATCAAGATGTGCAGACGCCGACACAGCCATCTCCCGCAGTGATCAGGAGATGGGGATTTGTTTCCAGTGGAAGCCTGAAACCCAAACCGCTACACAGACCGGGAAACAATCTACCGCGCAAGCACATTTGCGGCCCGCACCCGTGAAGGAGAGGATCATCACTTGTCAAATGCTTGGAGGATACAGTACATCACGGCCGGCACTGACAATATAGAAGTCACGGAGCAGTGGAGCAACTATAGGATGTGAGACACAGCTGCGATTCTCAGAGAGGTGGTAATGTAACCCCTTCAGCTCCTATAAGTAGTGATTATCAAAAATCTTTGACAAATTGAAGTGGCATGACTTTGTTAAACGTGGACAGCAATTTATAATACAGTGCTATTTAACCTTCTACAGGCCACCAATATATCTCCTACACACTTATAGCTCCGGGAGTCATTTGGCCACTCTGAGATGCCCTGTGATTTGTTCCGGGCACCAATAGCAATATCCTATTGTGCGGCTTTCATATTCCCCTTAACTCCATTAAAGACTCTCTGCTATATACAGCCATCTCACTATCTACAGGAATGGACTCTTGGTAAAATTTACAAACTATGCATGCGCATGCTACATACATTATGAGTCCCCCTGAGATATACAGCTATCCAGATGTTAATCAGTGAGGCTTTTTTGAGGTAGCTCACTACTTGGTTGAACCCACTCCACTTTCCCCATCTCCCCGGGGGACCACGCATGCATAAGGTTCTCTTGTTATTCTCTATACATTATTTCCATTTTTTGACTGGGCGATTAGCCACAGGGACCTTATGCATCTGTGGGATTCTAGGCGCCTGCACTTTATATGTTTTTTCCTTGTGTTGCTTCCTACTCTCTCACTCCAGCTCTGCTGTATGGAGACTACAGGATGCTGATAATATGTCACATTCAGCTACTTACACTGTTTGCAGTAAAAATAGATTTATATAATAGTGACTACAGAGCTGCATTATTTGTGTTTTTTACATCTGCCTAAAGTTCAGCATTAAATGAAATGTTTTCTTGTAAGAGACATGGGGGCTGCCATTGCTATTTCTCATTCTGCAAATGCTAGTTACCCTCCTGTCATCTTTACTTGCTACCTTTTTATATTTTATGTCTCTTACAAGGGACAAGCATGCAAATATATACACTATATTACCAAAAGTATTGGGACACCTGTCTTTACACGCACAGACAATTTAATGGCATCCCAGTCTTAGTCCATAGGGTTCAATATTGAGTTGGCCCACCCTTTGCAGCTATAACAACTTCAACTCTTCTGGGAAGGCTGTCCACAAGGTTTAGGAGGGTGTCTTTGGGAATGTTTGACCATTCTTCCAGAAGTGCATTTGTGAGGTCAGGCACTCATGTTGGACGAGAAGGCCTGGCTCACAGTCTCCTCTCTAATTCATCCCAAAGGCGTTCTATCTGGTTGAGGTCAGAACTCTGTGCAGGCCAGTCAAGTTCCTCCACCCCAAACTCGCTCATCCATGCCTTTATGGACCTTGCTTTGTGCACTGGTATGCAGTCATATTGGAACAGGAAGGAGCCATCCCCAAACTGTTCCCACAAAGTTGGGAGCATGAAATGGTCCAAAATGTCTTGGTATGCTGACGCCTTAGGAGTTCCCTTCACTGGAACTAAGGGGCTAATCCCAACCCCTGAAAAACAACCCCACACCATAATCCCCCCTCCACCAAATGATTTGGAGGAGTGGCCCAACACTTTTCGCAATATAGCGGGGATGAGCAAGTTTGGAATGGAGGAACTTGACTGGCCTGCACAGAGTCCAGACCTCAACCTGATAGAACACCTTTGGGATGAATTATGCCCCGTACACACGGTCGGATTTTCCGATGGAAAATGTCCGATCGGAGCGTGTTGTCGGAAATTCCGACCGTGTGTGGGCTCCATCTGACATTTTCCATCGGATTTTCCGACACACAAAGTTGGAGAGCAGGAGATGAAATTTTCCGACAACAAAATCCGATCGCGTCAATTCCGACCGTGTGTGTGGCCTGTTCCGACGCACAAAGTGCCACGCATGCTCAGAAGAAATTCCGACACGGAACAGCTCGGTCTGGTAAACTTAGCGTTCGCATTGGATACAGCACTTTCGTCACGCTGCAATGTAAAAAATGGTTTAATACAGCGCACTCTCTTCTTCTTTATAATGTGACAAGAATTAATTAGTTTTGCTGCTCATATTCACACACACTTCTCACAAACTTATTTAGTTACTATTTATCGGGATTCCCTCAATATATTTTGATTTCTCACATCTGACATTATTTTGGTGTATTTAATTTATTTTTTTGGCTTTAATGTAGATTTTTTTTTGTGTTTGTATTTTTTTGAAGGGTGTTATTTTTGTTTTTGGATTTTTATTTGTACTCCCGAAAATGTTTGTGTGTGTTTTTTGTGTCAAGTTACCACAACACCATTGATATGTTGTTCTATTTAATCTGTAGGAGATTGTTTGGTGTTGTTGTCCCTTGTTAATTTTATGTTAGAAATGTACCTGAATCGTCACCAACAAACTGTCCTTTTTGGATGAAAACACACAGGAGAGTAAAATTTTCCCAAAAAATTTTTTATTAAGGGCTCACAACTAAACAAAGGGAGGCAACGCTGGAGAAACTGCAGAAATTGGCAAAGCTTTGGACCCCCAGGGCAGACATCAACTATTTTCAAGCAAAATTGGTGGCCTGAGGAGTCCTTATCTTAGGGAGGGCAGTCTGGTCCAGAAGTCCCAGAGATCCGGAAAGCAGCAGATGACATCTGTGTCCCCAGGCTGTGATCATACGAGAGACAGCAGCTTTTGTCAGACCAGACTGAACCCAGGGTCATCACTCTCTGGTCTTCTTTCCACGCTTCCTTCCACGCTGTGGCTGTGGTGGTGGAGTTGTGGCAGCAGGAGGAGGAGGAGGAGGAGGAGGATGGTCCAACTCAATGACGTCGGTCTTGGGTGTTAGTTCCCCACTCACCCCCTTACGTAGGACTTTATAAAGAAGGTCCTCACACAACCTGCGTTGACCCTCCTGCATGCCCTGCAGTTTGGTGGCAGCCATGCAGGCAAAGGCCTCTTCAGGAGTGGGGAAGGCTCGGAGGGACGCAGAAGCCTCCTGAATCAGCCTGAGCGCAGAATCATGCACGGGAGTCATCTTCCTGGCTCTTTTATATGGAAGGCGAAGGGGAGGAACCTGTGATTCTGTCAGGCTGCGACTTGTCCCAGGCTTCTCTTGGCTTACGCTTAGCCCCGCCTCCTCCTGGCTGCCACTAATCCCCGCCTCCTCCTGGCTGCCACATTCCACAACCTCCTCCTGGCTGAGGTCTTCCTGTGTATGAAAAAGGGACATAGTTTTAGTTTTTTATTCATCAATCACACACAATTTTCACCTCCTGACTGTTGCAAATTGAATGGTAACAAATATAACAGACTATCATTCTGAGCCCAGCATTTTTGTTTCTTTTAAAAATTTTGGGTGCCCACTACTGTCTATTGATATGTAAAACACTTTTTTCAATCAGCAATTAGTGATCAATAATAACATCTAATAAACATAATTTATTTATTGCCCAGAAATCTGTAGAAGAATGCTATACCTGACTCCAGCTGGGCTCCTCCACTTCTTCCTGGCTGGAAGGCCCAGGTTGGACATCGGAAGCCTCAGCTGGGGTGGAAGGAAGCGTGGAAGGAAGAGTGGAGAGGGATTCCCTGACTTCAGTGTGGTCTGACAGAAATCGCAGTCTCTCATAGTACCACAGCCTGGGGACATAAACGTCATCTGCTGCAGCTCCGGATCTCTGGGAATCTGTGACCTTCTTGCGCTCCCTAAGATAAGTGCTCCTCAGGCCACCAATTTTGGTTTTTAAATAGGGGATGGTTGCTGCGGGGACCACCGGCTTCACCAACTCCAGCAGTTTCTCCAGCGCTGCCTGCCTCTTCTGTTTATTATTGTAATGAGGATGTCTCACTTGCCACAGACAGGGCAGCTCCCTGTATTTGTCTATGAACAGGGGGAGGAAATTGTGGTCGTTGAACCCATCCATTTTCTCTGCAAGACACAACACAAGACAAACCCTAAGGTCAGGCCAAACTCCCCTAATCTTGTTACAATATAGGCTTCCATTTCAAAGCAGTATAGGCCCAAGTTTAGATCTTACCTTCGTTATCACGATCGGCGCCTCCGATGCTCCTTCCTCCGCTCACAGATCGTACGTAAGACGCACGCGTGTTACGCTTTATACACACTGCGCATGCGTGTAACTCCGCCCGCCCCTGACGTTCTTTCTAGTCTATTCCCCCCCTTTTTCGTTCGGCGCAGTGGGGGAAGAGCACATGGCGGAAACACAGCAGGATCGTGCTAATTGTAGCAACGAGGAGGAGGAGGAGGAAAGCCCGGAGCCGGAAACGTCCCGATCCAGAAGGAGATTTAAGGCCTCAAATATGTCCTTTGGGGAGATGTTGGAGATGGTGGACATCCTGAAGAGGGCCGACTATGATGGAAAGTATGGACCTTACCACAACCCCAATGTCAGAAAGGCCAAGATCATGGCGAAAGTGGTCAGGAGTCTGCACCGGAATTTTGGGATACGACGATCGAAAGATCAGCTCAGGAAGCAGTGGTCGGACCTCAAATTACAAGAACATGAGCAGTACAGAAAGATCCGGAGAGTGCTGCAAAAAAGTAAGTAGTTGTGCTGTGTTCCTATTCTTTTGATGTTTATTACATTCGTGCTGCTCCATGTGCTTTTAGGAACTGTTGTACAGTTTAAAATGGCAACTTTCATGTTCATGGGCACATTATTCGTTCGTATCAAACATTTTTCTTTCGGACTATAAAATACCCTTGTTTAGGCCATATGCATTTGGCCACCATTTTTACGCCCTATACTTGTCTTAAAAGAATTTGGTTGTGTAGATGGCTTTGTTACTAGAATGAAATGCTAACTAGATTCTGTGTAAGGAGAGGACACTGAGCAGCTGTTTTCACATCTGGACACTGGAGCACTAGTGTGGGACACAAGAACACCATTTTTATTAGGGGGCCACACAGGTGCTCCAGTGTATACTATAGGGGGGGGGCTACATCTGTGAAGCTTGTACCAAACAGGTAAAGTATTGCAGCTTGACAAAGGACACTGAAAATGCTACATTTTGGAACTCTGCTAAAATTGCCAATTGTACCCCACTTCCAAGCAATGTTTACTATTTCTAGTTCTGCCATCAAATATCTGTGTGCTAATTATACCATTTTGGTTTACATAGGGGAGAAAAGACTCGGAGGACACCCCTCATCCGAGGAGACCAGAGCCCACACCCCTCTGGAAGAAGGGGAAATACCCCCAACACAAGAAGAGCAGGAGGAAGAAGACGTGGTGGAAATAGTCACCACAACAGGTGAATGTCTGCGACCACAGGCTCAGGTAAGAGATGGATGGCGGCATATTTTTGAGACCTAATTTTTTTTTTTGGGTTCCTCTCTTTTTAGGTGATTGTGATGTTGTGGATCCAGATCCTTTCACATCCGAAGGTGCCCAGATCCTGATCGGGGAGATCATGGGGTGTAATTTACAGTTGGAAAACATCAAGAAAAACATCAATGGTGTTATTCCAAAAAATAAAAACATCATTGATGTTTTGGGGCGAGTTTAAAGCCCCTCCAAAACCCTTTGTTTTTTGGTGTGCTACAATGTGCAAAATGTTTTTGTGATTTTTCACAAAGCCAAATTTAGAGGATGCACACAGTGTGTCAACATCTGCCATCACGGGAGATCAATGGATGCGTTTTGGGGTTGCAACCCCTTCCTCAATAATAAAGTAGCTGAGAGGAAGGGGTTTCTCATCCCAAACACGTCCCTTGATCCCCCGTGATGGCAGGTTGCACATGTTGAAATTCGTAAATTGGTGTTCATCTTCCAAATTTGGCTTTTCCTGGGGTGACTTCACCCCATCTGAACGCAATATCAAACACAGTTCCTAAATACTCATGTCTGATATTGCCTTAAAGTTATACCAAATGTGAAGTTTGTAAGTTTAAGATTTGTGTCTTTCTTGTTGGTTTTACACATGCCTGTTTTATCTTAAATGGACATTTATATTTTTGATAATGCTACCCCAAAAATTGTTATACAACAAACATGTTGGTTTGTTTGAAAAACCTTTGGTAAATGCACATGTGATTGTGCAGGTATAAAAAAGTTTGTTAATCAAGAATGTGTGGATTATTGTCTCAACGCTACAACACTTTTGGGGTGATGTCATTGCTGTTTTCAGAGAAAATGGGGGTTATTTCCTAAGGGCAAATCCTCTTGGCACTACAAGTGCAGTTTCAGTGCAGTTGCAAGTGCACTTGTAGTGAAAAGTGTCTTTGCATTTAGTAAATAACACCCAACAGTGCTTTGTATAACGTTACACAATCACGCCATTTTCTGGACTCAACACATTTGTGTCAGGGTCAGCTAAAACAAACACAAGCAGTAAATGTCCACAAAGAATGTTTTTTTTTTGATTTTTTATTATAAAAAGGCTTCACATATTTGCTGGCATATTGATGGCCCCCCTACCCGCAAAGAACTCCAGGTATCGTAACCGGACATCACGGGCACTCAGGGAGGGCAAGCCAGGACGTCCGCTTTCAAGCGCCGTCAGTGTTGTTTCATGTATCATTCCGGCCTCAGGCCCAACTGAGCCAGCATAGTTGGCCGAATGTTTCCTTAAAAAGTTATGGAGAATACAGCACGCCAGTATAATATGGTTCAGTTTATACTCCGCCATATGGATAGGTGTCAGAAATAGGCGGAACCGGCTGGCCAGGATTCCAAATGTGTTCTCCACCACTCTTCGGGCTCTGGCCAGCCGGTAATTAAAAATCCTCTGTTCCGGGGTGAGTGTCCTCATCGGGAATGGCCGCATCAGGTGGTCCCCCAGCGCAAACACTTCATCAGCAACGAACACGAATGGGAGTCCTTCCACATTGTCCTCTGGAGCTGGCAAGTCCAAGCTGCCATTCTGGAGACGCCTGTAGAACTCCGTCTGGGCGATGACTCCACCATCGGACATCCGGCCATTCTTCCCCACGTCCACATACAAGAAGTCGTAATTAGCCGACACCACCGCCAACATCACTATACTATTGAACCCCTTATAGTTGAAATAGTACGACCCCGAGTTGGGTGGTGGGACGATGTGGACGTGTTTCCCATCAATTGCCCCTACGCAGTTAGGAAAGTCCCACCGCTGGGCAAAGTGGGAGGCCACAGTCTGCCATTCCTGTGGCATGGAAGGAAACTGTAGAGGAAAAAAAAAACAATTACTATTTTTGCACATAAACATGGCAAGCAGATTAGACACAAACATTCTTGGCCAACCTCCAGATAACATTTAATAAGGGGAATTTAACAACGCCAAAGTATAAGGTACACCTATCATATTCAACCTCCCCCCCTCTCATGGGCCATTTCTAACATTATGGGGTGTGTGGAAATCTTGGACAGGTAACCCTCTTCACTTCATTGAGATGAATGCCTAAATACAGGGTATTACTTGGAACAGCCCCTCCTTAGTTACACTATTGGCAGCCCACTGGACAGGTAAGAAGTGTCATAATACAAAGATATAAATACACACTGTACACATTTGAGCACATTTGGACATTCTGCTATTACCTAGCAAGATAATAATAGGATAGAAAAACTTTAAACAGTACCATTTGAAAGTATACAGGCAGGCCCTTGCACTACATACTTTGGGGAATTCATCCATAAATCTGACCAGTAAAGAGGTGGGTATAGTGTGTATGGGTTTGGCAAAGTCAGCAGATAGATGATTGAGGATAGAGAATTGGGATCAGCTGACTTAGCAGTTGGGGGAGGGAGGGTTACTAAAAATGATTTGGGGACACCACAAAAAATAAGCCTCTGCCACTCTGCCAGAATTTAAAGCAAAAATAACATTTGGAAACATTTTAGGGGGTGTTTGGGGTAAAGCACTACTATGGAGCTGATAAAATACATTGTTAAGTGACTACATGAGGTGAATATAGGGCCCGTAGAGCATGCTCGGGAGGTAAGTGAAGGACAATCTGTATGAAGGACCTAAAAAATTAATTACATAAAAATCCAGCATGCATGAGGACAAAGGGGACATTCACAGCATATTACAATCATGGTAATTAGGGAATGAGGAAAGAAATACAATATATTAGCAAACATTAAATACAATGAAATGTGATATTAAAGGATAAAAATCTTACCTTCATATACTCCTTCTGCAGGACCTGGATGATGGCAGAACAGGTCTCCGGGATAATGATCCCCAGAGCCTGGGGGGAGATGCCTGTCGAGAACTTCAAGTCCTGCAGGCTTCTCCCTGTCGCCAAGTACCGCAGGGTAGCGACCAGCCTCTGCTCCGGAGTGATGGCTGGACTCATGCAGGTATCCTGCCTGCTGATATAGGGGGTCAGCAAAGCCAGCAGACGGTGAAATACGGGGTCCGTCATCCTGAGAAAGTTCCTGAAATCATCAGGATTATTCTCACGGATCTCACGGAGGCATATGAGAGAACTGGTCACGGTGAAGCAACCAATTCTTGGTCCATGAACTCCTCCCCACCCTGTTCATGGACTGGACTTGTGTCAAGGTCAGGACCCCAACACCAAGCCCCCGCACAGCACGAATTCTACGAGGAG
This sequence comes from Lithobates septentrionalis, assembly GCA_037952835.1. Taxonomy (NCBI): domain Eukaryota; kingdom Metazoa; phylum Chordata; class Amphibia; order Anura; family Ranidae; genus Lithobates; species Lithobates septentrionalis. The sequence goes on along the minus strand of JBBDGP010000964.1, from coordinate 1,211,919 downwards.
CACCCATATGCAACATGGCTAGAAAACGGTCGGCTGCTCAGAACGAAGTAACAGAACGCACTGAAGAACAGCAAGGCCTGTGAAGAGCGACCTGAAAAACAGTAACGAACGAACAAGAATACAATGACTAAGTCACGCGGAACTTGCTTGCACCCACTGAAGAGCAGATACAAACCCACAAGCACAAACTGAACGGCAGAAAACGATCTGAAAACCAGGAGTCTGAAAAAGTGCGAATCGTCTCTCACCAAACTTTTACTAACACGAGATTAGCAAAAGGAGCCCAAAGGGTGCCGTGCTTGGTTCTGAACTGGCCTTTTCTAGTCTCGTCGTACGTACTTGACGTCACCGCGTTGTTGGCGATCGGAAATTCCGACAACTTTGTGCGACCGTGTGTACGCAAAACAAGTTTGAGCCAACATCCGTCGGAAAAAATCCTAGGATTTTGTTGTCGGAATGTCCGAACAAAGTCCGACCGTGTGTACGGGGGCATTAGAGTGGAGACTGCGAGCCAGGCCTTCTCGTCATCAGTGCCTGACCTCACAAATGTGCTTTTGGAAGAATGGTCAAACATTCCTATAGACACACTCCTAAGCCTTGTGGACAGCCTTCCTAGAAGAGTTGAAGCGGTTTTAGCTGCAAAGGGTGGGCCAACTTGATATTGAACCCTACGGACTAAGACTGGGATGCCATTAAAGTTTGTGTGAAGGCAGGCTTCCCAATACTTTTGACAACATAGTGTATATCTGACTGTACTCAGGCTTTCCATATACCTAGGAAAAAATACCCCAAGAAATGGGGGGGGGGGGGAGAGAAAAAGAGGGCCTTTTACGTGATAGAGATGCAACCACTGTGTAGAGTATAAAGGTATAAATACTTTGTTAGGTTGCAGTTCATTTAGGACATGGTGGATGGCCATAATGGTAAGTATGGGACATACTGATAAAAAACTTAGCATGTCTGTGAAGATAGACCAAGTGGTTCACACAACATGCAGGACAAATACAACATGAAACATGTAACAATAGGCACAGAAACGTCCGGTCCTATTCTATTTTATTTTTAATTTGTTTTATTTACCTATTCCCTCCAATCTTTTGCCTTGTCTACAGTACTAAGGCTCTACTCCCTGCTGTGGGTAAACCAATTTCCCACCCTGAGTATTAATGGAGACTTTCTCTGTAATAGATGGGTAATGAACAGGTTTGTGTAGCCTCGACCAGAGGTTACAACTTGGTCCAAAATGGAACAATTTGCCAATGTATTACGTTGGCATGCCCTCAGTGTCTGGTTATGGCTCTGTTTTTCTGTTTCTTTCTCCTCTATGTATATGCTAACCGGTATTAACGTGCCCTGTAGCCAACATTCTCCTTCTCCTAACTAAGTAATGTAATACCCACTATTGAGGCGAGCTCTAGGAGAAGAAAAACAGGACGCTGTCAGGGCTGGGCTCAGCCCTTCCTTCTCTGAGCTGGCCACTCAGGTGTCGGCTAGTTGCCAGGTCCTATCTCGCCACAGTTACTCAGCTGTTGATGATATCCTGCTCGTCAGTCCTGCCTACTTAAGCCATCCAGTCCAGAGGAGCTCTGCCTTCGCCTTGGTCACATCACAGAAACGATCTCCTGCGATACTGTTCAAGACTTGCTTTGCTGACATCCCTTCTGGCTCCAGATCCTGCTTGCTGTTCCACTACACTGACCCCTGACTTCTGGCTTGGCTGACTATCCATTCCGGTTACTGAACTTTGGCTGTGTTTTGACTACGTTTGTTCTTTTTACTTTTATTATTAAACAAGTTTGATTTAACTGTACTTCTGCCTCGGCCTGATTTCATGGTTTCTGACAGACGCTTAAGGGTTAAGAAAGCTGTGAAAGATTTATGAATAAACGTCCTCTACAATAGACACAAATCTAAGAGGTTTGTCTCTTGCTTGTCTCCTTTAAAATTCGTGAAATAGGGGCAGATACATATGAGGGGAGGACAACGTGAATAGGAGCCCTCGTATGTCACCCCAGCGTCTAGAAGAAGCTACGCAATTGCAGAGCAAAACGCATTGACATCACTTCCGCCCGGGTGCCACGATCGTATCTCCCCACAGCACCGTCGAGTCAAACAGGAAGTAGATGGGGAGCCTCCACATACGAACGGTGAAGGTTTGGGTGAGCGGCCCTGCACCCGCGGACTTGCTTGTTCCCCTGCCCATGGCTAAACGGCAGCTATAGACATACATGCACCGTTCTACCGGCTGACACCCAATTCAACCAGGATACCTGGATAGCTCACTTTCTCTGTATGAGGAGACGCAGCACACAGGATATGGACTGAATAACCCACAGGAGTGGTAACGTATTATCAATGTGACATATCGCTCCTCATATGCTATAACTGTACAGCCTGGCTATCTTCATATAGGGGGTATAGTGCCTGCCCAGTAGCCAATTTTGATTAGTGTCATAAGCATTCAGTATATATTCCCGAGATAACGGCACGGATTGTGCTATCCTCTTAATGGATCACAAATCCCAACGATACTGCCACACATGCAGCTTGAATTTTTGACGCCTGCCTGGATCCATACCTTGGCCTTCTCTTCCTTTCCTTCCCCTTCCTCCCTTATGGCTCAAGCCTCCAGGGGGCTGGTACTAGTGTGCTCCACATAGAATTAGCATTGCTACCTTATACCGGACTGAGCCGAGTGGATCCAATTCACCTGGTGTCCGGACATTTCTGCGCCTATTGTTACATGTTTCATGTTGTATTTGTCCTGCATGTTGTGTGAACCACTTGGTCTGTCTTCACAGACGTGCTAAGTTTTTTATCAGTATGTCCCATACTTACCATCATGACCATCCACCATGTCTTAAATGAATTGTAACCTAATAAAGAATTTATACCTTTATACTCTACACAGTGGTTTGCATCTCTATCACTTAGAAGGCCCTCCTTTTCTCACCCCCCCCCCCCCCTTTCCTTGGGGTATTTTTTCCTATATGCTTTAGGGCTAAGTGATAGGCCAAACCAACAGAGGTACATATATAGAATATGGTGGTTGAAATAAGCCAAACTTTACCAAACTCAGTTGGGGTGTACTAGCCAACTAATATCTTCAGAAAGGGATTGGCAATAGAAACCCCAATGCATTTCTCAGGAAAGGTAATTTTAAATAGAATCTTATGGAAAAGCCCTGGGGACATCCTACAATTTTTTAACACAATTCTTTGAAACTCAGATTTGTATGTAAAAAAATTAGGATGGCCCCAGGGCTCTTCTATAGTAATAAAATCCTTCTTCACCCACATAGATTTAGGCCAAACCAAAAACCAAACGTTCTGTTTATTAAAAACGAAAATGGTACATATAGATTGTGCCATCATTTGTTTAGTTTATTTCTAAAAAATTCCAGCATGTTGGATCAGGCACTTTTGATTGTGGCACGGAAATCAAATGTCGCAGCTGGCACACTAATGATGTGAAAACCAAACGACCTGACGATCAACAAGAATTTTCATTCGATTTGTTTATGACCTGCTTTAAGCTTGTATTGTATTTGCTAAAAAATCATGACATTTTTTCAATTCATCTATGGTCAAAACTTGAAATTTGAACCTATAGAATTGCTATACTTTCTAAAAACTGAAATAAGAAAGCTTGCAATGAGAAAGCCTAATATAGGTGTGAGTGGCTAGGGTTGGTAAGGAGTGAGTAGGGTTGGTGTCAGCAGGATAAGAATACAGTGATACCTCGGTTTGAGAGTAACGTGGTATACGAGCGTTTCGCAAGATGAGCTATATATTTTTTGTATATTTTACCATATGTGGCCAGAGATCCAGGGGCATTGGTGGCTCCCAGCGCTTCCTGGAGAACTCGCTCAGAGACACTCCCAGCTAGGTGGGGCGGGCGTAACGTGCGTTGGAGCACCCGAAAGTGTCAACAGTTCCTCGAGTGTCTCCGAGCGTCACTAGCGCCCCCGTACCTCTGGCCACATACAGTACTGCATACACCAGCGCCCCTGCACCTCTGGCCACATACAGTACTGCATACATCAGCGCCCCCGCACCTCTGGCCACATACAGTACTGCATACACCAGCAATCATTGAACGAATCATCGAGTTTCCATTATTTATTTTGGTGAAACTTGTTTTGATATACGAGTGCTTTGGATTACTGCTTCTGAATGAAGGTTCTTTTATTTTGGGCAGTAGTAAATGACCACATTATGGCCAGTAGATAGAGCTGACGAGCAAAGAATATACATTCGTCTTTGTAACAAAACAATGTAATGCTGCGTACACACGAGCGGACTTTACGGCAGACTTTGCCCGGCGGACGGGATTTGGTCGGACAATTCGATCGTGTGTGGGCTCCAGCGGACTTTGTTTTCTCAAAAGTTGGACGGACTTAGATTTGAAACATGTTTTAAATTAATCCGTTGAAATCGAGTCCGGTCGAAAAGTCCGCCGTCTGTATGCTAGTTCGATGGACATAAAGCCACGCTAGGGCAGCTATTGGCTACTGGCTATGAACTTCCTTGTTTTAGTCCGGTCGTACGTCATCACGTACGAATTCGACGGACTTTGGTGGATTGTGTGTAGGCAAGTCCGTTCATTCAGAAAGTCCGTCGTAAAGTACGTCGAAAAGTCCGCCGGGCAAAGTCTGCCGTAAAGTCCGCTCGTGTGTACGCGGCATAACAATTCCAGTTTGTTTATTTGTTTGCTAATTCCCTCAAGTGTTCTCTAACATTGTTACATTGTATCTCTTGTTATAAAGATGTATGTATTTCCTATTCTTGCCAACACCAACTATTGGCCATAAATTTGGTTTTTAATACTGCCCATTAAAAGGATTATTCCTTCAGAAGAGGAAAAAAAGGCTAAAGAGCATTTGTTTTTGCCCAATTCTCACAGAACAATGTACATGCAAATTCATTGGACAAATGGCTATGCTAGTTATTTTTTTTTTTTTAATAAATAGACCCCATGGTCCACAGAGCAGGCTAGAGGCAGGGGAATAACAACATTTGTAGGAATGTACAATCTTAACAGTGTTGTACAGTATATGAAAAATGTTTCAAATATTTTGACAGATAAAATTGCTATATAGTGTATATGTTTCAGCTACATATTTAGTTGCTTGGCTGGAGCTGTCCTTCAAGCTAAGCTGAACACAGACCTTAAAATGTATTCTTATTATTGCAAGTGAGCCAATCACTGAACATTCTTTTTTTTTTTAGAGCCTAGCAAGTAGATATGCAATGTCATGGCTCTCTGCTGTGCACGTATCCATGCATAGCTCTACTGAGAAAGTTTGCATACCTTTTGGCAAGGTTGCAAAAAATGCTTGTTCAGTGACTAGACTACTTGCAATTAGGGATGAGCTTCAAGTTTGAGTCGAACCCATGTTCAACTCGAACATCGCCTGTTCGGTTGTTCATCGAATTGAGAACGTTATGGGCCGTTCGTGCCAAATTCGAGTGGCGTGTAACTGCCCATAATTCACTGTGGCATCGCAGTGCATTGCTGGCTGATGATTGGCCAAGCATGCACTATGACACGCATGCTTGGCCAATCACAGTGCCTTCTGTACAGAGAGCCATAATTGGCCAAAGCCAGGGTGGCTTTGGCCAATTATGGCTCAGGGGGTTAGTACATGCCCCACACTATATAAGGCCGCCTGTGTAGTGTGGTGCGGCGGTGGAGAGAGATAGACAGAGAGACAGTGATATTTGATTTAAGTTAGATAGAGTAGGCAGGCGAGTCAGTTAGCTGCACTTACAGTGTATTGTGTATATATATGCATCCTATTTGTTGTATGTATATATATATATATATATATATATATATATATATATATATATATATATATATATATATTATTTAGTTAGTGTACTGTGTCCTCTGTTAGTGTACTGTTAGTGTACTGTGTCCTCTGCACAGTGTGCACCTAAAGCTACCTGAAGACAATTGCTGCCTCTGCACAGTGTGCACCTAAAGCTACCTGAAGACAATTGCTGGTGTTCTGATCCAAATAATACCACAGGCAGGCAGCTGCAGTATTTACAGTTAGTGTACTGTGTCATTTGCACCATGTGCACCTAAATTTACCTGACGACAATTGCTGGTGTTCTTCTGATCCTATTCATACCACAGGCAGGCAGCTGCAGTATTTACAGTTAGTGTACTGTGTAATTTGCACAGTGTGCACCTAAAGCTACCTGAAGACTATTGCTGGTGTTCTGATCCTATTAATACCACAGGCAGTGGCAGCTGCAGTATTTACAGTTAGTGTACTGTGTCCTCTGCACAGTGTGCACCTAAAGCTTGAAGACAATTTCTGGTGTTCTCATATTAATAATACTACAGGCAGGCAGTTGATTCTGCCAGCTGCAGTATAATCAGTATACAGTTGCAATAAAAAGTATGTGAACCCTTTTGGAATGATATGGATTTCTGCACAAATTGGTCATAAAATGTGATCTGATCTTCATCTAAGTCACAACAATAGACAATCACAGTCTGCTTAAACTAATAACACACAAAGAATTAAATGTTACCATGTTTTTATTGAACACACCATGTAAACATTCACAGTGCAGGTGGAAAAAGTATGTGGACCCCTAGACTAATGAGATCTCCAAGAGCTAATTGGAGTGAGGTGTCTGCCAACTGGAGTCCAATCAATGAGATGAGATTGGAGATCTCATTAGTCTAGGGGTCCACATACTTTTTCCACCTGCACTGTGAATGTTTACATGGTGTGTTCAATAAAAACATGGCAACATTTAATTCTTTGTGTGTTATTAGTTTAAGCAGACTGTGATTGTCTATTGTTGTGACTTAGATGAAGATCAGATCACATTTTATGACCAATTTGTGCAGAAATCCATATCATTCCAAAAGGGTTCACATACTTTTTATTGCAACTGTATATATACATCCCAGCTTTGTGCAGCTACATCTCACTGCAGGCCATTAGTATGTCTGGAAGGCCAACAAGGAGAGGCAGACAGTCACAAGCCAATAAAAGAGGGCAAGCAGGCTCTGTGTCTAGAGGAAACAGTGCTGGTCGTGGACACAGTGCATCCTTATCAGCACGTGGCCGTGGGACACGCTTGTCCTTTTTTTCGGCAGCTGGCCGTGTTGAGCCACAACATGCAGAAGACTTGGTAGAGTGGATGACCAAGCCGTCCTCATCCTCCTCATCCTCTCTCACCCAGGCTCAGAGTACTTTGTCTGGCAAAGCAGCTGCCAACGCGGCCTCTGTGATTGGCCAAGCATGCGGGTCATAGTGCATACTTGGCCAATTATCAGCCAGCAATGCACTGTGATGCCGCAGTGGATTATGGGCCATGACGCGCCACTCGAATTTGGCGCAAACGGCCCATATCGTTCACAATTCGACTAACAGTAGAACATGCGGTGTTCGAGTCGAACATGGGTTTGACTCAAGCTCGAAGCTTATCCCTATTCTCTCTGTTGTGAGAGGAAGGGGAGGACTGGCTGTTTGTAAACTCAGCCAGTGTTTATGCTTGTGATCGCTGTGATTGGTTCCATGTGATCACATGGTACAGAGCCACTCTGATTGCCTCTTTTCATTTCTCTAATGACAATAGCACTTTTTTTTTTTATTTTATTGCTGTAGCACCCTGGTAGGTGGTAACTAGCCTTGCTAATTTGGTAGTTGTATCCTCTGACTTTTTGCCCTAAGCCTGAATCTGGTGCATTTCTCTCTTCTGTCAAAAAGTGGCACTGCTGCCTTTGCCATTATAATGACAAGACCACAGTGAGTTCAGGTTGTGAATAAACATAATTTCTCAGCTACTTTGCATGCTGGGATTGTCTATTTAAGTAGGATGAGTCAGGTGATCAGTATTATTTTAGCCCCAGGCTGAGGGCCTAGCCATGTGTGTAGAGGCTCAGCCCGAGGGGAGCCTGATTGTTGCAGGGGTTCAGCCAGACGGGGAACTGAGTGTTGCCAGAGGTAAAAGAGAAGCAGTTGCCACATGGGACGACCACTCCTGTTACCAGAGGCAAGTGAGAACCAGAGGTCAGAGATAAAGGGAATACAGTCACCAGCAAGGGACAACTACTCCTGTTATCGGAGGCCAAGTTTGTGAAGTCTGAAGAAGTACCAAAGCAGCCTTTTTGACTTGCCGGGGTCAGTGAACAAGTTGGGAAAGCTTCAGCGTTCAAGTCAGAGACCCAGTGGTTGAGCTTTGGTGAATCTTGAAGAGGATTCAGCGGGTTAGCTGAGAGCCAAGCCAAGGACCCAGCAGGTAGCGTGGGTGATGCTTGGAGTGTATCCAGTGGGCGGCTGGGATCTGAAGGTCTGGTGAGAAGACTGGGAGCTCAGTGAGAAAATCTACATTAATGCCGTGTACACACGAGCGGACTTTACGGCAGACTTTGCTCGGCTGACTTTGACAGACTTTACGACGGACTTTCTGAATGAACGGACTTGCCTACACACAATCCACCAAAGTCCGTCGAATTCGTACGTGATGACGTACGACCGGACTAAAACAAGGAAGTTCATAGCCAGTAGCCAATAGCTGCCCTAGCGTGGCTTTTTGTCCGTCGAACTAGAATACAGACGAGCGGATTTTTCGACCGGACTCGATTTCGATGGATTGATTTAAAACATGTTTCAAATCTAATGCCGCGTACACACGAGCGGACATTACGGCGGACTTTGCCCGGCGGACTTTTCGACGTACTTTCCGACGGACTTTCTGAATGAACGGACTTGCCTACACACAATCCACCAAAGTCCGTCGAATTCGTACGTGATGACGTACGACCGGACTAAAACAAGGAAGTTCATAGCCAGTAGCCAATAGCTGCCCTAGCGTGGCTTTTTGTCCGTCGAACTAGCATACAGACGGCGGACTTTTCGACCGGACTCGATTTCAACGGATAAATTTAAAACAAGTTTCAAATCTAATTCCGTCGAACTTTTGAGAAAACAAAGTCCGCTGGAGCCCACACACATCGAATTGTCCGACGAAATCCAGTCCGCCGGGCAAAGTCCGCCGTAATGTCCGCTCGTGTGTACGCGGCATTAGTCCGTCCAACTTTTGAGAAAACAAAGTCCGCTGGAGCCCACACACGATCGAATTGTCTGACGAAATCCCGTCTGCCGGGCAATGTCTGCCGTAAAGTCCGCTCGTGTGTACGCGGCATTAGGGTCTGAGATCTGAGTGAAGGTCTGCAACCGGGACACTAAGTTAGGTGTGCGGATCTCAATTGAAGTTGGAGAGTTCAGTTGCCATAGGAGACAGCAGTTTTACAAATACGGTGCTGCAACCAGCTTAAAGGCCCTCAACCTGTATAGCTGTCTGCCTATTTTGTCTCGGAGACTGCCAATTGCTATTACATCTGCCTAAGGGTGTTCAGGCCCTAACCATCTCTCCCCCAGTTCTTGTTAAGAGACAATAAATCTCTTTTGTTCGCATTCAAAAAGTGACTGGCGCCCAATTCTTCCATCTTGCATTACACCCACTATGCCTAGTAATCCACTCTACAAAGAAGAATATCAGCTCTCCCTGACTCTGGAGGTCACCATTAGGCCTGTAGAGGTCGGGGCCATTGCTACATTTCAATAATGTTTTATTAAAATAAATTTTCCAAGGTTTACAAACAGGGTAGGTACACATGTGAGGGTAAATGCAACAGGTTATCAGTACTGTTACAACCTTTAAAAATAAGCCTATCTTGGCTTAGTATTCCTGTCAGTCCAAATTTCCAAAGACCTCTCAAAGTTTACACTGTTGAGAAAATTCATGACCAGCATTTGGTGGAAGGTATAGTTTGGCTGGACCAGTGCTTTAACGTCTGAAATGTTAATGGAGTCAATTGATTTCTAATTGTGGAGCACCAGTGTTTAGTGTTTTGCTATTAACACGTGAGTGACTACCACGCTAAAAGGGCTGGGGTAGGAGTCTATACCAACATGGAGATTGCTAGGCTCGGAGTTGGGGGTGAAATAATCCCCATAGAGCGAAAATATGAGTTGGAAAACCTGTTTCAAAAAGCTCTTTAGGTTGGGGCAATCCCAGATGGTGTACAGTAGGTGTCCAATCTTGCAGCAACCACGCCAGCAAAGGGGGGACATAGAGGGGGAGAATTTTGCTAGTCTATAAAGGGGGTATACTGCCATCTGTTAGTTATTTTAAGCATCATCTCCCAGTGGTTGACGCAGTGCGTCATTTTAAATACTTCATGAAATGAAGATTGCCACTGGTGTGGTGTGAAGGAAGCATGTAAATCTGTTTCCCATTTTAGGATTGCGTCAGTTTTGCGGGATGTCCACTTATCCTGTAGGATATTGTATAAAAGGGATATATCTTTATCGATTGGCTTTGGGGAGGTAAAGAATTGCCAAGCCTGGTGGTGTATGTGTATTTCTGGAATAGGATGATGGCTTAAAAAAATGTGTATTGCATGAGTAAGTGTAATGTACAGCTCTCAGGAGGTCAAATGCAGTCACAAGAACTTCAACATTTTTGGGTTTAGAGTTAAGTTTGAAATCTTGTATATAGCTTATACCAAAGAGGGGAAATCGCTTAGTGGAGAGCAGTGGGACCATAGCTTCTAGTGGGTGAAGGGGGTACATGTAGTCCACTTTTGTCTTCCTGCTGGGATGATGGTTGTGTAGGAGTCTCCAGGCCGTTAAGGACGCTTGAATGAGTGGAGATAAAGTGGAGATGTCCCAGGGTTTCCATAGATCCCCCATATGGAGGGATATTAGGTTGTTAATGGCACTGTGTTTTTAAGGAAAGTAATTTATAAACGGTGCTCCAGAAATAAGCTCCCACCTACCCACGTTTTTTTTTACAATATAGTGGTTGTAAAATAGGTATGTCAGGGCAAAAAAAAAAGTGTATGTAATACATTTCTGCAATACATGAACATTTCCCCATGTTTTATCCTCTTTAATACCCTGAAATTACAGACAAATACCTGTTTATCTTTCAGAAATGCAACTGGCTCCTAGTTCCATTTGTGGGCTGACAACATACAGCATTTTTGTGGATGTGATATCAGACCTTAGTATTATTTGATCTCATGTAACAAATGCCCACCTAAATACACAAGAACAAATGAGAGGCGCTCATATACCTAATGGTGAAAATCTAAATGAGTGTTAACATATCACCAAATAGTGACTACATTAAAGTGTGTACATATATGAACTGAATAACGTGATAAATCAATACACAAATTAATCCTGTGTGACAGTGAATTAAATAGTGCCAAACAACTTATAATGCTTATGCAAATCAGGTAAAAAAATCACCAATTAATGTGACATACCCAATAACAAAATTATTACAGTGCAATACAATTTAATAAGACATATCAGTCCTTGAATCTTTTTGTGACAGAAAATGCGTGATTAAATCTGTGATAGAAAAATCCACATAGATCTTCTGAGGTGCAGTGATCCTGGTAGTGTAAACTCAAAACGTCCTTCACCTCACCAACGTGAAAACGTGAATCCACTCCCAATGGAATCTCACTCACCAAATATTTTTGCCAGCACTCTCATGCACGGCAAAATACGCTTAAGAATCACACTCCAGAGTGATCGAGTAGTAATTAGGCCACCATGGTTAAGATCAATCCACATGTAAAAGAATATGAAGAACTCACATAGCGTAAACCAGCACGGCAAATTTTATTTAGAACCACTACAATCTTCCATAAAACCACTCACATTTTAAAAAATAAATGACAGCAGTAAAACCAGTGCAGTTCACAGCAGCTTCAAAATTCAGTGGATACACTCAAAACAGCAAATGGTCACGGCGGACCCGAGATGTGCAAATGCCAGGACTCACGGTCCCTCTCACCCCCTTCGTGGAGCGCCGTGCAGCCAAAATCTCTCCTTCCTCGAGTGCGGCTCTCAGCGTAGCTCGT